>CM039310.1:56892582-57538917 GCA_022316695.1 Camellia oleifera | reverse complement strand
GTAATTTGACATAATGGGTTGAACATTGATTGTGAAGTAGTTATTGTTGTGCCAAATTGCCGGTGTTTTTGCGTTGTTCTTACGGAAATGAGATATTTCTAGGGCTTTAGAATTTTCTAGGAAAAAAATTGTGAGAAAGAAAGTTGCCTCATAAATAGTGTTTCCCATACAAATAAGTGCTAAAAGTGGAAACATTGGCCAAATATCATTAAATTAAAAAAAGTTCTTAAATTTCCCAAAAAAATTCATTTGATTTGAAACAGGTGAACGTAATCATAAAATGATTTTGATTTTGTAGTGTTTGGATTTACTTAGAGGTGGATTTAGCTAAAATAGAAAGGTTTTTGAATCCATATTGTGATCGTTGAAACAACTTCCTTCTCATTTCTTTTGCAAGGAAACCAGTTACATGTGATCACATATACGTTGAGATAATTTAGGCTCGTGTAATGTAATGACAATTGTTTTAGCATTTGGGTCAAAATTTAGCATTGGCTCGGGGCAGTTAAGGTGTGCATTTGCATGAAACAAACCTTTTTGTCGTCCAAATGCCCCATATAATTGATCGCGATCAGTTTTGCATTACCCGGAGTTGAGTGGTTGATTTCTGACTATAGTGTGTTGTAACATTTTTTTTTTCCCTCTTTTGAATTGTGTGTCATTGTAAAATGAGGTTGTACGTTTACGTTTGTTTGTTTCTTTTCTATTCTTAATCATTTTCTGCTTGTCCTTGATCTTATTGGGTGTGTAGTAATATTTCTAGGTTGTCTTAAATGCATTGCCGATTGGGATTAAAAGATGACATTCCCGGGTGGGGTGGTTACGTGAATGCTGCTTTGCTTAATTATCTCTTTTTCACGTAGAAGCAAACACAGATATAATTGCCATGCCGGCAAACTAGCTAGTTCATCTATTGAATGCTATTGCTTTATTCAATGCTTATATTTGGTTTAGTATATTTCTACTGGGCTATGGCTCACCCTATATGGGAACATCATTTTCAGGTCTAGGTGATTTACTACCTCCAAGGACTTAGCTTGGAAGGATTTGGACAATGAAGCCTTGTCTTTAGTTATTTGTTTTTATTTGAATTACATGTAAACATTCAAGCCTAGGGCTTTATTTGTTTTTGAGTTAGAACTCATGTTTTTGTGTCCAAGTATTGGCTTAGCAAGATGTAAGCCGTAGGGCATTTATTTTGGATGTTATATGTAATGACTTTATTTAGGATACTCTGATGAATGAATTATGGTTTATTTTCTTAAGTAATGCATCGTATTAATGTGTATGTTATGGGTTTTATTTTGAGGGCGTTACAACTTGGTATCAGAGCGTACCGGGTTTGAATACTTTGGGTACGTGGGAAGTGATTAGTATCACATTGGGTTCGTCTCGTTTGATAGAGACTTAGTGTACTGTTGTATGCTTATTTGATAACATGTTTATGTGATTATGTGGGTATGGAACGTAGTTTCTGGGATGTTGATTGGACCCTTGAGTTTCTAGTAGTCTTGTTGGAAAGGCACTTGATCACTGCTGCTTCCAACCGGAACTATAGTAACACTTTGGGACTATCATTATCCGGGAATGAAATTCGTAGGTGCTTATGTGCTTATGTGCTTACGTGGAATGAATTATTGTTGTCCAATGCATTAGGACGAGAGTGTTTAGTTTCGGCACATTTATTAATGTGCTAACGTCTTTGTTTCTTGTATTAGGATGTCAAGATGAGGACGAGGACGAGGACGCGGTAGGCGTGGTAGGCCGGGTAGGCAGGAAGTGCCTGTGCCAGAGGAGATTCCAGTAGTACAAGAGATTCCAGCAGTGCAGGAGGGTGTTGGTCAGGCCAATGTGGCCGAGCCAGTAGGCCAGCAGGCTATGGGCGCTTTAGCTCGAGAGATAGCAGGGGCATTCAGGGAATCAGTTGGCATTCTGAGGGTTGCGAACCCAGCCCAAGTTGTTGTTGCAGATGCTGGACCTTCTTTTCTGAAGAGGGAGTTCTTCCGGTCCAATCCGAACAAATTTTTAGGTGATCCTAAAGAGCCGCTTAAGGCAGATGAATGGCTCGAACAGACAACGAAGACATTTGAGATGCTTGGCATCGAAGATGAGGGGTTGAAAGTGACCTTGGCATCGTTCCAACTGAAGGGAGATGCGGGTCAGTGGTGGAAGTTCACTAAGGGTCGCATAGGAGCTATATGGGAGGCTTTTGTGAATGCTTTCCATGAGAGGTTCTTATCTCCAGCAGTCAGGGAGAAGCTGAGAGACTAGTTCTGTCAGCTTAAGCAGTCGAGTTCTTCAGTGGCTGAGTTTGAGGCTGCATTCACTAGTTTGTCCAGGTTTGCACCTGAATTGGTGGCGTCTGAGGAACGCCGTTGCATTGAGTTTGAGAAGAAGTTGATGCGCGGCCTCAAGTTGAGAATTGTTGGGTCTATGATTCGTGATTATGGGCGTCTGGTAGATGCTGTAGCACATACGGAGATTATGATGCAGGAAGAGGAGGAAGGGCAGAAAGGCTCCAAGAGGAGTCAGGATGGCCAGGGTGATGGCAAGAGGCAGAGAGGTTTTACTCCTCAGTAGTCTCAGGGTAGCTTTTCTAGATCCACTTTTCCAGTACCGAGTGCTAGTTCTGGGAAAGGCAGCCAGGGAGACATTACCTGTTTCAAGTGTGGCTAGCTGGGCCACAAGTCTCCAGTTTGTCCTCAGAGGGGAGGAGGGCAGAGAACAGCATCTTCTTCGGCTCGATCTCAGAGCCAGAGTCAGGGTAGAGACCAGCCGCTCACTTGTTTTCAGTGCGGTCAGGCAGGGCACATGAAGAGGTATTGCCCACAGTTGGGTGGCACACCTAGTGCATCAGGTTTGAGGCAGACTTAGGGTCAGCAGCCAGCTCCGTCGGGTCAGGCCTCAAGGGCCAATCAGGGGGCGTCATCGTTCCAATCTGTGCAGTAGTCGTATGCTTCTAGGGGTGAGCAGGTTGATCAGAGGTCATCTGGGCACGTGTATGCTGTTACCGCGCAGGATCTGGTACCGGGTCCATCTATTGTGAGAGGTACCTTCTTGTTTTGCAATTTTGTTGCTAGTGTTTTGATTGATACGGGTGCATCTCATTCCTTTGTGTCTGCTGCATTTGCATCTGTTTTGGAGTTGGAGTTAGCACAGTTGGCATCTCCTATTTGCGTAGTGTCACCTCTTGGGGGTGAGTTGGTCTTGAAACAAGGTGTTAGGGGTTGTGATATAGAGGTCGATGATCATAGAATCCCATTTTCTTTTGTAGTTATGCCTATGAAGGGCTTTGATGTTATCTTGGGTATGGATTGGTTATCGTCATACCGGGCAATTATTGATTGCTACCGTCAGAGGGTCACTTGTTGTACCGTTAGCGGTGAGTGTTTCCATTTTCTGGGGGACCGGGTTGGTAGTGTTTTGCCACCGGGGTATGTTTCACGAGGGCGGTGTGAGCTTAGTGGTCTACTTGCTAATCTTTCGATTAGTGAGGTTGATGAGACTCAGATTGTGTTGCCTAGGGTGGTTTGTGAGTACTCGGACGTCTTTCCCGAGGATCTTGTTGGTTTGCCACCGCATCGAGAGGTTGAGTTCTCTATTGACCTAGTGCCCGGCACGGCGCTGATTTCTATGGCACCTTATCGTTTTGCCCCAGCCGAGTTAGTTGAGTTAAAGATTCAGCTCCAGGAGTTGTTAGATAAGGGCTATATCCGTCCTAGTGTTTCACCGTGGGGAGCGCCAGCCCTTTTTGTTAAAAAGAAAGGTGGTGCTTTGAGACTTTGTATAGATTACCGGAAGTTGAATCGGGTGACGGTTAAGAATAAGTACCCTATGCCTCGTATAGATGATTTGTTTGATCAGCTGAAGGGTTCCCATTGTTTTTCTAAGATAGACTTGAGATCGGGTTATCATCAGTTGAGAGTCAGAGAGGAGGATATTCCGAAGACGGCATTCCGTACGCGGTATGGCCACTATGAGTTTCTGGTGATGCCATTTGGGCTCACCAATGCACCGGCAGTGTTTATGGATTTGATGAACCGGATCTTCAGAGAATTCTTTGATCGTTTTGTAGTCGTCTTTGTGGACGACATTCTGATTTATTCACCTTCAGAGGAGGAGCACGAGGAACACTTGAGAGTGGTGCTTGAGTTACTTAGAGCCCATAAGCTTTATGCTAAGTTTGGGAAGTGTGAGTTCTGGCTAGAAGAGGTGAAATTCTTAGGCCATGTCGTTTCTGGGGAAGGGGTGTCGGTTGATACATCTAAGACGGAGGCAGTGCAAGACTGGGCATAGCCTAAGAGTGTGTTTGAGATTCGTAGTTTTCTGGGGTTAGCTGGGTATTATCGTCGGTTTGTGAAAGATTTCTCCAGGTTAGCTTCGCCTTTGACTAAATTGACTCGGAAGGGAGTCAAATTTGTATGGAGTGAGACTTGTGAAAAGTCGTTCCAAGAGTTGAAAGTTAGACTGACCACCGCTCCAGTCTTGATTATTCCGGAGAGAGGGTTGGGTTATTCAGTCTATTGTGACGCCTCACGAGAGGGTATGGGTTGTGTGTTAATGCAAGAAGGGAAAGTGGTTGCCTATGGTTCACGTCAGTTGAAAATTCATGAGAAAAATTACCCTACGCACGATCTAGAGTTAGCAGCTGTGATATTTGCCTTGAAGATTTGGAGGCATTATCTTTATGGTGAGAAGTTCGAGGTATTCTCGGATCATAAGAGTCTGAAATATCTGTTTACACAGAAAGACTTGAATTTGAGGCAGAGGAGGTGGATGGAGTTTATTGAGGATTATGACTTCGAGTTGCATTATCATCCGGGGAAGGCCAATGTTGTGGCCGATGCCCTTAGCAGGAAATCTGTTGGTGACGTTGCTAGTATAGCCATCCGAGAATGGGAGATGTTGGGTGCAATTGGGGAGTTCGATTTGCTTCTAGGCGAATCAGTTGAGGCTGCGGCATTGTTTTTTGTTGTTGCACAGCCTACACTTGTGACTCGAGTGTTAGAGGCTTAGAGAGGTGACCATGAGGTAGAATCCCTCCGTGAGAAGATTTCCGGTGGGAAGGTTGAGAAGGGTTTGACGGTGTATCCCGACCTGAGTGTGAGATACCGAGACCGTCTGTTTGTGCCGGAGTCTTGCTGAGAGAAGGTACTCCAAGAGTTTCATCATTCGCGCCTTGCGGTGCATCCAGGAGGTACTAAGATGTATCCGGATTTGGGTCGCCAGTTTTGGTGGAGGGGTATGAAGAGAGATGTGGCAGCTTTCGTGTCTAAGTGCCTTACTTGTCAGCAAGTGAAGGTCGAACATCAGAGGCCAGCGGGTTTGTTACAACCCTCGCCTATTGCCGAGTGGAAGTGGAAGCATGTCACTATGGACTTCGTTGTAGGTCTTCCGAGGACTCAGCGGGGTAGTGATGCTATCTGGGTGGTTGTAGATCGGTTGACTAAGTCGGTGCACTTCATTCCTATGCGCGTGAGAGATTCAGTAGATCATCTTGCCGACTTGTACATTCGGGACATAGTGAGGTTGCACGGGGTCCCAGTGACGATCGTCTCAGATAGAGATCCTCATTTTACCGCTAGATTGTGGCAGAGTTTACAGGGTGCCTTAGGCACTAAGTTGACCTTTAGCACGGCTTATCATCCTCAGACTGACGGGCAGTCTGAGCGTACTATTCAGATCCTTGAGAATATGCTTCGGGGTTGTGTTCTTGATTTCAGTGGGTCGTGGGAGAGGCACTTGCCTTTGGTGGAGTTTGCCTACAACAACAGTTTCCAGTCTAGTATTGGTATGGCACCGTTTGAGGCCTTGTATGGCCGACCGTGTAGATCTCCGGTTTGTTGGGCCGAGGTGGGTGATGCACCTCTATTGGGTTCGGAGTTGGTGAGGGAAACGACGGAGAAAGTTGAGCTTATCCGTAAGAGACTTGTTACAGCCCAGATTCGTCAGAAATCTTATGCCGACCGTAAGAGGAGACCTTTAGTGTTTGAGGTGGGTGATCATGTCTTTCTGAAGATATCACCTAGACGGGGATTGATGAGGTTTGGGAAGAGCGGGAAGTTGTCCCCTCGGTTCATTGGTCCTTTTGAGATCCTTGAGAGGATTGGCGAGGCTGCTTATCGTTTAGCTTTGCCACCGTAGTTGTCTGGAGTACATGACGTGTTTCATGTGAGTATGCTTCGGAAGTATGAGCCGGATCCATCACATGTGTTGGATTGGATTGATTTAGTGGTTGACGAGGATGTCTCGTATGAGGAGAGACCAATTCGAGTTTTGGATAGACGGGATCAAGTTTTGCGAGGCAAGACCATCCCTTTGGTAAAGGTTTTGTGGAAACATCACGGGGCGGAGGAAGCCACTTGGGAACGTGAGTTGGAAGTCCGTGAGAAATATCCGGACATGTTTATTGATTTGTAATCTTGTATTTAGATTCTGTACTATTGTTGGACTTAAAGAGCTTTATATATGTCTTAAGTTGTAAAACATTGAGAATGTTTTGGTTTAATGATAGTTGTTTGAAATTTGCTTCATAATGGAAGTGGAATGTCACATTTATAGATTGAATGTGTTTTATATATATATCATGGAATTGAATATGATATGGAAATGGGAATCATGTATATTGAAATTGTTAAAATTGGAAGGAAAATGCATAATACTGATACAGGTTGAAATATATGTTGTTTTATATATACATATTGTGAAATGCCTCTTGATAAGAGATGAAATGACCGGTTTTGGGTCAAGTGGTTTATTATTGTATTATCATATTGTCGGAATTGGAGAAAAACCTATGTTTGAAAAACTTATGCTTACTTTCGGGGACGAAATTCTTTAAGGGGGGGAGGTTATAGCGACCCCGGTCTTTTCCTATTTGATTACTGTATCCGGACTTAGGTTCCATGGATCTTATCATTGTATAATTGTTGCTGTAGTCCTTTATTTTCTCATTTGAATTATAGGATGTGTTGGGCAGGTTTGTTACAGGTTGGTTGGGTCCGGAAACCAAGTGTTGCTGTTCAGTTTTTGGGTTGGTCGCTCGAGTGAGGGTTTGGTCGCTTGAGCGAAGGTTGAGTTTTGTCTCTGGTGGCTCGAGCCAAGATTTCTTCGCTCGAGCGAGCGATTGCGTCTAGTTTAGACCTAAGAGCAGTGTTTCTTCGCTCGAGCGAGCTTTTCTTCGCTCGAGCGAGCGAGGTGTATGTTTTCGAGTTCTTCGCTCGAGCGAGCATTCTGTCGCTCGAGCATGCTTTTGGTTTGCAGACCTGAAGCATTGCATTCTTGGCTCGAGCGAGCTTTTCTTCGCTCGAGCGAGACTTTCTTGTGTCTGGTCGCTCGAGCGAGCCTGTCTAGTTTATATAGGCAGCAGCGGGTTTTTGGACAGTTTTTCATCTTCTTTTTGGATTCCAAACCCTAGGTCCGACTTCTCTCTCTCCCTATTCACCTTTTCTCTTAGGTTTGATCTATTTAGAGTGCGTTTCTACCCTAGTTGCTTTATTAAAAAGGTAGTGTGGGTCGAGGGCTTCAGTTTAATCTGAACAATCTTGGAGTTGGAGCACTTTGAGTTTGGGTCATCATCTTCGTCTTCTCTTTTTGGGTTATTTCTTCGAGGTAGGGATTTCCTACTCCAATGTATACGTTTTGTTCTAAGTTCTAGCATTTTAATATGTTGGGGGTATTTTGGTAATTTTGGAAAAAAACCCTAGTTGTTTAAATAAATTGAATTGTATATTTAATTTGAGGAACATTGGGGAAATTAGTTAAATTCATGAGATTGAAGAATTTATTGATTAAATGGGGTAGTTGGTTAATTGAAATCACTCATCTATTTAATTGTTGATTTATTTATTTCCAAGTCTAGAAATAACTGTTTTGGGCTATCGGTGGAGGATAGTCATGATTGTTGTAGATATTGCATGTGGATTAGGGATAATTGAAATTGGTTAAGTCATTAATTTTGACTGTTGAATTAATACAGACATTATATGTATTGATTGTTTGTTGTATATGTTATGCTTACATACATGTATTGGTTGAGCATTGCATATGCATATTGTGTGGGAGGAGATAGGGGATGTACTCCACGGTTTAGGGGAAGATAGGGGATGGACCTCTAAACCGGATTTTGTTTGGGAGGAGATAGGGGATGGACTCCATTAGCATCACTTTTATGTGTGCTTATTTATATTGAAGTGTTTTATTGTTTGGGAGGAGATAGGGGATGGACTCCATTAGCATCACTTTTATGTGTGCTTATTTATATTGAAGTGTTTTATTGATACAGCACTAAAATGTGTATCAAACTGGAAGTATGAAGTGTTTTGATGTGAGTTTGAGTCTCATTTATTATGTTGAGATTGGAAGTAATGTACGGTGACATACAAATTCACTGTTATAGTTTGGCTAGGTTCTGAGCCATATTGGTAAAAAGGAAAAGTTGAATAACTAATGGAAAGTGAAACTGATAATTTGTATTATCCATCTATTGAATGCTATTGCTTTATTCAATGCTTATATTTGGTTTAGTATATTTCTACTGGGCTGTGGCTCACCCTATATGGGAACATCATTTTCAGGTCCAGGTGATTTACTACCTCCAAGGACTTAGCTTGGAAGGATTTGGACAATGAAGCCTTGTCTTTAGTTATTTGTTTTTATTTGAATTACATGTAAACATTCAAGCCTAGGGCTTTATTTGTTTTTGAGTTAGAACTTATGTTTTTGAGTCCAAGTGTTGGCTTGGCAAGATGTAAGCCGTAGGGCATTTATTTTGGATGTTATATGTAATGACTTTATTTAGGATACTCTGATGAATGAATTATGGTTTATTTTCTTAAGTAATGCATCGTATTAATGTGTATGTTATGGGTTTTATTTTGAGGGCGTTACGCCATCCCCAAAACACAAACACACCTTCGAAGTCCCTCGAAGATATCTTAGAATCCATTTTACCGCTGCCCAATGTTCTTTACCCGGATTAGAGAGAAGCCGACTCACTACACCAACGGCGTGAGCAATATCCGGCCTTGTACAAACCATAGCGTACATCAAAGAACCAACTGCTGAAGCATAAGGGACTTTCAACATCTCTTCTTTGTCTTTCTCACTTGTAGGACATTGATTCGAACTAAGTTTGAAGTGAACCGCAAGTGGACTACCAACCGGCTTTGCTTTATTCATGTTGAACCTCTCAAGAACTTTCTCAATGTAGCTTTCTTGAGACAACCAAATCAGCCCCTTTTTACGATCATGAACAATTTTCATACCAAGTATTTGCTTTGCTGGTCCCAAATCTTTCATAGCAAAAGATTTACTCAACTCAAACTTCAACTTGTTAATCATGGTAGAATCTTGACGCACAATTAACATGTCATCAACATAAAGCAAAAGAATAATAAATTTACCATCCGGGAAATTTTTCACAAACACACAATGATCCGAAGTGGTTTTAGAAAAACCATTATTCATCATGAAAGAGTCAAATTTTTTGTACCATTGCCGCGGGACTTGCTTGAGTCCATACAAACTTTTCTTCAATTTGCAAACAAATTTCTCTTTCCCTTTTTCCACAAAACCTTCTGGTTGCTCCATGTAAATTTCTTCTTCAAGATCACCGTGAAGAAATGCGGTCTTCACATCAAGTTGTTCAACTTCAAGGTTCATACTTGTAGCCATGCCAAGTACAACCCGAATAGAAGACATCTTCACAACCGGCGAGAAAATCTCGTCAAAGTCAATGCTTTTCTTTTGCCCAAAGCCTTTCACAACAAGACGTGCCTTGTACCTCAGATTCTTGCCATCATTCTTCAATTTGAAAACCCACTTATTTTTCAGAATTTTCCTCCCTTTAGGCAACTTCACTAAATCATAAGTATGGTTTTCAAGCAAGGAATTCATCTCCTCGTCCATGGCCTTTTTCCAATCACTTTTCTTTGCATGCTCAATTGCTTCTTGGTAGCTCTCGGGCTCCCATTGATCGAAAATCAACACAAATTCATTGGGAGGATACTTTCTTGAAGGTTGTCGGTCCCTTGTAGATTTTCTCAACTCAAGTTGTGGTGGCGGTTCTTGAGTTGGATGCTTTTCCTCAATTTCTGGCTCAACTTCATTAGGATTAGCATCATCCTCTACATCTTCAATAGGTGGCTGCACATCTCCTCCATTTTCATCATCAACTGAAGATGAAGGAGATGGATCCATGTCAATGAGATCACTAGTTTTTGGCTTCGATTGATCACCTTTACCAAAGTTTTCAATTGTTTGGTCTTCAAGAAACACAACATCACGGCTTCGAATGACTTTCTTGTCAACCGGATCCCACAATCTATACCCGAACTCATCATGCCTATAGCCAAGAAAAATACATTGTCTTGACTTACTATCAAGCTTGGACCTCTCATCCTTTGGAATGTGAACAAAAGCTCGGCAACCAAACACTCTCAAGTGCTCATAAGATACATCTTTGCCAGTCCAAACTCTTTCAGGAACATCACCATTCAAAGGATAGCAAGGAGACAAATTGATCACGTCAACCGCTGTACTCATTGCCTCACCCCAAAAGGATCTTGGCAATTTAGCTTGTAAAAGTAAACACCTTGTTCTTTCTACAATGGTGCGGTTCATCCTCTCGACAACGCCATTTTGTTGAGGAGTCTTCTTAACTGTCTTTTGGTGCCGAATACCTTGGCTGCGACAATACTCATCAAATGGCCCAATGTATTCACCACCATTATCTGATTGGATGCACTTCAATTTCTGTCCTGTTTCTCTTTCAACCATAGCCTGAAAATACTTAAATACTTCTAGAACTTGATCTTTAGTTTTTAGTAGAAAAGCCCAAACTTTCCTTGAATAATCATCAATGAAAGTAACAAAATAAAGTGCACCACTATGTGTTCTAACTTTTAAAGGATCACAAACATTCGAATGAATCAACTCCAAAATATTTTCCTTTCTAGAAGCAACATTTTTATGAAAAGAAACTCTATGTTGTTTACCCGCCAAACAATGAATACAAGTTTTAAGATGTGTAACTTTCAAACCGGGTAGAAGCTCTTTCTTGAACAAAACTTGTACCCCTTTTCACTCATATGGCCAAGCCGCTTGTGCCATAATTCGGTAGAAGTATCATCTTCAAGTGCATTGACAACACCTTTACAAATTTTTCCTTGCATCGAATAAAGTGTATGAGTCTTCTTGCACTTAGCCACCACCAAAGAACCCTTTGTGAGCTTCCATATTCCATCACCAAATTTGTTGTTGAAGCCTTCATCATCTAGCTTCCCAGTAGAGATCAAATTGAGGCGAATGCCGGGAACATGCCTCACATCTTTAAGCAACAACTTGCAGCCCAAATTTATTTCCAAGCAAACATCACCCATACCAATAATCTTAGACAAACCTTCATTACCTATTCGAACAGAACCATAATCTCCTTCAGTATAGGTAGTGAAAAAATCAACTCGAGAAGTCACATGAAAAGAAGCACCAGAATCAATCACCCAATTGCTCTCTTGGCCCAAAAAATTGATACAATTATCTTCACAAACGACCATGAGATCATCGGTAGTAACTGCCGTTGTGTCTTCTTGCTTCTTATCCACACTTTTGTCACGTCTTTTCTCCTTATTCTTGAGCTTTCGGCATTCCCGCATCATGTGCCCTTTCTCATGGCAATAATAGCACTCAATGTCTTTCTTTGAAAAAGAACCATCTTTTGATTTGTCACTATCACCCTCAATGGGTCTATACAAATCTTTACAAAATAATAGGTCCTCCATTTTAGTTTTCCAAGTTACCCAATTGCTTCCATTAAAGCTAGACATACGACCCACATTCCTCTCCATTGATTTACACAAATAAATAAATCCAAATAAACTGTAAGCTCTGATACCAGTTGTTAGGGAAAATCGATGATTCCCCACAAGTAAATCAATCAATGAGAATAAAAACTAATGCGAAAAAATTAAATCAAAGGAAACACAAGAATTTTACGTGGTTCCCTCAATGTGAGGTACGTCCACGGGATCGAAATCCGATTCCACTATCAACTAAATAAGTTTCCAAATGATTACAAACGAGACACGAATGGTCTCACAAAATCACCCTTAGGTGAATTCCAAATAATCACAAATAAACAAGAGGAAAGACCTCACCAAATAGATGAACCAAAATCTTCAGAACTAGAGTTGTAGAAGACCCAAAATAACAACCCAAATCAACACCACCAAAACACCCAAACAAAGATGCACCAAACCTTATTCACCGAACTCAATTTGCTGCTGCTTTTCACTGATTTTTCCGAAGCACTATGTCACCAAGAAAACGGTTGCCACTTTTCTTTTGGGAAAAACAATTCAAATCCTCTATATGAATCTAGGTTTTTTTTTTTTTTTTTAATCAAAATCTTAGTTGTTTCCAAATTGGATTAGGTCTCCACAAATTAAATATAATATATAAAAATATATTATAATTAATACTAAATCAAATTAAACTCTTTTTCCAAAACCAATTGGGTCCCATACTCCAATAAGAAGGTATACCCAATAGAATTATATTGACATAATGATCATGGTGATACTTGTTAAATGACACAACTAAACTAAAAGCCTGGCTACGCCACTGCCTGGAGCTTAAAACAAGGTCCACCTCAATAATAGGAAATTGTAAAATTGTTATTTTATAGATCATAGATGTTCTTGAATTGAGAGTTGATCCTAGTACGGTTCTTGCATCTAAAATACTGACTGTTGTGCAGAATAATCCACCTTGATGTCAATGAAATATATCCTTAGAGCCTTAGAGGGCAAGGAAGGTGTTGAAAACATGCTAGTCCATGTCATTAAGTGTTGAAAACATGCAAGTCCATGTCATTTAGAAGACGTTGACTTTTGGACAGATGTTTTGATTTTTATGGTATGGGGTCCATTTTTATTGGAATTGGTATACCTAATTAGTCCTATAAAATACTAATATGGCTAGATGTGCGTACTATATACATGTCGTAGGACACAGGTGGATGTTCATGTTTATGCACGCATCTTTATATATTAAGTATACTTAGGCCTCGTTTGGGAAGTATCATTTTTAGCCAAAAAGCCAAAAAGTTACCTTTTTAGCCAAAAAGCCAACAACCCATACCAAAAAGTCAAAGATTCTCTTTTCTCTCTACTTTTTGCACATCTTTTCGTAAAAAGTCAAAAAGTCATCCCAAACATACTAGTTTTTTTGAGTGACTATTTTAGCCAAATAGCCAAAAAGTTACTAAATTAGCCTGTTCCCAAACGAGGCCTTAATTGCAACTTGTCATTGGTTTTTTATTTTCAAGAATTGGTCTTTTCTATAACTAGCGTTTTATTTGTTTTAGATGGTATGATTCCAGAAGATGTGGGGCTAAGTAGGGATTTGCAATTCTTCAAGCCTAAAATTCCTGTCAAAGGGACCCCAAGAGTCACATGCACAACCATATACCAGTGCGAGAACTTTTTGGTAAGATTAAGCCTTTTTCATCGTAGTGTGCTTTGTCGTTGTTGAAAAGTTTTAAGTGCACAGAATCCAATAACAGAATTGGGCATAACCCTCTCAACATAGGATATGGGCCCCACCCCATGTGAGGATTGTGTCTAGTTTTGTAATTGGATTTTGTGCACGTAGAAGAGTTGATCATAGTTTGACCAAATGAAATTTGCAGACTGCCCATTAGATGTACTTACAGTCATATGCTTTGCATCATTATGCAGACTTTCATATAAGTTCAATTAATACTTAAAATTCAGGCCAAGTGATTGATCCGCTTTTGGTTTTATAATGCCCTGCAGTTGTGTATGTTCTTTCTTCCTGCAACCGCTGTCATTCCCCTTCATAACCACCCAGGGATGACTGTTTTTAGCAAGCTTTTGCGGGGAACCATGCACATTAAGGCATATGATCGGGTCGATCCTGTCAATTCAGATGACTCTGTGCAACCCTCTCAACGTGAGTGGGTCTCTCTCTCTCTCTCTCTCTCCCCCCTAAAACTGATTATGGGTGTTTGACTTAAATAAGATGGTTTTGCAGCAAGATTGGCAAGGTTGAAAGCCGATAGTGTCTTCAGAGCACCATGCGACACGTCTGTATTATATCCAACATCAGGAGGCAATATCCATGCCTTTACTGCTATTACACCATGTGTAGTGCTGGATGTGATGGGACCTCCATATTCTAAAGAGGATGGCCGAGATTGCTTATACTACAGAGACACTCCCTACAATGCTTTATCAAGTAAGCAACTTGTCTTTATCCTCCGCTGTGGCTTGTGTTGTGGTATAATTGTTTCCTCACCAGTGTCTAATGATTAACCACATTAGTAGCCATGCTTAGTTCTAAAATTTAGGCTTATTGGGCTACGAGGAACAGTGCTAGATAGGTAGGTGATGAATAGGTACAATTGGAATAGTTGATCTGAATAATCTTCCCAAAAAGTCGGCTGTGAAAGATTCACATCAGGGAATCTTTATTTTAGATTTTAAAATGGATAATAAAAGTTTTGAAGCTGTTGATTTTGGATTTTGATGATGTGTTCCAACCTCATAAAATGAAATGGAGAGGATACAAGTCTTCGAATGACTAAACCTAAATCTAGACCTAAATTACATAGCTAATACCCATATTGTCCTTTTGTTCTACCCTGTTTCATATTTCATATAATCATGAAGTGTTATATCCATTACTATTAGCTCTTTTCTTGTAAGATCATATTCCGAATTGAGTTGAAAACTGCAATGGCTTCCAAATCACTGGTTTCTATGTATGCATTTATTTTGGACTTGTAAAATGCAGTGAAACATTCCTTGTTTGATGATCAAATTAACTCCTATTTTTATTTACTACTATTTACAGTTAACAAATTTTAGATTTATCTAGATTGCCCCGGTTGGTGACTCTTTAGTTGCTCGATTACAGTTGGAGAAAAAAATACATTAGCAAAGGAAGGAGGTGGTGACTCTTATGGATGGCTGGAAGAGATTGAGATGCCGGAGGACTCCCAGATGGACGAAATCAAGTAATTGGGTCCACCAATTTTTGAATTTACTTCCTAGCTATCTAAGTAAGGGCAGGCATACATCAAAATCTGAATCTTTTTTGTTTGTTTGTTTAGTTTGCAATTTTTTTTGGTTCTTTTGATTTCGTCTTTGTGGTGTTCATTTTGTTTTTATATGTGAATGGAAGGTTGTGTTGGATCACCCATTGAGGTGATCATGGAGCTCCCACCAAGAGACTAATGGAGAACCCATTGAGGAAGTGGGGTGGGTAAACCCACTAGAGAGAAGTGTGGTGGTTGAGAGCACCATGACCATTGTAGTGGAGCACCAAGTATGTAGTGGGGTGGTTGAGCCACTAACATGCTGTCTTCTTCCTCCTCCCATTTGTGTATAAATGGAGGAGGTGTTGGAGGAAGAAAATGAGAGAGTGAGTTAGAGAGCCAAGAGCAAGGCATACCAAAGAGAGTGAGAGATGTGAGAAACCGTCTCCCTCGGTGTGAGCGAGGGAGACGGGTGAATGGGTGAGTGAGAATAGTGTGAGTCTTCTCCTCTGTAATATTCTGTAATCTCCATATTGGTATAGTGAAAACCGGCTACTCTCCCGTGGACGTAGGCATTGAGGCCGAACCACGTAAAATATTGTGTCTCCTTGTGTGTGGGTGTGTTTTTCTGCTTGGCATGGTTTCTATAAGGTCTTGGGCGGGATCTCCGATCCCAACAAGTGGTATCAGAGCCTCGTCGGTGGCGTTTCGGCACAAAAACAGTGCGATGTTCGAATCTGCCCAGAAATCGGATTGCTCGAAATCAGGTTTTGAGCATACCAGGAGCAAGGGCTCGACGAGAGGAGTCCAGAAACATAAAGCAGACACCCAGGGGACACTGGACGCGCTCTCACGCGCCGCCTGAAGAAGGCGCGTGAGTCCCACTCTCGACACGCGCCGTTACGCGCCGGTGGGAGGTCGGCGTGTTATTTCACGCGCGGCCATGCACGCCACGCGCGGGTAAAGGAGGAAGACGAGTGGAAGGGGCAGCGCGTGCATCACACGCGCGATAGGCACGCGCTAGGCCACGTGGCAGGACACGTCAGCAAGGGAGGCCCGTGTCTGCCACGTCATCTTGCCACGTCATCGCCACGTGGCGTGCCACGTCAGTGACACGTGGCACCGTGGGCCAGTGAGGGGCCGCCACGTGGCTGCCACGTCATCTGCCACGTCAGCAGTGGTTGACCGGTCAACTAGAGGCAGGGAGGGATCCTGTGTTGCGCGGCTATGGTACAATCGCAGGGGAAGGATCCAGTGCTTCGCGGCTATGGTGCAGCCGCAGATCTGAGGCGTACAAAATGGTTTGGCTAGATTTAAGCCATTTGGAGTCCGTTTTTGGCGATCCAATAGTGGTTTCAGACTATTTGGAGTATTCCAGACACATCTGTACGGTCAGATTTTGGAGACGGAGTTTCTGTAAAAAGAAGGCAGATTGAAGGGACGGACGACATCGGATGCAGTGGACGGAATATTCTGTTGGTACACAGAATATTCCCTGAACTTCTGAAAATTGCAATTTGGCCCCGAATTTTCAGAATATTGTGGTGTGGCCCAGCTTTCGGGGATATTTTTCAGTGAGGTCCCCAGAAGTGCAACGAAGGTTGATCCTAGCTAATCGGACCGTTCCGGACGCAACCGCGAGGTCAGAATAGTGAAATTCTGAACGGTTTGGAAAGATTGTCAAAACATGGGAGTTTGTCATCTTTAATACTCGGAGGGAGGTTGCCGGATATTGTGGAACGCTGCGGAGTCACTGAAGAGGTTAGAATGGATAGATTCTAACCAGATTGAACAACCAGGTACAACTCGAGATAGATCATTGAAGACCAGAGGAGATCAGGCTTGATGGCAGATCGAGGGAGATTAGGATTGGTCAGGGGCGATCAGAGGATTGCAGGTATGATTATCTCAAGATCAACAATGTTTAGGAAAGTTCTGTCAAAAAGACAGTGTCTAAGGAGACTGGTTCTTAAGTGGGACCGAGTGTGACCCCACCAGTCTTTCCTGGGAACTTTCCTGGTTGTTGACGTCATCGGAGGGTTTGGTTTAATCAGAAGAGAAGACCATTCATCGACGGATAGATGATTTGGCAACCAGTTCAGGCTCAGGGAAATGCTGTGGCTGTTGGAGCTACTGTATATGAGTAAGTAATGGTGGTATGTGGACCTGTAGAACAATAGTTGCAAAGGAGCATACTAAGCGCAGGAGCACAAATGCAGACGTGCAAGGGTACGGTAGAGTATCGTACAGAGGCGCTAGAGGAGTGTGCAGTAGCGGATTGTTGAAAGTTCACAGGAACTTCCAGACAGAGAAATTGAGACAAACGCAAGAGTGCGTACCAAGGAGTGGCAAGTCTTATTTCTCTATGGTGGTTTCTTTCCATGGCAGCAGAGGATAGAGTTGATGCGGATCTCTCAGGCGAGCTCGACGCAGGGAGACTAGAAGCCATGGGTGCGAGCACTATGCACAGGGTTGCATAGTAGTAGCTTGTACAGACCGGTGGGAGTTGTCTTGGCAGAAGGGCTAACTATCAAACATCAGTACGGACGTACAAGTAAGATAGAACCAAACATCAGGGATTGCAGCACAAACAACGAGCGTATGTGGAAACGCTAGGAAGTTGTTCAGAAGTGCAGAGGGCAAAGGCTGATAGTTCAGAAATAAGCTCCGAGCAAGGAAAATTGAGGATGTTGATGTATCAAACTGTGAAGTTTTCTAGTTGCTCCAGTGTTCGTCCTGCAAGGTAATGCATGACAGTCAAAGGCATCCCAGCAGGGGGTGCAGGACATCCAATCAGGGGGTGTCAGATATCTTGGTTACGCAAGTTCAAGCATAGCAAGTGAAGACATCCGAGACAGAAGCGTGGAAGAGATCTGTGGGAGATGGGAGCAGAGGCTCTCTCCAAATCAGAGAGTGGTGTGAGTTGAGTTGAGGATGTAGGATTCCCTCCTCCTCTTGTATCTCTGGTGTATTATCTCTAGCTTTCAGAGGATGCAGCGTCTTAGTGAAGAGATGAAGACTATGTTGAAATTTGGGCGTGACAAGATTAGCAGCAGTGTGTGCAGTGAATCACCTCACATGGGTTGAGGGGGTGATTTGTTGGATCACCCATTGAGGTGATCATGGAGCTCCTACCAAGAGACTAATGGAGAACCCATTGAGGAAGTGGGGTTGGTAAACCCACTAGAGAGAAGTGTGGTGGTTGAGAGCACCATGACCATTGTAGTGGAGCACCAAGTATGTAGTGGGGTGGTTGAGCCACTAACATGCTGTCTTCTTCCTCCTCCCATTTGTGTATAAATGGAGGAGGTGTTGGAGGAAGAAAATGAGAGAGTGAGTTAGAGAGCCAAGAGCAAGGCATACCAAAGAGAGTGAGAGATGTGAGAAACCGTCTCCCTCGGTGTGAGCGAGGGAGACGGGTGAATGGGTGAGTGAGAATAGTGTGAGTCTTCTCCTTTGTAATATTCTGTAATCTCCATATTGGTATAGTGAAAACCGGCTACTCTCCCGTGGACGTAGGCATTGAGGCCGAACCACGTAAAATATTGTGTCTCCTTGTGTGTGGGTGTGTTTTTCTGCTTGGCATGGTTTCTATAAGGTCTTGGGCGGGATCCGCGATCCCAACAGGTTGCTGTGTAGATGGAAGAAAGAAATTTTCGAAGAAATTTTCTTAGTTTTATACTCTGGTATATGTATATATAACCCGGTTTTGACATTTTAGTAAGAAACTGGGTGTACCAGTTATGTAGTTTACAAATTCACGACTACTGTGTACAGTGTGTATGAACTGTGAGGCTAGTCTGAGTTTTAAAGCTGTGTTTGGATCATGTAAGGAATTGGAAGGGGTAACAAAAGGAAAAATAGGGGAGATGGTAATGAAATATAATTATATTTCTCTTACATTTCACACATTTGTTTCATTTTTATTTTAAAATTCTTACTGAAATTAATATTCCAAACATAGTCTAAGCAGTCATTGATTATAATGGAAAATTTGGTTTGGGCAACAGTGTGTATGCCTTTCCTTTTTGGTATGTATTCATGTGATAACGTTGTCCAGAAAATTGAAAAACTAAAAAAAGAAAGAGTTGCAAAGTTCAGAGGGAGAAACTTAGCTAAATTCTTCAGTAAAATTTTGATTCTCTTGTCATTTGATCATGTTAGTTTTTTTGTTTGCAAAACTGGTAACAAGAAGTTGTTTTTCAATAATATAAAAAAATAAAAATAAAAAACTTGTTTGTTGTATATAAATATTTTCAAAAAAATAAATAAAAGTATCGCATTTAGTGAATTGTTGGAGGTGGAGGGTGGTCGGAGGTTGCTGATGGCGGCGACGGCTGGAGGGTGGAATGGTGAAATCTATTATTGATTTAAATAGCATTAGGCATAAAGAGTCTAATTCTATTTGTATAGGTAGAAAATATTCGTCACCTTCCGTACTCATTGCTACCAAGTTGGAATCGCTCCGGTGAGATACCTAGTTGGTGGGTTGTCGGAAAACCCCTTCTGATGGTCAAGTTAGCTTTCTTGGGAGAGAAGAGAGAATACAGAGTACTGTAGAGAGAGAGAGAGAGTGGCAAAAAGTTGCTTACTCTCTGAGTTTGCTCATGCCACCTTTTGTAGGCTGGCCATGCAGCTCCAGATTGTGTGCGCACTACCTCTGTTGTCCTTTGTTGGATGTGTGATTGTACTGCCCTCTCCATTCCTTACACGTGTATATGTATGTACTTCCAAACAATGTTGGCTAAACTGCCAAACAGTATTGACGCATACCCAGAGCGGTTTCCTCCGCATTGGTCCACGTGGAATACCAAACTGCGTTATTAGTTGGGTTGCACCACAGACATTGCCGTTGACCACACCAATGTCGAGCTAAGCTAGGCCGGCCTTTGAGTCATAGTCGCGCTTGGTCAATACGTTGGTGGCCTTCCCTCAGGCCAGTCAGCCATGGGCGCATAGTTAGTTATCTCGGTTGAATAGCGCGACACTGCACCATGCCTAACTAGGCCGATCTTGTCAAGTTGCCATGACCTCTGCAACTGCGGTGCTAAAAGATGGCCCAGTCCAGGATTAGGGCTCGTGCTAAGGTAGCCCGGCCAAGATAGCCTGCCACAACAGCAACTTTGTGCTGGCACAACTCGGCATAACACTATATTCCATGTTCCTCTCGCACGGCCCAACACCATATTCCGTGTTAGTACAGCTTAGCCCACAATTTGGCACAAATCTCCCTCTCAATTGCCCCTTAATCCCCTTCGAGTTGAGCATGATTGGGATTATCCTCTCTGGTCAAGCAGTTAATTCTGGTCGGCTCTAGAGACTTGTGCCCGTCGTCCTGTCACCCATCAGTCGACCATACTGACAACCCATCATGTTTGTGACACATGACACTCCCCAGGTGGCCCCGTACAACCCCCATAGCTATCATCATCATGCCAAAAATTTGAAAGGTTGGCACCTTTTGGGTTTTCGTCCATAAATAGGCAATATATATGCCCCTTCATCTATTACACTGTTCATCTTCTTCTTCGAGTAAAACCCTAGCTTCATCAGAGCTCGCTCCGCCGTCGCTGTTCCGTGAGCTCTAGGCCATCCTTTTTGTACCAGTCAATTCGTCAACCTCTGCTGAAGCCCGTTTCCCGATTGGGAGGAAGCTCTGAGCCATCCCCCTTAAGTTTTTCAAACCTTTTCATTCTACCTCTTCTGTATTCTTCGTGTTCTTCATTTTCTTTTACTTTTGGACTATTTAATCCCCGTAAGTGCGCCCTTCTTGTGATGAAAACGGTAGGCACATTAGTGAAACTAGGAAAATCAAACCTAACCATAGATAAGGGGCTTTCGAGCCCGTCCATTTTCTATGCGTCGGTGTGTATTCTGATGTTTTGGATGAACAACATCGATTCTAGACAGGACCGAGCAAAAGTCTGACTTTTGTTCCAGAAACTGATTCCAACCGGGCTAAAATATGTTCATGATCCCTTTAAGTGATTCGCACTGCACTAGAGACCCGTAGGAGCATTGAACTGAGATAGATGGACAATTTGTAGGACTAAGGCCCAGAACTGGCCTAACATCCTAGGCTTTATGACCGAGCAACAAACAAGCTTCGATAATTAAAAATGAACTAGATTTTTATAGCCGTGCACTTGCTGTCGTGCTAACACTCGCCCTTCATTTGTTGATGTATTTATGTTGTATCTTTTGGGGGCATTACAACGATGCTCATACTTGTATGGAAATTATTGTCTCGATAAATTATTCTAACCTTAACTTAAAACATTTAACACAATGGGAAACGTAATTGGGGTGGTAATTGGGTTTCGATCACATGAATTGTATTATGAGAAAATGTTGTGTTTATATGGAATTGATGGTGGGATGTGTTTCCTAAGTAAGCTAAATCTTGAGCTTGTGTGTCACGGTACCCTAACATGGAACGAGGCGTATTCTGACTGTCTACAAATTTGGTTATGGAATAAGGGTGGCAGTGAGGGTCTCACACAGGGCTTGTGTCCCTAGAAGGCCGTTGCTCCTTGGTAGACCATTGGTGTTACAGCTCGAGTATATAATTTGGGGCCTAGGCATCCTTGGTGCTTATCCTGGTATAGGGCCAAGGGGAGGTTCGAATAGCTTCGTGTTTCGTTACTTAATGGTTGGGCAGGAACGGCAAATTCCATGGGGAATCGCCTAGAACTTACTTAATGAACGGCTAACCTTGGAAATGAAACCTATTATAAGCTCTGTTTGATTATTACTACTACTGTATGTTATGTGTATGCCTATATTAAGACTGTGTATTAGATTGGGAAAAAAAAGAGTGGGGTGTGTGTGCGTTTACTGGAAATTCAAAGCTCATGGCGTTTCATGCCAAGTATTGAAGATTATTAGTAGGTCAAAGGCAAAGCTAAAGAATTTGAAGATGTATGGCTACCCTAGGAGAAATAGAAATTAGTTTTGTAAACGTATGTTGGGATTGTAAGTGTTAAATCTCTTGTTGTATTTAAGACATGATTTTGTAATTATTATTTTATAAATCTTTTGTATTACCTATCCCTTATATTCTTGTCGACTTATGAGGACCTTGTGTTAATATCTAGTTAAGATTTGTCAAAAAAGTAGCTTTGCTATCTAAAGTGATTAGACTTAGAAAGGAGGCTATATTGACTCATCTAACCTTCTTAGGATCTTATTTAGTTATTGACCAAAGGACTCATTAGTGACGTTTCCTACGCTTTCAACCTTAGAAAAACCCTGTAATTATTTGTTAATGTATTCCTTGGTGTTCTCGAATTTTTTGGGCGTCATAGTGGTAGCAGTAGTGGTGGTGGCGATTGCAGTGGCATGATGCTAGTGGTGGTGGTGGTAGTAGTAATAGTGGTGGTGGCAATGGTTGAGTTTATAATAGTGTACATCTAGGCTTATATTTAGTATTTATAAATTCAATCAAAATTAAATAAGTTATATATCACTTAAAATTTTCTTAACTTTTAGTTTATATTTTAAGAGACAATTAAATTTTTAAGTAATATCAATTATGATTACCAAATGGGTTTAATTATGGGAGATTGACCAATAAGTCTCATATTTTGGACTTGTAATTCATATAGTCCTATATTTTTTTATTGTGATCCATTTAGTCCTTTTGAATGTGTAATGACTTATTTGCTCGCCACATTGGAGTGTTACATTTGAAAAAAATATACTAAAGAATTTTTTAGTGTCAGATCATACTCGCCATGTTAGAGTGTCACATTTGGAAAAAAATACACTAAAGAGTTTTTAATTTTTTTAGAGTATCACTTAATATATTTAATTTTAAGTACTGAATTAAATTTTCAAATAGCACCTATTTTTCCAAAAATTATGTCTTCCTATAGGTTTAAAAATTATGTTTTCTAACTTATTTTTGTTTTTAAAAATATACTTTGAGTCAAAATTGAGGCGCTTTGTTTATGAACACCTAGGTTACAAAATAATGTTTTATAACTTAAAAAATTATAATTATTATTATTTTCTAAATAGTAGTTTACTTGAAATTATGCTTTTACTTGCAGTTATGCTTTTATAAACATTAGATTATATGCCATTTTTTTAAGAGGAAATATCATTTTACCTCTCAAATTGTAACGCCCTGAAATATCCCAACATAAATTAGATACATTAACCAACATTCATTAAGGAATAAGATAAATCTCTAACCCTTTTCATCATTAATCAATAAAGTGTATACAAAAGGTCTACATGCGATTATACATTCGATGGTATGAAAACACATGAATCTATAGCATGTAGAGCATCACATTCTAAAAATAAATAAAATGCCCTTAAGGGCTTAGATATTCCAAGGCTTGAGCCTGGTTACACAAAAATGGTTCCACGAACACGTACATTTAAAGCCCTTGGCTAGCAAATAGATTCACAACAAAAATAGAGTCATCTACTCTTCACAAAATATGTCCACGCCCTCAACTCGGCGGGATCACCACATCTTTTCCTGCACCAAAATCCCATAGGGGTGAGCATAAAGCCCAGTGGAGAATCCTTACAAAGTATATAAAATTATGCAAGATTTTCCAATATTGAATGCAAATGCCATGCAATACCAATTTAAAGAGAATTTCATTTACATGTTCTTTTTGAAAATCAACATGTTCAACAACAGTTCATATCTCAACAATTCCAAAACTTACAATTTTATTCAATAGGGACGGTAAATACGACTCAGGTAATCTCTAGGTTGGTGTCTGTAAGTAGGCTTAACTAGCACTACCAATACCCCACTTTACCGGTTGCTAACCGGAAAGGAAGTGGTACCTCCTCCGTGCGTGTTTTCAATCTTTCACCCCGGACACTTAGGCCAACTTATCAATTCCATCTACACCTCCTATCCGGACTTACCAACGTGTTTACCCCAAAAACATATCCTTAGTTCTCTTTTCTCAACAATTCTTTTCTCAATGCAAGATAATCAATTTCAAATCAAAACATGCGGTAACCAAAACAATAGTGTATGCAAAATAACAATTGGTAATGCTACAATAATCATTCCCTTTTTCATTCTCAAATATTTCAACAATAATCTCAAGAGTTTTCATTCCTTCCGTTCCATATTATCTCACAATGGAACCATGTTCCCATTTAAATTCATCGACAAATAACCACATTTCCACCTCTCAGGCAATTCCAACAACATAATCATTTCAAGACAATAGCAACAATTGAACAATAATTTCTTTCCAACACCAACATTTTTCTCTATTTTATGAGACTCATCATTTGTAACTATAAGTAAGGATCTTTCCTTTCTTTAACTCTTTTGATATACAAAATAATGCATTAATAATAAACTTCATGTGTCCTTATCATTTGTTTTGAAAACCCCCAATTTCTAGTTTTCTTCTTTACAAACAACACACACACAAAACACTTGAAAAGGACCCTCATGATCACACCATTTTCCTTTCCTAAGATAATTTCAACTCTCAAGATGCTATCTTAGAAGGATTTGAGATTTTTAAAATCTACTTTTGAAAATCTCTACATTTTGGGTCACAAAATCAAAATCAATATAATAACTTCAAAAAAACCTTTAAATCAACATCAATATTGCAAAACATGTATATATAACTCAAGGAAGTCCCTACCCCAAGCTCGATGAGGAGATTTGATGAAACCCTAGGATCTAAGGTTGAAGAAATTCGATCTCTACCGCATAAGGTGAGGTTCTTGCTTTGCTCTCCAAGTTGTGTGAAAGGTGATGGATCAAAACCCCATGGATTGTAAGGAGTCAAGGTTTTTGGGTGTTTGGTGAAGGTTTTTAGAGAGAAGGAGGAGCAAAATGCCCTTTTTAGAGTGAGAAGGGAGGGTTAGAAAATGATACAAACTCAACCAAAATGAGATAAATAAATAGAGTTTTCGGATTGCCAGCGTCCCGCACGTGCGGCATGTGCCCCCGCACGTGCGAAGCCTGCTTCCTGCACGTGCGGCGCCTGCTTCCTGCATGTGCGGCCACCTCCTATCGCCCCTCACTCCACACCTGCTTATTAGGCAGTGTGCAACCCTCCAAAACTCATCCCTCCCGCACGTGCGGCCCCATCCCACACATGCGGCCTTGGGCCCTGCACGTGTGGCCCTGGCCCAGCAGCCTAGAATTTTGTTTGTTCGTTCCCAAACACTCCGGACTCGGCCGTGCACCCTCCGAAACAAGCGACGTTCAACCCCAGAGTTAGACAATGACCTGAATTTGAAAGAAAGCTCTCGAACACCACAACTTAAAGAGGACAAAAAGAAACAACACGCAATGAAACCGGTCATCACAACCTCCCCACCATAGGAAATTTCACCCTCGAAATTTAAAGAAACCAACCAAGCTAAAGGGCTCTGGCAATTATGACTACACTATCGAAATTTCAAATCGCAACATCGCTATTCAATCAGCATTTACCATTCTCATTATCATCATTTCGTCAAAACGACAATTGCTTATATTAGGCATTCGAAATAAAGAATTTTTAACAAAACATCATTCCTTTACAATATCCTGCTTAGATTAACAATACCTATAACAACAGGTGATTAACAATTCAACACTTTTTCCCTTTAACACTAGGAATCATTACAAATCAAAACAACTAAGCATTTTCAAATAAATCTGGATATTTGGAGCGAACCTCCGCTTCCCGTTCCCAAGTTGCCTCTTCAACCCCATGGTGCCTCTACAACACCTTCACTAACGGTATAGTTTTACCTCGTAACATTTGCTCTCAAGTATCTAATATTTGAACCTGTTGCTCTTTGTAAGAGGCATCACCATCTACCTCCAAATCAACCGAATCTAGCACATGAGAAAGGTCGGGTTCATAATTCTTAAGCATGGACACGTGAAAAACATTGTGAACCCTCGAAAGTTATGGCGGTAAAGCTAACCGGTATGCCACTTCCCCAATTCTCTCCAATATCTTGAAAGGCCCAATAAACCTCGGAGACAACTTTCCACTCTTACCGAACCTCATCAAACCACGCCTAGGTGAGATCTTAAGGAAAACATGGTCACCCACTTCGAAAGATAAAGGTTGTCTTCTCTTATCGGCATAACTTTTCTGTCGGCTTTGTGCTGTAGCTAACCTTTTCCGAATGAGAGCAACTTTCTCGGTTGTCTCCCTAACAATTTTCGGACCCAACAACGGTGCATCCATCACCTCGGCCCAACAAACTGGTGATCTACAAGTTCGGCTCTACAAGGCCACAAACGGTGCCATCTCGATGCTAGCTTGGTAACTATTGTTGTAGGCAAATTCAATCAACGGTAAATGCCTCTCCCAAGACCCCTTGAAATCTAGGACACAAGCTCTAAGCATGTCCTCCAAAATCTAAATAGTACGTTCCGATTGCCCATCGGTTTGAGGGTGACAAGCAGTGCTAAAAGTCAACTTAGTTCCCAATGCCACTTGAAGGCCTTGCCACAATCGGGCGGTAAAACGAGGATCCCTATCCGATACAATGGTTACTGGAACCCCATGAAGTCGAACTATCTCTCTAATGTATAACTCTGCCATGTGCTCAACTGAGTCGTTGGTACGCATCGGGATGAAATGCGTAGACTTAGTCAACCTATCAACAATCACCCAAATGGGGTCATTACCCCGCTGTGTTCTAGGAAGCCTAACTACGAAATCTATGGTAATGTGCTCCCATTTCCACTCGGCGATTGGTAAGGGTTGTAACAAACCCACTGGTTTTTGGTGCTCGGCCTTCACTTGCTAACAAATAAGGCACTTCGACACGAAAGATGCGACATCCTGCTTCATACCCCCCCACCAAAACTGGCAGCTAAGATCACGATACATTTTTGTGCCTCCCAGATGTACTGCAAGGCGTGAGTGATGGAACTCCCGAAGCACTTCCTCTCTACAAGGTTCAGGTACAAACAAACGGTCTAGGTAACCTACACTTTGATCCGAGTGGATGTTTAAACCCTTTTCTTCCTTCCCGTTGGAGATTCTATCACGAATCAACTCTACTTCATGGTCTCCTTATTGTGCCTCTACAACTTTGCTAATCAAGATAGGTTGAGCACTCAAAGTAAACAATGTTGCACCATCCTCGGACTCACCCAAGTGCAATTCAAACTTACCGATATCTCCCAACATAACCCATTCCCGGATGGTCACACTCGCCAAACTACTCACGGATTTTCGACTTAAGGCGTCGGCTACTACATTGGCCTTCCCCGGATGATAATGTAGCTCGAAGTCATAATCCTCCAAAAACTCCATCCACCTCCGTTGATGTAAATTCAAGTCTTTTTGGGAAAACAAATACTTTAGACTCTTATGATCGGAGAAAACCTCAAACTTCTCGCCATACAAATAATGCCTCCAAATTTTCAAGGCAAACACTACTGCTGCTAACTTCAAGTTGTGGGTAGGGTAATTCTTCTCATGAGTTTTCAATTGCCGTAAACTGTAAGCTACAACCTTTTCCCCTTGCATCAAAACACAACCAAGCCCATCCCGAGACGCATCGCAATAAACGGTGTAACCCAAACCTCTTTCCGGAATTATCAACACCGATGCGGTAGTCAATCTAGTTTTAAGCTCTTGGAAAGACTTTTCACAAGCCTCACTTCACACAAACTTAACCCCCTTTCTAGTCAATCTAGTCAAAGGTGTGACTAGTCCAGAAAAGTCCCTCACAAAACGCCGATAGTACCCCGCCAATCCCAAGAAACTCTAGATCTCAAAAACATTTTTAGGTTGCTCCCAATCTTGTACAGAGTCTATCTTTGAAGAATCTACAGTTACTCCCTCTCTTGACACTACATGGCCCAAAAACTTCACCTCGGTGAGCCAAAACTCGCATTTCTCAAATTTGGCATACAATTGATGCTTCCTAAGCAAATCAAGCACTACCCTCAAGTGAGCCTCGTGTTCTTCCTTGGAAGTCGAATAAATTAAGATGTCATCCACAAAGACGACCACAAAATGATCCAAGTATTGTCTAAAAATTCAGTTCATCAAGTCTATAAAGGAAGCCGGTGCATTAGTCAACCCAAATGGCATTACAAGGAACTCATAGTGGCCATAACGCGTACGAAAGGCCGTTTTCTGGATGTCCTCCTCCCAGACTCTCAACTGATGGTACCCCGACCTCAAATCTATCTTCGAAAAACAACAAGACCCCCTAAGTTGGTTAAACAAGTCATCAATTCGAGGTAAAGGGTACTTGTTCTTGACGGTAACCCGATTCAACTTGCAGTAATCGATACACAACCGCAACGACCCATCCTTCTTCTTCGCAAAGAGGGTCAGCGCTCTACAAGGCGATGCACTAGGGCGAGTGAAACCCTTGTCTAAAAGCTCTTGGAGTTGAGTCTTCAACTCATGCAACTCCGCGGGAGCAAATCTATACGGCGCCATGGAAATTGGTGCCGTTCCAGGCACTAAGTCGATGGTGAACTAGATCTCCCGGTGGGGTGGCAAACTGGTAAGATCCTCGGGAAATACATTCGGGTATTCACAAACTACCCTTGGTAACTCAACACAAGTCCCGTCACTCTCACTACCCAAGAGAGCAGCAAGAAGTTCGCTAAGCTCGTTTCTACTACGAGGGTCAAATACTGGCGATAAGACCTAATCAACCTTGTCTCCCAGAAAGTAAAAACAATCATCACTCGAGGTGCACACTGTGACCCTCTGACGAAAACAATCAATCACAGCTCGATACGAAAACAACCAATCCATGCCTAGAATAACATCAAAACTCGACATGTCTAGCAACACAAAGGCAAACGGGAGTTGATGCCCGGCAACCTCTATCTCATAACCACGACACCCCCGATCTAAGTCAATTGTACCCTCGACTGGTGACTCAACTCTGAGTGGAGACACTAATCGTGCCATCTCTAACCCCAATGCAGATGAAAATGCAACAGATATGAATGAATGAGATGCGTCTGTGTCTATTAACATGTTAGCCAAAGAATTACACAAAAAAAAAATACCTCTCACAACTGAGGATCCCCGGCAACTGCTCTAGCGCGGTAACAACATACACGTGCCCTTGTGGCTTCTGATTGACCTGCTCATCTCTCGAAGCATAGGCCTACTGCACTGACTGAGCCGAAGCGACTCCCTGATTAACTCACGAAGTCTGAACTGAGTGAGCCTACCAGTGGATCTGAGTCAGCCTTGACCCTGATGCGCCAGATGCGCCTCCCAACTGCGGGCATGCTCTCTTCATGTGCCATGGCTAACTGCACTGATAGCAAGTAGGCCTCTATCCCCTACTCTGAGATTGACTCTAAGATCAGTTAGGTGGTGGTGGTGGCAACATTTGCTGCCCTCCTTCCTTCTGTGGACATGCAAAGGCCTTGTGACCCGGTTGGCCACACTTGAAACAAGAGAAGCCACTCGGCGCACTCTTCCCTGGGCCCGTACTAGGATAGGGAAAGGTGGATCTAGACTACTGCGGCTGGGACTGGGATGAAAATGTGTTTCTGCTCTTCTTGTTGGGCCCATAGTCTCCTTGTGACCCTTGACCCCTCGATCTTGACCCTCGGATTTTATCCTACTCGGCCTCCATAGTAATCTCTACGTGTGCCGCCGCTTCCACAAGATGGTCATAATTTCGAATCATGTTCCCGGCAACCTTGAACAAGATCTTAGTTCTCAACTTCTTCTCGAACTCAATGCAATGGCATTCTTCCATCGCTACCAACTCCGGTGCAAACCGGGACAAACTAGAGAAGGCTGCTTCAAACTCGGCCACAAACATATTGAGTTGCTTAAGGTCTTGGAACTCCTGTCTCAACCTCTCCCTAGCTGTGGGAGGTACGTACTTGTCTTGAAAAGCCACCACAAAGGCTTCCTATGTTGGTTCTATTCGGCCCTTGGCATACTTCCACCATTGGCCCGAATCCCCCTTGAGATAGTAACTCGCAAGAGTCACTCTAAGCTCACTATCTTCGATGTGAAGCATCTCCAATGTCTTCACTGTCTGTTCGAGCCATTCATCTGCTTTCTTAGGCTCAGGGCCACTATAGAACTCATCCGGCTTGGCCTGCAAAAACTCCTTCGTGAGGAAACTCACCCTTGTCTCTACGGTGTTCTCCCAAGCTTGGTTCTTCGTCCTTAGTATATTCATAGACTTCCTCAGGGTCCCCGCCATTTCTCGGGCTAGGGCCCCCATTGTGGCTTGACCCGCTTGCCCCGAAACTTTCACTTGCCCCACTTGCTCAGCCATATTAGCTTGGCCCAATCCCTCCTCTTGCACCGGAACCTCATGGACTAGTACTTCATGCACATCCCGGCGACCCCTACCATGCCTTCCACCTCTACCTCATTGGGTTTGACCCTTTCCTGACATCCTAATTTAGGAATCAAATAAATGATTTAGCACACAATTCAAAATGTGCCCGTAACTTGCCTCACATGTTAAACTACCACAATTATGCATATGATCTACCACACTAACAATTCAATTCGATTCACTCCACATAAACACATAAACACCTACAGATTATTCTTTTGTTATGAGATTTGTCCCACGAAAGACCTAGAATTCTTAATAGAATGAGTATTGATCAAGTACCCTTCTAACAAGACCACAAGGAATTTAATAGGCGCAAATAACATCCCCAAAAGTCCAATCCCATACCCATATAGTCACATAAACATGTTATCACATAATCACAAAAAGAACATTTCCTAATCATGCGAAATGAACCCATTATGGCAAAACAACCACTTCTTGCGAGCCCCAAGTATTCAAACCCGGTAGCTCTGATACCAAGTTGTAACGCCCTGAAATATCCCAACATAAATTAGATACATTAACCAACATTCATTAAGGGATAAGATAAATCTCTAACCCTTTTCGTCATTAATCAATAAAGTGTATACAAAAGGTCTACATGCGATTATACATTCGATGGTATGAAAACACATGAATCTATAGCATGTAGAGCATCACATTCTAAAAATAAATAAAATGCCCTTAAGGGCTTAGATATTCCAAGGCTTGAGCCTGGTTACACAAAAATGGTTCCACGAACACGTACATTTAAAGCCCTTGGCTAGCAAATAGATTCACAACAAAAATAGAGTCATCTACTCTTCACAAAATATGTCCACGCCCTCAACTCGGCGGGATCACCACATCTTTTCCTGCACCAAAATCCCATAGGGGTGAGCATAAAGCCCAGTGGAGAATCCTTACAAAGTATATAAAATTATGCAAGATTTTCCAATATTGAATGCAAATGCCATGCAATGCCAATTTAAAGAGAATTTCATTTACATGTTCTTTTTGAAAATCAACATGTTCAACAACAGTTCATATCTCAACAATTCCGAAAATTACAATTTTATTCAATAGGGATGGTAAATACGACTTAGGTAATCTCCAGGTTAGTATCTGTAAGTAGGCTTAACTAGCACTACCAATACCCCACTTTACCGGTTGCTAACCGGAAAGGAAGTGGTACCTCCTTCGTGCGTGTTTTCGATCTTTCACCCCGGACACTCAGGCCAACTTATCAATTCCATCTACACCTCCTATCCGGACTTACCAATGTATTTACCCCAAAAACATATCCTTAGTTCTCTTTTCTCAACAATTCTTTTCTCAATACAAGATAATCAATTTCAAATCAAAACATGCGGTAACCAAAACAATAGTGTATGCAAAATAACAATTGGTTATGCTATAATAATCATTCTCTTTTTCATTCTCAAATATTTCAACAATAATCTCAAGAGTTTTCATTCCTTCCATTCCATATTATCTCACAATGGAACCATGTTCCCATTTAAATTTATTGACAAATAACCACATTTCCACCTTTCAAGCAACTCCAACAACATAATCATTTCAAGACCATAGCAACAATTGAACAATAATTTCTTTCCAACACCAACATTTTTCTCTATTTTATGAGACTCATCATTTGTAACTATAAGTAAGGATTTTTCTTTTCATTAACTCTTTTGATATACAAAATAATGCATTAATAATAAAACTTCATGTGTCCTCATCATTTGTTTTGAAAACCCCTAATTTCTAGTTTTCTTCTTTACAAACAACACACACAGACACACACACAAAACATTTGAAAAGGACCCTTAAGATCACACGATTTTCCTTGCCTAAGATAATTTGAACTCTCAAGATGTTATCTTAGAAGGATTTTAGATTTTTAAAACCAACTTTTGAAAATCTCTACATTTTGGGTCACAAAATCAAAATCAACATAATAACTTCAAGAAAACCTTTGAATCAACATCAATATTGCAAAACATGTATATATAACTCAAGGAAGTCCCTACCTCAAGCTCGATGAGGAGATTTGATGAAACCCTAGGATCCAAGATTGAAGAAATTCGATCTCTACCGCACAAGGTGAAGTTCTTGCTTTGCTCTCCAAGTTATGTGAAAGGTGATGGATCAAAACCCCATGGATTGTAAGGAATCAAGGTTTTTGGGTGTTTGGTGAAGGTTTTTAGAGAGAAGGAGGAGCAAAGCCCTTTTTAGAGTGAGAAGGAAGGGTTAGAAAATGATACAAACTCAGCCAAAATGAGATAAAAAAATAGAGTTTCCAGACTGCAAGCGTCCTGCACGTGCGGCACATGCCCCCACATGTGCGGAGCTTGCTTTCTGCACGTGCGGCCTTCATCCCCGTATGTGCGTCCACCTCCTACTGCCCCTCACTCCGCACGTGCTTATTAGGCAGTGTGCAACCCTCCAAAACTCATCCCTCCCGCACGTGCGACCTCATTTCCCGCATGAGCAGCCCCATCCCGCACGTGTGGCCCTGGGCCCTGCACGTACGGCCCTGGCCCAGTAGCCGAAAATTGTTTTTGTTCGCTCCTAGACACTACGGACTCGGCCGTGCACCCTCCAAAACAAGCGACGCTCAACTCGGAGTTAAACAAGAACTGGAATTTGAAAGAAAGCTCTTGAACACCACAACTCAAAGAGGACAAAAAGAAACAACACGCAATGAAACCGGTCACCACACAAACTATTACGCAAAAATCAATTTGGCACCCAGATTTCGTATTATTTTAATTTGACACCTAAATATTTTTAAATATTATCAATTTACCCTCACTGTCTGTTTCTGTTTACAATCAAATAGAATGTGTTGAGTTGTCCCCCTAAACTATTATTTGGAGGGAAAGTAAAGGCTTTCCCGCCATTTCCCTTCAGATATTTAATACAGAAATAGAGAAAAGAAAACAAAGCATGTTTGCCTCATAGTTTGAGAGAGAAAAGGAGGAACAATCAAGGGTCAAGAAATCAGGAAAGAAGGAAGTCAATTGAAAGAAGATGGACCTCAAGTGGCATGGAAGATGTGGTGAGTCTTTTATGGACGACAAAGGATGATACAAACATCATCGACTGATGCAATCATGGTAGGAGGTTCCTCAGCTATCTCGATAGTGGTTGAAATCACTTCACCTGGATAGACCCAACTATGTGTCACGAGTAGTGCAGATCATCCCTAGCTTGTTTAGGAAGGTCAATAAGCTGAAGCAAAACTACATACAAGGAATGGAAGAAAGAGAAAGCTATGGATATGCTTGGTTATCTTATGGTGCATTATTGTATCAATGTGGTTTCTAATGTAAGATTGTAGAGACAAAGATTTATATTAAAAAAGGCACATTAAATTAGTATTACATAACAAATCGATGTTCAATAAGCAAATATTTAACATAAATACCATGAACTGTGCTCCATTTGTTCGACTGCCATCCCTTTCTCTTTGAATCCAACCCATCATTCAATATCATTTTCTAATGTGATTTTGTGACCTTCGTTGAATGCTAAACCTTGATTTCTATATTGTGTGAGAAATTTGAAAACCCTAAGTTTGATTTGCAAGAGAAAGGAACCCTAGTCAACTGTTCAACACTACAACTTGATTTGGAAGCCAAAGCCTTTTATATTCCTTCCAAATAATAGTTTAAGGGGACAACTCAACACATTTCGTTTGATTGTAGAAGAAAACAAATGGTGGGGGAAAAATTGATCAAATTTTAAAAGGTTAAGGTGTCAAATTAAAATAATCGAAGTCTGGGTGCTAAATTGATTTTTGCATAATAGTTTAGGAGACAAAATGGTATTTCCCTTTTTTTAAATATATTTTTTTATTATGTATATTTGATCAGTGAGTACTAGGTTGAGGGACTTGTAATCAAGATCACAAAAGACTTATCAAATAGTTTTAGTGGAGGGTTAATTATTGATGTAGAACAAGTAGTTAAAGAATTGTTGGAACAATTGGACGAGTAAAAAGTAAATAAAAAGTTAAATTTAGAGTAAAAATGCATTTGTAATGAGCTTGGAATCCTTCCAAATTTTGTGTATTCCTTATGGATTCAATGTGTTCTTGGTCTACTAACATGATATCTAGTCTTGTGTAACATTTTCCACTGCGTACACAATACATTTGCACTTAATTCCTTCACTTTCAATTTTAACACTCGAATTCTTAAACTTAAAGTCAATTTTCAATATTACTCTTCCATCTACTGGCATTAATGAAATTGACATATGAGTTACACATGATATTTTTCTTGTTTCATTAACACGTCTACACTTTCACTAGAAGCTTATTTTGAAAATTTCATTTTTAATTGTGTCCTAATGTTACATATAAGTTAATTAATTATAATTACTCTTTAATGTCAAATAAACAAAAAGATATATAGAAACTTATTAAGATTGAATGCCATAAAAAAAATGCCTAAAAAACGTAGTGTGTAATTTCAATTAATCCCCCTACAATATAAAAAAAGAATCTAAATTACATATTTAAACAAAAATTCTACAATTTATAAAAATTCTCGATACATAACTTTATATTGTCATTGAAGAGCTCAAGTCAAGGTCAAGATCAAGTTAAGGTCATGGCAGACTTGCTTAAAACTTCTAAGTCAATATTAGAGAAGACTTTTTATGCAAACTTTTATTAAACCTAGTGACAAATCAAAGCATGTAGGGTAGGTTTTCAAATACTGAAAGACACGTCACAACAAGTTTAATTAATTATTTATTTTATTTTATTTTTGGTGGCCAAAACCCCTTTATTAGGGCTTTTTTTAGTGAATAGAACAATTTAAAAGTTTGTGTACTTCACAAATCTCTTTAACAGGAAGCGCCTACTTCATGAAGGATAAACAAATATGTTTCATTCTTTCATTCTTTTTTTTTTTTTTGTGGACAATCTTACCTTTTCATATATATTTGAGAGATTTGATTGACATCAAATTAAATATTTGTCGCATAATTCAAAGTATGAATAATCACCTTATGTTGTGAAACATGTGGCTGACCACAATAAATGTGGTTGATGAAATATTGTTAACTATTAATATGGTAGATGAAATAGTAATAGGAATAGTATTTTTTTTTTAAAGATCGGCAAAAGAAACTTCATTGATGAATGCAAAGCACGACAATATACATAAATGAAGAAGATGGATGCACAAACATCATAGCAAAGCAGAATGGTCCCAACAAAGTTGGCACCATTTAGCAAGCCCAATCATCTGCAAGCTGTAGACACCCCATTTTTGACCATCCTCAAGACTTGGACATCATCGTTTGGACACTCGATGATCATCCATGTTCATGTTCGTTTTGAGTTCCTGAAGGTCTCAGTTGCGCGCCTTGCCTTAGAACCTCTCAACTTGTCTGTTTTGTGCTTGGTTGTGGACCAAGGACTTGTGGTTTTGTTTCTGAGGGAAGTGGGTGGCTTGTTGGCTAGCCCTACAACCCATCGGCCAAGCCTTGTGCTTATCGGCCATGTTTTCTTGTCATCGGCCATCAGTGATGGTCGATCGACACTCTTTTTGGCCGATCGGCACTCTTTTTGGACTATCGGCCATATCTTTTGGCCGAGGCCTTTTTATTTGCTTTTGCAGATATTTTTGTGCCAGCTGTGACAACTGGTGAGCACAGATTTATGGAGGGATTGAATCAAACCCTTAGCTTGTCCAACAAGCTTAGGATTTGATTTTCTATAAGAAGCGAGACCCCTCTCCCTTTCCAGAGGTTCTGAAAAGTTGATATACAAAACATATATTTCTCTCTCTCTATATTTCTTCTTATCTCTCTATATTTGTGCTTGTTTGTGCTTAAAAGTGCATTTTCTTCACACTTTTGCACACAAACACCTAGTGAAACACCACACTCTTGTTGCTGAGGCACTTTGAAGTTATTTTTGGTGTTTTTGGACTAGTTTTGATCAAAAAAGGCTATTGGAGTTGTTGCTCTAAAGTTGTTCTACAAGGGTGAGCTTCTAACCTCTCAAACCCTTGTTTTTGATTAAGCTTTTGGACCTATTTGCATGTTGTTTTAGGCCTAACTTTATACTACAAAAAGTTCTAATTTTTAGTGCTTAACATGTTTGTTTAAGGTTTCTTTGGTGTTGGGGGTGATCTACTCCCTTGCATGCCTTGTTTGGCTTTGTTTTGCACCATCACTTTAGTCCTTTGAGATCACTTTCTCTTGGCCTTTTAACCACTGAAATCTAGTGGATTTTCAGTGGTAAAACTTGTGTTTTGAGGTCCCAAATAGGAGAGGGTCCCCTCTCTTTGTGTCTTGTATGCTTGCCTTATTGGCCTCATGATTGAGCATGCTTGTTAAGCTTGTGTTGGCTTGTATCTCAGCATGTTTTTGGTATTGTTTTGCCATGTTATACCTCTGTCTAAGGTTGGTTTGATAGCCTTTTGCATGCTCTATGCACTTGTAGTGCAATTCCATTCATTGGCCTAATGTGTATCATGCTTTAGACCATCATTCTAGTATGATTTTGGCTTAACTCCAGCAAGCTTTTGTCCATGTTTTAGCATGCTCTAGCTCTGTTTTAAGTGTTTTGGGTCATACATACATTGCTTTGTATAGCCATGGTTCAATCTAGCTCACTAGCTTTGAGTTTCCAAGCCACTAGCATGCATTGCTTGGGCTACTTTCATGATTTGGTATCATTTCATATGTGATTTCAGTGCATGTTTCATGTTCATACACTCACATGTGTCACTCTTTCAATGCTTTGGAGGGGTTGTGCTTTATGCCTTGAATATGAGCCCTATATGTATGCCATCATGCCTAAGCTTTTGGGATGCTATCTCAGTGGATTTTTGGTCTTATTTTGTCATGGTCTAACTCTGTTTTTGGTCAGTTAGAGCATCCCTCATTTGCTTCTTACACTTGTAGTGTAAGTCCTTTTTTGCTAGCCTTGCATGCCTAATGAGTGAGCTTGTTATTCTAGCATGTGTTGACTTGGTATTAGCCCATTTTTGGTGTTATTTTGACATGCCATAACTCTAATTTTTATTGGTAAAGTCATCCCATGCTTCGCTTTGGTAGGTGTAATGCAATCATCCTTATTGGCCTTGTATGCGTCATGTTTTGTGCCTTCCATCCTAGCATGAGTTAGCCCTGTTCAAGCATGTTTCTAGCCTTGTTTTGGCCTGCCTTGGGACTGTTTTGAGTCACCTTGGCCCTTTGGGGCTTGGTTGATATGGCCATGGTGTAAGTCCCTTGGCTAGCTTTAAGCTTTAAGCCCACTAGCATGCTTTGTTTGTCATATGTGCATGGTTTAGCCTCATTTGGAATGTGATTTCAGAGCCTACTTCACTGCCACACTCTCTCATTTTATACTCCTTCAATGTGCTTGAGAGTTGGTGCCTTCATGCTTTGTTTGTGAACCAATTGGCATGCATGCTTGCATATACTTTTGGACTCCATTTTCAGCATACTTTGGCCATTGTTTTGGCATACATGAAGCTTATTTTTGGTTGGTTTGGTCCTTTAAGCGTTGCATTACATAGCCCTTGCCATTGCATGTTGTTGCATGCTCATGTTGCTTGCATATTGTTGTTATATGTTCATGTTGTTTGCATGTTGCATTATCTTTGCATGTTTGTTGCATTGCATTGTGTTTGGGTCGGATGTCAATCCAAACATGGGGAACGAGGGGCATTTCATTCTTGAAGCGATAAAACGCACCTCATTCCTTAGGTCGCCGACACCTTTGATCATGCATGATAAGGTGGAGGTCCATGGGGTCTTATGTGGTATTTTGTGTGCATTCATCGTCATTGATTTGTGCAACTCGGCCTCTTTGGCCATCATGCATTGAGATGCATGATTGGTGGCTTGAGGGTCGAACACTACACTCCTTTGAGCTTTAAACATGATAAGGAGTGTGGTCGTACACACATTTTCTTGCAAATACACTGCCATGCCTTTGTTAGTGCTCTGTTGCAGCAAAAGGAGAATTTGCAGGAAGCAGTGACCGACCGGCCATCAGAGCTGCCGATCGACCAATTAGTCTGCCGATCGGCTATCAAAATTGGCCGATGATCATTATACTTGGCCGATGGCCTTTCCTCTTGGCCAACCACCTCTCAGCATGGTCTTAAGGTGGATCAGAATCATCTTGGAAGTTGGCACAATATTTAGAGATACAGAACAGTGCAAACAGAGGCAACACGAGGCACGGTAGTGGATTTTCGAGTGAAGTCGACCGAGCATGCATACACCCCTCTCCTCGAGGCTGTTTTAACTGCTTTGTGTAGTTAGTTAATTTGTAAATTAATTGGTTAATGTATTTGCTAATTAATTCCATTTTTGTAATATTATAATTAGCTAGGTATAGCTAGTTTTAATTTGGTTTGTACTTAATTAGCTTAGCTTAGCTAGCTTAGCTTATTCTTTTGGACCCTCCGTCGAGAGGGCAAACTTTGTAATAAGTGTGCGTGCATGTGATGTATGTCTTCTAACGCCCATTTCTTTCTCCCTTTTATTTACCAGCTTTCGATGGTTAGTTTTAGGGCATGTTTCAATTAACATACTTTATGACTTGCATGTGTGCATTCATTCATCTGTCTTGCATGCACCGGGCTCCGCGCATCATACTAACTGCATTGTATTTCAATAATAATTTGAATACATGTTATCTAATTGTATTCACATGACATCTTAGAATGGCCGAGCCTATCTTAGTTGCATTTGCATGTGTTGCATTAGGCATTGTTGACATAGCTAAGATCATGCATTGGTTACTAACTAGCTTCCTTTTTTGGCTCGGAGTACACTATGAGTGTTTATGCTTTAGCATCCTTGCATGAATGTGAGTGTTGCCATGACAGCATGCTTGCCATGAGGCTATTTGCTTAAGTGTTTAACTGCATGAATGCTTGTGGATGAAGGTTGGATTGCTTGAATTGGAACAATTCATCAAAATGCGAGTTTTTAAGCCCACTTGAAGTGACAAACCATGTTTTCTTAAAGCCCACTTGAGGGTGGAAAATCTGCATCTTAGCCTACTTGAGAGTGGCAAATCTGCGTCTTAGCCTACTTGAGGGTAGCAACTTCAAACCATTTTCAAACAAACAAACCTGAGATGTTTTGTTCCAACTTGAGCGATTTAGTCTATACTTGTATGCTGTGCGCATCACATAGTAAACTAGCTAATAAACCGGAATAAGAACACATGTATTTTCAAAAACAACATATCATGTTAGTAAAGGCCGATCTTTGATCGGGCGAGCGGGGGTGCTCATTTCAGGACCTTCCTCTCTCATACCCAAGTTCCCGAGCCGAGGCAACTTTGGTGATGACGGACACGTGGCCTTAGGCACGAGTCAGGGTTTCCAAAATTTCCCAAAATAAAATATTTAGGTGGCGAGTCTGTAATCTGAAAAAGCAGTCCATGTTTGGCACTTCTTGTTTAAAATCTGTCACGTCCTCAAACCCACCCCTAAAAGTTTGGGCATGACCCGTTCGAAAACCAGCGTTTAACCTGTTGTATAAAATATATGGGGCCTTGTCGGAAGCATATAGTATGAACATAACAATACATATGAACTCCATTGAGCTATATCTATATGCCAGGATCTCACATACATCACATTCACTAATAGAATAAACAAGGTTCCACGTCATGTTTCGTAGCATCTATAATATATATATACACAGTCCCATCCCTGTATTTAGGTATAAACAAAACATGAAATTCTACATCTTCAACCTTAAGTGGCAATCAAAAATGAGCCAACATTTTAGCAAACTTTTCAAAAGTAAATGACTTCATGTAGTGCCTGGACCATGAGGTTGACAAAAGGGAATGGGTGTCGTGGCTAGGATTGACCACTTGGTTGGTTACCTACAGAAACAGACATAGCACAGAGTGAGTCAAGCTCAGTGAATAGTAGTACATAAATAAGACAGTGCTTAATTTGAAATATAACACAATAGAGCATAAAAGGTGCATATATAGGTAGTCTGAATCCGTATTAATTTCACGACGGCCTTAGCTCATTTTTGAAACGTAGTGGTTTGCAACATGGTTTCTTGAAACATGATGGCTGTGAGCCCTTATACGTAGTGGCTCAAGGCCCTTAAACATGGTGGCGTTAAGCCCTTGAACATGGTGGCACGAGGCCCTTGAATCATGTGGCATTAAGCCCTTGAATATGCGTGTATGAATTCAAGAGGTGTCACACACGGACTCTAGAGGTGGCTCACATTGTAGGACTTAGTCCCGTGTAGCACTTTGTTTCATATTACAATAACAGAGTAACTTGGTTTCAGAGTCTTCTTGAATGAACGTTTTTCACATTTTTTTCTTACATACTTACATACTTGGAACATAGCATAGTTGTATATCATGCATAAACATATCACTTGTGTTAACGATACTACTACTCACATTGTCGTGATGATGTGCTTGTTCCGCCCGTAGTGTGCCCTGTACACATTCAAATTTACATATTAGTTCATTTTCCATATCAAACTCTTTTTTGATTCGCTTTACTTCGTAGGAATTAATCATTATCGAGAAGGCATCAAACATACATTTCGACAACATTAGAGGACCCTACACGCAAAATGGAGCAACTCATACTTTTCAACATGTGCCGCACGTGCGGCTGGGTTTCCCACACGTGCTTTTTAGGCAGAATGAACACCCAAAAATTGGTCTTCTCCCGCACGTGCGGCCACAACCCTCGCACGTGCGGCGATTGGCTCCCGCACGTGCGGCCATGACTCCCGCACGTGTGGCGATTCAGCAATTCCCCAGTCCGAAATTCTGTATTATTCCAACTCTTGGTGCATAATTAAGGGGTCCAACATGGGGCTTTTTACGGCTAATTCATGGTTCAAAAAGCATGTAATTCAAGGCATAATACACCATAATCTAACTTGAATTAAATCCACAAACATAACTCAATTGATTTGGACAAAATTGAAGCTCAACAACATGATTTCATTCTTGAGGCTCCTAACTTCATACACACATACATAAATGTACAAAGCATAGCATAAACATGGATATCAATTGATAAATAAGGAGCAAGAGGTTGATCATGACTTCAATTAGGTCCAACATGCACAAATGATAGGATTTCCATGCTAAACTTTAAGACACACTCATCCAAAACTTCTATTTCATTCTAGAGCATATCAAATCATAAACTTGCTATTTCAATTTGAGGAAGAGGATTAGATTAGGGAAGTTAAATTTACCTTAGCTTCAACCTCAACTCTTCCTTGACCTTACCCCTCTCCCCTTTTCTCCCAAGAGAGTCTTATGGAAAAAAAAGTTGAAGTTCTTCACTCAAGAAGAGCCCCATAAGTATATATATATATAACTAAAGACTAAAGAAAAAAATTAATCGTTTAGACTTCCGAAATTGAAATTTCCCAAACATGCTTAATATTACTTAAAAATTATGCTGATCACATATTTAGAATCAATTTCAGATAATTAAGTCCCTAAGGCTTCCAATTTCGGCTTTTAACTTATAGATGTGACAGATACCTTGTTTTGGTCAACAGATAGACTTCCGTAATCATGACTTCTCCTTACTTAACCATAGTTTTCTTGAAAGATTTCATAACAAGTATTCAAAAACACAAAACAGGGTCTGAAAACATATCAGAGAACATGCATGGGGGTCGGGTCATTACACTCTCCCCCCCTTAAAAAGTTTGGTCCCCCAAACTTGTGTTACCTTAGGGAAGAAACAAATGTGGATACTGACGTTGCATTTCCTCCTCTCTTTCCCAAGTTGCGTCGGTTCCATAATGTTCTTGCCATTCTACCTTTATCATTGGAATTTCTTGGTGTCGCAATTGTTTCACTTGCTGGTCCAAAATGCGGATTGGTTTTTCCTCATACATTAACCTGTCATCCAACTTAATTTCATGGTAGTCAATGACGTGTGACGGATCCGGAAGATATCCTTGAAGCATGGAAACATAGAATACGTTATGGACTTGACTCATATTTGGCGGAAGAGCAACCCGGTAAGCTACTGGACCTACTTTTTCTAGAATTTGGAAGGGACCTATATAACGGGGTGTCAATTTACCCCTTCTTCCGAACCTTGGGTGGCCTTTCATCGGGGTAACCTTCACAAAAACATGATCATCCACTTTAAATTCTAAGTCCCTCCGTCGGTTGTCTGCATAACTCTTCTGTCTACTTTGAGCAGTTTTCAGTCTTTCCCGAATAACTTTAATCTTTTTAGTGGTTAACTGAACAATTTCAGGCCCGAGTAAGGATTTCTCTCCAACCTCAGCCCAACACACGGGAGAACGACACGGTCTTCCATATAGAGCTTCATGGGGTGCCATTTCGATACTTGAATGGTAGTTGTTGTTGTATGCAAATTCTATCAATGGTAGATGAGTTTCCCAACTTTCTTGAAAATCTAGCACACACATCCGAAGCATGTCTTCCAGAGTTTGTATCATTCTCTCAGATTGACCGTCAGTCTGAGGATGGAAAGCTGTACTGAACTTTAACTCTGTGCCCATGGCTTCTTGTAAACTCTGCCAGAATCTGGAAACAAACTTCGAATCCCTGTCTGATACAATTGAGACCGGTACACCATGTAGCCTTACAATTTCGTTCACATAAATTTCTGCCAATTTGTCTGCAGTATATTGTGTTTTCACAGGTAAGAAATGAGCGGACTTAGTTAATCGGTCCACAATGACCCATATTGAATTCATGCCTCGAGGAGTTCGTGGTAACCCCACAACAAAATCCATGGTCAAATGTTCCCATTTCCATTCTGGGATTGGCAGGGGCTGTAGTAACCCTGCTGGTCTCTGATGCTCCGCTTTTACTTGCTGGCATTGCAAACATTTAGAGATGAATTCCGCAATTTCCTTCTTCATACTTGGCCACCAAAAGTTTTGTTTCAAACCTCGGTACATCTTGGTACTCCCGGGATGCATTGCAAACTTTGAAGTGTGTGCTTCTTCCATCAGTTTTTGTTTAAGGTCCAACACATTGGGAACACATATTCGGTTTTGAAACTTGAGCACCGTATCTACCAAACTGAACTCTGGTTTCGACTTGGCTCCTAACTCATCACGTATCTTCCTTAGAGTATCATCTTCCATCTGATGCAATTTAATTTCCTCAATTAAGGTCGGTTGGGCTCTCACTGTTGCCAGTAAGGCTTCTTGTCCATGTAATACAAGGTCCACTTCCATTTTAGCTAATTCATCTGTTAACTCTTTTTGCTCTGTCACCAAATGTGTTAAAGTTCTCATACTTTTTCGACTAAGTGCATTCGCAACTGTGTTGGCTTTGCCAGGGTGGTAGTGGATCTGCAAATCGTAATCTTTAATAAGTTCCAACCATCTTCGCTGCCGCATGTTCAACTCTTTCTGAGTAAAAAGGTACTTGAGACTCTTGTGGTCAGTATATACTTCGCAGGTAGTACCATACAAATAATGTCTCCATATTTTTAAACCAAAGACTACTGCTGCTAACTCGAGATCATGCGTGGGATAACTTTTCTCATGGGGTTTCAATTGACGAGAGGCATAAGCTATAACCCTTCAATTCTGCATAAGTACGCAACCAAGTCCTTTGTACAAAGCATCACTGTAAATTACAAACCCTTCAGTACCGGATGGTAAGGCTAGCACTGGTGCTGTAGTCAACTTTGTTTTCAATTCTTGGAAAGCAGATTCCCGCTCTTCTGACCATTCAAATGCAACTCCTTTTCGAGTCAATTGGGTAAGCGGTACAACAATTTTGGAAAAATCTTGAACAAACCGTCTGTAATAGCCGGCTAACCCCATAAAGCTACGCACTTTCGTCACATTTGTGGTAGTTGGCCAGTTCACAATCGCCTCAATCTTATGTGGGTCAACAGAGACTCCTTCTTTTGTAATAACATGCCCCAAAAATGCCACCTCTAGTAGCCAAAACTCACATTTCTTCAGCTTTGCATACAATTTCTTTTCCCGGAGGGTTTGAAGGATCAAACGAAGATGATTCTCGTGAGCTTCTGCATCCTTCGAATAAATGAGAATATCATCAATAAAGACTACTACAAATTCATCCAAATAGGGCTTAAAGATGCGGTTCATCAAATCCATAAAGGCTGCTGGGGCGTTCGTAACTCCAAAGGGCATAACCAGAAATTCATAATGACCGTACCGGGTTCGAAAAGCTGTTTTCTCGACGTCATCAGCTTTAACCTTTAATTGATGGTATCCGGACCGTAAATCAATCTTCGAAAAGACTTGAGCCCCTTGTAGTTGATCAAATAAGTCATCAATCCTTGGCAACGGGTACTTATTCTTAATTGTTACCTTATTAAGTTCCCTGTAATCGATACAAAGCCGGAGTGTTCCATCCTTCTTTTTCACAAACAAAACTGGTGCACCCCACGGAGACACACTTGGACGGATGAATCCCTTGTCCAATAAATCTTGCAACTGGATTTTTAGTTCCCTCATCTCAACTGGTGACATTCTATACGGAGTCTTCAAAATGGGTTGAGTTCCCGGTGCTACTTCAATGGTAAACTCAATTTCGCGGTCTATCAACTGCCCTGGCAATTCTTCAGGAAAGACGTTTGGAAATTCACAAACAATCGGGATCATGTCGATATTTCCATTCACCACTTGCCCTTCCAAAATACTGCATAAATACCCCTGACATCCTTTCTGAAGTAATTTACAAGCCTTTGCTGCTGAGATCAAATGCGGTGGAGAAGTTACTTCCTGTCCCTGAAAGATGGACTCAGCTTGTCCTGGAGGGTGAACACTGATTTGCTTAGTCACGCAGTTTATAGTTGCACCATTTTCACTCAACCAATCAATTCCCAGAATAATATCAAAATATGTCATGTCGAGTGGTAACAAATTAGCATATGCCCGAATATCTCCCAAGTAGAGTTCACAAGCGACATATATGGAAGTACAAATTATAGAATCCGCCAAAGGTGAGGATACAGAGAGCATATAGGGTAAGACTTCTTCAGGTTTATCTAAATGAGGAGCAAATAGGTTTGACACAAAAGAATGGGTAGAGCCAGAATCAAATAACACACAAGCAGAGTGACCATAAACCTTAAATGTACCTGACACCACCGTTGCCGTATTTTGCACATCTCCCGGGACCAAGGCAAACACCCTGCCCTGTCTTGCAGTATCCTTGTTGTTAGTGGTTTTGGCCGGTGCCTTAGTGTTGGGGGTCGGTGCCGATCCCGCTGAACTAGTAGCAGTCCTGTTGCCATTTTGTTGTTGCTTCCTCTGAGGGCAATCCCTTATCACATGACCTGTTTTTCCATAGTGAAAGCAGGCTCCAGATCCCCGATAGCACGTCCCACGATGCCTCTTCCCACGCTCTAAGCATACAGGAATTGATCCCTGACTGGGGGTACAAATAGTTGCAGTCCCTGAATTCTGTTTCTTATTTGGTGGAGTAGGTGACCTCTTTGACCATTGACTGTTTTGTCTTTTCGCCTTCCATTCAGAAATTTGATTCTGCCCTGCAATGTTTCCTTCCATGATGACGGCCCTCTCCAACACATCTACATAGGTAGGGAGCTTCAACATATTGACTCGGTCCAGAATGGCACCCCGTAGTCCCCCTTTAAACTTCCGTGCCTTCTTATAATCCGTGTCTACCATGTGAGGCGCGAACCGGGCTAACTCTGCAAATTGGGCTTCATATTCAGCAATGGTCTTATTCCCCTGTCGGAGAGTCTCAAACTCAGTCACCTTCTTGTCTCGCATACTTTGAGGAAAATATTTATCATAGAACAATTCCAAGAACCTATCCCATATCAATCCATGGTGTACAGTTCTCGTAAGCATCCACCATCTCCGTGCCTCGTCCTCAAGTGTGAAGGTAGCCAGCTGCACCTTTTGAGCTTCGATACAAGGAAACACTTCGAATAACTTCTCTATTCCCAACACCCATGCTTCAGCCTTCATTGGTTCTATTCCTCCTTTAAAAGATGGTTGTTTCATCTTTTTAAACTCCTTAGTAAGGGTAATGGTCTGATCTTCAACATGGAAATCTTGCACTACAGGTGGAGGTACTGGTGGTGGTGGCGGTTGTTGTTGAGGTTGTTGCTGTTGTTGCCGTAAAGTCTCCGCCATTTCCATAATCATCCTCTCCATTCTATCCAACCGTGCAGAAGTAACATCTTCCGCATCTTCTGTCCTTGTCCTTACCATAGCCTGTACAACAATCGGCTTCATGTAGTGCCTGGACCATGAGGTTGACAAAAGGGAATGCGTGTCGTGGCTAGGATTGACCACTTGGTTGGTTACCTACAGAAACAGACATAGCACAGAGTGAGTCAAGCTCAGTGAATAGTAGTACATAAATAAGACAGTGCTTAATTTGAAATATAACACAATAGAGCATAAAAGGTGCATATATAGGTAGTCTGAATCCGTATTAATTTCACGACGGCCTTAGCCCATTTTTGAAACATAGTGGCTTGCAACATGGTTTCTTGAAACATGATGGCTGTGAGCCCTTATACGTAGTGACTCAAGGCCCTTAAGCATGGTGGCGTTAAGCCCTTGAACATGGTGGCACGAGGCCCTTGAATCATGTGGCATTAAGCCCTTGAATATGCATGTATGAACTCAAGAGGTGTCACACACGGACTCTAGAGGTGGCTCACATTGTAGCACTTAGTCCGTGTAGCACTTTGTTTCATATTACGATAATAGAGTAACTTGGTTTCAGAGTCTTCTTGAATGAACGTTTTTCACATTTCTTTCTTACATACTTACATACTTGGAACATAGCATAGTTGTATATCATGCATAAACATATCACTTGTGTCAAACATTAGCTACTTTTGAAGCATTTAATGATACTACTACTCACAGTGTCGTGATGATGTGCTTGTTTCGCTCGTAGTGTGCCCTGTACACATTCAAATTTACATATTAGTTCATTTTCCACATCAAACTCTTTTTTCATTCGCTTTACTTCGTAGGAATTAATCATTATTGAGAAGGCATCAAACATACATTTTGACAACATTAGAGGACCCTACACGCAAAATGGAGCAACTCATACTTTTCAACATGTGCTGCACGTGCGGCTAGGTTTCCCGCACGTGCTTTTTAGGCAGAATGAACACCCAAAAATTGGTCTTCTCCCACACGTGCGGCCACAACCCCCGCACGTGCGGCGATTGGCTCCCGCACGTGCGGCGATTCAGTAATTGCCCAGTCCGAAATTCTGTATTATTCCAACCCTTGGTGCATAATTAAGGGGTCCAACATGGGGCTTTTTATGGCTAATTCATGGTTCAAAAAGCATGTAATTCAAGGCATAATACACCATAATCTAACTTGAATTAAATCCACAAACATAACTCAATTGATTTGGACAAAATTGAAACTCAACAACATGATTTCATTCTTGAGGCTCCTAACTTCATACACACATACATAAATGTACAAAACATAGCATAAACATGGATATCAATTGATAAATAAGGAGCAAGAGGTTGATCATGACTTCAATTAGGTCCAACATGCACAAATGATAGGATTTCCATGCTAAACTTCAAGACACACTCATCCAAAACTTCTATTTCATTCTAGAGCATATCAAATCATAAACTTGCTATTTCAATTTGAGGAAGAGGATTAGATTAAGGAAGTTAAATTTACCTTGGCTTCAACCTCAACTCTTCCTTGACCTTACCCCTCTCCCCTTTTCTCCCAAGAGAGTCTTATGGAAAAAAAAAGTTGAAGTTCTTCACTCAAGAAGAGCCCCATAAGTATATATATATATAACTAAAGACAAAAATTAATCGTTTAGACTTCCGAAATTGAAATTTCCCAAACATGCTTAATATTACTTAAAAATTATGCTGATCACATATTTAGAATCAATTTCAGATAATTAAGTCCCTAAGGCTTCCAATTTCAGCTTTTGACTTAGAGATGTGACAGATACCTTGTTTTGGTCAACAGATAGACTTCCGTAATCATGACTTCTCCTTACTTAACCATAGTTTTCTTGAAAGATTTCATAACAAGTATTCAAAAACACAAAACAGGGTCTGAAAACATATCAGAGAACATGTATGGGGGTCGGGTCATTACAAAATCAGTTTTCCAAAACGATTTGCCAGATTTGGACTCTTTGGTGATTTATCAGTTTGCATTGCACTTTGTGAGATTAGATTCAAAACCGTGACAGGAGTCCGAACTGTAGTAGCTAAGAAAAACGATTCACACCCTCGCGCGCGGAGCCGGAGTTCCGGGCGGTCTACACAAGCATCACGACAAGTTAGTTAGCAACTGTAGACACCCCATTTTTGACCGTCCTTAAGGCTTGGGAGCCTCAGATTGATCACCCAATGATGAAAATTATGCTGTACAAATGCTCGATTTCCTCAACAAGAAGCCTCAGTTTTGAGTCTTATAAGCCTACAAACCTTGCACCACTTTTAGACCAAAGGAGAATTTTTTCAAGCCTGACCACCCAAAGGCCTACAGTCCAACTAGTGATCGGCTGACCAGAAATTAGTGGTCGACTGTCCCCCACCCGGCCAGCTGGCCAGTTGTTCTGGTAGAGCAGATATTTGTTGTCAACTATCTCCCTATGTGCATGCACTGCACCAGCTGGCTGAATATAGATATTTCTGAGATATCAACAAGTTGTTCTATATATAGAGAGCCATACCTTTTTTTTTAGGTTAGAAAAAATTCCAAGAGTTCAAATTCTTGAAAATCTCTCTCTCTATCTTGCAACCTATATACACTATATCTATAATCCCCAAGCCAAATTTTTAGGGCTCCTTGTTGAGGTTCTTGAGCTTAAATTTCAGCACTTGAGGGTGAGAATTTGTTGGTTTGTGTATCAAAGTGTTACTCCTCTTCAAGAGATATAACTTCTAGCTTCTTTACAATACTTCTTCCCTATCTTTACTTGCTATTTTTGGACTATTTTTCTACTGTTTTTATGGGCTGAAACTTGTGGCTTAAAGCTATAAAAGGTAAAGGGGTAAACCACCCTTCTTTGAACCTTATTTTCCAAGTTTTTGCCCTTGTGTTTCCCATCTATTTTTCAGTTTTTCCTACTGATTTTCAGAGGCTAAAAATGTGGTTTTGAGGTCCCAAAAAGTGGAGTCCTTTGGCTTATTTACTAGCTTTAATTCTCTCCAATTTGTGCTTAGTTTTCTAGCGCTTCCATGATAATTACAGCACTATTTTAGCTGTCTTTAGGACTATTTTTGTGTGTATAATTCATTTATGCTTTATACAGTAGGCTTGTAGTGTAGTGGTCCTCATAGGTTTGGTGGTTTAGGCCTTAGTCACCAACTTATTTGAGTTGATAGCATTTATTTTATGCTTTTTCATACTTGTGTTCACACATAATCATCTCTACACTCTCCCTCATTTCTTGGCTTTTTATTTGTTTGAGAGTCGTTTCAAACGAGTGTTGTTTAAGCATGAGAAAGAGACCCTTCCATGCTTAATGGTTTAATCTCTTCGGAGGTTCATTACCAAGGCATTACATCTCTCTCATGTCCAAAACAACTTCTTGTTTGACACTTTCCTCCATTTAGTGGACTTAGTTCTCATTCTTGGACTAAAATGACTAATGAATGGAAAGGTAAGTAAAAGAGGCAATAAAATGGGATTAAAAGAGGTAACAAGATAAAAAAATCAAGTTTGGTTTTAATCGGACATTAGTTGAACCCATTGAGTCTTGAACTGTTTCATACTCTTTAGTGATGATAATGGTTCAAGATTCAAGGTCTACCACTTCCCTTGATCAATTCCATGATAGGGAGGAGGTTTTGTGGGTCTTTCATTATCATTTATTAAGATTTTGTCCCTCGAGTCATAGATCATCATGCAATGAGTTTGCGTCGATTGATGATTTGTGAATTGATCCTATCTCTCCTTTGATTTGCTTGATGATAAGGAGAGGCATGATGGACAAACATCTCCTGAAAATACTCTGTTTGTGCTCTGTTTCATGTCTGTTGCAGCAAGGCAGTGGCAAAGAACTAGTGGCTGGCCGACCACCTCACTGTACGGTCGACCACTTTTCTTGGCCGGCCAGCCACTTCATTTTAGATCAGTAGTGCCATTTTCATGGTAGAACAGAGTAGAGGTTGGGATGAAAACAGTTCAATTTTCTGACTGCAAAACAGAACCATTCTGGCAGCCAAACAAAGAGCATTTTCGGGTGGAAATTCGCATTCATGCATAAATGATTCTTCGTTCCCCGTGGCTCATTAAATTGTGTTAATAGTAGTATGTTGTACTTAGACTAATTCATTCCTTTGAACTTGTAATAGCTTAGTTAATTAATTTCATGTTGTAATTAATTAATTAGATTCATTTCAATTTGTAATAATTAGCTAGTGTAGTTAATTCATTTATTTGGTGATGTAATAGTTAGTTCATTAGGACATTTATTCGGACCCTCTTGCATAAGGGAAAAACTGTAATAATGTGTATGTCTTCCAACCCTCATTTTTTTCTCCCTTTTATTTACTCACTTATAATGGATAGCATAGAGCATCATGTTTTAATTAGCATTTTCCATGACTTGCATCCATTCGTCTTGCATGCATAAGTATTCGACTTATCATACTAATCAAATGTCAATTTCAAATTCCTTATTAGAATACATGCTTTGTCGCATGCCTTGAATTGATTCACATGCCATACTAGTAGCCAAGCCTAGTAGTTGCATTTTGTATGTGTTGCATTAGTCACTTGCATATTAGAGCATGCATTTTTCTAATTGTTTTATTTCTTTTGGCTTGCCTTGGAGTACTAGATGAGCATTTATTGCTTTAGCATATTGCATGCGTGTGATTGTTGTCATATCAAGCATAATACCATGAGGCTAAGTGCTTAAGTGATGTACCTGTCTGAATGCCAGTGGATGAAGGCTAATTGCTTAAATTGGGATGTTTTGACTAATGTATATGCAAGTTCACCTTTTTAAATGACCCGTATTCAAAACTCGTTTCAAACAAATTAGTGCAAGTTCACCTTTTTGACTAGTGTTCCAACTTTTGCAAATTAGTCTATACTTGTGTATATCACATAGTAAATTAGCCTAATAATCGAAACAAGAGCATATGCTGTGCATAAGATTCACATCATGAGTAGGAGAGGCCGATCTCTGATTGGGTGAGTGGGGTGCTCAATTCATGACCTTCCCTTCTTATACCTAAGTTCCCGAACCAAGACACTTTGGTGATGACGGATAAGTGGCCTTTGGCATGAGTCTCAGGTTTCCTAAATTTTTCAAAAGTATTTAGGTGGCGACACTGTAATCTAGCAAAGTGGTCCATTTTTGATATTTTTGATTCAAAATCGATTTTCCAAAAGATTTGCCGGATTTGGACTCATTTGTGTTTATCTATTTCACATTGCACTTGTGAAATCAGATTCAGAATCACAAGAGTCCGAACTGTAGGGCTATAGTATTTGAAAGGAGCACGAAAAGTAAGCTACAACAACCAACCAACTAAGAACAAAAACACAGAAACTAGTAAACAAAAACATAATAGGACCCCAGATCTCTCGAAATTAACCAACTAAAATACCTCCATACTCATATTCTTCAAAGCCTTTTCCCAGGTAATCCAAAGCTACCGACAATACTTCTAAACCCCTGCAGCAATAGACTCCTCTACTGTACTCAATCCAACTTCCAAAGTAGCAACAAAACAAAGCTTCACACACTACTGCTATGCTACGATTTCGCCGAAAGCATCAACGAAGCATAACTTCACGCACTTACATTGCTTCAAAACACCCCAACGAGCAGCAGATCATCCAATTCCCTTGCTACGGAATCTCACTTGTTGGATCCCATAGAGATATTAGTCATCCTAAAAGACTTTTAGATTCCACTCTCCCCAAATTGATCTGATTTTAAGCTCCAAATTTTGATTCTTGAATGAAAACCACATCCACTTTTTAAAACACAATAAGATCCTTAATTCTTTGCCTCATTTTTGGTTTTCCCACCACCTGAGAGGCTAGTATAAAAAATTCCCATTGGAAGTTGCATATTCCCCAAATAGATCAAATCATTCTTTCTGACCATTCTTTTCTTCTCTGACTTACCAATACCTCTAACATTCCACAAGATGGTCTTTATCACTTGCGATTGCTGATCTTTTTGAATTTAGCCTTGTTGTTCAGCTCGATTTTGATGAAATCATTGAGAAAAACATCCTTACGACCCAGCAAATCGATGCCAAGAGTTTTAGCAACTTGGATGGCTTGATCAGAAGGAGATGAACGCTCATCCAGAATCTTTTGTTATAGATTCGAATGGCTTGAGAGGAGAGTAATGACTGAGAATTAGTGGGAATAGAAGGCAAAGCCAGGTCAGAACTAGGTTTCTTCCCATTTAACCATTTTTGAAGCTTAATAGGGAGTTGTAAATCAGTCAAAGACTGTGTTTGATTTAAGAATTTGAGAAGAAATTTAGAAAGAGAAAGAAAAAAGATGGTTAATATGTGAATAAAATATACTTACATTTCATCTATTTTTATACACTTTTTCCTTTTCGTTTCCCAATTTCTCTCTAAATCCGTGAGCCAAACACAACCTTAAATATTAGGCTTGAGGTCGGAATAGGATCCACATCATAAGGGTAATTCTATTTGCACCCAAATAATAATATAGTACCCTAATATAAATTTATTAATAAGGACAATACACATTAAATCCTAAAAAAAAAAAATATTTTTTTTTCTCATGGTACACCCAAAATACATATACGTATTCTTCATTTTCAACTCTATTCATCTTCTTTCTAAAGTTTCAATTATTTTTTCTATATCTTCTTTCTCACTGAAAATATAATGATTTCGGTTTAGACCCAATCCGTTTATTATTTTGGATCAGGATTCCTTGTCTTATTTGGTTGTTCTTATCCTTATTATCTTATTCTTGATTGAGTTTGGTTGTTTGGATGTCTTTGTTGCATTTGCAATAGGTCGAGAGTTTGTGTTTTTAAAAGAACTATTGCATTTGCAATAACTCATCTTCTACCTTCAAATACACTAGACCCTTTGATAAAAAGGTAGAGCTCATCCATTGATCTCTATACCCTAGACCCTTTGATAAAAAGGTAGAGCTCACCCAGAGCTTCATTTTAATTGGAGCAAAGTTGGTTTTCGGCTTCATCAAAGTTTCTCCACTCTCTCCCTTGCCTTCTAGCCTTGAGGTATGGATTTCTCCACACTTTTGTATGGTTTTTAACTTGGTTATTTGTTTTTCTAAACAATATTGTGGTTTGGTGATTTTTGGATAAACCTAGGGTTTTGGTTTTGAAATCAAAAGAAGGGTTTTTAAATGGTTTCTTGGAAATGATTGTGGGTTTGTAAATGTGGTTGAGTTATAATAAAATGGTGAATTTATATCCTTGGAATTGATTTATAAAGAACAAGGGATGTTGCCCTAAAATGTGAATACTTGATTTTGTAAAGAGGAAATATGAAACATGTTGGGTTTTATGAAATTAGAATGATGATGATGATGATGATGATGATGATGATGATGATGGTGGTGGTGGTGGTGGTGGACTTGGATATGCATTACCACTCCCATCTTGAAATTTTGGAAATTTTATCTTTATTGGAAATTATCTATTTATTTAGAGATATCTGTTTTGGGCTATCAGTGGAGGATAGCTATCATTGTTGTAGAAATTGCATGAGAATTAGAAGAACTGAAACTAATTTCTCATCCATTCGCATTGAGTATCGTGCATACTTAACACATTGAAAATGTATTTTGTTTTGAGAAAAATGGGTGAATACCTTGGTGAATCTAGACAGGGGGTGTGGTTGCGGTTGCGGTATTATTGTTAGCCTGTGTGTTCTTGATAAAAGTCCAAAACCCCGCACAGTTAGGTGCCGAGCTTTCCAGTTAGTATTGGAAAAATGGCAATTGGTAGTGCTTGTATAGCCTACTTGCAGATACATACCTAGAGATTCCTAGTGTTGTATCCACTGCCATGTTTTCTATTGTAAAGAAAGTGATTTCATGAATTGTGGTATAATTTGGCATTGCATGGTTTTTGGAAAGGGATGTAAAAATTTTTGACACGAGTATTGCATATGCACTCATCTTATAACTTTGTTAAGATTAATACATTGTGTTAGAGTATCTCTACTGGGTTTTGGCTCACCTTATGTGGAAAACCATTTTCAGGTGCTGATGATATGCCTCTGCCAAAGTTGTAGCTTGGGAGGACTTGGAGCCAAGAGCTTTGTTTTGTTATTGTTGTAATTATTTTCTACAAGCTTAAGGCTTTATTTGTATTGAATTTCAAACTCACTTTTGTTGTAAGCAAGCATTGTCTTGGAAAGCTGTAGCCATTAGGGTATTTATATATATGTTTAACTTTTATTTCATACTAGTAACTCGTAGCACATGCTGTAGATTCAGGATTAGGGCTTATGAATGTATAATTACATGTGTTACTTTTTGTACAATGGGATCATATGAATGAAAGATAATTACTTTGGCACACGTTATTATTTAATTAATATTGTAAGATGGTTTTATTATTATATTTTTGGGGCGTTACAACTTGGTATAAGAGCTATCAGATTTGAATACTTTGGGATCGTGGGATGTGGTTTTTACTACAATGGGTTGTCTCGCTAGTTTGTGTTAGAAGTGAACCTAGTATGCTATGTGATAACATGCTTAAGTGACTAGATGGGTATGGGGTTTAATTTCTAAGATATTGATTGGATCTACTAGTTTCTAGAAGTTCTTCTAGAAGAGCACTTAATCACTGTTATTTCTTACTAGAACTCTGGCAATGTCGCGGGACGATCATTATCTAGGAAGGAAATTCATATGTGTTTACGTGACTACGTGCTTATGTGGAGTGAATTAATTGTTGTCTTTCGCATTAGGACGCGATTGAGTTAGCTTCGGCAAAATTGTAAATGTGCTAATCTCTTGTATTACCTTTATTAGGATGTCAAGACGTGGACATGGTGGTGGTAGGCGTGGTAGGCCTAAACGATAGGAGGTGCCATTATCGAATGATATTCTGGTATAGGAAGAAGGGTTGGTTCGGCCAATGTGGCCGAACTAGTGGGTCAGTAGGCCATGGGTGCTTTAGCCCGTGAGATAGCTGGAGCTTTGTGGGAATCCATGTACATTCTCAAAGTTGAGAATCAAGTCCAGGCCCATGTAGCTGAGACAGGGTTGTCATTTCTAAAGAGGGAGTTCTTCTAGTCTAATTGAGAAGAGTTTTTGGGGGATCTGAAGGAGCCACTGAAAGCGGATGATTGGTTAGAGTAGATGGTGAAGACGTTCGAGATGCTTGGCATCGAGGACGATGGACTGAGAGTGACCTTGACATCCTTCTAGCTGAAGGGAGATGCAGGTCAGTGGTGAAAATACACGCGTGGGCGCATTGGGGTGACTTGGGAGGTCTTTGTCAACGCTATCCAGAACAAGTTGTTACCTCCCACTGCTAGGGAGAAGTTGAGAAAACAGTTTCTGAAGCTCAAGCAGCTTAATACCCTGTTGGCCAAGTTTGAGGCTGCCTTTACTAGTTTGTTGAGGTTTGTATCGGAACTTGTGGCGATGGATGAACGCCGTTGCATTGAGTTTGAGAAGAGTTTGAGGATCGAGTTTCTTTCAAAGTAGCTGGGTCTGTGATTAGGGACTATGGACACTTGGTGGAGGCGGTGGCTCATCTGTAGACCGTGGTATAGTCGGAGGAGGAGTGGATGAGGGTTTCCAGGCAAAGGAGTCAAGAGGTTCAAGTGGAGACTCGGGCCAGTAAGAGGCAGAGGGGTTCTACCCTACAGCAGTCCTAGTAAGCATAGTCTTGATCCACATTTTCGATACTGAGTTCGGGTTCTAGAAGAGGTGGTCAAGGAGGGATCACTTGCTTTGAGTGTGGTCAGTTGGGCCGCAAGTCTTTAGTTTGCCCGTAAAGAGGAAAAGGGCAACAATCTGCACTGTTTGCAGCTCGTCCTCAGAGCCAGAGTTAGGGGAGAGGGCAGCCGCCTACTTGTTATCAGTGTGGGAAGTCAGGGCACGTGAGGAGGTTTTGCCCTCAGTCAGGTGGCACATCTGGTGCGTCTAGTTCGAGGCAGACACTGAGCCATTAGCCTACACCGTCAGCATAGGCTTCGAGGGCCAATCAGGGAACCTCTTTATCTCAGTTAGTGTATCATACTTATGCTCCGAGGGGTGAGCAGGTAGGTAGAGTAGAGACCAGATTCGTTGCCACCACCTTCGGTAGTGAGAGGTAACTTCTTGTTATGTAATTCTATTGCCAATGTGTTAATTGATACTAGGGCATCCCATTCTTTTATTTCATCTGTATTCACATCAGCAATGGGGGTTAGGAGTAGCTCAGTTAGCATCTCCACTTAGGGTAGAGTCACTTGTTGGTGGTGAGGTTATGTTGAACCAGGGGTATTGGGGTTGTGAGATAGCGGTTGTCGGTCGCCGACTTTCTTTTGTTTTGTTGATTGATATGTCGAGTTTTGATGTTATTTTGGGCATGGATTGATTGTCATCATATTAGGCCATTATAGACTGTTACCATCAGAGAGTTACGGTGTGCACCTCGGGTGGTGATTATTTTAATTTCCTGGGGGACCAAGTTGATAGAGCCTTGTTGCTCGTGTGTGATCCGCGTGGTCGGGGTGAGCTCAGTCTCGTTCTTGCTAGATTCTTCGGTGTTGAGAGTGATGTGGTCTAAGTAGAGTTGCTGATGGTAGTTTGTGAATACTCGAATGTCTTTCTCGAGGATCTCACTAGTTTACCACCTCACCGTAAGATTAAGTTCCCTATTGATTTAGTGCCTGGCACGACAATGATTTCCATGGCATCGTATAGATTTGGACCCGCCGAGTTGAGTGAGCTGAAGATTCAACTCCAAGAATTGCTAAATAAGGGCTTTATCTACCCTAGTACTTCGCCTTGGGGAGCATCGGCTCTCTTTGCTAAGAAGAAGGATGGCATATTGCGATTTTGTATCGATTATCAGAAGTTGAACCGGGTAACTGTTAAAAACAAGTACCCACTACCGCGTATAGATGACTTGTTTGACCAGTTAAAGGGGTCATATCGTTTTTCTAAGATTGACTTGAGGTCAGGTTATCACCAGTTGAGAGTAAAGGAGGAGGATATCCAGAAAATGATATTTCGTACACGGTATGGCCATTATGAGTTCCTAGTGATGCCTTTTGGGTTAACCAACGCACAAGCCTTGTTTATGGATTTGATGAACCGAATCTTCTGTGAGTTCTTAGACTGTTTTGTGGTTGTCTTTGTTGATGACATCTTGATTTACTCACCCTCTGAAGAGGAACACGAGGAACACTTGCAGATTGTACTTGAGTTGCTTAGAGCCCACAAATTGTATGCCAAGTTCGGGAAGTGTGAGTTATGGTTGGAGGAGGTGATGTTCTTGGGCCATGTGGTATTCGGGGAAGGAGTGACTGTACACTCTTCCAAGATAGAGGCAGTGCAAGATTGAGAACAATTTAAGAATGCCTTTGAGATTCGGAGTTTTTTGGGGTTAGTTGAGTATTATTGACATTTTATGAAAGTTTTCTCTAGATTAGCCTCACCATTGACTAAACCGATGAGAAAGGGAATCAAATTTGTGTCGAGTGAGACTTATGAGAAGTCATTTCAAGAGCTTAAGATTAGACTTACCACTGCTCTAGTGTTGATCATTCTAGAGAGGGGTTTAGGCTATTCAGTGTATTGTGATGCGTTTCAAGAAGATTTGGGTTGTGTCTTGATGCAAGAGGGGAAGGTAGTGGCATATGGCTCACGCCAGCTGAAAACACACGAAAGAAACTATCCTACTCACGACTTAGAACTAGCAGCATTGCTTTTTACTTTGAAAATCTGGAGACAGTATCTGTATGGTGAGAGGTTTGAGCTATTCTCCGATCATAAGAGTTTGAAGTATCTGTTTTCATAGAAAGATTTGAATCTAAGGCAGAGAAGGTGGATGGAGTTTATGGAGGATTACGACTTTGAGTTACACTATCATTCGGGAAAGCTCAATATAGTGGCCAATACCTTGAGTAGGAAATCCATTAGCAGTGTAGCTAGTATTACCATCCGAGAATGGGAGATATTGGGCGCTATCGGCGAGTTTGACTTGCGTCTTGGCTAGTTTGTTGAGTCTGTAGCTTTGTTTAACATGATTGCACAACCTACGCTTGTGAGCTGAGTTATAGAAGCACAACGGGGTGATCATGAGGTAGAGTCTATCCAAGGGAAGATACTTAGTGGTAATGTAGAGAAGGCCTTGAACGTATATGTTGACTCGAGTATTAGATATCTCGATTGTTTTTCATGCTAGAGTCTTGTAGAGAGGAGGTGCTCCGAGAGTTCCACCATTCGCGCCTTCCGCCATTCCTGCACTCAAGTGTAGATCCACTCGAGCGGCCATTCTTGCGTTCGAGCAGAGATTGTAGATCTATTTTTTTTATAAATATGTGTTTCAGTCCGATTTTAGGGTACGACTTCTAGATCTTCTTTTTGGGTATTAAGGTTTTCTTATGGAGCTTCTTTGCTAGTTTCTCTGATGTTTGTTTGAGTTGAACTGTAGCGATCCTAGTTTTTCCACTTTGTTGAGTATGTCGGGGGTCAAGTTGCCCAATCAGCTTGCGGGGGTCCAGGGGGTAGCGCCCCTTGGCGAGTCTAAGGACAGCGCCCTGGCGAGGGTTGAGCTATTGCTTGTTCGCTCGAGCGGGAGAGCAAGCCGCACGTGCAGATTTCAAGGGAGAGCACAGCTTGCACATTGCTAAAAAGGCAAGTGCGGGAGTGAGGTGCGGTGGGTTGGTGAGATCTAAAATTTTTTTCCCTTTTCTTCTCTCTTTGGGTTGAAGTTGAATCACTTTTGTATATATCTCTCTCTCTGAAAACATTTCATCTCCATTCTCTCTACATTTCTTACCAAAAACCTCACAAGATCTTTGATTTCTTCAAATCCTTTGGCATTTGGACCTAAGTTCTTCATCAAAGCTGGTTAGCTCCACGAGGGCTTCGTTGTGTGCGGTGAAGATTGAGTTTGGACACTGTTGATTATGGGGGTTTCATCTCATTTCTTCTTCAAAACTTGAGGTAGGGATTTTCTTAGAGTTATATATATATTTTTGCAAGATCTAGATGATTTTCGAAATCATCCTTTGATAGCTTTGAAAATTGATTGTTAATTCAAGAAGTTGAGCGATTTTGAAAGTGGGTTTGTCTCTTGTTCTTTTAAAATGATCTTATGGGTTTTGATCTTCGTTGATTGAAGAAAAGATGATTTTGGAAAGTTTTCTTTCAAAAGATTTGAGTTGTATAGTTTTGGTGAGGAAACCTAGAATTTGGGAATTTTTTTTAAAAAGACTGAAAATCCATGAATGATATTATTATATTTATTTTGTGTGTCAAAATAAATGGATGTTTGGAAAATTTCTTATTTATATTTATATAACTGATGAATTTCAAGGAATATGAGAATTGTTGTTCATTTTGGAAATTATTGTTCAAAACGTTGAAATAGTCTTGAAATGACTAATTGTTGAGGATACTTGAGAATAGGGAATTGTGTTATTCCTTGGATGATGAATTGGAATAAAAGTATTTATATTCATCTTTTGTTATTGGCATATCAATTCATTTGATTACATTAAACTTTGAAAGTTGATTTGAAAACTTGCATTGAGAAAAGAATGTTGAGAAACAAGTTTCCATGAATTGGTTTTGGGGTAAATACGGTGGTAAGTCTTGACAGGTGGTGTAGATGAAATTGAATAGGTGTCGAGCCTTCCAGTTAATACTGATAAAAATGACAGATTATAGGTGTCGAGCCTTCCAGTCAATGTTGGTAAAAATGACAAATTGGTAGTACTTGTATAGTCTACTTGTAGACACTGATTTAGGGATTACCAGAATCGTATTTATCGCCCTTGAAATAAATTGTTAAGTTTTGAACAATTGAAATTGCATGATATCATTGAGCATGATGGTTTTCAAAAGATGAAAATGTGATTTATCTTCAAAAAGGGCATAGCATGGCATATGCATTTCATCTCTTGAGACTTGTATAAAATGTATATACTTTGTTAAGAATTTCCTACTGGGCTTTATACTCACCCTACGGGATTTTTGTGCAGGAAAAGATGTGGTGATCCCACCCAACTAGGGGCGTGGAAGTATGTGTGTTGGGAGTACAATGCTATCATTTTGTTGTGACTCTGTGTGTAAGCCAAGGGCTGTGTTTGTGTGGGTTTGAATAACCGTTTTGTGTAACCAGGCTCAAGCCTTGGAAACTTGTAAACCCCTTGGGGGTATTTATTTGTTTATTTACTTGTTGTTGGATTAATGTATTGTTGCATGAAGAACTATTGTATCATGTAATGTAAGTTTGGAGATTTATATTCGGTTTTCCTTGAAAGAGCCATGATTGTTGTATTATCATTTGGGCTAGAAATTTGGGGTGTTACATGAACTCATGGTTTGAGAAGTATACATCAAAGGATTGTTCATTTTATTCAATACAAAGTGAGAGTTGTTCTTCGGTGGTTTTCGAGGAATTTGAGCCTGAAGCTTTGGTGGATTCTGGAGTGGCTCATCGTCGTGGATTCAACATCGGCGTTGTGGATTCAGCGTTGGGCAAGACAATTCCGAGGTGAAGACGGGGCTGGAAGAGGCACATAGGAGTAGGTTTGATTCAGGCGTGGATTCGCTAGGTAATTGAGAGTACACTTGTGTAATTCCTTTATGTCTTTCTAGTGGATTGTTTTGTGGCTTTTGCCCGTGATTTTTTTTTTATCACAATTGGAGGCACTCCAATTGTGATTTTTCCATGTAAAATTATTGTGTTGATTTGTCTTAATTGTTTGATTGAGATCGTTATTTACTGGTTAAAATTGATGCATAATCACAAATTAATATCTAGGGGATTTCTAGATTTTTCAAATGGCATATTTGAATTCATAAGGAAAAAAAAAATACTAAACGATTCATATGATCACAATTTAGGATTTATTGGTATTTCACCATTTACTTCAAGCTTATAGACAATATTATGAAATTTATTAATAAAATCAAGCTAGTGACATTTACTCAAAGATTTATGACAAAATTCTAAGTAATTTAAGTAATTATTTGCTAAATAGTTGTTTACTTGAAATAATGCTTTTATAAACATTAGATTATGCATCATTTTTTAAAAATAAATCTTGTAATCAAGATCACAAAAGACTTATCAAATAGTTTTTGTGGAGGGTTAATTATTAATGTAGAACAAGTAGTTAAGAATTTTTGAAACAATTTGACGAGTAAAGATTAAAGAAAAAGTTAAATTGAGAATAAAAACATAACTTTTGTGATGAGCTTTGAATCCTCCCAAATTTCGTATCTTCCTTGTGGATTTAAAATGTTTTTTGTCTACTGGAATGATATCTAGCCTTATGTAATGTCTTTCACTGCGAACACAATACATTTGCACTTAGTTCCTTTACTTTAAATTGTAACAAGAAAATTCTTCAACTTTAACTTAAGTTTCAATGTTACTCTTCCATCCACTGGCATAAATAAAACTGATAAAAAAAAAAAAAATTGACATATGAGCCACACATGATATTTTTCTTGTCAAACATCTACACTTCACCAAAAATTTATTTTGAACATTTCACCTTTAATTGTGTCCTAACGTTACATGTCAGTTAATTATAATATGTCTCATTAATATCAAATGGATTGAAAAATATATAAAACTTAATGAGATTAAATGTTATAAAAAAAAAAATACGGAGTAAATTACACTTTGCACTCCTACGCTTTGCATCAAATCCTACTTTGGCTCGTATACATGAAATCATGACAGTTAACCACTTGTACTTCTGGTCAAGTTCCACTTTGGTTCCCACAGGTAATGGCCCAAAATATTTTTACAAATAGTTAGTGCATAAATTAATTGAGTAATATTTGGATTGGAGTGTTGTGTAAAGTTATGTATGAAAATGGTTCAATTTTGTAATAAATTTTTTTTTTAAAAAAATAATAATTTTTGATCTCAGAAATTATGAAATTTTTATTATGTTATTCTTACAAGAAGTCTAGCATGATGGATAAAAATTTCAGAATTTAATGGTGAGTTATTTATTTATGAAAATTCGCAAACTGATTTAGTTTAATTTATAGTAGAATTTGAAACTGAGTTTTGGGTGTTTGGACCATGATTTGAGATAAATTTGTTGGGTCTATTTTGATATAAAATTGGGTGATGTTTGGTTTATGAGTGAGAATTTAATTCTAGATCCATGATTTAGATTTAATTTAATTTGAACTTGTTTATGACTCATGTTTAACTGTTCGGTTCCTTTTAATTATGTGATTGGTAGTAACTACCTTGGGAGTTATTATTTATTATATAGGATTATAATAAATATTTGATAGTTGATTTTATGGTGTGTACCATATGGTGAAAAATTATATATTTTTATAGTGAATAAAATGGGTGTATATTTCATAGTAAGCAAAAGATTATATTTTGTAATGTACAAAAATGTTATATTTTGTGTTGAAAAAATTTAAATTATTTTATAATTTATATTATAAAATTTTGAAGTATTATTATAAAAATTATTTTTTTCTTTTGGGGAAATCAATTTTGGGGAAGTGAACCCACGTGGGGTTGTTCCCCACTCCTTCTCCCTTTTCTTCTTCATTTGAATTTCTTCTTTTCCTTGAGCAGAGAGCTCATCTCTCTCTCTCTCTCTCTCTCTCTCTCTCTCTCTTTTCTTGTTCCCCATTGTTGCTCAATCTTTGAACTTGAAATGGGAGTCTTTAGAGTGAGATTTTGCAAAAGTGTTGCAAATGAAAGTCAGAGAGCTCATCGCACTCTTCGCAATGGTGGTCTCGGATTCATGATCGGGCAATGTTTGCTAATTCAGATTTTCTTTTCTTCATATTATGTAGCACTTGTGTCCTTCAAAGCTTTTTGGAAGTGTATTTGAATGCTTTATTTTATATTGAGAATCTTTGGTATTATTGTATCTTAGTTTTGGAGGAGTACAAATTGAGTTAAACTTGTTGGGATTGCTCGTTCATGCTTGTTTACATTGAAAAGTTATTTGTGAACTTAAAAATCTTGTACTGGGGTCGACACCGGTCTTGGTGGTGTCGACACCTTCCTTTTGTTGTTGGCCTCAAGGGTCGACACCATTCCAGGAAGGATCGACCCTTGTCCTGGAATTGCTTGCTGAAATTTGGTGTCAACACCAGTCTGGGAAGGGTCAACACCTTGCATGCTGTCAAACATAAGTGTTTTAGCTTTTCTTCATAAGGGTCGACACTTGCTAACTTTTTCCCAGATTTTTAGTCGGTTTGGGCCCTAGTTTTTGGAGAATTTTGACCAAATCTTTTGGGTTGACCTTGGGGTTTATTTTTGTTTTGACCTAGTACTATAAATAGGTCTACCACTTGATCTTTTCTTTACTTTTCCTTCTCCTTTCTCCCTTTAAACCGTGAAACTCTCTCTTTCTCTCAAAAAGCACTTTTTCACTCAAAGATCCTTAGATCTACTCACTCGAAGGCCTCTCCTCGCCTTGCTTCCTTGAGATTAATTGTAGAGCTTGTCGAGGGCTTCATTTTGATGGGAGCAAAACGTTGTTTCTCCTCCGTTGAGTTTTGGGCTTTTCTTCTTTCTCCCTCTTCTAAGCTTGAGGTAGGGATTTTCTATACTCTTGTATGATTTTTAACTAGGGTATTTGATGATATTGCAAATAAAGGTTGGTATTTGGGTGATTTTAGACAAACCTAGGGTTTTTGTTTAAAATCAAAAAGAGGGGTTTTTAAAGTAAAGGTGTTGAAATGTTTATGGATATGGATATGAGGTTGTGTTGTGTCAAACTTGTTGATTTTGCAAACGGGTTATATTTGGGAGGAAATAGGGTGTTGCCCTAAAATGTTTCAAACGGTTATTTTGTATAAATCATGGAATTGGTTCAATAAAGGTGAAATTGGTTAGATGTGTATGTTAATGGTGGAGTTGGAAAATTGTCGTTTCTCATTGATGTACATATGGATAGTTTATCTATTGTGAAGTTTGTATAACTGCTTAGAAATATATGTTTTGGGCATCGGTGGAGGATAGCTATGATTGTTGTAGAAATTGCATGAAGATTAGGTGAATTGAAACTAATCTCGTATTGATTGTCATTGAATATGACTATGTGTTAATACATTGTATATGTATCATATTTGGGAGGAGAAAGTGGATGTACTCCATGTTTGGGAGGAGAAAGGGGATGGACTCCATTGAATTAAGTTGGCCTGTGTGTCCAGGGTGAAAGTCTCGAAAACCGTGAGCATATACATGGGTGCCAATTCTCACGAACGAAATTTCCGTAAAATGCCAGATTGAATTGTCTATGTGATAATTGTATTGGTAGAGAATTACTGGGATGTAATCTCAGTTGGATTGTTTGGGTAACAAGGGATTTTACTCATGGACTGAGATGAAATGAATTGCCATGAACTAAAGTAAGACTAAAATGGCTTGAGATGTAAAACTTGGCATAGTATGATCTTGTAACATAACGAATGATTTGTCATTGGCATTGCATATGCACACCATACATATACTTTTGTTAAGACTCATATATTGTGATAGATGGTTTCTATTGGGCTTTGGCTCTCCCTGCTTGGGAAAAACATTTTCAAGTGCTGGTGATATGCCTTTGCCAAGGACTTAGCTTGGGAGGATTGTGGAGTTGAGAGCTCACTTTTGTTTATTTGTATTTATTTGCTTTTTGTACAAGCCTTGGGCTTTATCTATGTTGAGCTTCTGACTCATTTTGTTGTAACCAAGCATCGTCTTGGAAGGTTGTAAGCCCGTAGGGCATTTTTATCTGTTTATCTTTCTTTCTCTCTTTTAATTGGAAACATATGCTATAGATTTAGAGTTAGGCTTTATGAATGTATGATGCATATGCTTCTCTTTTGTATATCATATTGCATTAATTGAAGATAACTTTATTATTGTTGTTTTCATGTAATGCTTATGGTGGATGGATTATTGTATTATTGTATTATTGTCGGGGCGTGACAACTTGGTATCAGAGTGTATTGGATTTGAATACTTTGGGTACGTGGGAAGTGGTTAGTACCACAATGGGTTTGTCTCGCTTGATAGAGACTTTTGTATGAACGATGTGTAACTATATGATAACATGCTTACCTGATTATATGAGTATGAGATTAAATTTCTAGGATGTTGATTGAGTCTACGGGTTTCTGGAAGTCCTGTTAGAAGAGCACTTGATCACTGCTGTTTCTAATAGGAACTTTCGCAATGCCGTGGGATGGTCATTATCCAGGAATGAAATTCGTATGTGTTTATTTGAAAATATGCTTATGTGGAGTGAATTATTATTGTCCACAGCTTTAGGACGCGAGTGAGTTAGTTTTGACACATTTGTAAATTTGCTAATTGTTTCTGTTACCTTTATTAGGATGTCAGGACGTGGACATGGTGGTGGTAGGCGTGATAGACCTAGAAGGCACAAGGTGCCTTTACCGAATGAAATTCCAACACAAGTAGAAGGGGTTGGCCAAGCCAATGTGGCCGAACCAGTTGGTCAACAGGCCATGGGCACCCTAGCTCGAGAAATGGCCAGAGCATTGCGAGAATCTATGGACATTCTTAGGGCTGAGACTTAAGTCCAAGCCCATGTTGCTGAGATAGGGCCATCTTTCTTGAAATGGGAGTTTTTCCGGTCGAATCCGGATGAGTTTGTGGGTGATCCCAAGGAGCCACTGAAGGCAGATGAGTGGCTAGAGTAGATTGTGAAAAACTTCAAGATGCTTGGCATCGAGGACGACCAGTTGAGAGTGACCTTGGCATCCTTCCAACTGAAGGGAGATGTGGGTCAGTGGTGGAAGTATACGCGTGGGTGTATTGGGGCTACTTGGGAGGTTTTTGTCAACACTTTCCAGGACAAGTTTCTACCCCCTACGATTCGGGAGAAGTTGAGAGACCAGTTCTCCAAGCTGATACAGTTGAACACTCCGGTGGCTGAGTTTGAGGCCACATTTACTAGTTTATCGAGGTTTGCACCAGAACTCGGGGTGACTAAGGAGCATCGTTGTTTAGAGTTCGAGAAGAGATTGAGGACATGGCTAATGTTCAAGGTGGCCAGGTCAATGATTAGGGAGTATGGACGCCTCGTGGAGGCGGCAGCTCATCTGGAGACCGTAATGCAGATGGAGGAGGAGAGGATGAGGGGCTCCAGAATGATTCAAGATGTTTAGAGGGACAGTAAAAGGCAGAGGGGTTCTAACCCACAGTAGTCCTAGGGAGCTCAGTTGAGGTCCACTTTTCCAGTGCCAAGTTCATGTTCTGGGAGAGGTGGCCAGGGAGATCTCACTTGTTATAAGTGTTGGAAACTGGGCCCTCAGAGTCGAGGAGGGCAACAGTTTGCATTGTCTTCGGCTCGTTTCCAGAGCCAAAGTCAGGGGAGAGTGCGGCCGCTCACATGTTATCAGTGTGGGCAGGTGGGGCACATGAAGAGGTTTTTCTTTCAGTTGGGTGGTACACCTGGTGCGTCTGGTTCGAGGTCGACACATAGCCACCAGTCTGCACAATCAGCACAGGCCTTGAGGGCCAATCAGGGAGCCTCTTCGGCTCAGTCAGTGCATCAAACTTATGCTCCGAAGGGTGAGCAGGTTGAGTAGAGACCTATAGGGCATGTGTATGCTGTTACCGTATCGGATCTTATACCAGCACCATCGGTAGTGAGAGGTACCTTCTTGTTTTGCAATTCAGTTACTAATGTGTTGATTGATACGGGTACATCCCAATCATTTATTTCGTCTGCTTTTGCACCAATTTTGGGGTTAGAGTTGGCTCAGTTAGCATCTCCTTTCTGTGTAGAATCACCTATTGGTGGTGAGGTTATTTTGAAACAGGGGTGTCGAGGTTGTGACATAGAAGTTACCGGTCGCTGACTTCCTTTTGTATTTGTATTGATTAATATGTCTAGCTTTGACGTTATATTGGGTATGGATTGGTTGTCATCATATCGGGCTGTTATAGATTGCTATCGTCAGAGGATGTAGACACCCCATTTTTTACCGACCTTAAGACTCAGACGTCATCGATTGAGCGCTCGGTGATAGTGCATGTTTGTGCTCGTTTCGAGTTTCCGGAGTTTTGGCTGAGAGTCTCACCTTCGAGCCTCTGAACTCTTTGTGCTTTGGCTCGGTTTGTGGACCGAACCTTGTTTTCTCTTCCCTAGAGGGAGGGAGAGGTCTTGTAGACCATCATTTTGTGGTTGTAGACCACTTTTTGCGGTCGTAGACCACTTTTCCCGCTTGGAGACTAGTTTCCGCTTTTCGGAGCCTTCGGTCGCGCACCTTGTCTTGGGACTGCTTAACGTTCTCCGTTTGGCTTGGTTTTCGAAGCATGCCTTGTTGCCTTGGCCTAGAGGGCCACTGTGGTCTGGGAGACCACTTTTGGTGCCCGTAGACTAGTTTTTGAGGCTCCCGGCTGCGCGCCTTGCCTCTCGGACTCTTGTCTTGCATCCTTTTTGGTTTGTTTTTGGTACAGACCTTGTTTTCCTTCTTTGTAAGGTGGTATAAGGGTGGGAGACCAGTTCTTCCCCTTGGAGACCACTTTTCTTCCCGCCAGCCAGTTTTTTGGTCGGCCAATTGGTCTCCTTGGTCTTTGGACCATCAAAAGTGGTCGGCCACCACACCATTGGCTTTCTTTTAGTGTGCAGACCACCTCCCCCCTTGGCCGACCAGTTTTCTTTTTGGGAGACCACTTGTGGTGGTCGGCCGACCACTTCAAGTGGTCGGCTGCTTTCCATCACCTTTTTGGAGATATTTTTAGGCCAGCTGTAATAGCTGGAAGGCACAGAAACCATCCTCCATACACGTGTATGGAGGGATGGTTTTAGGCCTTAAGCTTGTTCAACAAGCTTGAACTTTGGCTCTCTATAAAAGAGAACATCCCCCCTCATGCCTTAGGTTCAGAAAAAATTATGCTTGAGCTATAGATACACACTTGTCTCTATATCTCATTCTTTGCTCTTGTTTTGTGCTTGAAAGTGCATATTCATCATACTATTGCACAAAAACATACACTCAAACACCATACTCTTGTTGCTGAGGCTCTTTGAGGTTGGTTTTGGTTCAAAAAGAGTGCTGGAGTTGTAGCTTTGAAGGTGTTCTTCAAGGGTGAGCTTCTAACCCTTAAAACCCTTGTTTTGGTTTAAGCTTTTGAACCTACTTGCATGCTGTTTTTGGCTTGACTTTAAACTACAAAAATTTCTTATTTTTAAGGCGTAACATGTTTGTTTAAGGTTCCTTTTATGTTGGGGGTGGTCCACTCCCTCTTGCGCCTTGTTAGGCCTTGTTTTGAACCTTCCTTTTAGGCTATTGGGATCACCTTGTTTTGGCCTTCTCACCACTGAAACTCAGAGGAATTTCAGTGGTGGAAATGGTGTTTTGAGGTCCCAAATAGGAGAGGGTCATCCCCTCTCCTTGTGTTCTTGAATGCTTGCTTCATTTGCCTCATGTTTGAGCATGTTTGTTAAGCTTATGTTGGCTCCATATTAGCATGTATTTGGGGTTATTTTGACATGGCATACCACTGTTTTGATTTGGTTTTGTCACCTCATGCATGCTTTATACACTTGTAGTGTAAATCTTACAAACTAGCTTTGTGTGCTTCATGAAGTAGCATGTCTTTCTAGCTTGTTTTGAGTCCATCTCAGTAGGTTTTTGGTGTTGTTTTAACATGCCTTAGACCTATTTTGGGTTGTTTTGTTGGCCCCATGCATGCTCCATGCACTTGTAATGCAATCCCACAAATTAGCCTAATGTGTATCATGCTTTTGATTATCATTCTAGCATGCTTTTGGCTTAACTCTAAGAAGCTTTTGTCCATGTTTTACCATGCTTAAGCTCTGATTTGTGTTGTCTTGGTCATGCATGCCATGCTTTGTATAGCTATAGTGCATTTTAGCTTGTTAGCTTTGTGTATCAAGTCCACTAGCATGCATTGCTTGGCCTATTTGAATGATTTGGCATCATTTGTTATGAGATTTCAGTGCATGTTTCATGGTCATACACTCACATTTGTCACTCTTTCAATGCGTTGGAGGGTTTATCCTTTATGCCTTAAACATGAGCCATTGTGTATGCCTTCATGCCTAAGCTTGCGAGCTATCATTTCAGTGTGTTTTTGGGGTCATTTTGCCATGATATAACTCTGATTTTTGTTGGCGAAGCCATCTCATGCTTGGTCTTGGTAGGTGTAGTGTAACCCTCCCTTTTGGCCTTGCATATTCCATGCTTTATGCCCTTCATGCTAGCTTGTTTTGGCTTCCTTCCATGCATGTTTTAGACTCATTTTGGCATGTTCTAGGACTGTTTTGGATTGCCTTGGCCATATGCTTCATGTTTTGCATAGCTATAGTACAAATGCCTATGCTAGTTTCAAGCTTTGAGCTTCATAGCATGCTTCATTTATAACATGTACATGATTTGGCATCATTTCACATGGTATTTTAGAGCATGTAGCATTTCCATGTTCCCACTTCTTTCTCCCTTTGAGTGCCTCCAAGGGTTGTGCATTTGTTACCTTGTTTGTGGCTTAGCTTGTATGCCATCTTGCCTAGGCCTTTGAGCCTCCATCTTAGCATGTTATTGTCTTTGTTTAGACCTATTTGAGCTCTGTCCATGATTGGTTCATGCCTTTGAGCCTCCATCTTAGTATGCCATGTTGTTCATTGCACTTAGCATTGTGTATCCCATCTTACATCGCATTGTGTATGCTATGTTGTTGTTTGCATTGTGTATGCCATTTTGTTGCTTTGCATTGTGTATGCATGCCCTTAGCATTGGTAGTTTGATCATGTGGCATTGCATGTCCTTGCATGTGTAACAAGTCCGCGAGGGACCTCATGGGTTACAGTTCGGACTCGTTTGTCACGGTTCTTAATCTTGAACCAAAGAGTCCAAATCCGGAAAATCGTTTTGAGAAAACAGATTTTTGAAAGAAGTGCCAAACATGGACTGCTTTGCCAGATATAGAGTCGCCACCTAAATATTTTTTAATGGGAAACTTAGGAAACCCTGACTCGGTGCCAAAGGCCACGTGTCCATCATCACCAAAGTTGCCTCGGCTCGGGAACTTGGGTACGATTGGGGAAGGTCAGCTATGAGCACCCCCTCTTGTTCGATCCGAAGATCGGCCTCTACTAACCGTGATATCTTATTTTGAAAACGTTATGTGTTCTTATTCCGATTATTAGCCTAGAATTACTATGTTATGCGCACAGCAAACAAGTATAGACTAGATTGCCTAATTTGGAATGAGACATTGCATATCCGTTTGTTTGGAAAACGCTTTGGAATTTATTACTCGCAAGTAGGCTAAAACACGGATTTCAATGAGTTATGCTCAATGAGTTATGAGCACCCCCTCTTGTTCGATCCGAAGATCGGCCTCTACTAACCGTGATATCTTATTTTGAAAACGTTATGTGTTCTTATTCCGGTTATTAGCCTAGAATTACTATGTTATGCGCACAACAAACAAGTATAGACTAGATTGCCTAATTTGGAATGAGACATTGCATATCCGTTTGTTTGGAAAACGCTTTGGAATTTATTACTCGCAAGTAGGCTAAAACACGAATTTCAATGAGTTATTCCAACTCAAACAATCCAACCTTCACCCACAGGCATTCAGGTAGTTTATATCACATAAGCATTTAGCCACATGGTAAGCATGCTGTCATGTTAACATTCACACTCATGTGAGATGCTAAAGCATAAAATACTTACAGTGTACTCCGTGCCAAAACAGTAAACTAGTTAGCAAATATGCGTGACCCTAGTTCATGTCAAAATGGCTAATGCAACGCATACAGAATGTCGCTAGAATAGGCTCGACTAATCTAAGAATGACATGCGAAAATGCACAGATAGCATGTATTCAAGTTAGACTTGAAATACTTATGCAGTTAGCATGATGCGCCGAGCCCGGTGCATGCAAGACAAATGTATGGATGCACGCATGCATAGCATAAGGTATGCTAATTTAAATATGCCCTAATACTAACCATAAAAAGCAGGTAAGTAAAAGGGAAAAAGAAGTGGGGGTTTGGAAGACATGCACATACGCACCCACACTTATTACAAATTTGCCCTCGCTCGGAGAGGCCAAAAGAATAATACAAGCTAATTAATTATTACAGACCACCTAGTTAATTAACAAATCAATTGAATATAATTAAGCAGTAAACAGCAGCCTCGGGAAGAGGGTCCAATGCATGTGCACTCGATTCCGCTCGGAAAGTCACTGCCATGCACAAGTTGCCTTTGCTTTGGCTGTTATCCTCCTCCGAAGACTGCACAAGTCCCAGGGTTGCTTCTCTGAGTGTTGTAGAACACCACCGGCTAAAGAGATTGATCACCGGCCATGTATAATGGTCACCGGACACAAAATACTCCATTGGCAAACAATTGATGGCCGATCGGCACTGAAGATGGCCGGCCGGCCAAATCTCCCTGCAGAAACTGATTTGACAGTAGCAGAGGACAATACTTGGCATGGCAATGCATTTCAAGCAATGTATGCACCAACCACACTGCTTATCCTGTGTATGGCTCAAAGGAGGATGGGCCTCGATTCTCGGACCACCAATCACGCATTTCCATGCATGATGGCCCAAAGAATCAAGTGTGCATTTTGATATGGAATGCAATGCACATAAACACACAAGGAGGCCCAACCTCTATCATACTCACTTCAAGAGGTCAAGCATGCATGTTCATGCAATGCAACCCTAAGCATGTGAGCTAGCATGCAACCATGGAAATGCAAAGAAGCATACAGGGTGAGCATGCAAACAAGCAAAGGGATGGACTTAAACTAAATTAGGCAGCCCTCAAACAAGCCTAAAACAGTGGCCAACAACTAAGGAAATGAGGCCAAATGCACATATAAGCATGCATGCAAATAAGGTCCAACACCTAGGCACATAAAGGCAACTTCCAAGCACACTTGAAAGAGATCAAACATGGAAAACTATCATGCACATTACGCTCTGAAATCATGTCAAAATGGTGCCAAACCAAGGAAACAAGACAAGCATGGCATGCAATTGGTTCAAATACTTGAGGCAAGCCAAGGAGACTTAAACCATGACTAAGTCAACCAAGCCTCACAAGGCCAAGAGGACTTAAAACAGGTTCAAGGAAAACCTAGACAATGCTAAGGGAACACCAAGATGGCATCCAAGTGGTTTAGACATGCAAGCATACTCAAAGGCCTAAACAAGGGGCATAAGACAACAACCTTTTAAAGCAACAAAGGAGGATCAAATGCAAGTATGCAAGCATGTTATAAGGACTGAAATAATATGGTAAGTGGTTTCAAACCACTGAAATGATGCAATGATGGCATGCTCATGGACAATGCATCAAGGCATGCAAAGAGGGATTACATGGTAGCTATGCAAAGCAAAACATGAATGACCCAAATGACCAAAAACAGACCTTGGACACATTAAAATAAGCATATAAGCTTCACAAAGCTTGGCCAAAACACATGAGCATGGTAGTCTAAATGCTATGCATGTATTGAGGCAAATCATGGCATTACAAGGCATGTATGCTAAACAAGCATGGTGTACCAAAACCAACTCAAAATAGTGCTACGACATGGCAAGGTAAGCACAAAAAAATAGCTAAGGCATGGTCAACATACACTTAAATTAGATGCTCCCTCAAGAGGCTAAAATGGCCCTTTTTAAGGACAACAAGGAGAGGGGGTGGCCCTCTCCTTCTTGGGACCTCAAGGAACCATCCTCACCTTTTAAATCCCTTAAGATTTCAATGGTGAGGAGGTCCAAACACAATGGTCCCGGAGCTCAGTCAAAATGGCACAAAACAAGGGCCAAACAAGCCTTAAGAGGGGTAAAATAACCCCAAAGCTTGAAACACCCTTAAGCAACTATTTACAGCAAGCAAAAATAGAACTTTTCTATGTTATATGTTAAGCTCAAAAATAGTTTTAAGGTAGGCAAAAATACTATGCAAAAATGGGGTAAAAAGGGACAAAAGTCTTACCCTTGTAGACCCTCTCAAGGATGGAGTTCCAGCTGCTTTCCTTAGCTCAAAACCAACTCAAAACCTCTGAAAATAGCTCCTTAGTACCTCAGTAGCTTAAGGAAGGTGTAACTCTAGGTGTTTGTATGCAAAACTAAGACTAAAACACCTTAAGGCGAAAAGAGAGAGAGACAGAGATAGAAATAGATACACTTGTGACCTAACCCTAACTCAGAGCTTCCTCTGTATTTTTTTTGCTAACCCTAAACAAGAGAGAAGAGACTCCCTCTTATAGAGCTCAATCTTGTAAGCTTACAAGAGAAGCTAGACAAGAGGGAGATCCCTCCATACACATGTATGGAGGGGAGCCAAGTGCATGCCAGTTGCAAAAAAATATCTGCAAAAGCAGATGCACAGTGGTCGGCCGGCCAAAAATGCAATTGAACAAAAAAAGATAGCCGGCCGGCCAAACATTTGGCCGGTGGCAGCAAAACACAGCCGGTGGCCTCAAGCCATGGCCGGTGGAGTGTGAGGACGGCCCACAAGCCATTCTCTGCCCCTCCAAGGCAAAGCACAAGTGTTTGGTGCAAAACCAGACACGAAACAGTCGAGTCAAGAGACCCTGAGGCAAGGCGCGTAGCCGAGACCTCCGGGATCTCAAGACGAACACAAACATGGATGATCACCGAGTGTTCAAACGGTGACGTCCAAGTCCTGAGGACGGTCAAAAATGGGGTGTCTACAGTTGCCCTTCTTTGACAGAACTCGAAAGTCATAACAATGACAGGAGTGAATGTCAAAGCCCAGAGACGACCCATTTTTGACAAGGCCGAAGACTTAGTCAAAGCATGCAAGACAAACAAGATATGCGCCCGAAGGCAGGGGCAAAATGCAAGACAATGCACAAAGCCGGGCATAACTTATGATCATGCAAAGAAAGCTATAATGAAGCATAATAATGCGACAGTTTTAAGCTAGGATACACAAATCCAACTACACTACAATGCAGAAGGGATGTAAGAGAATTATGCAATTCTCGCTACGTTTCACGCGGAGAGTATAATACCTGTGTGGTTCGTCTAGTTGCACCAGCCTCAAATGAACCATACATACAATATCGTGCATGCAAAGAAAGCAACTTAACAGGTATGATGCCGTTAGCAACATGCATAACATGCAAAATGAATGCAAAATGATATGCAATATATACAAAACTATGTATAATAATGCAAATGAAAATGCAATGCAATGCAATTGAAACAATGCAAACAAAATGCAATGCAATTGAATCATGATCCAATCATGAGCGGTTCAAAACCACACAAATGTCAAATAGATTGATGGAAGTAACAAGTCCGTTTACCATAGAAAAGGTGCCGCAACCCTCAAAGCGCGAACACATGCAGAACTATGAGTGATGTAGACGGACACAAGAACAAGTATTTGGTGGAATGACATAAGTGGGGAAACAACCCGCTAACGAAAGGACAATGATCCTAATGCTGGATGCAAAAATTACACTACAATGTAATATATACAGTGGATATGGCATGCAGCCAAACCAAATCTTGCCTAGGAAAGGCATGGACACATACAAACCACGTCTAACATAGAAAAGGTGCCGCAACCCTCAAACCAAGTTCATCAAAGAATAGGCGCGTACACATGCAGAACTGTGCTTTAACGTGAAAAGTATGAGCACATACCAAACCAAGCTCAACAAGGAGAGGTGCAAGCCAAAGATGGAGGTGATGATGCAGTGGATGCATGCAAGCTACAATGCGATATTTACAATATGCAATGGAATGGATATGATACAATGGATAAGGCCTGCAGCAAAACCGTGTCTTGCCTAGGAAAGACATGTACACAAACGAACCGCGTCTAACACAGAAAAGGTGCCACCACCCTCAAACCAAGTTCATCAAGGAATAGGCACGTACACATGCAGAACTCTGCTTTAACGTGAAAAGTATGAGCACATACCAAACCAAGCTCAACAAGAAAAGGTGCAAGCCATAGATGGAAGGGGTGATGCAGTGGATGCATGCAAGCTATAATGCGATATTTACAATATGCAATGGGATGTATGTAAATGTAATATTTACAGTGGAAATGCATGACATATGCACTATACTACGATGAAATGCATGACATATGCACTATCTACAATGAAATGCATGACATATGCACTATCTACAATGAAATACATGACATATGCAGTATTTATTGAATACATGACATATGCAGTATTTATTTTTTGTTTTTGAAATGCATGTTGCATGGAGTGCGCGACAATGCAAGTCGCTTGAAATGCATGAAAATGCATGTACTGTGCACACCAATGCACCGAAGGTCTTGCACCTTCCAAGGATTTAAGGTCTCCTAGATCGTGGAGTGCACAGAATGGTGTGATGCGCAAAATAGCGCGATTGAATGCATGCAAAATGCAATGAGATGCGCAAAACTGCGTGATTGAATGCATGCAAAAAGCAATGAGATACACAAAATAGCGTGATTGAATGCATGCAAAATGCAATGAGATACGCAAAACAGCGTGATGGAATGCATGCAAAATGCAATGAGATGCGCAAAATAGCGCGATTAAATGCATGCAAAATGCAATGAGATGCGCAAAACAGCGCAATGCGCAAAATTGCGCAATTGAAATGCGATGCACAAGACAGTGCGATTGATTTGAAATGCACATGGGGCAACTTTCGAGTTTTGTAAAAGACAAAAGGATACGGAAAGGATACACCTTGCACGAATTCGAGTGCCACGCACAGAAGACACGGTCCGAGGTCAAAACGAAGGCCGGTTGAGCTTCGGAAATGCCTTTTCTTGTACTATCTTGAGCAATGAAGGCCCCAAACTACAGATCTGACCCAAACAAGGTTGTAGGAGGCTCACCGGCCAGAAGGGGAAGTCACCGGCCATCCACCGGCCATAAAAACACATAACCAGCCAAATATTTGGCCGGCCGGCCAAAAATGTAGCCGACCGGCCAAAAATGCCTGAATCGGGGCAGTTTTGTCCTTTTGGCTTGGGTCTTTTAAGATAGGGTTCCAAACCCTATTTTCTTTACTTTCCTTAGCTGAAATCTCTTACTCTCTCTCTCTAGAGTATTTCCCAAGCCTCATTCTCCGTTTTTCTTTGGTTTTAGCCCCCGTTTCATCGTTCGATTCGCGATCTCCTTCCCGTTTCAAACACTTTGAACCGAACATTTCTTTGTTTCGGTGTTTCCTTTGCTATTTCCACTTTTTGGGGTTTGTTCCCCTTGTGTTCCTCTCGATTTCTATACCTTTTCCACTTCCCAGCTTTTCTGGCCATTTTCCACCCTCTCAGGGGTTGACTTCTTGTTGACTTTTCACATTCTAGCCCGGTTTTCACTTTTCCGGTCGTTTTCTCATCACCTTTGATATGGCGGATGATATTCCATGGGGCGGGACTCTCCCGGAGCATGAGATGGACCCAGAGGCCGAGCTCCTTCTCTTGAGCGTCTGCCCGTTCGACCCGGCGACCTACCGGCCAGCGATTCACATTCTGCCTCCCGACGGACTTCGTCAGTTCAGGAGCTTTGAGAAGGGTGTGCTACCCGAGCTATTACTACGTGAGCCAGTGTCACATTTGTCACACGGCACCTTCGAGGTACATTCTTTCCCGGTTTCATTTTCCGCAATGTAGAACACTTAGCTGCCATAGTCGATTCTGTTCTTAACTGCTTAGCTCAAATACACTGATGCACTGTACACTGTAGTTGACTGTGAACACACTTGCAACTGATATCTGTTTGAATCTGAACACGTGCACACACACTGCACTTGCCCTGAACCACTCAAACATACTGACACATCGTTCACTGTAGTTCACTACGAGCACACTGGCAACCGGTATTTGTTTGAACTTGAAAACGTGCACACATGCTATATCTGTACTGAACCATGCAAACACACTGACACATCGTATGTTGTAGTTTACTGTACGCACACCGGCACCCGGTATTTGTTTGAACTTGAAAACGTGCACACACGCTATATCTGTACTAAACCATGCAAACACATTGACACATCGCATGTTGTAGTTCACTGTACGCGCACCGGCACCCGGTATTTGTTTGAACTTGGAAACGTGCACACACGCTACGTATCATTACCGACTCTAAATGCTTTTCAAAATGGTATGTTTTATCTTGCTTCGCAATTGTTTGCTTGAAAACAAGGAGATTCCCATATTGTCCTTGGGTATGGGAATATTGCCGCTCGAGATTGGTACGTGGAGCTACCCAATGCGGTTCGCCAGATCGTGTACCAGGCCGGGTTCGGTGCGTTATGCAGAGGACTTTCTAGACTCACCACGAGCAGGCCTCTCCTTGTCGCTCTAGTGGAGAGGTGGTGGGACACCACCGACTCGTTCCACCTCTCTGCCATGGGAGATATGACGATGACTCCCTATGATTTCTCGATGCTCACAGGCATCGGGGTAGGGGGTGATCTGATCCCCTTTGATACTGACATGGACGAGTGGACGGCTGCTCAGATCTACCTGCTCGGCGAGGTGCCGCCTCTTGCGCGTCCCGGCTTCGTCTGATACTCATGGTTCGAGGTCCAGTTCAGGGTTTAGCCAGCCCTAGTTGAGGAGGCTCCGATGACTCAGGAGGCTGTGGAGCGATATGCGCGCGGCTTTCTCATGTTCCTGCTGGGGACGACTATTTTCGCCGACCGGGCGAACACCATGCCCCTCTGTCTACTCAGCACTCTCGTGGACGTCACACAGATCCTGCACTATGACTGGGGTGGCGCCGCTCTGGCCACCCTCTATGGGTACATGAGCTCAGCTTCCCGTGGCAGCAGACAGTTGCTTAGGGGCTACTAGCGTGCTTGGGAGGTATATTTCTTTTTCTGCTTTACTTTTCTGCTTTCTATTATCTGTACTCTGTACACTGCACACACTGCGGTCTGCTTCACGCTGATTGTATACTATACACACGGCACACATATACTCTGCTTTACACCAACTGTACACTGCTCACACTGTACACTCTGTACAATACACTGCCTGCACAATATACTGCACAATACACGGCTCTGTTATTTTTGCTTTATTCCGTATTTTGCTTTATCTGATAAGCATACTGGTATTTACTTTACAGTTGTGGGTCTACGCCTACTTTCCTAGACTAGCCCGGTGCTCGATGTGAAGACTCCTCTTGTTATTCCGTTCTCCCGCTGGTTTGACGTCAGATGTGTGCGGAGACCTCGGGAGTCTTTCATCTTCTTCCGCCGCTATTTTGACACCATCACCTCCGTGGAGGTATGTTCAACTCCAGAGTTTATTTAAGCTTCGCTTTGCGCTGTATATTTTTCAATAACAGATAGATAACAAACTGCATTTCATTTCCAGATTACCTGGCAGCCCTGGGCTTCAGTGCCAGCTGAGTTTCAGGCGCGGTTTGTAGGTGCGGAGGAGACTGCCCGCTTCAGGCTTCTGCTGGAGGGCCCAGTCTGTCGGGCTTGGTACCTGGGTGAGCGTTTCCTATGCCAGACCCTAGGGTTACCAGAGCAAATAGTCCCGGTTCACCCTCTTGAGCATATGAGGGATACTGAGAGGTTCACTTCTAAGCAGATGGTCGACTACACGATCGGCTGGGACGCAATCCGCTTCAGAGGCATAGGCAACTACAGAGAGTATGTGCTGACGTACATCATGCGGCCTTTGAGCGGTGGTCGTCGAGTTGAGAGAGAGAGGCCCGTGGCACCGGCAGCTAGGGCAGGGGCGGGGGTTAGAGCAGGAGTGTCGAGGAGAGTTCGGGTCCGCGGCAGGGATGGAGCTCAGAGAGGGCGGGGGGCTGGTTGGCCTGCTCTGCCCACGACGATAACATACAGAGGGCAGGGTGAGGAGACCTACCATATCCCCTTTGCTCCTCCTTCGGCTGATCATGAGTTAGTCGGTTTCCATGACTTGCCTCCGGTATGTACTACTGCATTTTGCATCTTGCATTGTCGTTTCATTTCATTTCATTTCTTTTAATATTCTGCAGAATACTGACGCATCTAATACTTTTGCAGGCTTCCTCCGAGTACACCCGGTAGTCTCTGGAGTTGAATGCCTCCATGATGGGGATGTTACAGCGAACTTTTGACCTCCTGGCCCTCTATAGTATTCTGGTATATTCTTTAACCACAGTCTCAAACCATACATAAACTGCTTCACATAATCTGATGCACTACGTAACTCCTGATAAACTGCTCACGACATTCATACACTGTACTGATACATTGCATTCTGCACTGATAAACTGCTTACGACATTCATACACTGTACTCATACATTGCATTATGCGCTGATAAACTGCTCACGACATTCACACACTGTACTCATACGTTGCATTCTGCCTTAATAAACTGCTCACAGTATACTGATGCATTTGCCTTTTGTACTTTTCAGCCTCCCTTCCAGATTTCCACCGTAGGAGGTGTTCCAACCAGGCCTTCTGTTCCTGCCGGAGGAGATGGAGAGGGTAGAGTATACCCTCGCACCAAGACGGGGTGCACTCATGTTGGGAGTAGCTCTTGGGCGCCAGTTCTAGATGACGATGATGAGGAGGAGTCCGAGGCGGAGGCGGAGGCAAAGTCATCGGAGGAGGAGATTGGAGATGGCTCGGACTCGGGCTCAGATGACAGTGCTGATGATGCTCCTAGACCTTCGTCCAGGAAGAGGACTAGGATGGACCCTCAGGCCTGAGGCCACTTGATAGTGATACAGATTTTTGCTGTTTTTCTTCTTTTTTTTACTTTTTTCCTTTTTGGTTGGTAGCTAGGATACTTTGTACTGCTGCAGGCAGGTTTTGTTTCCAAAACTTATGTACTTGAAACAGATGATGAAATGAAACAAACTCTTTTTTTATCTGAAAAAGTGTTTACATCTTTACATTTCATACTTTGCACTACATTGCATCATGCTACACCACATAACAATGGGATTGATCTGCACGTCTGAATATTAAACACTTGCATTGTAATAACCAAGTAATGATCCGACCAATGGCAAAGCAACTCACACAACCCACTGCTTAGTCTGAACACTCAGCTCATACTCTGTTGGGGATTAATCTGCATATAGCCCGTGACACAGCATTCGGTTCATTCTGCACACGGCAACCTTGAGCAAAGTCCAATCTGACAAGACGGAATACGAAGGCGGAATCGGCTGAAACTGAAACACACTCAGATACCCAAAATTTCCCTTTCTTCTTTTGGTTCGCATAAATGTAGAGAATGGCACAGCACTCTGAGCATAAACAATTTTTTGAAATTAAAAAAAAGGGTTTTTCAACTTGGGTATCGAGCCTACAACTGAACACAGCGGGATAGACTCAAACAAAAGGTACACGACGTAAACACAACGAAACACGCTTGGAAAAGACCCAAAACGAAAGTTGGTGTAGACACCCCATTTTTGACCGACCTTAAGACTCAGACGTCACCGATTGCGCGCTTGGTGATGTTGCATATTGTGCTCGTTCAGAAGTCTTAGAGTCGCGGCCGTGCGCCCTGCCTCCGAACTTCCGAACTCTCTTCTGTGCCTTGCCTCAGTTTGCGAACCAGACTCGGTTTTCTCTGTTTTCTTTCCTAAGGGAAGGGAGTGGTCCCGTAGGCTATCTCCCAGTGGCCGTGGGCTACATTTCGTGCCCGTAGGCCATTTTGCCCATTTCGGAGTCCGGTTCCCGATTTTCAGAGCCGCCAGGCCGTGTGCCTCGGTTCGGGACCGCCCAACCATCTCCGATTTCTCCGGTTTTTGGCAAGTGCCTCTGTTTTATCATTCCGAGGAACACTGGGGCCTCTGATGCCCACTTCGTGGCCGAACACCACTTTCGGTGCTTACAGCCTATTTTCGGGCCCCCGAATCGCGTGGTTTAGGCCCCGAGCGTTCATTTTGCATCGGTTTTTGTTCATTTTCGGCGGGGACCTCTGTTTTATCATTATGAGGAACACTGGGGTCTCAGATACCCACTTCGTGGCCGAATGCCACTTTCGGCGCCTGCAGCCTATTTTCGGGCCCCCGAATCGCGCGGTTTAGGCCCCGAGCGTTCATTTTGCATCGGTTTTTGTTCAATTTTGGCAGGTACCTCTGTTTTAGCATCAGGAAGATCACTGGAGGGTGGGAGGCCAGCAATTGTTTCAGAAAACTAGTTTCGCTCCTCCGGCGCCCGTTTTTCTCACTTCCGGGCTAATGTTGAACACCCTAGGGGTATTTTGTTCGAGCCGAGACTACATATTTGTGATGAGGGCACCTGGGAGGACACCAAAAAGTGGTGGTCGGCCAGTAATTGTTATTTTCATTTTTGAGCCTCTTCTTCAAGTGCAATGTTGTGACTCCTGTTTCAGTGTTGCCAAGTTCCAACCCTGGGGCCTTATTCTACACACCTGGGAGGACCCTAAAACATGGTGGTCGGCCAGCATTTTTTTTGTCCCATTTTTGGCCATGGCCGGCCGGCCAAGGGGAGTGGCTGGCCGACCAGTTGGGGTGGCTGGCCGGCCACCTTCCAGAAAGCCACCTGGCTGGCCAGCCTTCTGCTTTTCACCTCTTTACAGCTGTCCAGCTGTTTTTCAAAATATCCCTGTCCTCCGGGGGATATTTTGGGAGGGAAAGCTTGGGTGCATTTCCCTCCCCTTTTACACCCTTTTTGGTCTATTTAAGGGGCTGGACAGCTCCTTCCCTAGGGTTACAAGATTTTCTCTCAAGAACCTCTCTTCCAAAACCTCCATTTTCTATCTCAAAAACCCTAAAAAGCTTCAAGTTTCTAGCTCCTTTCTTCATCAACCCTAAGCACCACCATCACCACCTCCATTCCAGCAGCAAAGAAGTGATTTTCAAAGGCTAAGGACCAGCAAATTCAAGCCAAGAAGCAACAAAAGACTTGTCTTCAAGGGTAAGCCACTAATTCCCTTTTTTTAGCATAATTTTGAATCAATTCTTTACCCTATTTACTCTCTGTTTTGGGCTCCGACCTTTACTAATTTTAGGCTTATTTTGAGCCCCTCTACAACATTGTAGAAGGGCTCAACCTCATTTGAGAGCCCCATGATGCATCTCTTTCAATATCACTCTCTATGCCAATATCTTGCATGCTTTATTTGGCTTATGAGTGATCCATTTTCGAGCCTAATATAAACTGTTAGTGGGCCTATTTTGAGCCCCTCTTCAACATTGAAGAAGGGCTCAACCATGTTTGGTGATTCTATCTTGCACTTGTTTTGTAATTCTTCAAATTTACCGTAACTTTGCAAGGTTTGTTTCGCCTATATGTGATATGATTTTGAGCATTCTATAAACTGATATTGAGCTTATTTTGTGTCCCTCTACAACATTTTAGAAGGGATCAATCTTGTTTGGTGCCTCCATGCATGGCCTCTCTTTATACCTCTCTTTGACCCCATTTTGCATGCCTCTTTAAGCTTATTTGGCTTCTGTTTTCAGCCTTCATCAGGCTTGAAAAAAGCCTTATTTTGGCCTTCTCTTCATGTTTTGTTAAGGGTCTTAGGCCATTTGGTAATTTTTTTTTGGTACTTCATGTTATACCCCCTATTTGGTTCATTATTTTGCATGCTTTATTAGGCTTGCTTAGCTTCTGTTTTCAGCCTTCATCAGGCTTAGGAAGTGTCTTATCTTGGCCCATTATTCATGTTTTGTTAAGGGTCCAAGGTTGTTTGATGCCTGCTTTTGGTACCTCATGTTATAGCCTTTGTTGGCTCATTATTTTGCATGCTATGTTTAGCCTATCTACATACTGAATTGGGGGATGTCATCTCTTGTAAATATGCATATTTTTGGCCCCTCTTTAATTTTTTAGAACTGTGTTTCTCAGTTTGAGCATTCTATATCCCACTTGCTTTGTAATTCTCCTCTTTTCCCTCATTTTTGCAAGCTATTTTTGCCATACTTCTGATCATTGTTTGGCCATACTTTGTACTGAAAAAATGCTAGTTTAGGGGATTCCTTGCTACTATTTTACATGTTATGTCCATATTGTGCATGTTTAGTAGGGCTGTAGGCCGTTTCGGGTGCATAACATTGCATTTCGGGCATCGGGTGTAATTTTGTCATAATTCGGGGGCTATTTGTGCATCATTTTAGCTACTGAAATTTGCATTTTTCATATGCCATATGCTACGTTTCATTTGCATGCCATTTCATGCATGTATGTTGCTGCCTCGGTTTGTGTGCCGTGTGCGCGCATTTCAAGGCAGCTTGTTTTCATCTTTCGGCAACTTATGTGAGTGGGGCTGAGGCTCTCTCATGTTAGTGTAAGCCCAATTTTCATTTTCCATGTTATTTGCATTGCGTGTACCACTGCCTTGGTTTGCGTGCCCGTGTGCACACATTTCGAGGCAGCTCATTCTCATCTCTCGGCAGCTTATGTGAGTGCGGCTGAGGCCCTCTCATGTTAGTGTAAGCCCAATTTGCATTTTGATGCATTTATATCATTGCCTCGGTTTACGTGTCCGTGGGCACGCGTTTCGAGGCACTTCTTTTTTATCCAATGGCCTCTTATGTGAGTGCGGCTGAGGCTCTCTCATGTTCGTATAAGCCCATCTTGCATCGTGTATGCCATTTTAGTCTTATTGCATTCCGTATGCCATCGCCTCGGTTTGCATGCCCGTGTGCACGCATTTCGAGACATGTTATTTTAGTCTTATTGCATTCATGCATTTTCTCGGTTTGCGTGCCTGTGTGCACGCATTTCGAGGCATTTCATTTTCACCAGCATAGTGCATACTAGGTTGTATCTTAGATTGCATTCATGCATTTCCTCAGTTTGCGTGCCCGCGTGCATGCATTTCGAGACATCTCATTTTCATAGCATTGTGTATGTTAGGATTGCATATTAGCTACACTTCATGCATATCATGCATATTGCATTGTGTTCGAGATAAGAGTTAGCCCGGGCACGGGAAACGAGGCACGTTTCGTACTCCGAGCGACGGAACGGGTCTCAATTCTCAAGTCACCGACACTCCGGATTACCCATGATGGAGTTAGGTTTTATTGTAGCATTCATATGCATTCATCCTATATTGAGTTGTGCAGTCCGACTCCTCGGCCATCATGCATCGATATGCGTGATTGATGGCACGAGGATCGAGGCATGCATATATTTGTGCAAATATATTGCTATGCCCCTTTCCTGCTCTCTGTTGCAGCAAAATCAAGAATCAGCGACTTTTCGGAGTCTGGCACGCATTTCGAGAACAAGTGCAAACAGAGGCTAATCGGGGCATCCCAGTGGATTTCCGTGCAAGGTAGCCCAAACAGGCGGCATTCAGCAGAATCGAGGCAGTCCCTGGGTGGCATGCCAGTTTTACAGTTTTCTTTATTTAATTTGTAAATTAATTAGGATTTTTGTATATTATTCGGACTGTGATATTCGGACTGTATTATTCTTTCATTCGGGTCTGTATTATTTATTCGGACCCTCTGCGCGAGGGCACAATTGTAATAAGTGTGTGTGAGTGTGATGTATGTCTTCCAACCCCACGTCTTTCTTCCCTTTTATTTACCTGCTTTGTTGGTTAGATATAGGGCATATTTCAATTAGCATACAGTATGATAGCATGTTTGCATTCATTCATCTGTTTTGCATGCACCGGGCTCGGCGCATCATACAAACTGCATTTGTATTTCAATTCCAAAATGAATACATGCTAACTATAGCATTTCATATACCATGTTTAGAATAGCCGAGCCTGCTATAATTGCATTTTGCGTGTGTTGCATTAGGCATTTCAACACATTTAGGATCATGCATGATTTCTAATCAGCTTTTGTTTTGGCTAGGAGTACTCAGTGAGTTTTTGTGCTTTAGCATCCTTGCATGCGTGTGAGTGTTGCCATGATAGCATGCTTACCATGAGGCTAACTGCTTATGTGATATAACTGCCTTGAATGCGTGTGGGTGGAGGTTGAGTTATCTGAATTGGAATAATTCATCAAATGCTTGTTTTAAGCCCACTAGATAGTGGCAAAATCATTGTTTTCTAAGCCCACCTGAGGGTGGCAAATCCGCGTCTTAGCCTACCTGCAGGTAGCACCATCGAACCACTTTCAAATAAACGAACATGAGATGTTCAGTTCCAATTCAGGCGATTCAGTCTATACTTGTATGCTGTGCGCATCACATAGTAACCTAGGCTAATAACCGGAATAAGAACTCACAATGTTTTCACAATCAGATATCATGGTTAGTAGAGGCCGGTCTTTGACCGGGCGAGCGGGGGTGCTCACGATGTGACCTTTCCCAATCGTATCCAAGTTCCCGAGACAACTTTGGTGATGACGGACACGTGGCCTTTTGGCACCGAGTCAGGGTTTCCTAAATTTCCCATTTTAAAATATTTAGGTGGCGACTCTGTTATCTGGCAAAGCAGTCCATGTTTGGCACTTCTTTCAAAAAATCTGTTTTCCTTCAAAAAGATTTGCCAGAGTTGGACTCTTTGGTTCAGATGTAGAACCACAACCAAATCGAGTCCGAACTGTAGCGAGGTCCCTCGCGGGCTTGTTACAGTTTCTGGCGACTCCGCTGGGGATTTAGAGAACTTGACTCGAACTCATGATATCTGGCTTTGACTGCACTTGTGTGTTTCTTTGCATTGCATTTGCATTGGTGCGCCTAGGACACCGTGTTTGCCATATGCCATTCCCGAACGATTTGCTGGAGGCTTGTCTTGTCAAGTCATGTCCGTAAGGCTGATCGGCTCTGGGCTCTGACAGCATGGGAACACAAACCCCGGTTTTACCGGGGCACCCTTTTTGACCATTCAACCTAGCGCATATTCAGATCCATAGTGACCATTCCAAACTAGGACAGGTTGCTTACCCGTTTATAGGTTGTTTGAAGCTGCTGCGTGCGTAGTGAAACCCTAGTTCCTGACAAAATAGGACAGGGAAACCCTACCCCAACATAGGGGTGTTTTTGGCTCTCACTTATCTGTTATGTGCTTGTTAGAGTGTGCCTCTACAGGGAATGCATGTATCAGTTTGCGAGTTTGAGCATCAGGCCTGGGGGCACCAATTCAGTATTTTGGGTATCAGGCCTGCGGGCATCAGTATTTGGTGGAATCAGTTTTACCTGAGGGTATCAGCTTACAGGCGGAATTTTGGGGCAGAATTCAGTAGGGAGCACACTCATTCGGTTTTATTTGTATCCGTTTTGGTGAAATCAGGCTGAGATGCTGCATGTTTTCTCTTTTGCTAGGGTAGTCCTGGAACCATAGCTTCAGAAGGCTCCGATATCGCCCGGGTACATTGGACTAGTGCTGATAGACTTTGTTAGGTCAGAAATTCAATTCAAGGGCAACCAGTGTTCTTTCGCTGAGGCAAGGCAAAGAAAGGCCAGTTAGGGCTTATCGGTTCATTTGATCCGTCAGTCACCAGTCACATCACCCTTGTTCAGAATCAGCAGCCCGTGATGGCACAGGGTTCGGAAGAATTTGTGGCCGTGGTAGCAACGTTAAATCAGGGAACTACCATGCAAGCTGAGACCAGTATTGAAACGCAGCGTCCATCTGGGGCATCTGCCTTACATCCAGCTTTGGGACCCCAGCCGAACTTTGACCCACTTCCGCCAGCTGAAGATTTGCAGGGTCCAGATCCTCGCGAAGGATTAGCTCAAGCCCGAGTTTTCAGACCCTTGGTGCAGCCTAATGAGAGGCGTTATCCCCTTGATGCTAATGACCTCGATCTGACCGCAGTGAAAATTGCGAACCTTGAGAAGCAATTCAAAAAGGCACAAGGCCTTAACTCCATTCCCGACATTGAGGATGGGCACACCGAGTTTGCTATACGGCTCCCAGACAGATTCAAAATGCCACATATTGACCGTTTCGACGGGTCTGGAGATCCAATGGTACATATCCGACTTTTCTTGGATGTCCTAAAGCCGATGGGTCTGACTAAGCCACAGAAACTCTCTCTGTATGGAAGAACCCTGTCGGGTGTAGCAGCCACTTGGTACACTAGGTTGGAGGATAAAGTGAAGCAAAACTGGGAAGAATTGGCTGAGGCCTTTGTCGATCAGTATTCCTACAATACCCAAGTTGAAATGACCATCCAAGAGCTTGAAGCAACCCGCCAAAACCCAAAAGAGCCTTTTGTAGAATTTGTTACAAGGTGGAGAGCAAAGGCAGCACAGATGACAGATCGCCGCCCTTCTGAGAGGGATCAAGTGCAGATGATGGTGCGGAACCTCGAGCATGATATGTTGCAGAAATTGATAGTCGCTCCACTATTCACTTTCAAGAGTTTGCATGAACTGGGGGTTCAGGTCAAGAATGCGTTCAACAGCGGGATCATTCCCAGAACAGGTGAACCGACAAGGAGGGTGATTTCAAGGAGTACCAATGCCGGAAGTAGCACTATTCCCGAACCCACTGAAATCAATACAGTCGCCACAGCCAACCCTTTTGCAAAACCAAGCCTACGACCGGCCAGCCCAGCCCAAGCTCAGGGTAGAACTTTCACCCCTCTCTATATGAGCCTGACTAGCGCACTAAAATTCCTGATGGAAAAAGGGCATCTCAAACCCCTCGATCCTCAACCTCTTCCCAACCCACTCCCAGCCAGACATAACCCTGCCAAGTACTGTATGTACCATCAGCAGCGCGGTCATGGCACCGACCGTTGCTACCGCCTTCGTCATGAGGTCCAAAATCTCATCGACAACTGGACGATAGCTCCACCTTCAGGCCCCAATGACCAAACATTTCCCGCCTACCTCAATCTCATCTATACATTGTCATCCACCTATGACCCCAGCATATACATCACCCCGGTCAATCTACCCAAGCCTGAGGTGTTTATCCCAGAAAGCATGGACATATGCATGATGGGTGCACCTGAACCCCAATCATCTCAAACCCATGAACCCACTACTTCCGAGCTGATGAGGATGATTGAAGATCTTCAGAGAACAGTGGCAGATTTAGCCTTTGGAGTTTTGGCTCCATCATCAACCACATCACCTACCAGGGAGTTCATGTCAAAAGGCTCCCTAAGCTTGGGGTGGGCTACATCTGAGGAAGGCCAATCCCGTGGCAAAGTGGAAGCGAGTGGAAAGAACAAGGTAGGGGCGGACATGGATCCCCATGAACATCTTCTGTTGGCTGTTAAGGCTTTGAAATCTGAGGGACTGAACAAAGAACAAGTGCTCGCGGTTGTCGCAAAAGCTGTGAATGACACTTTCGCTACTCAAGTTGGGGGTAGTCCGAATCAAAGGGAAAACCGGGAGAAGGGCCGTTATACCAGAGGCAATCCTGTTAGCTCTAATCCTCCACTTAGAAGAGATCAACAAACTAGGCCAGCACCTGCCAATCCCTCTACTGGTGCGTCCAGCAAAAATCCACAAACCCAGAAGTACCAACCCCGAGGTCAGAGGGTCTTCCATGCCCTCCACATGCCTTTATCCAAAGCTTTCCAAATCCTTGTTGGACAAGGCCATCTCAAACCCCTTGAGCCTCGGCCTCTCCCGAACCCTCTTCCGGCTACACATGATGCTACCCAGTACTACACATACCATCAGCAAACTGGCCATGCTACCAATAACTGCTTCCGTCTTCGCCATGAAGTACAAGATCTATTTGACAACGGGGTCATCCTCCCGCCGAGCTCGGCAAAGTCTATCGGCACTGGGTCAGTGAACTTGGGGGATAATGTTATGTGAACGGGGGATGAACCACCTGCGGGCGGCACTCGATCAACTCCAGATATGGTGGATGGCACGCACCGTTCTGAGCAATGTGCAAATACCAGTTCTTGTGTTTTCTGACTTGGGTATTAGGTCATTTTTTTTGTTTTGTTTTGAGTCTGTCTCTTTTGTTTTGGGTCTGTCTTGTTGTATCGAGTCAGTCCTATTGTATAGGAGTCGGGTGATTTCGGGGGTGTTACCTCAGGCGTCACCATTTTGTTTCACGTTTGTCATTTTGTTTTGTTTTGAGTCTGTTTCTGCCAGGGAGCCAGTTATGCCAACAGATTTTGAATGAAACAGCAGTGATTTCCATACTCTCGTATTTGTTTCTGCCGTGTGCTAGTGGTGCCGGGATTTGAATGAAATGGCAGTGCATTCCACCTGCTCTCTTGTGCCTTGAGGCCATTGTATTGACCTAAGTTTTTCAAAACCTTTTTGAACACTGTAGTGAAAACAAAGAGGGAGGAATTCCTCGGGATTTGCAAAACTTTGATCAAATTGAGAGAAAGAGAGGCGTGCTAAGCACTTAATGAATGAAACCATGCTTGTTAGTGTGAGTACTGAGAAGGACCCTGGCTTTGATCCAGATTGATCCTACACTGTCTTCAGCGCGAGCGATTTGTCGCTTTCTTAAAAACTTTCAAAAAATATTTTGCGCGGTCCTGCAAAGACATGTGTGGAATCGCTCTTGAGATTGTGCAGCTTAGGATCGCTTTCGGCCTCGAGACTCACCCCCTTTGCTTTCAAACCTTGAACTTGGATTCAGAACGTTCAAAGGACAATCGTGATGTGAGGCCTGTGTGGCCAAATTTGAAGCAGCCCTCGAACAAGAGGCACCAAAGTCAGATCAAGAAGATTAGGCCTCATCAGAAGAAGCTTGTGAAGCTAAATCAGAAGCACCCCTCGAACTAGGGGCAAAAATGTTCGATATGCTCGAAGAGCCGAAGATGAGTCCTCTTGCAAATCAACAGCCACTCTCTTGGATACAGAGGGCTTCAATCTCAGAACCATTTGGCATGGACTGGTTACATTTTTACCCTTTGAGAGGCTCGCTGGGCCGAAAACCCGAAAGGGCGACCCAGGCAAAAGTTAGAGCGAGACAAGCAAAATATATATACAAAAATGCAAAAAGAAAAAATGCAAAGACACAAAAAATGCAAAAAGAGAAAAGAAAAGAAAAATGCAAAAAAAGAAGAAGAAAAAGGAATGAAAAGAATAGAAAAAAAAGAAAAGAAAGAAGAACAAAGCTCGCAAGGTTGAAAACCCGCAAAGGGCGGCCTTGGCAAAAGTTAGAGCGCAAAAGGAGAGCGAAAACACCCGAGCAAACCTAAGCCTGAACTACGTAAGACTTGATTCCCATCTTTGGGATACGTAGGCAGCTTCATCTTGAAATTTAGTCACAATCTTTTCCCCGATCAACTTTGTCCATTCTGATCATCTCAGTCATCTCTATTCATCCGCATTTATTGTGATCTCCGGTACAGTGCTATTCAGACTAGGGGCAACTTTCCGTTGCTATGAATTGCCAAGGCACTTTTCAAACTAGGGGCAACTTTCTGTTGCCATTCAATGCGCCGCGGTGCCGTGCAAACAAGGGGCAACTTTCCGTTGCCATGCAGCTCTCTTCAAGCACGGGGCAGTTTTCCCTTGGATCCGAGGTTGTGCATCTCAAGAGTAGGTTTCATGCTAGTTGAGCAATGGCCGTTTGCAAAAATAGTTTTTGAGGATTTTTACTGAGGTTGACTAATTCTCTCGAAAATTATCCCATTTTTCTAAAACTGGACCATTTCTTGGACCCCAAAAAGGAGAATTTTTAGTGTTTATGGCCTGACTTGCGTGATTTGAAATCAAAAATCGAACAAGTATGTCAATCTAACTCTCATTTTGGTCAAAATTGTTTTAGTAGAAAGCAAAAACAAAACATGGTCAACATGATGAACTAGGGGCACAGTTGAGTTAGGTTCTCTGTCTTTTTCCCTTTATCAACATACTTGCCAGAAAGGGCACTCTACCTGCCAGAAAAGGCACAACTGAAGGGCACAACAAAAAGGTTGAAAGCTCTCACATGCTTCGAGCAACGAGGTATCAAGCCAAGTGCGAAACACGAACTGGAATGAGGCAAGATATTCCACTCCATCATTTGGACAGATCTTATCACGTCCAAACTCCCCAGCAAAGCATCATCAACCGATGCTAGCTGCAGATTTGCTACACACCCAGTTGTAGCGCAACCCCTCTGTGGGAGAAATTCACTAGCTGCGTGCAGAAGAAGAAGAAGAATCTCGCGGAATGCTAGGGGCACGAGCCCACAACTTGCTGTTTATCCATCAACCACCCAGGGGAGGGATGAAAAATGAGAGATTGAAGAACAGAGAGATGTGCGATGTGAGAAAAAGTGAGCAAAAGGGTTTTGAGAGAAAAATCGAGATTGAATGCCCGAGCGATATGGGAGACACAAATAAGAAAGGGTGGGAAACACTACCCGGTGAAACAGGCTCCCTGTGCACGTCTGAGTGTCGTGTCTTTTTGTTTTATCTCGATTTTGTTTTGGGTCGTTTCGAGTGTTACTCGATGTGTCTAGGTTGTGTGCCTTTTATTTCCTTGTTGAGTCGTTTTGCTGTGTTCAGTCGTAGGCTCAATACCTGGTCGAAAACTCATCTCTCAATTTCAAAAATAAAATCGTTTTGTGCTCCGAGTGCCGTGCCGTTCTCCACATTTGTGCAAAACAGGATTGGTTCTTTCAAAAAGTCACGGGGTCCACCCCCGATAAGTGTGAACAGTAGAACAAGGGCCTATCTGAAGCTTTTTAGGTTCCGGACTACAAAGCAAAAGAAAAGAAGGAAAATCGAAGCATCTGAGTGAGTTTCACCTTCAGCAAGTTCCGTGATTGTATTCCGGATGTACCTCTTCAGGCCTTGTTAATACTACCGAAGTGTGAGTGCGCCTCTACCTCAAGTGTAAGCCTACTTCAAGTCAGAATGACAGTCCAAGCAACACCCGAGGGTTTTACATGCAGATGTTATCTCTTGCCAATTTGAACGGGGTGTGCCCTTTTTGAACTGAGTGTGTTGCAAAGTCCTCTAAGAAGCAAATCAAAGGCACCAGAGTACATATTTGATGCTCCTCTATTACATAGAATGTGAACTTTCATATACACTGTTGTTGCATGCGTGCCGCGCATCGTTATGATTCTTGCATAGAAGATGCTTGCTTTCAATATTGCATAAATTGTGCTTCCATACTTGCATAGAAAATGCCCGTATCTTTTGCATAGAAAATGCCTCCATACTTGCATAGAGGACGCATTTTATCGCACTTTCTTGTGCATTTTATCTCGCTCGCACTGTCTTGTGCACTTACACTTTGTATCTCACTTGCACTGTCTTGTGCATCTTGTGGTTGTATCTCACTCGCACTATCTTGTGCATTTCAAATCACTCGCGCTGTTTAGCGTATCGCGCTGTTTAGTGCATTCCAAATCAATCGCACTGTTTAGCGTATCGCACTATCTTGTGCATTTGAAATCGCTCGCGCTGTTTAGCGTATTGCGCTGTTTAGTGCATTCCAAATCAATCGCGCTGTTTAGCGTATCGCACTGTCTTGTGCATTTCAAATCAATCGCGCTGTTTAGCGTATCGCGCTGTTTAGTGCATTTCAAATCACTCGCGCTGTTTAGCGTATCGCACTATCTTGTGCATTTCAAATCATTCGCGCTATTTTGCGCCCCTACATTCGCACTGTTTTGTGCAGTTTACATTCGCGCTATTTTGCGCATCGCACTATTTTGTGCAGTTTACATTCGCGCTATTTTGCGCACCACAATCGCACTATTTTGTGCAGTTTACCATTCGCGCTATTATGCGCACCTCCATCGCATTGTCTTGTGCTTTGCATGTCACATCGCACTATTTTGTGCATTTCAAATCAATCGCGCTATTTTGCGCATCGCACTATTTTGTGCACATTACTTGCATTGTGTATTGTAGCATTCGCGCTATCTTGCACGTCCCACCTGCACTTGTTAGTGCATTACATTTCACTCGCGCTATTTTGCGCATTGCACTATTTTGTGCACATTACTTGCATTGTGCATTGTAGCATTCGCGCTATCTTGTGCATCCCACCTGCACTTGTTAGTGCATTACATTTCACTCGCGCTATTTTGCGCATCGCACTATTTTGTGCACATTACTTGCGTTGTGCATACATTTTATCATGCTATCTTGCGCACCTTACCCGTGTCACACTGCGATGCATTCACCCGCCGGCACCGCGTGTGCCAAACTTTCAGGAATCACATTGAATATATGTTGTTAGCATATTGTTCTTGTTGAATTTCTCTCTTTTGCAGGCACGATATTGTATGTACGGTTCATTTGAGGCTGGTGCGACCAGACGAATCGCGCAGGTATCGTATCTTCTCCTTGTGAGACGCGACGAGAATTGAATAATTCTCCGCATTCCTAACTGCATGAAATATAGTTGTTGCTTTGCATTCTTGCTTAAAACTGTTGCATCTATTTGTCAATACTTGCTTCATTACAGCTTGCTGCATTTGCATGATCACCTGGCTCTGTGCATATCATTTGCATTTTGCCCCCTTTTGCCTGCGGGCGCACATGTCTGTTCATCTTGTATGATTGTCTAAGTCTTCGGCCTTGTCAAAAATGAGTCGTCTTTGGGCTTTGACATTCACTCTCGTCACTTCTTGACTTCCGAGTTCTGTCAAAGAGGGGCAACTGTAGACACCCCATTTTTGACCGACCTTAAGACTCAGACGTCACCGATTGAGCGATGGTGATGTTGCATATTGTGCTCGTTCAGAAGTCTCAGAGTCGTGGTCGTGCGCCCTGCCTCCGGACTTCCGAACTCTCTTCTGTGCCTTGCCTCGGTTTGCGAACCAGACTCAGTTTTCTCTGTTTTCTTTCCTAAGGGAAGGGAGTGGTCCTGTAGCCTATCTCCCAGTGGTCGTGGGCTACATTTCGTGCCCGTAGGCCATTTTGCCCATTTCGGAGTCCGGTTCCCGATTTTCGGAGCCGCCAGGCCGTGTGCCTCGGTTCGGGACCGCCCAACCATCTCCGATTTCTCCAATTTTTGGCAAGTGCCTCTGTTTTATCATTCCGAGGAACACTGGGGCCTCTGATGCCCACTTCGTGGCCGAACACCACTTTCGGTGCTTACAGCCTATTTTCGGGCCCCCGAATCGCGCGGTTTAGGCCCCGAGCGTTCATTTTGCATCGGTTTTTGTTCATTTTTGGCGGGGACCTCTGTTTTATCATTATGAGGAACACTGGGGTCTCAGATACCCACTTCGTGGCCGAATGCCACTTTCGGCGCCTGCAGCCTATTTTCGGGCCCCCGAATCGCGCGGTTTAGGCCCCGAGCGTTCATTTTGCATCGGTTTTTGTTCAATTTTGGCAGGTACCTCTGTTTTAGCATCAGGAAGATCACTGGAGGGTGGGAGGCCAGCAATTGTTTCAGAAAACTAGTTTCGCTCCTCCGGCGCCCGTTTTTCTCACTTCCGGGCTAATGTTGAACACCGTAGGGGTATTTTCTTCGAGCCGAGACTACATATTTGTGATGAGGGCACCTGGGAGGACACCAAAAAGTGGTGGTCGGCCAGTAATTGTTATTTTCATTTTTGAGCCTCTTCTTCAAGTGCAATGTTGTGACTCCTGTTTCAGTGTTGCCAAGTTCCAACCCTAGGGCCTTATTCTACACACCTGGAAGGACCCTAAAACATGGTGGTCGGCCAGCATTTTTTTTGTCCCATTTTTGGCCATTGCCGGCCGGCCAAGGGGAGTGGCTGGCCGACCAGTTGGGGTGGCTGGCCGGCCACCTTCCAGAAAGCCACCTGGCCGGCCAGCCTTCTGCTTTTCACCTCTTTACAGCTGTCCAGCTGTTTTTCAAAATATCCCTGTCCTCCGGGGGATATTTTGGGAGGGAAAGCTTGGGTGCATTTCCCTCCCCTTTTACACCCTTTTTGGTCTATTTAAGGGGCTGGACAGCTCCTTCCCTAGGGTTACAAGATTTTCTCTCAAGAACCTCTCTTCCAAAACCTTCATTTTCTATCTCAAAAACCCTAAAAAGCTTCAAGTTTCTAGCTCCTTTCTTCATCAACCCTAAGCACCACCATCACCACCTCCATTCCAGCAGCAAAGAAGTGATTTTCAAAGGCTAAGGACCAGCAAATTCAAGCCAAGAAGCAACAAAAGACTTGTCTTCAAGGGTAAGCCACTAATTCCCTTTTTTTAGCATAATTTTGAATCAATTCTTTACCCTATTTACTCTCTATTTTGGGCTCCGACCTTTACTAATTTTAGGCTTATTTTGAGCCCCTCTACAACATTGTAGAAGGGCTCAACCTCATTTGAGAGCCCCATGATGCATCTCTTTCAATATCACTCTCTATGCCGATATCTTGCATGCTTTATTTGGCTTATGAGTGATCCATTTTCGAGCCTAATATAAACTGTTAGTGGGCCTATTTTGAGCCCCTCTTCAACATTGAATAAGGGCTCAACCATGTTTGGTGATTCCATCTTGCACTTGTTTTGTAATTCTTCCAATTTACCGTAACTTTGCAAGGTTTGTTTCGCCTATATGTGATATGATTTTGAGCATTCTATAAACTGAGATTGAGCTTATTTTGTGTCCCTCTACAACATTGTAGAAGGGACCAATCTTGTTTGGTGCCTCCATGCATGGCCTCTCTTTATACCTCTCTTTGACCCCATTTTGCATGCCTCTTTAAGCTTATTTGGCTTCTGTTTTCAGCCTTCATCAGGCTTGAAAAAAGCCTTATTTTGGCCTTCTCTTCATGTTTTGTTAAGGGTCTTAGGCCATTTGGTAATTTTTTTTTGGTACTTCATGTTATACCCCCTATTTGGTTCATTATTTTGCATGCTTTATTAGGCTTTCATAGCTTCTATTTTCAGCCTTCATCAGGCTTAGGAAGTGTCTTATCTTGGCCCATTATTCATGTTTTGTTAAGGGTTCAAGGTTGTTTGATGCCTGCTTTTGGTACCTCATGTTATAGCCTTTGTTGGCTCATTATTTTGCATGCTATGTTTAGCCTATCTACATACTGAATTGGGGGATGTCATCTCTTGTAAATATGCATATTTTTGGCCCCTCTTTAATTTTTTAGAACTGTGTTTTTCAGTTTGAGCATTCTATATCCCACTTGCTTTGTAATTCTCCTCTTTTCCCCCATTTTTGCAAGCTATTTTTGCCATACTTGTGATCATTGTTTGGCCATACTTTGTACTGAAAAAATGCTAGTTTAGGGGATTCCTTGCTACTATTTTACATGTTATGTCCATATTGTGCATGTTTAGTAGGGCTGTAGGCCGTTTCGGGTGCATCACATTGCATTTCGGGCATCGGGTGTAATTTTGTCATAATTCGGGGGCTATTTGTGCATCATTTTAGCTACTGAAATTTGCATTTTTCATATGCCATATGCTACGTTTCATTTGCATGCCATTTCATGCCTGTATGTTGCTGCCTCGATTTGCGTGCCGTGTGCGCGCATTTCGAGACAGCTTGTTTTCATCTTTCGGCAGCTTATGTGAGTGTGGCTGAGGCTCTCTCATGTTAGTGTAAGCCCAATTTTCATTTTCCATGTCATTTGCATTGCGTGTACCACTGCCTTGGTTTGCGTGCCCGTGTGCACGCATTTCGAGGCAGCTCATTCTCATCTCTCGGCAGCTTATGTGAGTGCGGCTGAGGCCCTCTCATGTTAGTGTAAGCCCAAATTGCATTTTGATGCATTTATATCGTTGCCTCAGTTTGCGTGTCCGTGGCCACGCGTTTCGAGGCACTTCTTTTTTATCCAATGGCCTCTTATGTGAGTGCGACTGAGGCTCTCTCATGTTCGTATAAGCCCATCTTGCATCGTGTATGCCATTTTAGTCTTATTACATTCCGTATGCCATCGCCTCGGTTTGCGTCTCCGTGTGCACGTATTTCGAGACATGTTATTTTAGTCTCATTGCATTCATGTATTTCCTCAGTTTGCGTGCCTGTGTGCACGCATTTCGAGGCATTTCATTTTCACCAGCATAGTGCATACTAGGTTGTATCTTAGATTGCATTCAAGCATTTCCTCGGTTTGCGTACCCGCGTGCATGCATTTCGAGGCATCTCATTTTCATAGCATTGTGTATGTTAGGATTGCATATTAGCTACAGTTCATGCATATCATGCATATTGCATTGTGTTCGAGATAAGAGTTAGCCCGGGCACGGGAAACGAGGCACGTTTCGTACTCCGAGCGACGGAACGGGTCTCAATTCCCAAGTCACCGACACTCCGGATTACCCATGATGGAGTTAGGTTTTATTGTAGCATTCATATGCATTCATCCTATATTGAGTTGTGCAATCCGACTCCTCGGCCATCATGCATCGATATGCGTGATTGATGGCACGAGGATCGAGGCATGCATATATTTGTGCAAATATATTGCTATGCCCCTTTCCTGCTCTCTGTTGCAGCAAAATCAAGAATCAGCGACTTTTCGGAGTCTGGCACGCATTTCGAGAACAAGTGCAAACAGAGGCTAATCGGGGCATCCCAGTGGATTTCCGTGCAAGGTAGCCCAAACAGGCGGCATTCAGCAGAATCGAGGCAGTCCCTAGGTGGCATGCCAGTTTTACAGTTTTCTTTATTTAATTTGTAAATTAATTAGGATTTTTGTATATTATTCGGACTGTGATATTCGGACTGTATTATTCTTTCATTCGGGTCTGTATTATTTATTCGGACCCTCTGCGCGAGGGCACAATTGTAATAAGTGTGTGTGAGTGTGATGTATGTCTTCCAACCCCACGTCTTTCTTCCCTTTTATTTACCTGCTTTGTTGGTTAGATATAGGACATATTTCAATTAGCATACAGTATGATAGCATGTTTGCATTCATTCATCTGTTTTGCATGCACCGGGCTCGGCGCATCATACAAACTGCATTTGTATTTCAATTCCAAAATGAATACATGCTAACTATAGCATTTCATATACCATGTTTAGAATAGCCGAGCCTGCTATAATTGCATTTTGCATGTGTTGCATTAGGCATTTCAGCACATTTAGGATCATGCATGATTTCTAATCAGCTTTTGTTTTGGCTAGGAGTACTCAGTGAGTTTTTGTGCTTTAGCATCCTTGCATGCGTGTGAGTGTTGCCATGATAGCATGCTTACCATGAGGCTAACTGCTTATGTGATATAACTGCCTTGAATGCCTGTGGGTGGAGGTTGAGTTATCTGAATTGGAATAATTCATCAAATGCTTGTTTTAAGCCCACTAGATAGTGGCAAAATCATTGTTTTCTAAGCCCACCTGAGGATGGCAAATCCGCGTCTTAGCCTACCTGCAGGTAGCACCATCGAACCACTTTCAAATAAACGAACATGAGATGTTCAGTTCCAATTCAGGCGATTCAGTCTATACTTGTATGCTGTGCGCATCACATAGTAACCTAGGCTAATAACCGGAATAAGAACTCACAATGTTTTCACAATCAGATATCATGGTTAGTAGAGGCCGGTCTTTGACCGGGCGAGCGGGGGTGCTCACGATGTGACCTTCCCCAATCGTACCCAAGTTCCCGAGCCAACTTTGGTGATGATGGACACGTGGCCTTTTGGCACCGAGTCAGGGTTTCCTAAATTTCCCATTTTAAAATATTTAGGTGGCGACTCTGTTATCTGGCAAAGCAGTCCATGTTTGGCACTTCTTTCAAAAAATCTGTTTTTCTTCAAAACGATTTGCCAGAGTTGGACTCTTTGGTTCAGATGTAGAACCGCAACAAAATCGAGTCCGAACTGTAGCGAGGTCCCTCGCGGGCTTGTTACAGTTGGGCTAAACAAGACAAAAGACACGACACACGGACATGTTTACAAAATGAGAGACCTCAAATCTCGAGGAGCTAGTTCCTCCGAGTATGTTTCCCACCCTTTCTGATTTGTGATTCTCACATCACTCGGCCCTCAGGCTCAGTTTTTCTCTCATAACCCTTTTCTTACTTTGCTCTCAACTTACAACTCTCTATTCTTTATTCTCTCATTTTTTTGTCCCTTCCCAAGGTGATTGATAGATGAATAGGAAGTTGCGGGTTCATGCCCAACACTATTGGCTCACGGCTATTTCTTCCGGTGACGTCTAGTCGATGTTCCAGACAGGAAATGGTGTATCTTGATTCGTCCCAGTTTGTGCTTCGCACTTAGCCTAACACCTCGTTGTTTGGAGGATATTGAGAGCTTTCAGCCCTTTACAGACAGCTTTAGCTGTGCCTTCTTCCGACGAATAGGGTGCCCTTCTGGCAAGTATGTTGATGACGGTGGAAAGACAGAACACCTGACCCGACTGTGTCCCTAGTTCATCACTCTGACCATTTTTTGTTTTGGTTTTCTACTAAAACAGTTTTGACCAAAATGAGAGTTAGATTAACATGCTTGTTCGATTTTTGATTTGAAAATCATGCAAGTCAGGCTATAAGCATTGAAAATTTTCCTTTTTGGGTCCCGGAAATGGCCTAGTTTTGGAAAATGAAATAGTTTTCGAGAAAATAGTCAACCTCAGTAAAAAATTTCAAAAACTATTTTTGCAAACGGCCAATGCTAAACGAGCATGGAACCTACCCTCGAAATGCGCAACCTTCACTTGAGGCTGAGAGCGATCCGGCTAAGGTACACTCGGGTATTTTAACCTTCACTTTTTAGGCACTAACTTTTGCCAAGGTGCCCGATGCGGGTTTTCGACCTTGCGAGCTCTTTTTTTTTTTTTTTTTTTCTTTTCAATTTTTTTCATTTCTTTTCTTCTCTTTTTTTTTTTTTTGTTCCTTTTTGCATATATATATTTTTTGCTTTTGCATTTTTTGTATGTTTCTTTTTTTTCTTTTTTTTTTTGTATATATTTTTCCTTGCTCTAACTTTTACCTGGGTCGCCCTTCTGGGTTTTCGGCCCAACGAGCCTCTCAAAGGGTAAAAGTGTAACAACTTCATGCCAAATGGTTTTGAGATTGAAGCCCTCTGTATCCAGGAGAGTGGCTGTTGTATTGATTTGCAGAAGGATCCATCTTTGGCTCTTCGAGCACATCTGACATTTTTCTGCCCCTAGTTCAAGGGGTGCTTCTGTTCTCGCTTTGCAAGCTTCTGTTGACGACGTCTGACCTCTTGATCTAACTTTTGGTGCCTCTTGCTCGAGGGCTGCTTCAAATCTGGCCACACGGGCCTTACGTGGCGGTTGACCGTTGAACAGTCCGGATTGTGGTCAAGGCTTGAAAACAAATGGATGAATCTTGAGGTTGAGAGCGATCCTGGGCTGCACAATCTTAAGAGCGATTCCGTACAAGTCTTCACAGGACTGCGCAAAATATTTTGTTTTTGAAAGTTTTTAAGAAACCGACAAATCGCTCGTGCTGAAGAGAGTACGGAACCAATCTGGATCAAACCATGGTCCTTCTCAGTACTCACGCTAACAAGCATGATTCCATTCATTAAAGGCTTAGCATGCCTCTCTTTCTCTCAAATTGATCAAAGTTTTGCAAAACCTAAGGAATTCCTTCCTCTTCGTTTTCACTGCAGTGTTCAAAAAAGGTTTTTGAAAAACTTAGGTTATTACAATGATTTTCAGGGCACAAAAGAGCAGGTGGAATGCACGGTCGTTCCATTCAAATCCTCTGGCACAACTCGCTCAAAATAAGCAATAAGCTTGGAAACACGATAGCCGCAGCTGTTTCATTCAGATTTCCTGGTCGCAACTGGCTCCACAGCAAAGACAGACTCAAAAACAAAAGGGTAATTACAAAATAAAATAGTGTTCGAGGCAACAACCCCGAAATCACCTGGCATTCTATACAAAGAGGGCCGACTCGCTACAACAGGACAAACCCTTAAGCCAAAAAGAACTGACTTAGGACAAAGAGACAGACTTAAAACAAAACAAAAGACTGACTCGACACCCAAGCCAGAATTTACAAAACTAGCATTCGCAGATACTCAAGAATGCGTGCCAGACGCCACATCAAAAAATACCGGGCGCTGCCCACAGGTGGTCCAACCCCGATCACATACTCGCAGTATCCTCAAAATTCAATAGCTGGGTAGTAACGGACTTGGTTGAGGTGGGCGGGAGGATAACCTCGTTGTCGATCAAATCCTGCACCTCATGACAGAGGCGGAAACAATTATCGGTGCAATGACCGGTTTGCTGGTGGTACGCGCAGTACAAAGCAGCATCGTGTGTGAGAGGGAGATTCTTTGGGAGAGGCCGAGGCTCCAAGGGTTTAAGATGCCCTCTTTCGGCCAGGATCTGGAGGGCCTTTGACAACGGCATGTAGAGTTCGTGGAATACCCTGCGCCCTCGGGGCAGGTACTTTGGAGGCTGAGTATTCTGGCTAAACGCACTAGCGAAATGGTCGGCAGGCACTACCTTGACTTTCTAATCTTTCCCAGGTGCAGGGTTGGGAGTAGAAGGAACCTTTCTGGCATGACAGTGCTTATCCCGATTTTCTGACTGGCTTGTACTGCCTTCAGTTGGAGTGGGGAAAACATCTTCCACAGTTTTCGCCACAACTACGGATATCTGTTGCTTGGTCATCCCCCCGGCTTTCAAAGCCTCGACTGCCCACAGTAGTTGTTCAATGGGATTGGCATCTACCTTCATTTTTCCCTTGCCTCTGGCCTCAGCCTGATCGAGGGTTTGGGTTAATGTTGATATGTCATTGCCATAGCTGGAGGCTACCTCGGGTTAGCTAAGTTCGATCACAATTCGTCCTAACAGTGGGGGCTCCTGGGGTACAAAATTCTCGGCATATGGCGCAGCTGGTGGTGAAACTGACATTCCGTAGATGAGATCCGCCACGAACCTCTGGAGGTCACCTATCATTTCCATCAATTCGAATGTGGTGGGCTAACGAGCTTGATACAACTGGGGGGTCCAGACCGGGTGCGCAACAGTCGACCTGGGTGGATGCAGTACATTGACATTGGTCTCACTTTGCAGAGTGATTCCTTGATCTAATGCGGCCGTCATAACCACGATCTCTTCTGAATTCTGCGTCATCATAAGTTCGCTGTACTGAACGGTGACTGGCTATTCTGTACCAACTCTCTGGATTGAAAGGAAAAATAAGCAGCATTTCAGCCCAAACAGATCAAACACAAGTGTAGCCGAACAACTGTACTCTACTATTGATCCCTGTTTCCCAAAATCACTGCCCCAAACACTGAATCGGATACCCACAGATATAACTGATTCTCTTAAACTGATACTGGTGCCCTCAGGCTTGATACTCAAACTTGCAAACTAATGTGCGCGTTCCTGTAGAGATACACTCTAAAAGCACATAGCAAGTAAAGAGAGCCAAAACACCCCTATGTTGGGGTAGGGTTTCCCTATCCTACTTTTGTCAAGAGCTAGGGTTTCACTACGCACACAGCGGTTTCAAACAACCTATATCGGGTAAGCAACCTGTCCTAGCATGGAATGGTCACTATGGATTTCGAATATGCACTAGGTCGAATGGTTGAAAAGGGTGCCCCGGTAAAACCGGGGTTTGTGTTCCCATACTGGCAGAGCCCGCAACCGGTCAGCCTTATAGCATGCTTTGACAAAGTCAAGCCTCCGGCAAACCATTCAGGAATAGCAGATGGCCAACACGGTGTCCTAGGCACACCAATGCACATGCAATGCAAAGAAACACATAAGTGTAGTCAAAACAAGATATCACGAGTTCGAGTCAAGCTCTCTAAATTCCCTAGCAGAGTCGCCAGAAACTGTAACAAGTCTGTGAGGGACCTCATGGGCTACAGTTTGGACTCGTTTGTCACGGTTCTTAATCTTGAACCAAAGAGTCCAAATCCGGCAAATCGTTTTGAGAAAACAGATTTTTGAAAGAAGTGCCAAACATGGACTGCTTTGCCAGATACAGAATCGACACCTAAATATTTTTTAATGGGGAACTTAGGAAACCTTGACTCGGTACCAAAGGCCACGTGTCTGTCATCACCAAAGTTGCCTCGGCTCGGGAACTTGGGTACGATTGGGAAAGGTCAGCTATGAGCACCCCCTCTCGCCCGATCCGAAGATCGGCCTCTACTAACCGTGATATCTTATTTTGAAAACGTTATGTTTTCTTATTCCGGTTATTAGCCTAGAATTACTATGTTATGCGCACAGCAAACAAGTATAGACTAGATTGCCTAATTTGGAATAAGACATTGCATATCCGTTTGTTTGGAAAACGCTTTGGAATTTGTTACTCGCAAATAGGCTAAAACACGGATTTCAATGAGTTATTCCAACTCAAACAATCCAACCTTCACCCACAGGCATTCAGGTAGCTTATATCACATAAGCATCTAGCCACATGGTAAGCATGCTGTCATGTTAACATTCACACTCATGTGAGATGCTAAAGCATAAAATACTTACAGTGTACTCCGTGCCAAAACAGTAAACTAGTTAGCAAACATGCGTGACCCTAGTTCATGTCAAAATGGCTAATGCAACGCATACAGAATGTCGCTAGAATAGGCTTGGCTAATCTAAGAATGACATGCGGAAATGCACAGATAGCATGTATTCAAGTTAGATTTGAAATACTTATGCAGTTAGCATGATGCGCCGAGCCCGATGCATGCAAGACAAATGCATGGATGCACGCATGCATAGCATAAGGTATGCTAATTTAAATATGCCCTAATACTAACCATCAAAAGCAGGTAAGTAAAAGGGAGAAAGAAGTGGGGGTTTAGAAGACATGCACACACGTACCCACACTTATTACAAATTTGCCCTCGCTCGGAGAGGCCGAGAGAATAATACAATTTAATTAACCTACAAGCTAATTAATTATTACAGACCACCTAATTAATTAACAAATCAATTGAATATAATTAAGCAGTAAACAGCAGCCTCGAGAAGAGGGTCCAATGCATGTGCGCTCGATTCCGCTCGGAAAGTCACTGCCATGCACAAGTTGCCTCTGCTTTGGCTGTTATCCTCCTCCGAAGACTGCACAAGTCCCAAGGTTGCTTCTCTGAGTGTTGTAGAACACCACCGGCTAAAGAGATTGATCACCAGCCATGTATAATGGTCACCGGCCACAAAATACTCCATTGGCCAACAATTGATGGCCGGTCGGCACTGAAGATGGCCAGCCGCCAAATCTCCCTGTAGAAACTGATTTGACAGTAGCAGAGGACAATACTTGGCATGGCAATGCATTTCAAGCAATGTATGCACCAACCACACTCCTTATCCTGTGTATGGCTCAAAGGAGGATGGGTCTCGATTCTCGGACCACCAATCACGCATTTCCATGCATGATGGCCCAAAGAATCAAGTGTGCATTTTGATATGGAATGCAATGCACATAAACACACAAGGAGGCCCAACCTCTATCATACTCACTTCAAGAGGTCAAGCATGCATGTTCATGCAATGCAACCCTAAGCATGTGAGCTAGCATGCAACCATGGAAATGCAAAGAAGCATACAGGGTGAGCATGCAAACAAGCAAAGGGATGGACTTAAACTAAATTAGGCAGCCCTCAAACAAGCCTAAAACAGTGGCCAACAACTAAGGAAATGAGGCCAAATGCACATATAAGCATGCATGCAAATAAGGTCCAACACCTAGGCACATAAAGGCAACTTCCAAGCACACTTGAAAGAGATCAAACATGGACAATTAGCATGCACATTACGCTCTGAAATCATGTCAAAATGGTGCCAAACCAAGCAAACAAGACAACCGTGGCATGCAATTGGTCCGAATACTTGAGGCAAGACAAGGAGACTTAAACCATGACTAAGTCAACCAAGCCTCACAAGGCCAAGAGGACTTAAAACAGGTTCAAGGCAAACCTAGACAATGCTAAGGGAACACCAAGATGGCATCTAAGTGGTTTAGACATGCAAGCATACTCAAAGGCCTAAACAAGGGGCATAAGACAACAACCTTTTAAAGCAACAAAGGAGGATCAAATGCAAGTATGCAAGCATGTTATAAGGACTGAAATAACATGGTAAGTGGTTTCAAACCCCTGAAATGATGCAAAGATGGCATGCTCATGGACAATGCATCAAGGCATGCAAAGAGGGATTACATGGTAGCTATGCAAAGCAAAACATGAATGACCCGAATGACCAAAAACAGACCTTGGACACATTAAAATAAGCATATAAACTTCACAAAGCTTGGCCAAAACACATGAGCATGGTAGTCTAAATGCTATGCATGTATTGAGGCAAATCATGGCATTACAAGGCATGTATGCTAAACAAGCATGGTGTACCAAAACCAACTCAAAACAGTGCTAAGACATGGCAAGGTAAGCAGAAAAAAATAGCTAAGGCATGGTCAACATACACTTAAATTAGATGCTCCCTCAAGAGGCTAAAATGGCCCTTTTTAAGGACAACAAGGAGTGGGGGTGGCCCTCTCCTTCTTGGGACCTCAAGGCACCATCCTCACCTTTTAAATCCCTCAAGATTTCAGTGGTGAGGAGTCCCAAACACAATGGTCCCAGAGCTCAGCCAAAATGGCACAAAACAGGGCCCAAACAAGCCTTAAGAGGGGTAAAACAACCCCAAAGCTTGAAACACCCTTAAGCAACTATTTAGAGCAAGCAAAAATAGAACTTTTCTATGTTATATGTTAAGCTCAAAAATAGTTTTAAGGTAGGCAAAAATAGAATGGAAAAATGGGGTAAAAAGGGACAAAAGTCTTACCCTTGTAGACCGTCTCAAGGATGGAGTTCCAGCTGCTTTCCTTAGCTCAAAACCAACTCAAAGTCTCTGAAAATAGCTCCTTAGTACCTCAGTAGCTCAAGGAAGGTGTAACTCTAGGTGTTTGTGTGCAAAACTAAGACTAAAACACCTTAAGGCAAAAAGAGAGGGAGATAGAGATAGAAATAGATACACTTGTGACCTAACCCTAACTCAGAGCTTCCTCTATATTTTTTTTGCTAACCCTAAACAAGAGAGAAGAGACTTCCTCTTATAGAGCTCAATCTTGTAAGCTTACAAGACAAGCTAGACAAGAGGGAGATCCCTTCATACACATGTATGGAGGGGAGCCAAATGCATGCCAGCTACACAAAAATATCTACAAAAGCATATGCACAGTGATTGGCCGGCCAAAAATGCAATTGACCAAAAAAAGATAGCCAGCCGGCCAAACATTTGGCCGGTGGCAGCAAAACACAGCCGGTGGCCTCAAGCCATGGCCGGTGGAGTGTGAGGACAGCCCACAGGCCATTCTCTGCCCCTCCAAGGCAAAGCACAAGTGTTTGGTGCAAAACTAGACACGAAACAGTCGAGTTGAGAGATCCTGAGGCAAGGCGCGTAGCCGAGACCTCCGGGATCTCAAGACGAACACAAACATGGATGATCACCGAGTGTTCAAACGGTGATGTCTTGAGGACGGTCAAAAATGGGGTGTGTCTAAAGCATGCTTGTCCCTTGCATGATTATTTGCATGCTAATGTTGCATTACATTGAGTTGCATGCATTACCTTGTATTTGGCATACTCGTGTTGCATTGTGTTTGGATAAGCTGTTAGTCCAAACACAAGAAACGAGGGACGTTTCATACTTGAAGTGATGAAACGTGCCTCAATTCTCGGTCGCTGACGCTCTTGATCATACATGATAAAGTTCAAGGCTTTATGTGTTTATTTGTGCATTCATTTTACATTGAATTGTGCAATTTGGCTTCTCGGCCATCATGCATTGAGATGCGTGATTGGTGGCCCGAGGGTCGAGAACCACACTGCCTTGAGCTTATGAAATGATAGGGAGGGTGGTTGTGCACACATACCTTGCAAATACATTGCCATGCCCTTTCTTGCTCTCTGTTGCAACAAACTGGAGAAGTGCAGGAACAACTGGTCGGCCGACTAGAGAAACTAGCTGGCCGACCACTTTTTCTGGTCTGCAGCAAAGATAGGTGGTCGGCAGGTGGTTGGCTACTATAGAAAGTGGTCGGCCATGTTCCTACAGGTTCCCATGGTGGAGTTGAAGCTTTGTGAAGCTTTGTGCAATGTTTTGAGAACAGTTGCAAACAGAGGCAAATCAGGGCATCGCGTTGGATTTTCGAATGAGGCAACCGAGCATGCATGCACTCTTTATCCCGAGGACCTCTTTTTACTGCTTTCCTTAGCTAGTTTATGCTTTGGTTCTGTACCTAAGTAGTTAATGCATTTAGCTGCTTATTTGTGTTGTAATAACTAGTTAGTTAACTTGTTAGCTAATTAGCTTCGTTTTGTACTTAATTAGCTAGCTTGTTAGTTAATTAGTTGGCTTGTAATAATTAGTTTAATTAGCTTAGATTAGCTAGTTAGCTCATTATTCGGACTCTCCGTCGAGAGGGCACCAACTGTTGTAATAAGCGTGCGTGTGTGTGATGCATGTCTTCCAACCCCCATTTCTTTTTCCCTTTTACTTAACTGCTTACGATGGTTAGTTTTAGGGCATATTTCATAAGCATACTTATGCTTCATATGCGTGCATCCATTCATCTGTCTTGCATGCACCGGGCTCGGCACATCATACTAACTGCATTGTATTTCAATACATTTACTTGAATACATGTTCAACAGCATGTTATCAAGTTGCATCCACATGACATCTTAGAATAGCCAAGCCTATCTTAGTTGCATTTTCGCATGTGTTGCATTAGCCATCTTAATATGAACTAGGATCATGCATGATTTCTAACTAGTTCCCTATTTTGGCTCGGAGTACACTGTGAGTGTTTACGCTTTAGCATACTGCATGAGATGTGTATGTTGCCATGTATAGCATGCTTGCCATGAGGCTAACTTCTTAAGTGATTAACTGCTTGAATGCCTGTGGGTGAAGGTTGGATTGCTTGAATTGGAACAATTCAGCAAAATCCACGTCTTAGCCTACTTGCAAGTAGCAAACTTCAAATCATTTTAACAAACGAACATGAAATGTTTTGTTCCAACTTAGGTGATCTGGTCTATACTTGTATGTTGTGCGTATCACATAGTAATTCTAGGTTAATAACCGGAATAAGAACACATGTGTTTTCAAAAACAACATATCATGTTAGTAGTGGCCGATCTTTGATCGAGCGAGTGGGGGTGCTCATTGCATGACCTTCCCCTCTCGTACCCAAGTTCCCGAGCCGAGACAACTTTAGTGATGACGGACACGTGGCCTTAGGCACAAGTCAGGGTTTCCTAAATTTTCCAAAATAAAACATTTAGGTGGCGACTCTGTATCCGGCAAAGCAGTCCATGTTTGGCACTTCTTTATTAAAATCAGTTTTCCAAAATGATTTGCCGGATTTGGACTCTTTGGTGATTTATCAGTCTTGCATTGCACTTTGTGAGATTAGATTCAGAACCGTGACACGAGTCCGAACTGTAGTAGCTAATGAACAAAACGATTTTGAGCCCTCGCGCGCGAAGCCGGGAGTTCTCGGGGCGGTCTACAGAGGGTTACTATATATACCCTGAGCGGTGATTTTTTTTTATTTCTTGGGGGATTGGGTTGATAGAGTCATATCACTGGCGTATGATCTGTGTAGAAGGAGTGAGCTTAGTTTCCTTCTTGCCAACTTCTTGAGTATTGAGTGTGATGAAGTCCGGGTTGAGTTGCCAAGGGTAGTTTGTGAATACCCCGATGTTTTTCCGGAGGATCTTACTAGTTTACCACCTCATCGAGAGATCGAGTTCTCTATTGATTTAGTGTCTGGCACGACACCAATTTCTATGGCACCGTTTAGATTTGCACCTGCCGAGTTGAGTGAGTTGAATATTCAACTCCAGGAATTGTTAGATAAGGGTTTTATTCGCCCTAGTACTTCGCTTTGGGGAGCATCGACTCTTTTTTGCCAAAAAGAAAGATGGTGTGTTGCGATTGTGTATTGATTACCGGAAGTTAAACTAGGTAACCGTTAAGAACAGGTATCCTATGCCTCGTATAGATGATTTGTTTGATAAGTTGAAAGGATCTTGTTGCTTTTCTAAGATAGACCTGAGATCGGGTTATCACCAGTTGAGAGTAAAGGAGGAGGATATCCTGAAGACGACATTCCGTACACGATATAGCTATTATGAGTTTCGAGTGATGCCCTTTAGGCTAACTAATGCACCAGCTGTGTTTATGGATTTGATGAACTGGATTTTTTGGGAGTTCCTAAACCGTTTTGTGGTCGTCTTTGTGGATGATATCTTGATTTACTCACCCTCTGAGGAGGAACACAGGAAACACTTGGGGGTAGTACTTGAGTTACTTAGAGCCCATAAGTCGTATACTAAGTTTGGGAAATGCAAATTTTGACTGAGAGAAGTTAAGTTATTAGGCGATGTGGTATCTAGGAAAGGGGTGACTGTAGATTCATCCAAAATAGAAGCAATGCAAGATTGGAAACCACTTAAGAATGCTTTTGAGATCAACAATTTCTTGGGGTTGGCCGGGCATTACCATTGGTTTGTGAAGGATTTCTCTAAATTAGCTTCACCGTTGACTAGACTAACGAGGAAAGGGATTAAGTTTGTGTGGAGTGAGACTTGCGAGAAGTCTTTTCAAGAGCTCAAGGTTAGACTTACCACTGCTCCAGTTTTGATTATTCCGGAGAGAGGTTTGGGCTATTCAGTATATTGCGATGCCTCACGGGAAGGTTTGGGCTGTGTTTTTGATGCAATGGAGAAAAGTAGTGGCCTATGGCTCGTGATAGTTGAAAACACATGAGAGGAACTACCCCACTCATGACTTAGAATTAGTGGCGGTGATTTTTTCCTTAAAGATTTGGAGGCATTACTTGTATGGTGAGAAGTTTGAGATGTTTTCTGATCACAAGAGTCTAAAATATCTATTTACACAGAAAGACTTAAATCTAAGGCAGAGGAGGTGGATGAAGTTCATAGAAGACTATGACTTTGAGTTACATTATCATTCGGGGAAGGCCAATGTCGTAGCCAATGCCTTGAGTAGAAAATCTATTAGCAATATAGCTTGTATTGCCATTCGGGGAATGAGAGATGTTGGGTGCTATTGGGGAGTTTGACTTACATCTTAACGAGTCTGTTGAGTCTGCGACCTTATTTTCAGTAGTTGCACAGCCTATACTTGTGAATCGAGTAATAGAAGTGCATGGGGGTGACCTTGAAATAGAATCCCTCCGGGAGAAGATTTCCAGTGGGAAGGTGGAGAAAGGCTTGAATGTGTATCCTAATTCGAGTATTAGATACCGTGATCGTCTCTTTGTACCAGAGTCTTGCCAAGAGGAAGTACTCCGAGAGTTTCACCATTCACACCTTGTGGTACATTTGGGAGACACAAAGATGTATCATGACCTTAGCCACCAGTTTTAGTGGAGAGGAATGAAGAAAGATGTGGCCGTGTTTGTATCGAGGTGCCTAACTTGTCAACAAGCGCAGACCGAGCATAAGAGGCCAACGGGTTTGTTTCAACCCTTGCCTATAGCCGAGTAGAAGTGGGAGCATGTCACAATGGATTTTGTTGTGGGCTTTCCGAGGACTCGACGGGGTAGTGATGCAATTTGGGTGGTAGTGGATCGGTTGACCAAGTCGGCACACTTTATTTCTATATGCGTAAGTGATTCGGTAGATTACATTACCGACTTTTACATTAGGGACATAGTGAGGTTGCACGGAGTCCTTGTGACGATTGTTTCGGATAGAGATCCACGTTTCACGGCCCGACTGTGGCAAAGCTTACAGAGTGCCTTGGGTATGAAATTGACCTTTAGCATTGCGTAGCATCCTCAAACTGATGGGCATTTCGAGTGTACTATCCAAATCCTTGAGGATATGCTTTGAGGCTGTGTTCTTGATTTTAAGGGTTCATAGGAGAGACACTTGCCTCTAGTGGAGTTTGCCTATAACAATAGTTTCAAATCGAGTATTGTCATGGCATCGTTTGAGGCCTTGTATGGCCGACCGTGTAGATCTCCTTCATGCTGGGGCGAGGTGGGTGATGCACCTATGTTAGGTCCAGAGTTAGTTCGAGAAACGATGGAGAAGGTTGCACTTATCCGTAAGAGGTTGGTCACTGCCCATAGTCGTCAAAAAAGTTATGCTGACCGTAGAAGGAGACCGTTGTCTTTTGAGGTGGGAGATCATGTGTTCTTGAAAATATCACCTAGGAGAGGTTTCATGAGGTTTGGAAAGAGTGGGAAGTTATCCCCTCGATTCATTGGGCCTTTTGAGATCCTTAAGTGGGTCGGAGAGGTAGTTTACCATTTAGCCTTGCCGCCACAACTTTCTAGGGTTCATGATGTGTTCATTATTAGCATGCTTCGGAAGTATGAGTTGGATCCATCACACGTGTTGGATTAGACCGAATTAGAGGTAGATGAGGATGCCTCGTATGAAGAAAGATCGGTGAGGGTCTTGGATACCCGAGATCAAGTCTTGCGAGGTAAGACAATTCCCTTGGTTAAAATATTGTAGAAACATCACGGGGTTAAGGAAGCTACTTGGGAACGTAAGTTGGAAGTCTGTGACAAGTATCCGGACTTATTTGTTGATGTTTGAGCATATATCGAAGTGTTGATTATGTTAATGAAACATGAAAACATTGTACATGTTATATATGTTTTTGAAACATGGATTTTATATAAAAACATTGTATGTGTTTTAGAAAATGTGAATTGTACGTTCAATGTTGGAACTTGTGTATCGAGTTGATGAAAATGGATAACCGGAGAATGGGTCATGGTTATGAAATTGATTGATTATCATTTTTGGGATTGATTTAATCATGGCTTTAAAACTTGCTTTACAATTTTGGGACGAAATTTCTTAAGGTGGGGAGGTTGTAGCACTTGTGTCCTTCAAAGCTTTTGGGAAGTGTATTTGAATCCTTTATTTTATTTTGGGAATCTTTGGTGTTGTTGTATCTTAGTTTTGGAGAAGTACAAATTGATTTAAACTTGTTGGGATTGCTCGTTCACGCTTGTTTACGTTGAAAAGTTGTTTGGGAACTTAAAAATCTTGTTCTGGGGTCGACACCGGTCTCGGTGGTGTCGACACCTTCCTTTTGTTGTTGGCCTCAAGAGTCGACACCGGTCTGGGAATGGTCGACCCTTGTCCTGGAATTGCTTGATGAAATTTGGTGTCGACAGTAGTCTGGGAAGGGTCGACACCTTGCATGCCATCAAATATAAGTGTTCCAGCTTTTCTTCATAAGGGTTGACACCTCTGCTGCAGGGGTCGACACCTCTGCTGCAAGGGTCGATACCTGCTAACTTTTTCCCAGATTTTTAGTCGGTTTGGGCCCTACTTTTTGGGGATTTTGACCAGATCTTTTGGGTTGACCTTGGGGTTTATTTTTGTTTGGACCTAGTACTATAAATAGGTCTACCATTTGATCTTTTCTTTACTTTTCCTTCTCCTTTCTCCCTCTAAACCGTGAAACTCTCTCTTTCTCTCAAAAAGCACTTTTTCACTCAAAGGTCCTTAGATCTACTCACTTGAAGGCCTCGCCTCGCCTTGCTTCCTTGAGATTAATTGTAGAACTTGTCGAGGGCTTCATTTTGATCGGAGCAAAACGTTGTTTCTCCTTCGTTGACTTTTGGGATATTCTTCCTTCTCTCTCTTCTGAGCTTGAGGTAAGGACTTTCTATATTCTTGTATGATTTTTAACTTGGGTATTTGATGATATTGCAAATAAAGGTTGGGATTTGGGTGATTTTAGACAAACCTAGGGCTTTTTTTTAAAATAAAAAAATAGTGGTTTTCAAAGTAAAGGTGTTGAAATGTTTATGAATGTGGATATGAGGTTGTGTTGTGTCAAACTTGTTGATTTTGGCAAATGGGTTGTATTTGGGAGGAAATGGGGTGTTGCCCTTAATGTTTCAAACGGTTATTTTGTATAAATCATGGAATTAGTTCAATAAAGGTGAAATTGGTTAGATGTGCATGTTAATGGTGGAGTTGGAAAATTGTCGTTTCTCATTGATGGACATATGGATAGTTTATCTATTGTGAAGTTTGTATAACTGCTTAGAAATATCTGTTTTGGGCTATCGGTGGAGGATAGCTATGATTGTTATAGAAATTGCATGAAGATTAGGTGAATTGAAACTAATCTTGTATTGATTGTCATTGAATATGACTATGTGTTAATACATTGTATATGTATCATATTTGGGAGGAGAAAGGGGATGGACTCTATTGAATTAAGTTGGCTTGTGTGCCAGGGTGAAAGTCTCGAAAACCGCGCGTATATACATGGGTGCCGATTTCCGCAGACAAAATTTCTGTAAAATGACAAATTGAATTATTTATGTGATAATTGTATTGGTAGAGAATTATTAGGATGTAATCTCAGTTGGATTGTTTGGGTAACAAGGGATTTAACTCATAGATTGAGATGAAATGAATTGCCATGAACTAAAGTAAGACTAAAACGGCTTGAGATATAAAACTTGGCGTAGTATGATCTTGTAACATAATGAATGATTTTTCATTAGCATTGCATATGCACACCATACATATACTTTTGTTAAGACTCATATATTGTGATAGATGGTTTCTATTGAGCTTTGGCTCACCCTACTTGGGAAAATCATTTTCAGGTGCTAGTGATATGCCTCTGCCAAGGACTTAGCTTAGGAAGATTGTGGAGCTGAGAGCTCACTTTTGTTTATTTGTATTTATTTGCTTTTTATACAAGCCTAGGGCTTTATCTATATTGAGCTTCTGACTCATTTTTGTTATAACGAAGCATCGTCTTGGAAGGTTGTAAGCTCGTAGGGCATTTTTATCTGTTTATCGTTCTTCCTCTCTTTGAATTGGAAACATATGCTATAGATTCAGGGTTAGGCTTTATGAATGTATAATACGTATGCTTCTCTTTTGTATATCATGTAGCACCCGCATTCTTTAACCCATTGGAGAGTGTATTCAATCCCCTTATTTTCATTTTTGGGAGTCTTTGAAGTTGTTGTATTTTGATTTTGGAAGAGTATAAATCGATTTAAACTCGTTGGGGTTTGTTCGTTCGCATTTGTTCTTGTCAAAAAGTTCATTGGGAACTTAGAAAGTCTATTCTGGGGTTGACACCAACCTTCCTAAGGGTCGACCCTTACTTGTTGGTGAAGTTACTGGAATTTAGGGTCGACACCAGCCTTGGTGGTGTCGACACCTGCCTCTTGTTGCTATCCACAGGGGTCGACACCAATCTGGGAATGGTAAACCCTTGTATGTTGCTTAATTTGGAAGTTGCTTGCTGAAATTTAGTGTCGACACCAGTTTGGGAGGTGTCGACACGAAGGGTCGACACCTTTGCCTGAAGGGTTGGCACCTGAGACCTTTGCCTGAAGGGTTGGCACTTGAGTGTAATTTTCAGCTTTTTGGGCTGGTTTGGGCCCAGCTTTTTGGGCTGGTTTGGGCCCTACTTTTTGGGGGTTTTTGACTTGTTCTTTTCATTTGACTTTGGGGCTAGTACTCTATTATTACCTTGTTACTATAAATAGGCTCCAAACATATTTTCATTTCACTTTTTCTCCTCTTTCCTCTCTCTCAAACCGTGAGTTCTCTTCTCTCTCTCTAAAACTCAAACTTTTTCACTTAAATCTCTAGATCTACTCACTTAGAGTGATCTTTTCACCTTAGTCCTTGGAGAAAGAGTGTAGATCTCGTCAAGGGCTTCCTTTTGGTCCGAATAGTTCATGGTCTCATCACCGGTGAATTTTGGGTCGTCATCTCTTGCTTCAAGAGGTAGGGGTTTCTAGTTCTCTTTCAATACCCTCATTTATAAATAGATTTGTGATATTTTCTTTATATAAATACAAAAGTTTATATTTTTATGCATATTGTGATGAATCGTGAGATTGGGGGTTAGGGTTTGAAGAGAATTGGGTTTACTTGTTGGGTTATGATCTTGGGTCATGAGTTTGGGTGCAAAAGTAATAGAATGGTTGGAATAAAATGTGTTTTTATGAAAATCTTTAATTTCTCTTAAAAATCCTAGTTTGGCTCATGAAGATGGTTAATGGTTTTGATTCAATTGATGGTAGAATCATGAAATTAAGGTGCTAAATTACACATGTACAAGTTTAGTTGAAATGTTAAGGAGTTTGAAAAATTTAGGCAAAAGTTGCGATTGAACTCTTAATGTTGATGTTTTAAATTATGTTATAATATGAAACCAAACTAGGGGGAAAAGAAATTACTAATGGTATGGATAATATGAGCTTTGTGTTGAAATGGTTGTGTTGAATTTTGTTGTGTATCATGTGAATTGTATTGGGTTATGTTGTGTTGAGTTGAGTTGGGTTATGTTGTGTTGAGTTGAGTTAGGTTGTGTTAAGTTTGGTTGAGTTGTGTTGTGTGGAGTTGAGTTGTGTTGGGTTGTGTTGTGCTTGGTACTCGCGTGGGGAATCGAAAATGTTTTTGGGGGCCCAAGTCCTATCATATAATAGTCGACAAATGTGGGGGATGGTTTCAAAAATTGAAAAATGGTTTTTCGATGCCTATGGTTGTCCATATAATAGCCAATAAATGTGGGAGATGGTTTTAAATAAATTGAAAAATGGTTTTTCAGTGCCCATGGTTGTTCGTATAATAGCCGATAAATGTGGGGGATGGTTTTAAAAAATTAAAAAATGATTTTTCGATGCCCACGACCGTCCGTATAGTAGCTGGTAAATGTGGGGATGGTTTGAATTCAAGGTGCCCAATTGCCATGTCTAAGCTTATCGCTGGACGAATGTGGGAAAAATGTTTTTGGGTGTCCACATAGTCCTGCCGTAATATAGTCTACGAAAGTGGAAAAATGATTTTTGGATGTCCACATAGTCCTGCCGTATTGTAGTCTGCGAAAGTGGAAAAACAAACGGTTTTCGAAAATGTTTTAGGTGCCCACGTTCTGCCGTATAATAGCCAACAAATATGGGGGATGGTTTTAAAAAGTTGAAAATGATTTTCGGAAAATGATATGGTTTTTGAGAAAATGATTTTTAGGAGTTCACTTCCCGACGTATAATAGCCGGCAAACGATGGAATGTGTTATGAATTGGGTGCCCACTATCCCGTTGTATCAAGCTAGCAAAATGTGGAATGTGTTGTGAAATGTGTTGAGGTCAATGATGATATGTGTGACTTGTGATGAACTTGTGAGATTACCATTTGATGTTGAAATTGGTATGGAATGGGAATGCATATAGAAATTATTTGAAAAGAATGGATAATAAAATGGTAATTGGATAAGGAATTGGTGATAAAGAGCTCACCGGATTGTTTGTATCTATAAGGAAAAATTAAGAGTTTTGTTTTGTGATTAATTGAGAAATTGAATTAAAAGGGTTTATTATTCTTGTCATTTGTTGAATTATAATTGATAATGCAAATGTGAATGTGATGTAGCTGTTAGACAAGTAGGAGCTGAGTGTAGGATAACAATAATTGTATCTAAAGGAAATTTGGATTTCTACATTGAGGAGTTACAGCGAATATGAATAGATTGGTGGGAATAGCATGTATGTGGGATGTTTTGGAGTATTAAGGGAACTTGAACTTGAGGTTATGACGTTATAATAAATGTAACTAGTAAAAGGAAGAATGGGAATAAAAAAAAAAAAAAAAAAGAATGCTAAGATGGAAATTAAATGAGAAATATTTTGGAATGGGTTAATAAATATAAAATGATGTGGTTCTTTAAACATATTTGTTTCCAAAAATGATTTATGGTTTTATGATAAAAAGGATAGTTTTTGATGGTCGAAAGTTTTCCTAAATGTTCAAATAAATTTTGAAAAAAAGATACTCTACGTATGATATTTTGAAATTACAAAATGTCACTGTATTATATGGTATCACCCTACATGCATGATCATTTTTAGTTATAGGATGGTTATTGTTTTAGAATTATGAGATTCCAACTGGGCAATTGTGCTCACCCCTTGTTGTTTCATTTTCTTATAGGAAAAGAATTCGGATTGATTGGTTGGAGGGTTAAGAAGTTCATGTATCTTTTATGTGTAATCTCATTGTACATTGATGTTTGTATTTATTTATTTGTAGCTCAATAGTGGAAGTTGGAATGTATTATTATGATTGTTGTATTCATTCCAAGAGAGGACATGCATTATTATGTTTCTATTACTCAAGGGTAATAGATATTTGTAAAAAAAAAAAAAATGGACCTAAATTCCAGGCTTTTGATAACGCTTTTGAGTAATTAAAAATTGGGGCGTGAAATATCATATTGAATTAATGGAAGATAACTTTATTATTGTTGTTATCATATAATGCTTATGGTGGATGGATTATTGTAATATTTTCAGGGCGTGCCATATTATGAGGTAAAGACTTTCTCCATATTATTACTTTAAAAGTTGTAGTGCCCCGAAATAACCCAACACAAATAAGTATATTAACTAACATCCATTAAGGAGTAATAGCAAAACTCCAACCTTTACACCATTAATCAATAAGGTTTGTACAAAAGTCCAACATGCAAATTATACTTTCAATGATATAGAAATACATAAATCTATAGCATGTAGAACATCAAATCCCAAAATAAATAAAATGCCCTTAAGGGCTTACATATTCCAAGGCTTAAGCCCGGTTACACAAAAATGGTTTCACAAACCCATACATTTAAAGCCCTTGGCTAGCAAATAAATCACAACAAAATAATAGAGTCATTTACTCTTCACAAAATATATCCACGCCCTCAACTCGGCGGGATCACCACATATTTTCCTACACCAAAATCCCATAGGGGTGCGCATAAAGCCCAGTAAAGAATCCTTAACAAAGTATATACAGTTATGCAAGATTTCCAATATTAAATGCAAATGCCATGCAATGCCAATTAAAGAGGCATTCATTTACACGCCTTTTTAAAAGTCACCATGTTCAACAATAGCTTGAAATCTCAACAATTCTAAAAATTTACAATTTTATTTAATAGGGCAGTAAATATGACTCAGGTAATCCCTAGGTTGGTGTCTGCAAGTAGGCTTAACTAGCACTACCAAAAACCCCACTTTACCCCAAAACATTTTCAAGATTTCATTTCACAATATTTCATTTTCAATGAAAGTTCCAATTCCCAATCTAATGTTCATGACATGCAAGGTTTTAGAGAAGCCAATGCAACAATTATCTATACTACATCATGTTTCTCCACTTTCAACATAACTTCAACAAATGTTCTATAATGATCAGAATTTCCGTTTTCTCTTTCCAATGCCATTCCACAAATAGCCAAAAGTTTGCTACTATTTATCAATATATAACAACATGTCCACAACTCATGCACTTCCATCATTTTAATCATTTCAAAGCTATAGTAAAAATTTGGACAACAACTTCCGATCTCAATAATTCTCACATGTAAAGAAACCCATCATCAATATATAAGCATTTGTAATAAAACAAGAAATTCTCCACTTTCTTTACTTATCATGGCACACAACTATGTATATATACATATATGTATAATATCAACCATAAACCCTAATCTTTTTTTATTTAAGGAAATCCCCAAAATTTCTAGGTTTTCTTTTTTACAACAACAACACACACACACACCCTAAACACTTGAAAGGAACCCTAAAGAACACACCATTTTCTTGCCCAAGATGACTTCAACCCTCAAGATGCTATCTTAGAAAGGTTTGAGATTTTTAAAACCACTTTTGAAAATCTCTACATTTTGGGCCACACAATCAAAACCAACATAATAACTTCAAGAAAACCCTTAAATCAACATCAACATTGCAAAACATGTATATATAACTCAAAGAAGTCCCTACCTTGAACTTGATGAAGAGATGGGATGAAACCCTAGAGTCAAAGATGAAAAAATTTCTATCTCCACCACACCAAGTGAAGTTCTAGCTTTGATCACCAAGATTTGTAAAAATGATGGATCAAGACTCAATAGATTGCAAGAAATCAAAGGTTTTTGGTGTTTGGTGAGAGTTTTTAGAGAGAAGGACGAGCAAAATGATATTTAGAGTGAGAGAGAAATGTCCCAAAAGTGATACACACAGCACAAAAGAAGAAGAAAAAAAGTTGATTTTCGGACTCAGTCCGTCCCACACGTACTGCACTTGCCCCCGCACGTGCGGAGCGTGCTTCCCGCACGTACGACCGACTTTCATCGCTGCACGTGTGGCTGCCTCTTCCACCCACCTACTGCTTTACGTGCTTTTATTTCAGTGTGCACCCCAATTTTCCCCTGCATTCCACACATGCGGCCTCACCTTCCGCACATGCGGCCGCACGTGCGACCCTAGTTCTCTAGTCCAGAATTTTCTCAGCTCATCTCCGGACATTCCGGACTTGATCTCGCACCCTCTGGAACAAGTGGAACTCACGGAATCAACCAAATAAAATACGAAATTTTGAGAGGGAGTTTTCAAAACAATAATCCAACGGTCAAACCAAGGCCTTACATTAAAATCCGACGCTAATACAATAGTAAATCAAGGTTAAATATAGAGCAATAGATGAATAACATGACCGGTCCCAACAATGGTGCATCTCCCACCTCAGCCCAACAAACCGGTGATCTACAAGGTCGGCCATACAACACCTCAAACGGTGCCATCTCGATGCTAGCTTGGTAACTATTGTTATAGGAAAATTCAATCAACGGTAAATGCCTCTCCCAAGACCCCTTGAAATCTAGGATACAAGCTCTAAGCATGTCCTCCAAAATCTGGATGGTACGCTCCGACTACCCATCGGTTTGAGCGTGGCAAGTGGTGCTAAAGGTCAACTTAGTTCCCAATGCCTCTTAAAGGCTTTTCTACAACCGGACAGTAAAACGAGGATCCTATCTGATACGATGGTTACAGGAACTCCGTGAAGTCGAACTATCTCTCTAATGTATAACTCTGTCAAGTGCTCAACTGAGTCGCTGGTACGCATTGGAATGAAATGCGTAGACTTAGTCAACCTATCAACAATCACCCAAATGGCATCATTGCCACATTGTGTTCTAGGAAGCCCAACTACAAAGTCCATAGTAACATGCTCCCACTCCCACTTAGCTATTGGTAAGGGTTGTAACAAACCCGTTGGTCTTTGGAGTTCGGCCTTCACTTGTTGACAAGTAAGGCACTTTGACACAAAGGAAGCGACGTCCCACTTCATACCCCTCCACCAGAACTGACGGCTAAGATTACGATACATTTTGGTGCCTCCCGGATGTACTGCAAGGCGTGAGTGATGGAACTCCCGAAGCACTTCCTCTCCACAAGATTCTGGTACAAACAAACGGTCTAGGAATAGTACACTCATATTCAAGTGAATGTTCAAACCCTTCTCTTCCTTCCCGTTAGAGATTCTATCACGAATCGACTCCACTTCACGGTCTCTTTGTTGTGCCTCTATAACTTTACAAATCAAAGTAGGTTGAGCACTCAATATAAACAAAGTCGCACCCCTCATCGAACTCTCCCAAGTGCAATTCAAACTTGCCAATGTCACCCAACATAACCCATTCCCGAATGGCCACACTCGCCAAACTAGTCACGGATTTCTGACTTAAGGCGTCGGCCACTACTTTGGCCTTCCCCGGATGATAGTGTAACTCAAAGTCATAATCCTCCAAAAATTCCATCCACCTTCGTTGGCATAAATTCAAGTCCTTTTGGGAAAACAAATACTTTAGACTCTTATGATTGGAGAAAATCTCAAACTTCTCGCCATATAAATAATGCCTCCAAATTTTCAAGACAAACACTACTGCTGCTAACTCCAAGTCGTGGGTAGGGTAATTCTTCTCACGAGTTTTCAATTGTCGCGAACTGTAAGCTATAACCTTTTCCCCTTGCATCAAGACACAACCAAGCCCATCCTAAGACGCATCACATTAAACAGTGTAGTCCAAACCTCTTTCCGGAATTATCAATACCGGTGCGGTAGTCAATCTAGTCTTAAGTTCTTGGAACGACTTTTCACATGCCTCACTCCACGCAAACTTAACTCCTTTTTCTAGTCAATCTAGTCAAAGACGTAGCTAGGCTAGAAAAGTCCCTTACAAAACGCCGATAATACCCCGCCAATCCCAAGAAACTCCAGATCTCAAAAACATTTTTGGGTTGTTCCCAATCCTGCACGGTGTCTACCTTTGAAGACTCTATAGTTACTTCCTCTCTTGACACTACAAGACCCAAAAACTTCACCTCAGTGAGCCAAAACTCGCATTTCTCAAATTTGGCATACAATTGATGCTCCCTAAGTAAATCAAGCATTACCCACAAGTGAGTCTCGTGTTCTTCCTCGGAGGTTGAATAAATTAGGATTTCATCCACAAAGACGACCACAAAATGATCCAAGTATTCTCTAAAAATTTGGTTCATCAAGTCAATAAAGGAAGCCGGTGCATTAGTCAACCCAAAAGGCATTACAAGGAATTCGTAGTGGCCATAACGCGTACGAAAGGCCGTTTTCTGGATATCCTCCTCCTGGACTCTTAACTTATGGTACCCTGACCTCAAATCTATCTTCGAAAAGCAACAAGACCCTCTAAGTTGGTCAAACAAGTCATCTATTCTGGGTAAAGGATACTTGTTCTTGACGATAACCCGATTCAACTTGCGGTAATCAATACACAACCTCAACAACCCATCCTTCTTCTTCGCAAAGAGAGCCGGCGCTCCGCAAGGCGATGTACTAGGGTGAATGAAGCCCTTGTCTAAAAGCTCTTGGAGTTGAATTTTCAACTCATGCAACTCCGCGGGTGCAAATCTATATGGCGCCATGGAAATTGGGGCCGTTCCAGGCACTAAGTCGATGGTGAACTTGATCTCCCGGTGGGGTGGCAAACTAATAAGATCCTCAGGAAATACGTCCAAGTATTCGCAAACTACCCTCGGAAACTCAACACGAGTCCCGTCACTCTCACTATCCAAGAAAGTAGCAAGAAGGCCACTAAGCTCGTTTCTACTACTAGGGTCAAATACTGGCGATAAGACCCTAACAACCGGGTCTCCTAGAAAATAAAAGCAATCACCACTCGAGGTACACACTGTGACCCTCTGACGAAAATAATGAATCACTGCTCGATACAAAGACAACCAATCCATGCCTAGAATAACATTAAAGCTTGACATGTCTAGCAACACAAAAGCAAACGGGAGTCGAAGCCCAATAACCTCTATTTCACAACCATGACACCCTCGATCTAAGTCAACTGGACCCCCCAACTGGTGACTCTACTCTGAGCGGGGATGCTAACCGTGCCACCTCTAACCCTAATGCAGATGCGAATGCAGTAGATATGAATAAATGAGACACACCCATATCTATCAACACATTAGCCAAAGAATTACACACAACAAAAATACGTCTCACAACTGATGATCCCTACAACTGCTCTGGCCGGTAACAGCATACACGCGCCCCTGTGGCCTCTAATCAACCTGCTCATCTCTCGGAGCATAGGCCTGCTGCACTGACTGAGCTGAAGTGGCTCTTTGATTAGCTCGTGAAGTCTGGACTGAGTGAGCCTGCTAGTGGCTCTAAGTCTGCCTCGACCTTGATGCACCTCCCAACTGCGGGCAAGCTCTCTTCATGTGCCCTGGCTGACCGCACCAATAGCAAGTAGGCCCCTATCCCCTACTCTGAGACTGACTCTAAGATCGGTTAGGTGGTGGCAACATCTGCTGCCCTCCTCCCTTCTGTGGACATGCAAAGGCCTTGTGACCGGTTGGCTATACTTGAAACAAGAGTAGCCACTTGGCGCACTCTTCCCTAGGCCCGCACTAGGATAGGGAAAGGTGGATCTAGACTGTTACGGCTGGGACTGGAATGAAAATGTGTTGCTGCTCTTCTTGTTGGGCCTATAGTCTCCCTGTGACCCTTGACCCCTCGACCTTGACCCTCGGATTCTCTCCTCCTCAGCCTCCATGGTAATCTCTACGTGTGCTGCCGCTTCCACAAGACGGTCATAATTTCGAATCATGTTCCCGGCAACCTTGAACAAGATCTTAGTTTTCAACTTTTTCTTGAACTCAATGCAACGGCGCTCTTCCGTTGCTACCAACTCCGGTGCAAACCGGGACAAACTAGAGAAGGTCGCTTCGAACTCAGCCACGGACATATTGAGTTGCTTAAGGTCTTGGAATCCCTACCTCAACCTCTCTCTAGCAGTTGGAGGTAGGTACTTGTCTTGGAAAGCCACCATAAATGCTTCCCATGTCAGTTCTATTCGGCCCTTGGTGTATTTCCACCATTAGCCCACGTTCCCCTTGAGGTAGTAACTCACAAGAGTCACTCTAAGCTCACTGTCTTCAATGTGAAGCATCTCAAATGCCTTCACTGTCTATTCGAGCCACTCATCCGCTTTCTTAGGCTCAGGGCCACTATGGAACTCATCTAGTTTGGCTTGCAAAAACTCTTTAGTGAGAAAGCTCGCCCTCGTTTCTACGACGTTCTCCCTAGCTTGGGTCTCCACCCTCAATATGTTCATTGACTCCCTCAAGGCCCCTGCCATTTCTCGGGCAAGGGCCCCCATTGTGGCTTGGCCCGCTTGGCCCACTTGCTCGGTCATATTAGCTTGGCCCAACCCCTCCTCTTGCACCGAAACCTCATGGACCAGTACTTCGTGAACATCCCGGTGACCCCTACCACGCGTTCCACCTTTACCACCTCGGGTTTGACCCCTTCCTGACATCCTAATTAAGGAATCAAGATAAACAATTTAGCACACAATTCCAAATGTGCTTGCAACTTGCCTCACCCACTAGACTACAACAATTATGTATATGATATACCACACAAACAATTCAATTCACTCCACATAAATACTTAGTCACATAAACACATACGGATTATTCTCTTGTGATGAGATTCGTCCCACGAAAAACCAAGAATTCTTAGTAGAACGAGTATTGATCAAGTTAAGACCTCAAAGAATTTAATAGGTGCAAATAGCATCCCAAAAGTCCAATCCATTCCCATATAGTCACATAAGCATGTTATCACATAATCATGAAAACCAGAACATCTCCTAATCATGCGAAATGAACCCACTGTGGTATAACAACCACTTCTCGCGAGCCCCAAGTATTCAAACCCAGTAGCTCTGATACCAAGTTGTAACGCCCCGAAATAACCCGACACAAATAGGTATATTAACTAACATCCATTAAGGAGTAATAGCAAAACTCCAACCTTTACACCATTAATCAATAAGGTTTGTACAAAAGTCCCACATGCGAATTATACCTTCAATGATATAGAAATACATGAATTTATAACATGTAGAACATCAAATCCCAAAATAAATAAAATGCCCTTAAGGGCTTACATATTCCAAGGCTTGAGCTCGGTTACACAAAAATGGTTTCACAAACCCATACATTTAAAGCCCTTGGCTAGCAAATAAATCACAACAAAATAATAGAGTCATTTACTCTTCACAAAATATATCCACGCCCTCAACTCGGCGGGATCACCACATCTTTTCCTACACTAAAATCCCATAGGGGTGCGCATAAAGCCTAGTAAAGAATCCTTAACAAAGTATATACAGTTATGCAAGATTTCCAATATTAAATGCAAATGCCATGCAATGCCAATTAAAGAGGAATTCATTTACACGCCGTTTTAAAAGTCACCATGTTCAACAATAGCTTGAAATCTCAACAATTCTAAAATTTACAATTTTATTTAATGGGGTAGTAAATATGACTCAGGTAATCCCTAGGTTGGTGTCTGCAAGTAGGCTTAACTAGCACTACCAAAAACCCCACTTTTCCGGTTGCTAACCGGAAGGGAAGTGGTACCTCCTTCGCGCGTGTTTTCGGTCTTTCATCCTGGACACTCAGGCCAACTTATCCAATTACATCTATACCTCCTATCCGGACTTACCAACATATTTACCCCAAAACATTTTCATGATTTCATTTCACAATATTTCATTTTCAATGAAAGTTCCAATTCCCAATCTAATGTTCATGACATGCAAGGTTTTAGAGAAGCCAATGCAATAATTATCTATACTACATCATGTTTCTCCACTTTCAACATAACTTCAACAAATGTTCTATAATGATCAGAATTTCCATTTTCTCTTTTCAATGCCATTCCACAAATAGCCAAAAGTTTGCTACTATTTATCAATATATAACAACATGTCCACAACTCATGCACTTCCATCATTTTAATCATTTCAAAGCTATAGTAAAAATTTGGACAACAACTTCCGATCTCAATAATTCTCACATGTAAAGAAACCAATCATCAATATATAAGCATTTGTAATAAAACAAGAAATTCTCCACTTTCTTTACTTATCATGGCACACAACTATGTATATATACATATATGTATAATATCAGCCATAAACCATCATCTTCTTTTATTTAAGGAAATCTCCAATATTTCTAGGTTTTCTTCTTTACAACAACAACACACGCACACACCCTAAACACTTGAAAGGAACCCTAAAGAACACACCATTTTCTTGCCCAAGATGACTTCAACCCTCAAGATGCTATCTTAAAAAGATTTGAGATTTTTAAAACCACTTTTGAAAATCTCTACATTTTGGGCCACAAAATCAAAACCAACATATTAACTTCAAGAAAACCCTTAAATCAACATCAACATTGCAAAACATGTATATATAACTCAAAGAAGTCCCTACCTCGAACTTGATGAAGAGATGGGATGAAACTCTAGAGCCAAAGATGAAAAATTTCCGATCTCCACCACACCTAGTGAAGTTCTAGCTTTAATCACCAAGATTTGTAAAAAGGATGGATGAAGACTCAATGGATTGCAAGAAATCAAAGGTTTTTGGTGTTTGAAGAGAGTTTTTAGAGAGAAGGACGAATAAAATGATATTTAGAGTGAGAGAGAAATGTCCCAAAAGTGATACACACAGCACAAAAGAAGAAGAAAAAAAAGTTGATTTTCGGACTCAGCCCGTCCTGCATGTGCGGCACTTGCCTCACACATGCAGAGCGTGCTTCCCGCACGTACGACTTTTATCCCTGCACGTGTGGCTACCTCCTCCACGCACCTGCTGCTTCACGTGCTTTTTTTTCAGTGTGCACCCAGATTTTCCTCTACATTCCGCACGTGCGGCCTCACCTTCCGCACATGCGGCACCTATCTCGCACGTGTGGCCCAAGGCCCCCGCACATGCGGCCCAAGGCCCCCGTACATGCGGCTCTGGTTCACCAGCCCAGAAATTTCTCAGCTTATCTCCAGACATTTCGAACCTGATCTCGCACCCTCCGAAACAAGTGGAACTCACAGAATCAACCAAATAAAATACAAAATTTTGAGAGGGAGTTTTCAAAACAACAATCCAACAGTCAAACTAAGGCATTACATTAAAATCCGACGTTAATACAATAGTAAATCGAGGGTAAACATAGAGGAATAGATGAATAACATGACCGGTCCTCACAAAAGTTATGTTAGAGATATTTTGAGAAAATATATTATTATAAGAGGTATTGCATATATATTACTCAGATTTTGTTTGGATAATTTTTGGAAGAAAATTATGTTGAAATGTTGAGAATAATGGTATTTTGAACTTGATTTGGGAAAATCATCTTGTGTTGATAATTTTTACTAAAAAAATTTGAAATTTAATTTTAATAGTGGTATGGGTTGTATCCACATCATATGATCATTAGATAATTTATTTTGAGAAATATAAAGTTGAAATATTTTTATCTTTGATTTTGGAGTTTATTTTGAGAAAAATAAATTGACATTGATGAATATTGTGTAAATTGTGAAGTTGGAATTATAGAGTGATTTTGGGATTAAAGACTCTAAAAGTGTCATGTTCATGATGTTTTGTGAATGTTGATTTATTAATTTTAGAAAAGTTGTGAAATTGTTGTTTGTAGAGATTTGGAAAAATTGGCTAGGCATGAAATGTGGGTGTATTTGAGTGATGAGATATTTGAAGTTATGTTTGGTGTTATTAATTTGGAAGATAGTGAACATAATGGACGTACTAATTTGATGAATTAAATTAGTTTGGTTAATATTTAAAATCCTTCGTAATTAAAGGGGTGTTATTGGGTTTAATTCCTAACTTTTAATATTATGAGATTAAAAGTGATGATGTTGACCAAGTATGAGATTTGGAGGAATAAGCGAGATTAAGTTGGTGTGGTATGGTATTTGGTCCCTAGTTTTACTAGTTGAGTTATGTTCTCATAATATTACCTAAAATTCATATATGAGAAATTTGAATTGTTTTGGCGGATTTTGATAAGAAAAAAAAAAAGAATATGATTTTAGCTCGTTTGGAGCAAATGGATGAATTGGATTAAAACAAGAATGAGTTATCAAAACTTTTATTTATTTGTTTATTTTTTCTTGGTTTAATTTGATGGGGTTAATGTTGATAGTTGGAAAGTGAACACTCATGTTATATTTTATATTTATAGTCAAGAGAAGATTTTGATATAATTGATTAAGTGTTGGAATATTCACTTACGCTTATTGAGAATTATGATTGAACTTGAAGATCCCGAGATTTCACTTGCATGAGAAAATGGAAATTTGATTCTATTTAATGTTTTGGATGGGGATAAGTTTTGGAAAGATTGTAATTACATTTCATTGATAAGTATGTGAGTTAGAAATTGAAGAAAACTTGAACCCGCTTTGGTGTTATATGTTATTGCTATTGATGAACCTATTGCTTAAAAGTTTTGGCTTTGGTAACCGGTAGAGAATTACCATGTTGGTATTTAAATGAGGAGATCCTTGGAAAGGAAAGAAAATGTTTGATTTTGGAAGTTTCTTGTGTATAAAAAAATATTGTTGAATTGTCTTGAAAAGACTAAGTTAGAAGTTGTTGATTTACATGTGGAAAATACATGAACGTTGACATTATTATGTTATCCCTTAGGATTGTATCATGATATTACATTGATAGCGATATGGAAATTGATCACAATGGAGAATTGTGTGGAGGAAATTGAAAATGAAATCATATGAATGATTGTACATTTTGCATTATCATTTTATTGAACCACCATTGAAATTGATTTTTAATCTTGCATTGGTAGGTTATGGTTTTAAAAGAGAAATTGTTTTGTGAAACAAGATATATTGTTTTGTTTTGGGTAAATATGTTGGTAAGTCCGGATAGGATGTGTAGTTTGATATTGGTTAAGTCGGCCTGAGTGTCCATGCTGAAAGACCGAAAAAACACACGGAGAAGGTATCACGTGCCTTCCGGTGAGAGACCGGTAAAGTGGTGAGGAGGTATCATGTGCCTTCTGGTGAAAGATTGGTAAAGTGGTGAGGAGGTACCATGTGCCTTCTAGTGAAAGATCGGTAAAGTGGGGTTTGGTAGTGCTTGTTAAGCCTTGTAACAACCCTCACTTTTCTCTAGTCATGCTTGCATGTATTACATGATCTTGTCTCGATATGTTGCATTTGCAACCCTTGACTTGTCTTGCATAAATGTTACTTGCATGCTATGTTCCTTGTTTGGTGTGTATTTCAGCCGAGGTCAACTTGAGCCTAGGTCGCTCCTTTGATACTCTTACACCTAGAACCATCTTGGAACTTCTTTGGTTGACCTCCACTCATACCCTAACATATTGGTCGAGATGTGAATTATCTAGGCCGAGATGTTATCTTTGAACTCAAGTGATCTTGTTCCTGGATCGGTATGACCTAGACCGAGGTGTGGCACATCTAGGCTGAGGTGTGGCACAGCTAGGCCAAGTGTTGTCCTTCCTGGCCGAGATCATTGAGACCTTACTTGCCGAAGCCTCGTTCTTAGCCGAGATTGTTACTTGCCGGAGTACCCTTGCCGCCTAGCTTGTTGAACACACCTTGTCATAGTCTAGTCTTTTCAGTCAGTCACCTTTTTGAGTAGAGCCAACCAACCGTTGCCACGTGTCCCAGCTGAGTGTTAAGTCAGTCGGCAGACCTAGAGATGTATCATTTTGTATCATATCTTTGTTTTTGAAGAGAGAGAAGCTCTAGGAGGAGAAGAGAAGTTCTTAGGGAAGGGATAGATTTCCAAGCTTGATCCTTAGAGTTCAAACCGTTTGATTCGTGTTTTGAGGTTAGGATCTTGATCTACTCTCATTGTTCTTATTGATCATCTAGCTGCATTGCATGATCGAATCTGTCCTGCATGCCATGCATTGATTTAAAGTTGGTTTTAGAAAGAGAAGTTAGTGTTCATGTGTTCTTGAAGAAAAGCCCTGTTTGATCCGAAAGCTTGCATCAAGATTCATGTATTTGTGTTTGTTTTCCCAAGATCTTCAAGTATGGGTACCCAGGTCCATGTTTTCAAACTCATAGCATGAAATCTCAGATTTTTGTAATGACAAGTTGTGATCCTTGCATTTATCTTCGCCATGTTCTTCATGTTCGTTATGATTCTTCAAGAAAAGGGAAACCCAGATTTTCCCGACTTCATTTCCTTGAATGTGGCCATCGGGACCTCACCTCGGCGAGGAGGTGTGGGACCTCGGCCAAGACCTGGTTGGTGCCCAGCATGTTCTCCTGAGATGAGAAACAATGTTTTGTTTTGATTTGACTTAGTTTCAAAGAATGCCGAGATCATTTGTATGAATGAGAAGCTTGTTTGAAAGTGCATTCAATAAACTTGCCATGTGTTTGTAGGACTTGGACTTGCCTCGACCCTGACGTTCGGAGAACTATGTGAGTGGTATTTTTAATAAAGTTATGTTAAAAAGCTTTGATAAAACCTTATTTTGCCTTGTTCGGAAAGTATTTGTAAGCATGAATGATTATTCCTACTTGCAATAAGTACTGCCTTGTTTGATGACATTTTTGGAAGTCCGTATGTGCTAGGGGACTCTAAGCATTTGTAGCACAAGTCCTTAGTGTCTGGGGACTATAATGCAACGACACCATTGTTTTGAGATATCTCCCTTGCTTTGCCTTGTCTTGCCTTGGCACCAACGGTTTACCGCGTGGGTTTGTTTGTCTGGAATGTCATCCCTTGTATTATATTGATGCTAGTAAGCATCCCTTGAGGCTTTGAAAGATTCGATAGATAGACTTGGTTCATCCCTTGATTTTATACTGGTTATCTTATGCGTTGTTTTGTCAAAATCTTGAATATCGGTCATGCAAACCCTTTTATTACTTATACCATTCATTGAGTATCCAAGCTCACCCTCTCTATATATATGTAGGTGATGAGCAGGACGGCGGCGACGCCTAGAAGTGCTTTGCAACTTGTTTTGGATTCGCATTTCGTAGCATCTTGAAGATCATGCTTCTTAGCTTGCATTTCATTGTATTTTGTATATGATGGCTTGAGAAGCCTTTTGGTCAAGATGTATTTTGTATTTTATTTTACTGTATCCAAGTTATAAGACCTTGATAAGATGTATGTCATTCATTTGATTTATGCACAGCTTGTATGGACTATTTAGAATTGAATTATTGCTTCCGCACATGTTAGCCCCATATGTATACTCTGTTTGTGTGTGAATCTTTGTAAGTTGGCCTTTGGTAATCTCGGATTACTAGCCATCATGGCACCATTCTACTAGGGGCGGCATGGGGTCGTGACAGATTGGTATCAGAGCACAAGTTCCCTATAGTACGTTATTCACACACTTTGAGTCCAAATGAGCATAGGATATCCCGTAGAATGATGTTAGGATTGCATCATATTGCTTGCTACTTGACAATGTGTGCATCATCTCGGCATAACTATTTGTTACTTGCATGCATGTTTATTTGCGCATTTTGTTTTAAAGCCATATTTTGCATACTCATAGCATTATGAGGAGAGGAAGACCACCAGTTGGCCGAGATCAATCAGAAGATAGAATGGACAGACTAGAAAGACTAGTTGAAGGTTTAGCCCGTGAGTTGAGGCAAATGAGGCAACAGAATGCTAGTGCTACATCCACCCAGGCCGAACAGACAAATGGACGACAGGCAATCCCGCCTCCACCTCCTCCAGTACCACAGGTGCCTCCACAGCCAGCCTTGTATGGGGATGGAACGATGACTTTGATTAAGGAGTTCAAGAAGATGAACCTGCCAAGATTCCAAGGGGGTATAGAGCCGATGAAAGTCGAGGCGTGGGTTTTAGGAATGGAGAAGCTGTTCGAGATCTTTCCCATCACTGATGCTCAGAAGGTGGCATTGGCAGCATTTACATTGGACGATGACGCTCGAAGATGGTGGATGATGACCCAAGAAGGTAATCCTAACTTAACTTGGGTCAGATTTTTGGAGCTGTTTTACAACAAGCATTTTCCCCTTAGTGTCCGAGATCGCAAGACCACGGAGTTTCAGACTCTAACACAAGGAAACAAAACAGTGGCAGAATATGACCGTACTTTTATCGAATTGGCGAGATATGCGCCTCACATGGTCGATGATGAATATACAAAAGCTAGGAAGTTCGAAAGTGGACTGCATGGACCAATTCAAGATCGAGTCAACATGCTCAACATGCCGACTTACGCCGGAGTATTGGACAAGGCCATCCTTGCAGAAGCTAACTTGAACCGATATCAGAATTCGGGAGAGAGCCAGAGGAAGAGACAGAACTATGATAATCGCCGAGTTCTATTTAACGCCAAGAAGAAAGCAAATGTGGGCAGCCCTAGCAACTCGAACCAAGAAGGTAATACTAAGCCGATGTGTGCAAGTTGTGGGAAGCCGCATTCCGAAGTTTGCCGTTGGCCGTCAGGCGCCTGTTTTGAATGTGGAGAAATGGGTCATCGTGTGAGAGACTGTCCGAAGTCAAGGATTGATGATGGTAAGAAAAATGGGAGCACCTCGGGCTCTGCACATGGAAGCAGCGTCGGAAGGACACAGATGAGACAGGGTAGGGTTTTCGCTCTAGTGTTAGGAGACACCCAGAATTCTGAGGCAGTAGTGTCAGGTATACTCCCAATCTGCTCTCAAGATGCATACATATTGATTGATTCAGGTTCTACACATTCATTTGTATCTGCTAAGTTTGCCGAGAAGTTGAATAAAGAACAAGAACCCCTTGATTATGTGTTACATGTATCTACTCCATCTAGGAGAACTATGATTGTTGCATCCATCTATAGGGCATGTGTTGTTGTGATTGAGGGTGTAGAATTATTAGTTGATTTAATGCCGTTAAGCATGACTCACTTTGATGTCATATTAGGGATGGACTGGTTAGTAATGAATCATGCATCTATTAATTATGTTTCGAAGAATGTCACACTGAAACCCCCAAACCAAGCCGAGGTTATTTTCCAGGGTAAAGGAGTAGTACCCCTGCCTTACTTGATCTCGTCCATGAAAGCCTTTAAGCTAATTCAGAAAGGGTGTCAAGGCTACCTGTGTAGTATATTGAGTGATCAGAATGGAAATGTTAATTTAGCCGACATCCCCGTTGTTAATGAATTCCCCGACGTCTTCCCAAATGACTTGCCTAGCCACTTAGTCGATAGAGAAATAGAGTTTACTGTTGACGTCATGCCGGGAACGCAGCCTATCTCCAAAACACCCTATAGAATGGCCCCACCTGAACTCAAGGAACTGAAACTACAATTACAAGAATTGTTGGACAAAGGGTTCGTTAGGCCGAGTACTTCACCTTGGGGAGCACCAGTCCTAATTGTTAAGAAAAATGATGGCACACTTCGTCTTTGCATTGATTACAGAGAACTTAACAAGGTAACCATTAAGAATAAGTACCCGTTGCCTAGGATTAATGATTTGCTTGATCAACTACGAGGAGCACGAGTCTTTTCAAAAATTGATCTTAGGTCGGGCTACCATCAGCTTAAGGTTAAAGCCGAGGATGTTGAGAAGACTGCTTTTCGGACAAGATATAGCCAGTATGAATTTCTAGTAATGCCTTTTGAGGTGACTAATGCGCCTGCAGCATTCATGGATTTAATGAACAGAGTCTTTAAGCCGTATCTTGATGAGTTCGTGGTTTTTTTTATTGACGACATATTGATCTACTCCAAGAGTACAATTGAGCACGAGAATCATCTGAGACTTGCCCTACAAACCTTGAGAGACAGGAAGTTGTATGCTAAGTTGAGTAAGTGTGAATTTTGGCTTTCCAGCATTTCATTTTTGGGACATGTGATTAATGAGGAGGGTATCTCAGTTGATCCCAGTAAGATTGAAGTCGTCGTAAATTGGCCGACGCTGACCAACGTGTCCGAGGTTCGTAGTTTTCTGGGTTTGGCAAGTTATTACAGAAAGTTTGTAAAGGACTTCTCAAGGATTGCAGTACCATTGACACAACTAACTCAGAAGGGAGTGAGGTACGAATGGACCGAGGATAGAGAATCAGCCTTCCAGGAGTTGAAGACGAGGTTAGTTACAGCACCAGTTCTTGTACTTCCATCAAGTAAAGAGGAATTTCAGATTTTCAGTGATGCTTCACATATGGGCTTGGGTTGTGTATTAATGCAAGGGGGTAAGGTTATAGCATATGCATCTCGTCAGTTGAAACCCCATGAAAAGAACTATCCTACCCATGATCTAGAGTTGGCAGCCGTGGTGTTTGCTTTGAAGATTTGGCGTCATTACTTGTATGGAGCTTCTTGCCAAGTTTTCACAGACCACAAGAGTTTGAAATACTTATTCACTCAGAAGGAGTTAAATTTGAGGCAGAGAAGATGGCTTGAATTATTGAAAGACTACGACATGCAGATTCAGTACCACCTAGGTAAAGCAAACTCGGTAGCCGACGCATTGAGCAGGAGGTCAATGGGAAGTTTGGCATGCTTAGCCATGATCTCGGCGGAGCTGACTATCATTGAAGAAGTTAAGGCAAGGCAAATGGAGGACGAACTCCTGAAGAAGGTAGCCGATGAGATTATCACCAGGCCGAGGACAGGGTACACCTTTGAGAATGAAGTGCTTAAGTTTGAAGGAAGATTGTGTGTGGTTGATGTCCCAGAGTTACAAGAGAATATTCTGCAAGAATCTCATGGTTCCAGAATTGCTGTTCATCCAGGGAACACTAAGATGTATCAAGATGTGAAGCAGACATTTTGGTGGCCGAACATGAAGAGAGAAATAGCCGAGTTCGTATCCCAGTGCTTGCATTGTCAACAAGTGAAAGCAGAACATCAGAGACCAGCAGGACTCCTTCAACTTTGTCAATTCCTGAATGGAAATGGGAACACATCTCCATGGATTTTGTGGTTGGCTTGCCGAAGACACCGAAAGGTATGGATTCAATTTGGGTTATAATTGATAGATTAACTAAGTCAACACACTGGGTTATAATTGATAGATTAAATATAGTTGATATTTGGGGATTTCATCTCTTTTCTTCTCCAAACTTGAGGTAGGGATTTTTCTTAGAGTTATATATACATCTTTGCAAGTTCTTTGTCAATCTCGAGATTTCCTCCTTGTTTATTTGGAAAATTGGTTTTTGGCTCAAGAAATGGGTGTTTTTGAAAAAGGGGTTCATCTCTTGTTCTCTTCAAAAGATTTTCTTGAGGAATTAAATCACATTGATTTAAGAATGATGTTTTTGGGTAAGATTTTACCAAGAAATGAAGAAATGCATCGTTTGGGTGAAAAACCTAGAAATTTGGGAATTTTGGTAGATGTTGAGAACCTATGGAATTACTCGTGTTAAATGAATGTTAAAGTGGAAAAATTTCATAATAATGGATGCAAAATGGCAATTTTCTTAGTATATGTGAATTAGTGGATTTACTTTGGAATCTATTGTTTAAGTATATATGTACATAATTGTGAAATAACAAAAGGTTTAGGATATATGAGATGTGGGATTGTTGCTACATTTGGATAGCTATATAAATTCATATGTTGTATATGTGGAAATATATTGGAAAGAACAGTGGAAATTGTGATCACAAACAGAGAGTTTGTGGGAAAGTTTGTGAATGGTAGGATGATGCATCGTATGGATAATTTCCTCATTTCACGGTTGATCATTTCATTGCATGGATAATTGTTGCATGAACATTTTAAATACCTTGCTTATTGTGAACATTGAATTGGGATTTGAAACTTGCATGGAGAAAGAAATGTTGAGAAATGAAATTTATTGAAATGTTTTGGGGTAAATACGTTGGTAAGTTTGGATAGGAGGTGTAGGTGAAATTGATTAAGTTGGCCTGAGTGTCCGGGGTGAAAGACTGAAAACACGCGCAGAGGAGGTACCACTTCCCTTCCGGTTAGCAACCGGTAAAGTGGGGTTTTGGTAGTGCTAGTTATGCCTACTTGCAGACACTAACCTAGGGATTACCTGAGTCGTATTACCGCCCCATTGAATTAAATTGAAAATTTTTGAATTGTTGAGGTTTTCAAGTTATCATTGTGCATGGTGGTTTTTAAAAGATGTAAAGGAAATATTTTTAAGATATAGCATGGCATGTGCATTTTATATTGGAAATCTTGCTTAAATGTATATACTTTGTTAAGAATTCTCTACTGGGCTTTAAGCTCACCCCTATGGGATTTTGGTGCAGAAAAAGATGTGGTGACCCCGCCGAGTTAAGGGTGTGGACATATTTTGTGGAGAGTAAAGGACTCTTATTTTGTTTTGGTTTATTTTGCTAGCCAAGGGCTATAAATGTGTGGGTTCGTGAAACCATTTTTGTGTAACTGGGCTTAAGCCTTGGAATGTGTAAGCCCTTAAGGGCATTTTATTTATTTTTGGGATTTGATGCTCTACATGCTATAGATTCATGTATTTGATATCATTGAATGTAAAATTTGCATGTGAGACTATTTTGTACAAACCTTATTGATTATTGATGTAAAGGTTGGAGAATTGTTATTGCTCTTTAAGGAATGTTGGAGGATGTACTTAAATTATGTTGGAATATTTTGGGGCGTTACACTTCTAATGTTATAATATGAGATTGTTTGGTGAGCTAGTGGTTGCTCACCCCCTACCTGTACATGTGTACAGGGAATGTTTTCAGATTTGAGGATCAAATAACTTGGCATGGTTAAAGTGGTGATGAGCCGTAGTGCTTTTAATTGTTTCTTTGGTTGAGTTCTATGCTTTGTAAAGGGCAATGCTCTCTTATTTATTGTAAGCCTCAGAGCATTTCTTTTATTTGTATGTAAATGTCATCATTGTATAATGATGAGGAACATGTTTATTTATTTATTCATCATTTCATCAAAGAATGAATTTTCATTTGTAAATGGACTTAATTATTGAATATTGGTAATGTTATTCGAGTAATAAAATACGGGGCGTGATACTACACATGAAATTGTGACAGTTAACCGCCTACACTTTTACTCAAATCTCAGTTTGGTCCCTATACAAGTGTCAATGTCCATCTTCTGTAACTTTATTTTTAAATCTTTGACAAAATACAGTCATATGACAAAAATATGACTACGAAATGAGAGTAGAAGAAAAAAAAATAATTCATATTTTCCACCAATACACTTTTCCCTACGTGAAAAGCATATGAGAATTATATAATACAATATATATATATATGTTCGTATGGTAAAATTTGGAATGAAAAGGTAAGAAAGTAGAGCTTTTGAAATTAAAAAAAAAAAAATTGCGACAAAGAAATCAAAGAGAAAGAAAGATGAATAGATAGAAGACTATGTCACCGTGAAAAACAGAGTTTCGTGATTTCAATTTATGCAAATCCTAGTTCATCTTCTTAATTGATTACAATCTACGTTTTATTTTAGCCTAGTATGGTCATATTTTGATATAAATTTTGGGATAAAGTATGTATTGATAGAAAAAAGAAGATGATTTTTCTTTATTACCCTCATGTCGTAGTCACATTCTTATCACAATATTAGATTTATGTTAAAGATTTAGACAATTGAGTAACAAAAAGGGGAGTTTGACTCGTGCATAGGGATCAAAGTGAGATTTGACGAAAAGTAACATGCGGTTAACTGTCACAATTTCGTGTATAAGAACCAAAGTGGGATTTGACAAAAAGTGCTGGGAGATGACTATAGCGATTTTGGTTTTGACCCGATCTTTGTTGTATTCCGGACTCTGGTTTTGTGGTTTAATATCGTTACTTTGGTCTTTTCCTCCTTTTTCTCTTTGAATTTGAGTTTTGGAATATCTTAGGCGTGTTTGGAATAGGTTGGGTGCTAGTTGGTCTAGAATATTGTTGCCTAGAATTTTGGTTTCCCGCTCGAGCGGGCATTCTTGCACTCGAGTGGGGTTTGCAAACATTCAGTACTTTACGCGTCTGCAAAAATGCTGGGAAAGTGTTTTTCAGGCTCGAGCAGCATTTCTCACACTTGAGCGGGTCGACGCTTGAGCGTCATTTCCTGTACTTGAGCGGATTGTCTGTTGTCTGCAAAAAGCTCTGAAAGTGTTTATTCTACGCTCGAGCGGGTCTATATTGCGCTTAAGCGGAACAAAACTTTGTGTCTAACGCTCGAGCGTCAAACTCTTCGCTCGAGCGGACTGCGCGTATATCAGATCGTAAAAGTGACATTTTATATCACTTTTTCATATCTTTCTCTCTCCAAAAGTTGAGGTTCTCTCTCTCTCTCTCTCTCTCTCTCTCTCTCTCTCTACATTTTGGCCTAGATCCTTTGATCTCCTCATTGTAGGCGGAGCTTCTCAAGATCTCCATTTTCATCGGATTAAAGGTTGGTTTCGTCATTTTTGAAGTTCCATTCTTGCTTGGCTCGTCTTCTCTCTTTGAGGTAGGGATATTCTACACTTTGGTATAACTTCTAACCTAGTTATTTGTTGTTATGTATAAATGGTGGAAATCTTGGAGTTTTTGGGTAAACCTAGGATTTGGTTTTAAATTGAAAAGAGGGGTTTCTATGTCGTGCTTCATAGATGAATATGGGGGTTTGAGCATAAGGATATCTTGTGTTAAAATGGTGGATTTTAGCCTTTGGGCTAATATTTGAGAAAGGAGGGAATTTTGCCCTACTATGTGTTAAATAATTATTTGGTATAAATGATGAAATTAGTATGTGAAATGTGAAATTGGGAGGATGTATGAATAAATGGTGTAGTTGGATTTGTTTAATCACTCACCTAAGGGAATTTGAAGAATTATCTGTTATAAAGATTGTATATCTGTTTAGAAATATCTATATTGGGCTATCGGCGAAGGATAGCCATTATAACAACCCTCATCTTGTCTTAGTCATATTCATGAACATTTATATGATTTTGCCTTGTTAAGTTTGTACATGCAGACTTAGACTTGTTTTGCCAAGGTAAAGGTCCTTGTCTTGTCTTGATGCTATCATGTTTTGCCTAAGTATTGTATACATGCTTTGTTCCTTGCTTGGTGCTGCCTCAAGCCTAGGTCATCTCAAGCCTAGGTCACACCTTTAAACCTCTTACATCTAGGCCGTTGAGCGCCAACACCTAACACCATCTTGGAACCACCTTGGTTGACTTCCACCGTCACCTAGGCATATTGGCCGAGATGTGCATCACCTAGGCTGAGGTTTGTATCATCTAGGCCGAGATGTTAATCATCTAGGCATCCTAGATCTTTGATCCCTGCACCTAGCGATCTTGCTTCGGGACTGGTATGACCTAGACCGAGGTGTGGCACATCTAGGCTGAGGTGTGGCACAGCTAGGTCAAGTGTTATCCTTTCTAGCCAAGATCATTGAAACCTTCTTGTCAAAGCCTATGTCTTGATATGAGATTATTGCCTTGTCAGGGTGCCCATGCCACCTTACTTGTTATACACACTTTGTCATACTCTTGTCTTTTCATTCTGGCACCTTTTTTAGGAGATCCAATCCGGCGATGCCACGTGTCCCAGCAGAGGGTTAAGTCAGGTACTAGCTGAGAAACCCATATCATTTTGTCATATCCTAGCCTTGTAGAGAGAGAAGCTCTATGAAGAAGAAGAAAGGGTTCTTAGAGTAAGAACTAGATTTCTAAGCTTGATTCTTAGAGTTTGAACCGTTTGATCTGTGTTTTAAGGTTAGATTCTTGATCTACTCTTATTGTTCTTTACGTTGATATGATCACATTGGATGATCTTGCATGATTCATGAGCCATGCATTAATTTAAAGTTTGGTTTTAGAAAGAGAAAATGAAGTTCTTGTGTTATTCAAGAAAAGCCTTGTTTTGATCTGAAAGTTTGTAACAAGTTTCATGTTTTTGTGTTTGTTTTCAAGAAATTTTCAACTATGGGTACCCAGGTCCATGATTTCAAACTCATATCATGAAATCTCAGATTTTGAATATAGAAGTTATGATTTTAACATTCATGTTCTTCATGTTCTTTAAGGGGGAAACCCAGATTTCCAGACTTCATTTCCCTAAGTGTGGTCACTGAGACCACTCTTGCCTAGATCTCACACCTAGGCCAAGCATCGTATCTCACCTTGGCCTACCTTGCATGATCACTTGCACCTTAGCCTATCTTGCACGCACACCTAGGCCGACCACCGCACACCTAGGCCAACCACCACACACCTAGGCCGACCATGGTACACCTTTGCCAGCACCTTTTTACATCTCAACAGGCAGCCACACACCTAGGCCTAGGAGACCACACCTCGGCCAAGAGGTGTGGGACCTCGGCCAAGACTCCCTGAGTTCGCCCAGCTAGGCCATTTTAGCCTAGATCATCTCTGTGCATCCATTTTGAGACCTGGTTGGTACCCAACATGTTTTCCCTAGAAGAAAATAGTGTTTTGACTCCCAGCACATGTTTTGCTTTGTCTTGACTTGGTTTTGGAAAGAAATGCCGGGATCATTTTCATTCATGTAAGGCTTGTTTTAAGAATGCATTGCACAACCATCTTTGAGCATTCCTTCTTGTCTTCTTGAAATGCATTCAGTGGATTTTTCCATGTATTTGTAGGTCTTGGATTCTTGCCTTAATCCTTACATCCGAAGAACTATTATGAGTGATATTTTTAATAAAGCTGTGTTATAAAGTTTTGATAAAACTTTGCTTCGTTTTGGAAAAGTATTTGATCAAGCATGAATGATTATCCTTTAGTTTTTGTATCAAGTATTATGTTTGTTTTGATGACATTCTTGGAAAGTCCTTAGTGCTAGGGGACTATAATGCAACTAGTACCCTTGTTTGAGATATCTCCCTTGGCACCGACGGTCTTGTACGGGTGGGTTTGTCTAATCAATTTCGGGTCGATTATTCCCTTGTTTTGTTAGGAATGTCATCCTTTGTATTATGTTGATGCTAGTGAGCATCCCTTGAAGCTTTGAAAGACTTTGATAGATGAACTTGGTTCATCCCTTGATTTTGTACAAGCTATGATATGTATTGTTTTGATAAAGATCTCGGATATCATTCATTCAAACCTTTATTACTTATATCATTCACTGAGTATCCAAGCTCACCCTCTCCTTTATATATATGTAGGTGATGAGCAATAAGGCGGTGTTGCCTAAGATGTTATTTGCAAGATGTTTTGGATTCATGTTTTGTTAGCATCTTGAAGATTATGCTTCTTAGCTTGTAATTCATGTCTTTTGTATATTTCGGCTTGAGAAGTCTTTTGATCAAGATGTAATATTTAGTTTTAATTCATTTGCATGCAAGATGTAAAACCATGTTAAGATGTATGACATTTCATTTGATTTATGCACAACTCTTATGGACTACTTAGATTTAAATTTGCTTCCGCACATTTAAGCCCCATATGTATACTCTGATTGTGTGAATCTTTGTAAGTTGGCCTTTGGTAATCTCGGATTACTGGCCATCTTGGCACCATTCTACTAGGGGTGGAATGGGGTCGGGACAACCATGATTGTTGTAGAAATTGCATGAGGATTAGGTGGACTGAAACTAATCATTTAAGTTGTGTCATTGAAAATGACGGTATGTTTAAGACGTTGAATATGTGTTATGGATAGTCATTGTATATGACGATGATTTTAAATACATTGCATATGTATAATGTTTTGGAAGAAGAAAGGGGATGTACTCCATTGTTTGGGAGGAGATAGGAGATGGACTCCATTGAGAATTAAGTTGGCCGGAGTGTCCAGGGTGAAAGTCCCAAAATCCTATGTTTACATGGGTGCCGATCTCGCAGACGAAATTTTCATAAAATGGCAAGGTTGAAATACTTGTAACCAATGAGTTGTAGTCTCAGTTGGGTTATTTAGAAAATTATATATATATATATATATATTTGTCATAAGACTTGAAATGAATAAATGAAAATGGATTGAGATGTGAATATTAGTATTGAATGGTCATGGAAAAAATGTGAATTGGTCATGAGTATTGAACGTTTATCTGAAACTCATCTCTTAGTTAAAGCTCATGTACTGTGTCAGTATATCTCTACTAGGTTTTGGCTCACCCTACTTGGGAAACCATTTTCAGGTGCAGGTGGTATGCTTCCTTCAAAGACATAGCTTGGGAGGACTCAGGAGCTGAAGGCTCCGTTTTGTATTATTTATGTACTTAAATGTTTATTCAAACCGAGGGCTTTACATGTACAAAACTTATGACTCTCCTTTGTCGTAACCAAGTGATAACTAGGAAAGATGTACGCCCGTAGGGCATTTATTTTGTTGTTATCAACTTGTATCACATGCTATAGATTCAGGATGAACGTTTATCAATGTAATGCATGTAATCCTTTTTGTAATACGAACTCTGATGAATGAAAGTGTATCATTTCTATTATATTCTTGAATCTCATGGAATGGATTAGTTGTATTTTTTTTTTTTTGGGGGGGGGGGGGAGGGGTGTTACATTGACTGTTATGATTTCATGTATAAGGCCCGAAGTGAAATTTTGTGCAAAGTGCATGGGTGCAAAGTCTAATTTACCCAAAAATACATTAAAAAAAATGTAATCTGTAATTTCAATTCATCCCATACAATATAAAAATTAAATTTAAATTACACATTTAAAAAAAAATTAAATTTAAAAATTTTAAATGCATAATTTTATTGTCATTGAAGATAGATCAAAATTAAAGAAGACTAGCTTAAAATTCTTGGTCAATATTTGAAAAGACTTTCTATTCAAAATCTAAGCATGTGGGGTTGGTTTTTTAAATATTGAAAGGCACATGTCACAAAAATTCTAATGTTTTATGCTTCCAATTAAATTCCAAATTTTCTATGACTCTAAAAAGTAATGCATTTCTTTTTCCACATAATTTGATTTCTTTTACAAAATTCCCTCTAAAACTTTTCAACAATCCATTTTTTTTCCACATAACAAGACTTGTAATTAGGGTCAGTAAAGATTCTTATTTGGCCCAATCGAAAAAAATAAATTAATAATAATAATAGTGTTGTTTGGTACAATTTATTATAAATTAAAAACTAATAATCTAAAAATAAATGTCAAAAGTATGCCATCACCTAGTTTTTAGAAATCTACATTTTCAACTTATTTAAGTTATTTCTACTTAATAAAAAAGTAAAAATTGTATGAGAAATTGTACCAAACAGTCTGTAATTTCAAAGTGCAAGGGTGCAAAGTCTAATTTACCAAAAAATACCTAAAAAAATGTAATCTATAATTTCAATTCATCCCCTACAATATAAATATTAAATTTAAATTACACATTCAAAAAAAATTCTATATAAAAATTCTAAATGCATAATTTTATTGTCATTGAAGATTTTGGTCAAAAGTAAAGAAGACTTGCTTAAAATTCTTGGTCAATATTTGAAAAGACTTTCTATACAAAATCTAGCCATGTGGGGTTGGTTTTTTAAATACTGAAAGGCACATGTCACAAAAATTCTAATTTTTGATGCTTTCAATTAAATTCCAAATTTTTTATGACTCCAAAAAGTAGTGCATTTTTTTTTCCACATAATTTGATTTCTTTTACAAAAATCCCTCTAAAACTTTTCAACAATCCATTTTTTTCACATAAAAAGACTTGTAATTAGGGTCAGTAAAAATTCTTATTTTGCACAATCGAAAAAAATAAATTAATAATAATAATAATAGTGTTGTTTGGTACAATTTATTATAAATTAAAAACGGATAATCTAAAAATAAAATCCAAAAATTATGCCATCACCTAGTTTTTAGAAATCTACTTTTTCAACTTATTTAAGTTATTTCTACTTAATAACAAAGTAAAAATTGTGCAAGAAGTTGTACCAAACAATCTGTAATTTCAAAGTGCATGGGTTCAAAGTTTAATTTACCAAAAATACCTAAAAAATCGTAATCTGTAATTTCAATTCATCCCCTACAATATAAAAATTAAATTTACATTACACATTTAAAAAAAATTCAATATAAAAATTCTAAATGCATAATTTTATTGTCATTGAAGATTTTGGTCAAAATTAAAGAAGACTTGCTTAAAACTCTTGGTAAATATTTGAAAAGACTTTCTATATAAAATCTAAGCATGTGGGGTTGGTTTTTTAAATAGTGAAAGGCACATGTCACAAAAATTCTAATTTTTGATGCTTCTAATTAAGTTCCAAGTTTTCTATTATTCTAAAAAGTAGTGCATTTCTTTTTCCACAAAATTTGATTTCTATTACAAAAATCCCTCTAAAACTTGTCAGCAATCCATTTTTTTCCACAAAAAGACTCGTAATTAGGGTCAGTAAAGATTCTTATTTGGCCCAATCAAAAAAAATAAATTAATATTAATAATAGTGTTGTTTGGTACAATTTATTATAAATTAAAAATTGATAATCTAAAAATAAAATTCAAAAGTAAGCCATCACCTAGTTTTTAGAAATCTACCTTTTCAACTTATTTAAGTTATTTCTACTTAATAACAAAGTAAAAATTGTACAATAAGTTGTACCAAACATTCTGTAATTTCAAAGTGCAGGGGTGCAAAGTTTAATTTACCCAAAAATACCTTAAAAAACGTAATATGTAATTTCAATTCATCCCCTACAATATAAAAATTAAAATTAAATTACACATTTTTTAAAAAAAAATTCTATACAAAATTTCTAAATGCATAATTTTATTGTCATTGAAGATTTAGGTCAAAATTAAAGAAGACTTGCTTAAAATTCTTGGTCAATATTTGAAAAGACTTTCTATACAAAATCTAGCCATGTGGTGTTGGTTTTTTAAATACTGAAAGGAACATGTCACAAAAATTCTAATTTTTGATGCTTCCAATTAAATTCCAAATTTTCTATGACTCTAAAATGTAGTGCATTTCTTTTCCACATAATTTGATTTCTTTTACAAAAATCCCTCTAAAACTTTTCAACAATCCATTTTTTTCCACATAAAAAGACTTGTAATTAGGGTCAATGAAGATTCTTATTTGGCACAATCAAAAAAAATATATTAATAATAATAACAATGTTGTTTGGTACAATTTATTATAAATTAAAAACTGATAATCTAAAATAAAAGTCAAACGTATGCCATCACCTAGTTTTTAGAAATCTGCTTTTTCAACTGATTTAAGTTATTTCTACTTAATAAAAAAGTAAAAATTGTGTGAGAAGTTGTACAAAACAGTCTGTAATTTCAAAGTGCAGGGGTGCAAACTATAATTTACCCAAAAATACCTAAAAAAATGTAATTTATGATTTCAAAACATCCCCTACAATATAAAAAATAAATTTAAATTACACATTTAAAAAAATTCTATATAAAAATTTTAAATGCATAATTTTATTGTCATTGAAGATTTAGGTCAAAATTAAAGAAGACTTGCTTAAAATTCTTGGTCAATATTTGAAAAGACTTTCTATACAAAATCTAAGCATGTGGGGTTGGTTTTTTAAATACTGAAAGGCACATGTCACAAAAATTCTAATTTTTGATGCTTCCAATTAAATTCCAAATTTTCTATGACTCCAAAAAGTAGTGCATTTCTTTTTCCGCATAATTTGATTTCTTTTACAAAAATCTCTCTAAAACTTTTCAACAATCCATTTTTTTTCACATAAAAAGACTTGTAATTAGGGTCAGTAAAGATTCTTATTTGGCCCAATCAAAAAATATATATTAATAATAATAATAGTATTGTTTGGTACAATTTATTATAAATTAAAAACAAATAATCTAAAAATAAAATTCAAAAGTATGCCATCACCTAGTTTTTAGAAATATACTTTTTCAACTTATTTAAGTTATTTCTACTTAATAAAAAAGTAAAAATTGTACGAGAAGTTGTACCAAACAGTCTAACATAAACTGCGAGAATACAAAAAAATAGAAATAACTCAAATACGCTACACCAAATAAGCAAAAAGAAATTTCCCCAAAGCATCTTCAGCAAATAAATAAATAAATAAATAAATAAGCAACAACAACAACAACTGCAGCAATAATAAAAACAAAGTTGACACATTTACCAAACCTCATCAATTTATAACCATTCAAAGCTTATAACCCAGTTTAATAAAAGTGTAATAAGAGTTCTTTTATATTTTAGGATAAATTATCAATAAATCCTAATAGTTGCACTTAATTCTCATCAAGTCCAATAAAATCATTGCTAAAAATAATTTGTTGTGATGATTTTTTGCATATGTCGCTAAAATTGACAATTAGTAACTTGTTTTTGTCATGATTTTTATAAATTGTTACTGAAACGTACAATTAGTGACGTTTTTCTTTGATGAAGTTTTCAAATTGTCGCTGAAAGTTGAAAAGTAGTGATATTTTTTTTGTGACGATTTTTTTAAACTGTTGTTAAAACTTATAATTAGTAACATTTTTTGTGACAAAATTCTCAAACTGTCATTGAAAGTTAACAATTACTGACTTTTTTTTAATAGTATTTGATAAAAAACGACATTAATTATCATATGACCTATTAGACAATAAGTCCGCCTATTATGTAACATCCCAAAGAAATTAACATAAATAAACTCATCATATTCCACTACCATAATCTTGTTTCCAAATTAATAGCTTCCATTACATAAATGTATGAGGAATATAATGCCTCATCATTAACATCATAATCAAATCTCTGACATTTGTATTCATTAAACTCTAGAGATTTGCAAAAGAAAATGCGATTATACATTCAACATTCAACATTCCTAGAATATGAATCTATAGCATGTGGCACAATAAGTCAAGTACAAATTAATGCCTTCAAAGACTACAAATTCCAAGGTTTATGCCCGGTTACACAAAAATGGTTTTCGAACCCATACATGTAAAACCCTTCGCTTGTCAAAATAATTACAACAAAAGAAAAGAGCCTTGTGCTCTCAAATTACATTCCACGCCTTTAACTCGGTTGGATCACCACATCCTTTCCTGTACAAAATCCCATAAGGTGAGCACAAAGCCCAGTAAGAAGATCTTAACAAAGTATATATATTTTATACAGTCTCTTGAGATGAATACATATGTCATGTCATGCTAAAAAACGTATATCTCTATCTTTCAAAAATTTTGTGCACAATGCAATTTGAAAACACAACAATTCAATAACTTCAAGGTAGTTCAAGGGTGGTAAATACGACTCAGGTAATTCCTAGGCTGGTGTCTACAAGTAGGCATAACAAGCATTATTAATATAGTGATTCCGGCTTTGACCCATTATCTATTGTATTCTGGACTCGGGTTGGTATAGTTTAGAATGGTTATTCATGTCTCGTTCCCCTTGTCTCCCCTTGATTTTGGTTATCGGTTTGTAGTTGTGCGTTTGGAATAGGGTGGTTGCTTGTTTTTCTAAACCTTTGTTTCCCTGATTTTTGCTCCTCCACTCGAGCAGGCATTCTTGTGCTCGAGCGGGCTTCACAAATTTTGCTCCTCTGCTCAAGTGGCCATTCTTGTGCTCGAGCGGGATTCGTCATCTCAGTATTTCTTTTTCAGGTCTGAAAATACTGGAAGTGTGCATTGGATGCTCAAGCGTCCAGTTTAACGCTCGAGCGAAACTTTGTGTCTGACACTTGAGCAGGGCTTTCCACGGTGGAGCGGACTGCGTGTATAACAGTCAGAGAAGATGACATTTTGAATCACTTTTTCTTCCATAGCGATTCCATTTTTGACCCGTTACTTATTGCATTCCAGACTTGGGTTGGTTTGGTTTTGAATAGTTATTCATATCTCTTTCCCTTGTCTTCCCCTTTATTTTGGTTATCAGGTTGTAGTCATGCGTTTGGGACAGGTTGGTTACTTGTTTTTTCAAACCTTTGTTGCCTAGATTTTGGCTCTTCCGCTCGAGTAGGCATTCTTGTGCTCAAGCGGGCTTCATAAATTTTGCTCCTTCGCTCGAGCGGCCATTCTTGCGCTCGAGCGGGATTTGCCAATTCTTAGTATTTCTTTTGCAATTCTGAAAATACTGGGAAAGTGCTTTGGATGCTCCCACGTTCAAGCGGGGACTTTCATCTGCAAAACTTCTGGAAATGTGTATTTTACGCTCGAGCGCCAACTTTCACGCTGAAGTAGAACTTCGAGTCTGACACTCGAGCGGGGCTTTCCACACTCGAGCGAACTGCGCATATAACAGTCCGAGAAGATGATATTTTGAATCACTTTTTCATATCTCTCTCTCTCTCTCTGAAACTTTCCAAAAAGCTTGTTTTTGAGCCTCTCTCTCTAGAATTAACCTTCTCTCTTAGATTTCATCTAGATCCATTGATCTTTTCACCCTAGTGCCTTTGAGAAAAAGGTAGAGCTCGTCAAGATCTACATTTTGGTCCGAATAGAAGTGAGTTTCAGCGTTCTCCAAATTTCTCTCTTGTTTGACTCACCTTCTTCCTTTGAGGTAAAAAATCTTTTCTACACCTTCATATGTTATTTAGCTTAGTTATTTGTATCTTGCGTGACAATGATGTGAGTTGAGGGTGTTGTATATCAGCGATCCCGGTTTTGACTTGACCTTTGTTGAATTCCAAACTCGGGTTTCACAATTTAATATTGTTATCCATGTCTTGTTTTCCTCCTTTAACTCTTTGAATTTGAGCTTTGGAATATGTTGGGCGTGTTTGGAACAGGTTGCTTGTTAGTCGGTCTAGATTGTTGTTGCCCAGATTTTGGCTTCTTGCGCTCGAGCGAGCCTTGTGAAACTTGCTCTTTCGCTCGAGCGAGATTTGAGAGTTCTCAGGTTTCTTTCCCAGACGCAGAATTTCTGGGAAGGTGAAGTTCTTCTTTCGAGCGAGGCTTCTTGCACTCGAGCGAGCGTGTGCGTTTGTAAAACTTTTGAAGCTTTGCATTCTGTGCTTGAGCGACTCTTCTTGCACTCGAGCAGGGTCACTTGTTGTGTCTGGTCGCTCGATCGACAACTCCTTCGCTTGAGCGAAGGTCACGTATATCAATTCGCAGCAGAGGAGTTTTATATCACTTTTTTGATTTCCTTTCTCCTAAAAACCCTAATCCGGCACTCTCTCTCTGTAAAAATCTCTCTCTCTCTAAAAATACTCCAAGATCCAAGTATCTCTACCCTACTTCCCTTGAGAAAAAGGCGGAGCATCTTGTGGGCTTCCATTTCATCCAAACCAAACTTGGTTTTGTGCACTTTTGAGGTTCTTCTTCATCTCCTTTGAGCTTCTACACTTGAGGTAGGGATATTCTACACCTTAATATGGCTTTTAATCTAGATATGTGTTGTTATGTATAGATGATTGGATTTGAGAGTGATTTTGAGTAAACTAGGGTTTGGGTTCAAAATTTAAAAGAGGGGTTTTCCATGTTGATCTATAAAATGACTATGGGGCCTTGTGTATGAAGTTTCTCTAGTGCTAAAATGGTGGGATCTAGCCATTAGGTTGAATTTGAGAAAAAATGGGAGATTTGCCCTAATTTGAGTTAAATAAATTATTTTGTATAAATAATGAAATTAATATAGGAAATATGAAATTAGGAGGGCGTATGAATGAATGGTGTAGTTGGATTGGATAAATCACTCACCTATGAAAAATTTGATAAATTATCTGTTTAATAGATTGTATGTCTGTTTAGAGATATATGTTTTGGGCTATCGGTGGAGGATAGATATGATTGTTGTAGAAACTACATGAGGATTAGGTGAATTGAAACTAATCATTTGAATTATGTCATTGAATATGACGGTTTGATTAAACCATTGAATATGTGATTTGGATAGTCATCGTATATGACAATGCTTTTAAATACATTGTATATGTAATATTGTTTGGGAGGAGATAGGGGATGGACTCCATTTAAAATTATGTTAGCCGGAGTGTCAAAGGTAAAAGTCCTGAAATCTTATATATATATGGGTGCCGATTCCCTCGAACAAGATTCCGTAAAATGGCAAGAAAATCGAAGTGTTGGAGTATGAATGTATTGAATTGTGAACCATTGAGTTGTAGTCTTATTTTGGTTGATTAGATAATCATGAATTTGGTTAATAAATTAACCTGAAATGAATGAAATGGAAATGGATTGAGATATGGTTATCTATATTGAATGGTCATGGAAAGAATATAAGTTGGTTATGAATATTGAACGTTTATCTGACACTTATATCTTAGTTAAACTTCATATATTGTGTTAGTTTACCTCCACTGGGCTTTGGCTCACCCTACTTGGGAAACCATTTTCAGGTACAAGTGATATGCTTCCTCCAAGGACTTAGCTTGGGAGGACTTAGGAGTTGGAGGCTCTCTTTCATTATTTTGTTGTTTTGAATGTTTAAATGTTTATTCAAGCCAAGGGGTTTACATGTATAAAGCCTAGGACTCTTTTTGTTGTAACCAAGTGATATCTTGGAAAGATGTAAGCCCGTAGGGCATTTATTTTATTGTTATCAGCTAGTGTTACATGCTGTAGTTTTAGAATAAACTTTTATGAAAGTGTAATGCATGTAATACCTCTTGTAATATAAACTCTAATGAAAGAAAGTATAACATTATCTATTATGTTCATGAATCTCATGGGATGGATTATTCGCTTTATTTTGAGGGCGTCACATTGTAAGCAAACCTAAGGTTTGGGTATATATGGAAAGAGGGATTGTTGTTAAACATGAAATACATGAATGCGGGTTGTGAAAATGAAATGATGTTGGATCACAATGGTTGGAAATGATATTTGGGTTGATAATTGGAAAAATGGAAGTTTTGCCCTAAAATGACTATCACGATTATTTTATGGAGATAATTGAAATTGTCATTGAAAATGTGAAATTGAGAGAGAGTATTGATATGAATGGTGGGATAAATTACGTATTAACTCATTCTTTGGAAATTTGAATAAATTATCTATCATGAGATTGAATATCTGTTTAGAAATAACTGTATTAGGCTATCGGTGGATGATAGCTATGATTGTTGTAGACATTGCATGAGGATTAGGTAAACTAATCTTTTGTTGTTTGTCATTGAATATGACTATGTTTATATACATTGTATATGTATGATTATGTGGGAGTGGAAAGGAGATGTGCTCTATTGTTTGATGTTGTGTTTAAATACATTGCATATGTATGAATGATTGTTTGGGAGGAGAAAGGGGATGGACTCCATTATAATTAAGTTGGCAGGAGTGTCCTGGGTAAAAGTCCCGAAATTATAAATGGGTGGCTAGCCCGCGGATGAAATATCTGTAAAATGGCAATTGTAGTGCTTGTATAGCCTACGTTTACATGGGTCTCGTTTGACAGCTGCCCGTGGACAAAATTTTCGTGAAAGAAAAGTTTGAAGTGTTCATGCATTGTTGATGTGATTATAGAACTAATGATTTGAAGTCTTATTTGGATTGTTAAAGAGATAATGAAACTAGTCCATGTAATGAAATGAATGAAAATTGGTACCTTATGATTATATAAACTATGGATGTCTCTATCACTGACGTTGTGTATGTATAGTGTACTTATACCTTTGCTAACTTTCATATATTGTGCTAAATGATTTCTACTGGGCTGTGGCTCACCCTATTTGGGAATAACATTTTCAGGTGTTAGTGACTTACCTCCACCAAGGCAATAGCTTGGAGGGATATGTTGGGTTAATTTGAAATGTATATTTTTGTAAAGCCTAGGGCTAAATGTGTATGAGCTAGACTCCTTTTGTGTAACCAAGTAAAGGCTTGGAAAGATGTAAGCCAATAGGGTATTTAATTATGTTAAACTCTTTTGCATTATTAACTTTATATAATGAAATGACTATTTACTCTGATTCATGCTATCTTAAATATATGTTTGGGTTGTGTTTATTGTATTATTTTGGGGGCGTTATATTTTCTCTCTCTCTCTCTCTCTCTCTCTCTCTCTCTCTCTAAAACTTTCCAAAAAGCTTCTTCTTGAGCCTCTCTCTCTAAAATTCACCTTCTCTCTTAGATTTCATCTAGATTTGTCGATTTTTTCACCCTAGTGTAGACGCGCCCCTTCGGGCTTTGCTTACTACAGTTCGGACTCAAATGTCATCGTTCTTAATCTGATCTCACAATGTGCGATGTAAGATTGATAAATCACCAAAGAGTCCAAATCCGGCAAATCATTTTGAAAAACTAATTTTTGTAAATAAGTGCCAAACATGGACTGCTTTGCTAGATACAGAGTCGCCACCTAAATATTTTATTTTAGGAGAATTTAGGAAACCCTGACTCGTGCCTAAAGCCACGTGTCCGTCATCACCAAAGTGACCTCGGCTCGGGAACTTGGGTATGATTAGGGAAGGTCATTTAATGAGCACCCCCGCTCACCCGATCAAAGATCGGCCTGTACTAAGCATGATATCGAATTTTTGAAAACATATGTGCTCTTATTCCGATTAATTAACTAGAATTACTATGTGATGCGCACAACACACAAGTATAGACTAGATCACCTAATTTGGAACAAAGCATTGCATATCCGTTTGTTTGGAAAATAGTTTGCAGTTTGCTACTCGCAAGTAGGCTAAAATGCGGATTTCGATGAATTGTTCCAATCCAAGTAATCCAACCTTCACCCACAGGCATTCAGGCAGTTATATCACATAAGTAGTTAGCCTCATGGCAAGCATGCTTTCATGGCAACATTAACATACATGTAGTATGCTAAAACGTAAACACTCACAGTGTACTCCAAGCCAAAACAAAGAACTAGTTAGAAATCATGCATGATCCTAGTTCATGTTAAAATGGCTAATGTAACACATGCAAAAATGCAATGAAGATAGGCTCGGCTATTCTAGAATGTCATGTGAAATGCAACTTGGCACATGTATTCAAATAGAAATTGAAATACAATGCAGTTAGTATGATGCGCCGAGCCCGGTGCATGCAATACAGATGAATGGATGCATGCATGCAAGCATAAGATATGCCAAATGAAACATGCCCTAAAACTAACCATCGTAAGCGGTTAAGTAAAAGAGAGAAAGAAATGAGGGTTGGAAGACATGCATCACACACATGCACGCTTATTACAACAGTGTGCTCTCTCAAGGAAGGGACCGAATAAGAAGCTAACTAGCTAACCTAAGCTAATTAAACTAATTATTACAACACAAATTAATTAACTAATCCTAGTTAACTAATTATTACAAAACGAATTTAAATACCTAAACGCATTAACTATTAAGAGGTACAGACCAAAGCAAAACCTAGCTATCTAAGCATGAGAGCTAAGGAAAAAACTAAATCAGAAGCCTCGGAGAGAGAGGAATGCATGCATGTCCGGTCGCCTCGTTCGGAAATCCGCCGCGATGCCCCACTTTGCCTCTGTTTGCAACTGCTCTCAGAAACTTGCACCAAGCTCCAGAAAGCTTAAACTTCACCTTAGGAATCCTGTGGGATGGTGAGCGACCACTTTCGGTCCCTCTAACCACCTGCCGACCACTTTTGGTTCTTGAAAAACCAGAAAAGTGGTCGGCCAGCTAGTTTTTCTGGCTGGCCAACCAGTTGTTACTGCTGAACTGCAATTTGCTGCAACAGAGAGCAAGAAAGGGCATGGCAATGCATTTGCAAGATATGTGTGCACAACCACCCTTCCTATCATGTTGTGAACTCAAGGGGGGTGTGGTTCTCGACCCTCGGGCCACCAATCGCGCATTTCAATGCGTGATGGCTGAGAGGCGAAGTTGCACAATTCAATATGAAAATGAATGCACAAGTAAACACATAAAGCCTAAAACTCTATCATGTGTCATCAAGAGCATCGGCGACCGGGAATCGAAGCATGTTTCATCACTGTAAGTATGAAACATCCTTTTTTTCCTGTGTTTGGACTAACACCTATTTCAAACACAATGCAACACATAACATGGCATGCTTAATGCAATGTAATGCAACCTTAGCATGCAAACATGCAATGCAATATGAACAACCTAACAAGGCTAATGGCATGCACAATGCACAATGCTAAGAACAATTAGCATGCACAATGCAAATATCAATTAGCATGCACAATGCAATGATGTAACCTAAACATACACAATGCAAGGTACAAGGCATACACAATGCGATGATCTACATGGAATGCACAATACAAGGAATAACATGGCATACACAATGCTAAATGCTAAATGCTAAGAACTAGATGGCATACTCAATGCAAGGCAATCATAGGGTTCTTAACACAATGTAATGCATGCATGCACAATGCAATGCAACAAGGGCAACAATATGCAATACACCAAGCATGCAACAACATGCAAACCATATACTCAATGGACTTAAACCGAAATGGACAGACCTCAGTCATGCAAAAACAGTGGCCATTGGTGATGAAATGAAAGGACATAAAGCAAGGCATGCATGCACAACGCATTGGCCGTCAAAGAGGCCAAAGAGCACAACTCTCAAGAGTGCTTAATGAGTGACAAAAGTGGAAGTGTAACAACACTAAGTGCACTGAAATGAAGCAGGAAATGATGCCAAATCATTCAAACAACATAAGTAAAGCATGCTAGGGTCCTAAGGCATGAAAGCTAGTAAAGAGCAACACAAAGGAGGCATGCAATACATGGCACAAACGCATGAACTAAGCATGGACAGAGCTCAAGTAGGTCCAATCATGGATCAAAACATGTTGAGACGAGGGCCGAAAGGCCTAGGCATGCAAGCATACGAGCTAAGGCATAAGCTAGGCAAACATGCACAATACTCGAAGGCACTTAAAGCATGATTGAAGTGGGAACATGGTAAGTCTATATGCTCTGAAATGTCATGTTAGGTGATGCCAAATCATGTACACAACACAAATAAAGCATGCAATGGTGCTCAAAGCTTGAAGCAAGCAAGAGCAATTGTACTATAAGGATACAAAACATGAAGCATGTGATTGGGGCAACCTAAAATAGTCCTAGTACATGCTAAAATGTCTCTAAAACATGCATGAAAGGAAGCCAAAATGTGCTAGCATGAAGGGCATGAAGCATGATGAATGCAAGGTATATAGGGTGGATTACACTACACCTATTAGGACCAAACATGGCATGACTTAACCAACAAAAATCAGAGTTATGTCATGGCATAATAACCCTAAAAACACACTGAAATGGTGGTTCGCAAGCAAGGGCATGAAGGCATATGCAATGGTTCATGTTAAGGCATAAAGGGGCAAACCCTCCAACGCATTGAATGAGTGATAAATGGGAATGTATGGCCATGAAACATGGACTGAAATCACATAACAAGTGATGCCAAATCACTGAAATAAGCCAAGTAATGCATGCTAGTGGATTCAATGCATATGGCTAACAAGCTAGATTGAACTATAGCTATACAAAGCAAGTCATGGATGACCAATACAACCAAAATTAGACCTTAAACATGCTAAAACATGAACAAAATCTTGAAGTTAAGCCAAAAGCATGCTAGAATGACATGTCACAACATGATGTATGTTAGGCTATTTCATGGAAATACACTACAAGTGCAAAGAGCATGCAAAAGCTAACCAAGCCAAACCTAAACAGAGGTATGACATGGTAAAACAAGCCCAAGAACATGCTGAAATAGACACAACATAGGCTAGCATGACATGCTCAAACATGAAGCATACAAAGCTAGTTTATGAGATTTACACTACAGGTGTATTAACTATGCATGGAGTGACTAAACTAAGCAAAAAAAGTGGTATGCCTTAGCAAAATAACCACAAATACAAGCTAAGATGTGGCCAACAAACACTTGGTAGAGATGCTCAAACATGAGGCATGTTAAGTCATGTATTGAAGATGCAAGGAGAGGGGATGGCCCTCCCCTTCTTAGGACCTTAGAACACCATGAGAAGGCCAATACAAGGTGGTCCCGAAGCTCACAAAAAAGGCTAAAAAACAAGGCCAAACAAGGCCTAAGAGGGAGTAAACAACCCTAAACACAAAAATCATCTTAAAAAAAGATCAAAAGCATGCAAAAATAGAACTTTTATCAGTTATAAGTTAAGCTTAAAATAGCATGCAAGAAGGGCTAAAAGCTTAAGCAAGAAAGGGGGTTTTAAGGCTTAGAAACTCACCCTTGAAGACCCTCTTTAAAGCTGCAACTCCAGCAAGTTTTTCAAGCTTAAACCAACACAAGAACACCAAAGACAACCTCAAGAAGCCTCAGCAACAAAGGTATGGTGTTTTAGTGTGTGTTTGTGCACAAAAGTATGATCAAATGACACTTTTAAGGCACAAAATGAAGAACAAGAGTAAGATAGATATAACTGTGTAAGAATAATTCTCAAGGCACAAAATTCTGAACCTCAAGAAGGGAGGAGGAGCCTCCCTCTCATAGAAGAGGAAAGCCAAGGCTTCTTGGAGAAGCTAAGCTTGAATGCCATCCCTCCATACACGTGTATGGAGGACGGCTCAAATGCTCTCCAACTGTGCCAGCTATCCTAAAATATCTCCAAAAAGGTGCCAAAAAGCAGCCTGCTAGTAAAAATGGTTGGCCGACCACTTTAGGTGGTCAACCAGAGTTGAAACTGGTCGGCCATAGGTGGGAGAGGTCAACACACTAAATGCAAGGTGGTGGTGTGGTGGTCGACTAGAAAAGATGGTCCAAAGACCAAGAAAACTGGTTATCTGACAAGAAAACTAGCTGGAAAAAGGAAAAGTGGTCTCCAAGGAGAAATACTGATCTCCCACCCTTGTACCACCTTCTAAACAAGGAAAGCAAGGTTTGTACCAAAAACAAACCAAAGCGGATGCAAGAGGAGAAATCAGGAGGCAAAACACGCGGCCAAAAGCCCTGAAAACTAGCTGACGAGCATCAAGAGTGGTATGCAACCACAAAAGTGGTCTCCTGGACCACAGTGTTACTCTAGGCAGAGGCAACAAGGTGTGGTTCAAAAACCACGCCAAACGGAGAATGTTAAGCGGTCCCGAGACAAGGTGCGCGGCCAAAGGCTACAAAAATCGGAAACTTGTTTCCAAAAGGAAAAAGTGGCCTACGACCATGAAAAGTAGTCTACGACCATAGAGAGATGGTCTACAAGACCACTCCCTTCCTCCGAGAAGGGAAAACAAGACTTGGTCCGCAAACCGAGCCAAAGCACAAAGAGTTCCGAGGCCCGGAGGCAAGGCTCTTAGCCAAAACTCCGAAAACCTCAGAACGAGCACAACATGCACCATCACCGAGCGCTCAATTGATGACGTCTGAGTCTTAAGATCGGTCAAAAATTGGGTGTCTATAGTTGCCCCTCTTTGACAGAACTCGGAAGTCACAAGTGACAGGAGTGAGTGTCAAAGCCCAAAGATGACCCATTTTTGACAAGGTCGAAGACTTAGACAAACAGGCAAGATAACAAAGAGATGTGCCCGCAGGCTAGGGCAAGATGCAAATGACATGCACAAAGCCGAACATAACTTATGATCATGCAAAGAAAACTGTAACGAAGCAATTATGCAAAATAAATGCAACAGTTTTAACCAGGTGAATACAAAACAAACTACATTACATGCAGAAAGGATGTAAGAGAATTATCCAATTCTTGCTACGTCTCATGCGGAGTACATACAATACATGTCTGGTTCGTCTGGTCGCGCCAGCTTCAAATGAACCGTACATACAATATCGTGCCTGCAAAGGAGAGAAACTCAACATGTACAATATTGTCAGAAACATGCTTAGCAACACAAGTGAAAAGTGCGCAACAATGCAAGTGGAGGGGTGCATGACAATGCAACCTAAGTGTGACGCATAACAATGCGGTATGGATGCAAAACAATGCAGCCGAAACGAGTGTGCCAACACAAGTAGTGACTGTACAACAAAGCCACAAGTGATGTGCATAACAACACAGGTGAAACATGCGTGACAACGTGTGTGGAAAGTGCAAGACAATGCGAAAGAAATGCGCAACTTCAGATGTATGTTTGAAAGGAAATGCCGAAAGAGGAGACGTAAACCTTAACAAGCGTAATTCAACCGTAACTTTCGATTTACCTCTCAGAAGGGTCATAACATACGTAAAGGGATACACCTCGCTCTTTGGACGAGTGAACGATGAGCTACACATCGAAAACTTGAATCGAAGTTCCGCGGGGACATTCTTGAGCTGAAAAGTGTACTTTTCTTGCACTTTCTTGAGAACCGAGGACTCCAATCACCACCAAAACACACAGGGAGGACAATGGAGCTCTGAAGATCATCCAGGAAGCTGGCCGACCAGTTATAAAGTTGGCTGACCAGTTATTGCTCACCAAAGTGGTCGGCCGACCAGAAAAACTGGCTGGCAGACCAGTTTACAGAATTTCGGGGCAGTTTGGCCTTTTAAGCTTCGGTTCTTTAAGTACACAACTCCAAATCATTTTGTATCACACGTCCAAGGCCGAAATACATTCTCCTTTCTCCCTAGACCTTTTTCTCTCTCAGATCTGCACTTTATACGTGTTTTCCAACGCCCCACGCGAGATTGTTTCGCGAAAACTTTCAATTTTCTTCAATTTGCATCGATTAGAATTTGTTTTCGGAGCTTCTTTCTCCATTTTCACCACTTGAGGTATGTTTGTCTCAAAGTTTGGCACCTTTTCTCGGGCATTGACTTTTGTTGACTTTTTCTCTTCCCGAGAGTTGACTTTTGTTGACTTTTTGCGATTTTGGCTTATTTCGCTCGTTTTTGCATCTTTTGCAGATTTCTTCAGATGGCCGACGATATTCCGTATGGCGGAGGCTTTCCATATGCAGAGGACGAGCCCGACATCATACTGATGCCTCCGAGGATACGGCCATTCAACCCAGAGGAGTATGAGTCGGAGGAGCACATCCTCTCTCCTAGCACCTTCTACCACTTCACAGACTTTGCGCGGCGGGCACCTCCAGACCTGCTGCTATGGGAGCCGGAGTCCCATTTATCTCATCACGCGCATGAGGTACGTACTGCATTTGCACATTTTCTGCGATGTATTTTGCACTTTTTTGCATATTCCATGCACAGCACTTCAGTCATTTTGAACACACATTTCGTACATAGCATCCTGCTGACTTGGCACACAGCTCACCACACAACGCTTTACTAATTTGGCACACAGCACATTTGGGCACACAGCTCGTAACACTGCTCAATCTGAACACACAGTCCATAACACAACATTCTGTTTTGATCGGCACACAACTCACAACACTGCTTAATCTAAACACACAGTCCATAACACAACATTCTGTTTTGTTGGCAAACAACTCATAACACTGCTCAATCTGAACACACAGCCCATAACACAACATTCTGTTTTGTTGGCACACAGCTCATAACACTGCTCAATTTGAACACACAGCCCATAACACAACATTCTGTTTTGTTGGCACACTGCTCAATCTGAATACACAGCCCAAACTTTTGAATTTCCGAACACGCAGCTCATACTCTTTGTTGTGAACTCGCAGCTCACATTTTTGAAATTTGAACACGCAGCTCAAACTTTTGGTTGTGAACACGCAACTCACATTTTTTAAATTTGAACACGTAGCTCAAACTTTTTGTTGTGAACACGCAGCTCACATTTTTGAAATTTTGAACACGCAGCTCAAAAATTTGTTGGTGAACACGCAGCTCACATTTTTGAAATTTTGAACATGCAGCTCAAAAATTTTTTGGTGAACACGCAGCTCACATTTTTCAAGTTTTGAACACGCATCTCAAACTTCTTGTGGTGAACACACAGCTCACATCTTTTTTGAAGTTTTAAACACACAACTCAAAAATTTGTTGGTGAACACGCAGCTCACATCTTTTTGAAATTTTGAACATGTAGCTCAAAAATTTCTTGAAATTTGAAATTTTGAAAACGCAGCTCATGTTTTTTGAAATTTGAACTTTTATGGTGAACACGCAGCTCACATCTTTTGAAATTTCGAACACGCAACTCAAAAATTTGTTGTGAACACGCAGCTCATGTTTTTTTTAATTTGAACATTTTATGGTGAACACGCAGCTCACATCTTTTGAAATTTGAAATTTCGAACACGCAGCTCAAAAATTTGTTGTGAACACGCAGCTCACGTTTTTTGAAATTTGAACATGCAGCTCAAACATTTTATGGTGAACACGCAGCTCACGTCTTTTTAAAATTTTGAAATTTTGAACATGCAGCTCAAAAATTTGGTGTGAACACGCAGCTCACGTTTTTTGAAATTTGAACACGTAACTCAAACATTTTATGGTGAACACGCAGCTCACGTCTTTTTGAAAGTTTGAAATTTTGAACACGCAGCTCAAAAATTTGTTGTGAACAGGCAGCTCACATTTATTGAAATTTGAACACGCAGCTCAAACATTTTATGGTGAACACGCAGCTTACGTCTTTTTGAAATTTTGAAATTTTGAACACGCAGCTCAAAAATTTGTTGTGAACACGCAGCTCACGTTTTTCGAAATTTGAACACGCAGCTCAAACATTTTATGGTGAACACGCAGCTCACGTCTTTTTGAAATTTTGAAATTTTGAACACGCAGCTCACGTTTTTCGAAATTTGAACACGCAGCTCAAACATTTTATGGTGAACACGCAGCTCACGTCTTTTTGAAATTTTGAAATTTTGAACATGCAGCTCACGTTTTTTGAAATTTGAACACGCAGCTCAAACATTTTATGGTGAACACGCAGCTCACGTCTTTTTGAAAGTTTGAAATTTTGAACACGCAGATCAAAAATTTGTTGTGAACACGCAGCTCACGTTTTTTTAAATTTGAACACGCAGCTCAAACATTTTATGGTGAACACGTAGCTCACGTCTTTTTGAAAATTCGAAATTTTGAACACGCAGCTCACGTTTTTTAAAATTTGAACACGCAGCTCAAACATTTTATGGTGAACACGCAGCTCACGTCTTTTTGAAATTTTGAACACGTAGCTCAAAAATTTGTTGTGAACACGCAGCTCACATTTTTTGAAATTTGAACGCGCATCTCAAACATTTTATGGTGAACATGTAGCTCACGTCTTTTTGAAATTTTGAAATTTTGAACACGCAGCTCAAAAATTTCTTGTGAACACACAGCTCACGTTTTTTGAAATTTGAACACGCAGCTCAAACATTTGAATCTGAACACACAGCTCATATATTTGAATTTGAACACGCATCTCATAAATTTGATTCTGAGCTGAATACATCTATTCATTTTGAATGTAGGTGTCCTCCCGTTTCACACGGGGTTATGGATCTATCCTTGCGAGGGAGTGGTATGTGGAGCTCCCGGATACTGTCTGACACATTGTGGACGTGGCAGGATTTGGCCTATTCTGTGCGAAATTGTCACGTCATCCAGCGAGTAGGACCCTCTTGGGCACACTTGTAGAGAGATGGTGGGACACCACCAACTCCTTCTATTTTTCGGCTACGGGGGACATGACAATGACCCCATTTGATTTCTCCATACTGACGGGCCTTGACGTGGTAGGCTGGCCGATGCCATACGACGCAGATATAGGTAAGTGGGAGGCTGCGTGGATTTATCTGTTCGGAGACCGTCCGCCGATCGACAGGTCATCAGGCAGGGTCAGGTACACCTGGTTCTCAAAGTAGTACCAGAGGACTATGCCCCAGACCATTGAGGCCATGCATTAGTATGCCCGGGGATTTTTGATGTTCCTCTTCGGGACCACACTGTTCTCCGACAGGGGGAACATAGTTGGGCTTTATCTGCTGAGTGCTCTAGTGGACCTATCACAGGTCTGGCGCTTTGATTGGGGTGGCGTTGCCCTCGCTACCCTTTACTGCTACGTGAGTGCGACCTCTCGAGAGCGGGGGACCATAGTTGGGGGCTACTGGCGAGCCTGCGAGGTACATTCTTCCCTCTTGATTTACAGTTCTGCTTTCGATTATCTGTACACTACACACGGCACACATTACATTCTGTATTATACATTCTGCACTTAGCATTCTGCATTTTCTGTATATTTTGCACTCAGCTCTCTACATTCAGCATTCTGTATTTTCTGTACATTCTGTATACTGCACAGAACATTTTGCACTCAGCATTTTATATTCTCTATACATTCTGTATACTGCATACAGCATTCTGCACTCAACATTCTGTATACTGCACACAGCATTCTACACTCACCATTCTATATTCTCTGACGGCCATTGTCTTGCCTTTTACAACTGTAGGTTTATGCATACTTCCCGACACTGGCTCCTGAGCTCGAGGTTAAGGCACCCCTTGAGATCCCCTACTCGCACAGATTTGAGGGTTGGTGCCTGTCGAGGCCCCGGCTGACTTTACCCTTCCTCCGGCAGTTCTTTGATACTGTACGGACGATAGAGGTAATCTAGAACTCTTAGTTCTTCATGCTTTCAGTTTTGATTCATCTCGCATATTTATGAAATCTAATTAGCTCACGCACTTGTTACCCATAGGTTAACTGGCAGCCTTGGGTAGCCATGCCAAGGAATCCTTGGTTTCTGTTCGCTGGGGCATAGGGCACTTCGTAATACAGGGTTCTACTTGAGGGACCGGTTGGCAGAGCGTGGTTCCTCAGAGAGCGCTTCATGCGCCAGACGATGGGGAACTCTAATCAGGACGTCCCCTCATTGCCTCCACCAGAGATGCGGTCTGCAGGGGATCTCACACCCCAGAAGATGGAGGACCTCATGTTGGGTATTGACGTGGTGCTTTTCCTAGAGGAGGGGGATTATGCGACATATCGCTATACATACTTAATGCCTCCACTGAAAGATGTTCGTGCCTCCAGGAGGAGGGCTGCTGACATGCCTTCCTCGAGTCGCGCTCGAACTAGAGACATTCCTTCGACCAGTGGAGCCGGCACATTGAGGGGTGGGGCTGGATGGATGCCCTCTACTTGCCAGTATGCTAGATGGCTAGATCTTCCGACCAGGCTGACAGGTTGGGAGTATGGGACACCATACCAGATCTCGCTAGAGCCGCCACGGCCGGATCACCGATACGTCAGTGACCCTGACTCAGCACCGGTATGCTTCACAGTTTTCATTTATCATTCAGATATTTAGACATTCATTCATTCACTGATGACTTGAACTTGTGTGTGCAGCCTCCCGGGGAGTATACCGAGGGGTTACTCGGAGTGGTAGCTTCACTCGAGGGCATAGTTCTACGGAGGGAGACGATGCTTTGTGCCTCCGGCGTTCAGGTACTTCTCAAATTCCTCGCATTTATCATGCTTCTGATGACATATGGAAACCGAACATTTCACTGTATTGATTCGTTACATGTATAGAACACATCTGACACATCGTATTCACACACCATATCTGCATGCACCCACTCTATGTAATTCTCGCATTTGCATCTGATATACATACTGGCTGACGCGTTCAAACTATCCTTTTCAGGTCCCTTCTCTGCGGACTGGGCCATCTAGGCCTTCTCGAGCGGCTAGGGGAGGAGTCTCAGCACGCGGCCAAGGGGGACGCAGGGCACCTGCCATATATGAGGAGGAGTCTAGCGAGGAGGAGGAGTCGGCACATGCACAGTCGGAGACATCTGTAGGCAGGGATGACGACTTTGGTTCTAGTGCTGAGGGCAGAGGCGACGCCGAGGAGGATTTTGATGACGGTGACTCTGATTCAGATGATGGTGCCGGTGCCGATGACACGGAGGTTGCTCAGCCGAAGAGGATGAAAAGGGCCTCTCGGTCTTGAGCTTGATGGCGCTGATGTAGATGTTCCTGCTTTATTTTCTTTTTACATGTAGTTGTAGTACATTGTACAGCTTAGGTAGTTTTATTTCTCTTCGAAACTTGTACCCTTTTGCAAAATGTTGTAAAAAGAAGCCATGATGGAATGAAAACGACTTTTTGTTAGGAAAAAAAAAGTGTTGTACTAGTATTTTTAGCATCGCATCGCATTACACCATTTTGCACAAAAATGAATTTGAATGAAAATAGAACAACGTGTATTACCAAGTCAGGTAGTGAACCGACGCAACAAACTAAACGACTATGAAACAAAACCTTAGCAAGTTTACAACTCGATAAACAAAGAGCAACAACTCGATAAGCAAAACAACTTGATAAGCGAATGCATTTTGAGACAAACAAATTGACAAAATGCATCCGAAACAGAGGTAAACTTGAACCTGCAGTACTCTCAATACACAGGAAAGCTAGAGACTCATTCCTGGAGGCAAGGAACAGCTGGAAACAAGCTTTTTGCACATGGTCGACCAGTTTTTCTGTTTGCAGCCCAAAAAAGTAGCTGGCCGACCAGAAAAAGTGGTCGGTCGACCACTTATCCTAGGAATCTCCAGTTTTGTGACACTTGTCCTCCAAACAGTGCCTTATCCTTTATAAAGGTTCTAGCTTCGTGGTTCCCTCATTCCAACTCAGTTTTGCACCAAAATGGAGGCGTTCCTCATCCAAAATCTCACAAGTTGGATCACTTCCTTGGATGGCTCGGAAAAGGTGAATTTTCGAGGGTTTGGCATAAATGCACTATTCATGTTGAGCTGCACCCCGCTGCGTTTTCCATTCCTTCATGCCGCGGCAAGGTTTTGGAACCCAATAACACACGTCTTTAGCTTTGGCGGACAAGAGATATGTCCCACATTTGAAGACTTCCAAGCTTTAATGGAATCCGAGTGCGAGGAAGAAATTTTGCCTCAGCTACGGTTCGGCCACATCTAAGCCTTAGGAAGGATGTGTGGCCTTACTTTGCATGACACTCGGTCATTGATTCACAACGGAGAGCTAGACATTCCGGGCTTGGTTTGTTAGTTTTCTGATGCTGGTGATCGGGGTGATCACGAGTAGCAGGGTTATTGGCGACATGCACTTTGCTTGTGCGTGTTGTCTCATTTCTTGCTTGCCCCAGGCTCTGGAGGGTTTAGCACTCGTTTGATTGAGGTCATCGAGGGCCTAAAAGAAGGCAAGAGCTGCATTGCCATGACCTTAGCTGAGACGTTGATGGGATTGGATGCTTTTCATCGCCGGGAGACGGCTAGATTCGCGGGGAGTCCATTACTATTACAGGTAATATTTCCCACCCTATCTCACTCGTATATTGCTCACATCACTCGGCCCTCAGGCTCGGTTTTTTTTTTTTCAAAACCCCTTTTTTCACTTTTTCTCTCAACGAACACCTCTCTATTCTTTAATCTCTCATTTTTAATCCCTCCCCAGATATGGTTGATGGACAAATTGAGGATTGCGGACTCCTGCCCTGCATACTCAGCTCGCAGCTATTTCTTCCGACGACGTCTAGTTGATGCCCCTGATGAGGGATAGTGGTTTGACTAGATGTGTAGTTTGTCCGCAGATCGCATTGCTTGGCATTGCTCTTGGCTCAACCTGCCGACAATGAGCTACAGTATGACTCGCCAACCCGGGATTCAGTTAATTGGCTTGACACACTGTGTGTTCTACTTTTCGTTATGGATCCGACCCCAATTTGGACATGATCAGACTTGTCTGGAGGAGGGAATAGAGTATCCTGCTACATTTCCGATCCGAGGTGCACAGTTGGCTCGGTATACCATGGCATGGAGGACTAGAGAGCTTCTGGCCCCCGCTCCCACTTTCAGCTGCATCCTCTCTGATGAGTGCATAGATTGGCTCAATGAAGAGGCACAGATAGGGCCCAGCTTGGCATCAGAGGCTTCGACCAGCTCTGGGAGGGGAGACAGGAACACCTGACTATGCCCCGAAGTTATTTGCTTCAATCAGAACTTTCAAGCTTTCTTTACGAATGTAATGAAAAGTAACTTCAATTTTGTATTCAAGAGCAAGAGAACTCTATATTGAAATCAATGAAATTGAAAGTTGTGGGTACTAAAAATTTTCCGCTGGGTCCAAAAATGGCCTAAGTTGTAAAAAAGATTAATTTGAACAAAATCAACTTTTATTAAAACTTTTTAAAACCATTTTCGATATGGATCAGAACTAGACATGCCTGAGATCTGTCACTGAGATGCATAACCCTGGATTCCAGCAACTGGAAAGTTGCCCCTAGTTTGAGTAGCACTGCACCGGAGATCATAACCGAGCTCTTGAATGCTAAATAGACAAAGATGACCAAACATAATCACATGGACAAAGTTGATCGAGGAAGTGTTTATGGCTGGACTTCGGGATGAAGTTGCCTACGTATCCTAAAGATGGGAATCAAGCCTTACGTAGTTCGGCCTGGGTTCACTCGTGTATTACCACTCTCCTTTTGCACTCTAACTTTTACCAAGACTGCCCTTTGCGGGTTTTCAACCTTGCGAGCCCAGTTTTTATAATTTTAAATTTTCTATGCTCTAACTTTTGCCTAGGTCGCCCTTTCGGGTTTTCGGCCTAGCGAGCCACTTAGGGATAATATTTCTTCAACTTGTCCATGTTGATCTGTTGGGAGAACTCTAGGCCATCTAGGTGTATCAGAACCTTGCCCCTAGGGTCATGAATGGGAGCTCGGTTGTCTTTGAGCATCAAATCTCCTTCCTTCAAATTCCTGGACTTAACTTTCTTGTTGAAAGCCCTGGCAATTCGTCGTTGATAACCCTGAACATGGTGCAGTGCTTTCAGCCTTCTCTCATCAAACAGCATAAGTTCTTCGAACCTGCTATGCTGCCAATCTGCCTTAGCTATTTGACACTTAGCCAGTACTCGTAATGATGGAACCTCAACTTCGATAGGGAGAACAGCCTCCATCCATAAACCAAGGAATACGGGGTTGCTCTAGTAGAAGTTCGAATTGATGTCCGGTAGCCCCACAGAGCAAACGACAACTTATATGGCCAGTCCCAGTAGGTTTCCACCATCTTCTACAATATATGTTTGATGTTCTTGTTGGCGGCCTCAACTGCTCTGTTGGTCTGCGGCCGATATCTAGATGACTTATGAAAAGCCACATTGTACTTGTCCAACAAGTCAATCACCTCCTTCATGAAGTGGGAACATTATCTGAAATGATCTCGTTCGGAACCCTGTAGCGACAGATGATGTTGTTCCTGATGAACTTGGCAACATGCGAAGCTTTCAACACCGCATATGACTAGGCCTCAACCCACTTTTTAAAGTAGTCTATCGTGACCAGAATGAACTCATGCCCGTTAGACCCCTTCGGGGTGATAGCTCCGATCACATCAACCCCCCAGACTGAAAATGGCCATGGCGAAGTCATGTTGTACAGCTTTGATGGCGGAATGTTCATGCGGTTTGCATGGATTTGACATTTGTGGCATTGCCGAACAAAGCCAATACAATCCTCCTCCATGGTGGACCAATAATAACCCTGTCTAAGGATCTTCCGAGGTAGCATTACCCCATTCATGTGCGCTCCGCACTCTCCTCCATGGATGGGCTCCATCAGGCGCTTTGATTCTTCGGCATCAACACACAGCTTATGCATCCCGAGATGACCTCTCTTGTACAGTTTTCCTCCACAGATGATGAACTGAGCAGCCATTCTTCAAATTGCCCTCTTATCTTTGGCATTTGCCCCTAGTGGATATGCCTCTTTTTCCAAGAAGTTCCAAACATCGTAATACCAAGGATTCTCATCTTGTACCTCATCTATGGCGACAATCAGCTCGTAGGCCGGCACAAATTTCTGGTCAATGATAATCGGACGCATCCGGACTCCAAAAGGGATGTCTATCATGGAAGATAGAGTTGCTAATGAATCTGCGAACCTGTTGTTCTCTCTTGAAAGATGAGCGAAATTTAGCTTCTCAAACAGAGGAATCAGTAAGTCCAAGGTCTGGTGGTAAATTCTCATATTTTCTTCTTTGACTTTCCAATCTCCTTTAGCTTGAGATACAACAAGGTTCGAGTCCCCGATGACGTCCAACCGTTTTGCCCCTAGTTCTAGGGCGGCTTCTAAACCAGTAATGCATGCCTCATACTCTGCTTCATTGTTCGAGACTTTGAACTGGAGTTTGAATGCTAAAGGTATGTGGGAATTGTCGGGCGCTAACACCCCTATCCCATATCCGTATTGGTTTGACACTCCGTCAAAGTACATTGTCCAAAACTCATCTTTGACTTGCAGAATGGCCTCATTCGGGAATAAGTACTCAACTGTTTCATCCCCTTCAATTGGGTGATCGGCTAGGAATTCTGCTACCGCTCTCCCTTTTATTGACTTGCGCGTCACATACTTCAGATTGAATTCGGAAAGCAGAAGCAACCAACGGGCTAGCCTACATGTAAGTGCTGGTTTCTCGAAGAGATATTTGACGAGATCTAATCTTGAAACTAATATTACGGAGTAAGCTAATAGGTAGCGCCGCAGCTTCCTGGTAGCCCATACCAAGGCCAGACAAGCCTTCTCCAACGGAGTGTAGCGGGTCTCATAATCCAGCATTTTCTTGCCCAGATAGTAGATAGCCCTCTCCACTTTGTCCTCAGACTCTTGTGCAAGCATGCAACCCATTGTAGTTTCAATCACTGAAAGGTACAAAATCAACGGTTTCCCCAGCTCAGGTGGTGACAACACAGGTGGGTTCTGTAAATCCTTTCTTCAAGAGACCAAAGAGTGGTTCACAAGTCAAGGTTAATTTAGAAATAAACCGTCTTATGAATTGCACTTTACCCAGAAAGCCTCGCACCTCCTTTTCAGTCCTTGGTGGTGGCATTTCTAAGATGGCCTTGATTTTGAAAGGGTCGACCTCGATGCCCCTCTGTGTGATCAAGAACCCCAGCATTTTTCCTGATGTAACACCGAATATACACTTCTGAGGATTCAGCCGTAGCCTATACTCTCTGATCTGTTGAAAGAACTTTTGCAAGGCGGTGTAGTGGTCCTCTCTTTCTTTGGACTTGACAATCATGTCATCTACATACACCCCAACCTCCTTGTGGATCATGTCGTGCAATATTGTGGTCGCGGCCCATTGATACGTAGCTCCAGCATTCTTTAGCCCAAACGGCATTACCCTATAACAATAGGTCCCCCACGGGGTGGTAAAAGCAGTCTTCTCCCAGTCTTCGGGTGCCATCAATATCTGATTATAGCCTGAAAACCCATCCATGAACGAAAGCAACGCATGCCCTGCAGTGAAGTCCACTAACTCATCGATATGCGGCAGAGGAAAGTCGACCTTCGGACTAGCTTTGTTCAAATCCCTGAAATCCACACATACCCGAATTCTGTCATCCTTCTTCGGCACCAGAACGATGTTGGCCAACCAAGTTGGGTATTCAGATACCAGCAAGAACCCTATGTCAATTTGTGAGGTGACCTCTTCTTTGATCTTGAGAGCCCAGTCTGGGCGGATCCTTCTGAGCTTCTGCTTAACAGGTCGGGCCTCTGGGTCAAGAAGGATCCGGTGCTGTACAATCTCAGGATCGATTCCAGGCATGTCTTCGTAGGACCACACGAAAACATCTTTGAAATCTTTTAATAAAGCACCTAAGCGTTCGCGCTCCTCCGAAGACAACGTGGACCTAATCTAGACCAGCCGCAGGTCCTTCTCAGTACCAACGTTAATTTGGGTGATTTCATCAACCAAGGTTTTAACAAACCTCTCCTACTCTTGATCAAGCAAATATTGCAAAACCAAAGGAATTTCTTCCTCGTTGTTTTCATCAAAATTTTGAAAATCCTGATTAATGCAATAAATTAAGGGCACAGAAAAGTAATCGAAGGCCACAGTCGCACAATTCTCATTAAGCACTTCCAAGTCGCCTGATTCATCTGTTACAACAGACACAAAGAAAAAAATGACCTAGACAGGACTGTGGATCCGGGTTATCACTCCCAGGAATACCGGACTCAGACTCAGACGAGCTGGAACCTGATTCCCACCCTACGGGCTCGGTGGAATCAGATTCCGGCTCACCACCTGACCCGGTGTTGCTCGATAAGAAGCCTTCCTCGTATTGCTAGATGAGGGAAGGCGCAATGGACACATCCAAGATATTCCAAGATGGGCTTGCAGCCGTTTCATTCCCAATCATGAACACTGAGAGGTCATTCCCCAAGCACTCATGTACGATCGGAGGATTTGAAAGTAGACAAGCCAGTGTTACTCCCGTTTCAAACTCTGCTTCCTCGGAAACCTCCTCTTTACACTGCTTAGCCTCAACTATTAGGTCTATTTGCTCCTCGGCAACATCATCCTCAAACAATTGCAAGTCAAAGAAGATTTCAAACCCCAGCAAGCATCTCCTCTCTGCATTCAACCATGGCTCTGGGAAGCCGTAAAATGGGAAGTCCTCCCCCACCCGGACAAAGCGTCCGTTCAGGGTACCTTGAATCGGTCAATGCATCAACTCAAAATGCTTCCCTGCCTGCTTAGCTTTGGCTCTTCCGGCGATTTCTTTCCCTTTCTTGACCCAATCCTCCTTGGTAGGTAGGTAACCTAAACCAAAGGTATGCGAGTTATGCGGCACTTCGGCCGATGTCGCAACGCCTTTCCGGCCACTTTTCCCTAATCCTATCCCGGGGATGTGCTGGAGTTTGTTCATGAGGTATACAGACTGTGCGTTGACATAGAGCCCTTCGTCAATAGCCAGAATGTTTTGTACAACCCGGGCCTCGGCTAGGCTAAATCCTAACAAGAACACATCCTCTGTGCCATGTTTGATCTCTAGAACCGGCGTAGGCACCTCTGGCGGCGGATGGATTGATGAATTCCCAAAAACTATGGCCACCCCCTTTTCGTGGGGGTACTTCAACATTTGATGCAGGGTGGAAGAGACCGCCTTCACCTGATACAGCCACGGTCGCCCTAGGAGTAGATTAAAGGTCGCGGGAACGTCCAAGACATGAAAGTCAATATCATGCTATCCTAGACCAACCTTAGTCTGAATCTGCACAGTGCCCATCACTTTTCTGCTCGTACTGTCATATACCCGAATCACCTGGGCAGTGGGTGTGAAGTCCGCGGGCTTCAATCTGATAACATATGCTGTCCTTGACGGACATACGTTGATGGCGGATCCCGTATCGACAAGAACTACTGGTATCCATTTGTCTCTACACTGCACAGAGATGTAGAGTGGTTTGTTATGATTTACCCCGTCAGGCGGCAATTCCTTGTTAGTGAAGGTTAATGTCGGGGAAGCTCCTCCCGAAAAAACCAATCCTACCAGCTGCTCAGGCGTGATATCAATCGAAAGTTTAGCCCTGTCCATCGCAGAGAGGACAGCTTGTCTGTGTACTCTTGATGCCATAAGCAGTCCCCAGATGGAGATGTCTGCTTGTATCTTCTTCAGCTGTTTCAATATAGCCTCCTCTTCGAGTAGCTTTTTTTTCTGCTTCTCTGCCTCCTTGTCCTTTCCGGACGCCTTTGGTTGATCTAGTTGTGGGGGCTTGAAATACCGCCCACTTCTAGTCATGTGGTCAACTTCTCTAATATACCTGGTATCATCCGGTTGGTTGTTCCCCTAATCTTCGTCTGTGTGGGCGAGACATAGGTTGTCGTCCTCCCACCACATGCCATCGGCCATCGACAATCAGCTATTTGGTTCAATTACAACTGTTCCTATGCCCACAGCACATTCCATTCCCGTGCCCTCAGCACATTCTATCTCTACGGGGGCTTTGGCCTTTCTAGCCCTCTCCAGATCTTTGATCTTCTCTTACTCAAACTGTTTCAGTGCAGCCTGCTGCTCAGCATCCTCTGTACTCAAACTGTTCTGATCCTGAGCAAAATTCTTAACACCGATGCTCCCCGGCGATTCATTCTGATCTCCGGCCACTCCGGCCACTGCTGATGATGTTCCAACCCCTGATTGCCCTTGGTCTGGCTGAAGTTGTTCAATAGCATCCAGCTCGTCACTGAGCCACCCGGTAGCTTCCGCTGACCTATCTAAATCGAACCAGTTAACAGTCACGTCCCTCGGATCCTGTTCATTGAAGAATTGAAGGTTGGCTATGTCCTCTTCCAACTCCGCTAGGTCATCTAGCCCTTGATCAGGTCCATCTTCTCGAACGACACAGATCTCTACTCCGGCTGGTAGTCCTACCCTTGGCTTAATCTACCCTGTTGGTGTAATGTAGCCGCTCGGGTCGTACACAAATCTTACAGACCCCTCAGGCTCTGAATAATCATTTCCATCTACTTCCGCAATCATCCCGATTCTATCTTTGATAGTCACCACCACCGGCTCAGGTTGGGTTTGGGAGATGTCCAGTATGCACAAATCCATGCTTTCTGGGATGAATACCTTTGGCTTAAGTAGGTAAGAAGGGGTGATATATATGCTAGGGTCGTATGACATAACCCCGGTTTGGATGAAGTTGATGCGTTTGGGAGGTGGAGCTTGGTTATGTGGTGGGAGTGGGTTAGTTGTGACATTTGGTTTTTCTGGAGGTGCGATCACCTTATTGTCAACGAGATCTTGGATGTCGTGACGCAGTCTAAAGCACTGGTCGGTGTCGTGACCATGTTGTTGGTGATAGGCATAGTACTTAGCTGGGTTATGAGAGGGAGGAAGTGTATTTGGCAATGGTCGCTGCTCTAGGGGCTTCAAGTGCCCTTTCTTGATCAAAACCCCCAAAGCTTTGGACAGGGGCATGTATAGTGGGGTGAAGGTTCTTTGGCCTCTGGGCACATATCTAGCTGGTTGTGAGCTACTACCGGGCGCACCAGTGAATGGAGTAGCTGTGAGAGTTTTGGGAAGGGTGGTGGTGACCATTCTGACATCTGAAGTCCTGCCAGCTGCAGCACTACTTGTGCCTGCATTTGTGCCGCGGTTGAATGCCCTCTTGGGCTACTCTCTCTCATTATCAATGAGGCCTTGTTTCATGGCGTCCTCTATTTGCACCCCAATCTCATGTAGGTCTGCAAAGGTGGGGAGGGGGAGAACTATCATTTTTTGCATGAGCTTGGGTTGGAGGTTGCATACAACCATCCGAATTTGATCCTTGTCCACGGGCCTGACGGTCATCATCGAGGCCTTGGCCCTCCAACGGGTTACAAAGTCGGAGAAGCTCTCCTTTGGTTCTTGGCGGGTGGTCTCGAGATCACAAGTTGTGACCTCGATCTGTGTATTATAGGAGTATTGAGCTATGAAGGCCTCAGCCATCTCCTCCCAACTTCTTTTAACGGAGTCTTCTAGTTTGGCATACCAAATGGTCGCTACACCCGACAGGGTCCGACCAAATAGGGAAAGCTTCTGTGATTTGGAGAGGCCCATCGGCCTTAAGATGTTCGAAAACAGCCGCAGGTGTACCATAGGATCCCCGGACCCATCGAAGTGGTCAATATGTGGCATTTTAAACCGGTCCGGCAGCGTCACAGCTGTGTCGGTGTACCCGTCCTCAATATCCGGGATGGACTTCACACCCTGGGATTTCTTGAACAGCTTTTCAAGCTTGCTCACTTTTAGTGCTGTGGGGTCCACTTCGAACTCAAAGGGAGAATCTGGTAGGTTGGTAGGTGCTTTGGATAGCTGGGGTAAGATTGGGGGCGGAGCCGGCCTTGTTGGAATGTCCGTATTTTCCTGGACATTTGGCGTCTCCCCGAGTATTAGAACTCTAGGTGGGGGAGGAGATGTGTGTGAAGCAGATGCTCCGGTTTGCTACTGTAGCCTGGCAATTAACTCTGCCTGTTGGGCCATGACCTCGGCCTGTTGCTTGGCAAATTCTGCTTGACGGGTAACGTCTTGCTGCATGGTTTGCATACTCTCTTGAAGGTGATGCATCATGTCTTCGATTCCTGCCATATTATACTGATCTATCTGAATAACCGGTATATGTTCCCTCTCTGTGGGAGAACCAGAACTCTGATTCCTACTATACTCAGGTGGGGTAGACAAAGCCCTCTAAACGGATTGCTGAACGGATATCCTCTACCTAACTGCCCTTCGTCTAATAACCGGGGGTAATGAGTAGTACACTGGTTGTCCGTCTATCAGATCCTCGGATCGATGAAGTCTACGGCCTCTAACCCAGAGTGCTTGAGAAATATCTGCCTGATCGGATGCAATTGTGCTAAACTACCTTGCAAAAAGATAAATAAAGCATAATAAGTAAATAAACGACCAAAAAAAAAATGAATAGCATAACGACTTTAAATAAACACAACACACAGTTGATATTTGTGAGCTGAAGCACATTGATCGCTGTTGCCCAAATAGCTGCCCCAAAACTGAATCTGATACCTGCAGATATAACTGATTCTCAAATACTGATGCCCTCAGGCCTGATACTCAGACTTGCAAACTGATACGTGCAACCCTGTAGAGACACACTCTGACAGCACATAGTAAGCAAATGAGAGCCAAAACACCCCTATGTTGGGGTAAGGTTTCCCTGTCCTATTTTGTTAGGAGCTAGTGTTACACTACGCACACAGCGGTTTCAAAACAACCTACAATCGGGTAAGCAACCTGTCCTAGTTTGGGATAGTCACTATGGATTCCGAATATGCACTAGGTCGAATGGTCAAAAAGGGTGCCTCCGTAAAACTGGGGTTTGTGTTTCCGTCGTGGCAGAGCCCGCAACCGGTCAGCCTTATGGCATGCTTCTCAAAGCAAGCCTCCGGCAAACCGTTTAGGAATAGCATACGGCAAACACGGTGTCCTAGGCGCACCAATGCAAATGTAATGCAAAGAAACACATAAGTGTGAACAAAACACGATATCATGAGTTCGAGTCAAGTTCTCTAATTCCCCAGCAGAGTCTCTAGAAACTGTAGACGTGCCCCTTCGGGCTTTACTTACTACAGTTCGTACTCAAATGTCACGGTTCTTAATCTGATCTCACAATGTGTGATGTGAGGTTGATAAATCACCAAAGAGCCCAAATCCGGCAAATCATTTTGGAAAACTGATTTTTGTAAAGAAGTGCCAAACATGGACTGCTTTGCCAGATACAGAGTCGCCATCTAAATATTTATTTTGGGGGAATTTAGGAAACCCTGACTCGTGCCTAAGGCCACATGTCCATCATCACCAAAGTTGCCTCGGCTCGGGAACTTGGGTACGATTGGGGAAGGTCATTTAATGAGCACCCCCGCTCGCCCGATCAAAGATTGGCCTGTTCTAAGCATGATATCGAATTTTTGAAAGCACATGTGCTCTTATTCCGATTAATTAGCTAGAATTACTATGTGATGTGCACAACACACAAGTATAGACTAGATCGCCTAATTTGGAACAAAGCATTGCATATCCATTTGTTTGGAAAATAGTTTGAAGTTTGCTACTTGCAAGTAGGCTAAAATACGAATTTCGATGAATTGTTCCAATCCAAGTAATCCAACTTTCACCCATAGGCATTCAGGCAGTTATATCACATAAGCAGTTAGCCTCATGGCAAGCATGCTTTCATGGCAACATTAACACACATGCAGTATGCTAAAGCGTAAACGCTCACAGGGTACTCCAAGCCAAAACAAAGAACTAGTTAGAAATCATGCATGATCCTAGTTCATGTTAAAATGGCTAATGTAACACATGCAAAAATACAATGAAGATAGGCTCGGCTATTCTAGAATGTCATGTGAAATGCAACTTGGCACATGTATTCAAATAGGAATTGAAATACAATGCAGTTAGTATGATGCACCGAGCCCGGTGCATGCAATATAGATGAATGGATGCACGCATGCAAGCATAAGGTATGCTAAATGAAACATGCCCTAAAACTAACCATCGTAAGCGGTTAAGTAAAAGGGAGAAAGAAATAACGGTTGGAAGACATGCATCACACACACGCATGTTTATTACAACAGTGTGCCTTCTTGAGGGAGGGACCGAATAAGAATCTAACTAGCTAACCTAAGCTAATTAAACTAATTATTACAATACAAATTAATTAACTAATCCTAGTTAACTAATTATTACAAAATGAATTTAAATAGCTAAACGCATTAACTATTAAGAGGTACAGACCAAAACAAAACCTAGCTATCTAAGCATGGCAGCTAAGGAAAACAGTAAATCAGGAGCCTCGGAGGGAGAGGAATGCATGCATGTCCGGTCGCCTCGTTCGGAAATTCGCCGCGATGCCCCAATTTGCCTCTGTTTGCAACTACTCTCAGAAACTTGCACCAAGCTCCAGAAAGCTTAAACTTAACCTTAGGAACCCTGTGGGATGGTGGCCGACCACTTTTGGTTGTTAAAAAACCAGAAAAGTGGTCGGCCAACTAGTTTTTCTGGCTGGCCGACCAGTTGTTGCTGCTGAACTGCAATTTGCTGTAACAGAGAGCAAGAAAGGGCATGGCAATGTATTTGCAAGATATGTGTGCACAACCACCCTGCCTATCATGTCATGAACTCAAGGGGGGTGTGGTTCTCGACCCTCGGGCCACCAATCGCGCATTTCAATGCATGATGGCCGAAAGGCGAAGTTGCACAATTCAATATGAAAATGAATGCACAAGTAAACACATAAAGCCTAAAACTCTATCATGTGTGGTCAAGAGCATCGGCGACTGGGAATCGAGGCACGTTTCATCACTTCAAGTATAAAATGTCCCTCTTTTCCCGTGTTTGGACTAACACCTATTCCAAACACAATGCAACACATAACATGGCATGCTCAATGCAATGTAATGCAACCTTAGCATGCAAACATGCAATGCAATATGAACAACCTAACAAGGCTAACAGCATGCACAATGCACAATGCTAAGAACAACTAGCATGCACAATGCAAATATCAATTAGCATGCACAATGCAATGATGTAACCTAAACATACACAATGCAAGGTATAAGGCATACACAATGCGATGAACATGACATACACAATGCGATGATCTACATGGCATACACAATGTAACTAGCAACCTAGCATACACAATACAAGGAATAACGTGGCATACTTAATGCTAAATGCTAAGAACTAGATGGCATACTCAATGCAAGGCAATCATAGGGTTCTTAACACAATGTAATGCATGCATGCACAACGCAATGCAACAAGGGCAACAATATGCAAACCATATACTCAATGGACTTAAACCAAAATGGACAGACCTCGGCCATGCCAAAACAGTGGCCGTTGGTGATGAAATGAAGGCACATAAAGCAAGGCATACATGCACAATGCATTGGCCATCAAAGACGCCAAAGAGCACAACTCTCAAGAGTGCTCAATGAGTAACAAAAGTGGAAGTGTAACAACACTAAGTGCACTGAAATGAAGCAAGAAATGATGCCAAATCATTCAAACAACATAAGTAAAGCATGCTAGGGTCCTAAGGCATGAAAGCTAGTAAAGAGCAACACAAAGGAGACATGCAATACATGGCACAAACACATGAACTAAGCATGGACAGAGCTCAAGTAGGTCCAATCATGGACCAAAACATGCTGACACGAGAGCCCAAAGGCCTAGGCATGCAAGCATACGAGCTAAGGCATAAGCTAGGCAAAAATGCTCAATACTCAAAGGCACTTAAAGCATGATTGAAGTGGGAGCATGGCAAGTCTATATGCTCTGAAATGTCATGTTAGCTGATGCCAAATCATGTACACAACACAAATAAAGCATGCAATGGTGCTCAAAGCTTGAAGCAAGCAAGAGCACTTGTACTATAAGTATACAAAACATGAAGCATGTGATTGGGGCAACCTAAAATAGTCCTAGTACATGCTAAAATGTGTCTAAAACATGCATGAAAGGAAGCCAAAATGTGCTAGCATGAAGGGCATGAAGCATGATTAATGCAAGGCATATAGGGCGGATTACACTACACCTATTAGGACCAAACATGGCATGACTTAACCAACAAAAATTAGAGTTATGTCATGGCATAATAACCCTAAAAACACACTAAAATGGTGGTTCGCAAGCAAGGGCATGAAGGCATACGCAATGGTTCATGTTAAGGCATAAAGGGGCAAACCCTCCAAGGCATTGAATGAGTGATAAATGGGAATGTATAGCCATGAAACATAGACTGAAATCACATAACAAGTGATGCCAAATCACTGAAACAAGCCAAGTAATGCATGCTAGTGGATTCAATGCATAAGGCTAACAAGCTAGATTGAACTATAGCTATACAAAGCAAGTCATGGATGACCAATACAACCAAAATCAGACCTTAAACGTGCTAAAACATGAACAAAATCTTCTTGAAGTTAAGCCAAAAGCATGCTAGAATGACATGTCACAACATGATGTATATTAGGCTATTTCATGGAAATACACTACAAGTGCAAGGAGCATGCAAAGGCTAACCAAACCAAACCTAAACAGAGGTATGACATGGTAAAACAAGCCCAAGAACATGCTGAAATAGACACAACATAGGCTAGAATGACATGCTCAAACATGAAGCATACAAAGCTAGTTTAAGGGATTTACACTACAAGTGTATTAACCATGCATGGAGTGACTAAACTAAGCAAAAATAGTGGTATGCCTCAGCAAAATAACCACAAATACAAGCTAAGATGTGGCCAACAAACACTTGGTAGAGATGCTCAAACATGAGGCATGTTAAGGCATGTATTAAAGATGCAAGGAGAGGGGATGGCCCTCCCTTTCTTAGGACCTTAGAACACCATCCCCACCACTGAAATCCCTCTGGATTTCAGTGGTGAGAAGGCCAATACAAGGTGGTCCCGAAGCTCATAAAAAAGGCTAAAAAACAAGGCCAAACAAGGCCTAAGAGGGGGTAAACAACCCCAAACACAAAAATGATCTGAAACAAAGATCAAAAGCATGCAAAAATAGAACTTTTATTAGTTATAAGTTAAGCTTAAAACTGCATGCAAGAAGGGCTAAAAGCTTAAGCAAGAAAGGGGGTTTTAAGGCTTAGAAACTCACCCTTGAAGACCCTCTTTAAAGCTGTAACTCCAGCAAGTTTTTCAAGCTTAAACCAACCCAAGAACACCAAAGACAACCTCAAGAAGCCTCAACAACAAAGGTATGGTGTTTTAGTGTGTGTTTGTGCACAAAAGTATGATCAAATGACACTTTTAAGGCACAAAATGAAGAACAAGAGTAAGATAGATACGACTATGTAAGTACTCAAGGCACAGAATTCTAAACCTCAAGGAGGAAGTAGGAGCCTCCCTCTTATAGAAGAGAAAAGCCAAGGCTTCTTGGAGAAGCTAAGTTTGAATGCCATCCCTCCATACACGTGTGTGGAGGATGGCTCAAATGCTCTCCAGCTATGCCAGCTGTCCTAAAATATCTCCAAAAAGGTACCAAAAAGCAGCCAACCACTTGAACTGGTCGGCCTGCTAGTAAAAGTGGTCAGTCGACCACTTTAGGTGGTCAACCAGAGTACAAACTGGTCGACCATAGGTGGGATAGGTCAACACACTAAATTCAAGGTGGTGGTGTGGTGGTCAACCAGAAAAGATGGTCCAAAGACCAAGAAAGCCAATTATTTGACAAGAAAACTAGCTGGAAAAAGAAAAAGTGATCTCCAAGGAGAAATACTGGTCTCCCACCCTTGTACCACCTTCCAAACAAGGAAAGCAAGGTTTGTACCAAAAAAAAACCAAAGCGGATGCAAGACGAGAAATCGGGAGGCGAAACACGCGGCTAAAATCCCCAAAAACTAGCTAACGAGCATCACGAGTGGTATGCAACCACAAAAGTGGTCTCCTGAACCATAGTGTTACTCTAGGCAGAGGCAACAAGGTGTGGTTCAAAAACCACACCAAACGGAGAATGTTAAGCAGCCTCGAGACAAGGTGCGCGACCAAAGGCTACAAAAACCGAGAACTAGTCTCCAAACGGGAAAAGTGGCCTACGACCACAAAAAGTAGTCTACGACCACAGAGAGATGGTCTAAAAGACCACTCCCTCCCTCCTAGAAGGGAAAACAAGACTTGGTCCACAAACCGAGCCAAAGCACAAAGAGTTCCGAGGCCCGGAGGCAAGGCTCTCAGCCAAAACTCCGAAACCTCAGAACGAGCACAACATGCACCATCACCGAGCGCTCAATCGATGACGTTTGAGTCTTAAGGTCGGTCAAAAATGGGGTGTCTACACCTAGTGCCTTTGAGAAAAAGTTAGAGCATCTCAAGATCTACATTTTGATCCGAATAGATATGGGTTTCAGCGTTCTTGGAGTGTCTCTCTTGTGTTGCTCATCTTCTTCCTTTGAGGTAGGGATTTTTTCTACACCTTCATATGATATTTACCTTAGTTATTGCCTCTTCTGTAACAATGGTGTGATTTGAGGATGCTTTAAACAAACCTAGGGTTTGGGCATAAAAATGGAAAGAGGGGTTTTGGGTAAAGATGAAATAAATGCTTATGGGGTTTGAAAATGATGTTGTGTTATGTCTAATTTGTTGATTTTGGCACTTGGATAATATTTGGAAAAAAGGGGGAAAATTGCCCTAATTTGATCAAATTATTATTTTGTACAAATAATTGGAATTTGCATTGAAAATGTGAAATTGAGAGGGTATTGATATGAATAGTGGGATTGATTATGTATTAACTCATTCTTTGGAAGTTTTGAATAAACTATCTGTTTGAGATTGAATATATGTCTAGAGATAACTATATTGGGCTATCGGTGGAGGATAGTTTTGATTGTTATAGAGATTGCATGTGGATTAGGTGAATTGAAACTAATCTTTTGATGGTTGTCATTGAATAAGACCGCGTTTATATACATTGTATATGTATGTTTGTTGGGAGTGGAAAGGGGATGTGCTCCATGTTTGATTATATGTTTAAATACATTGCATATGTATGGATGATTGTTTGGGCGAAGTGTAACACCCCAAAATAACCCAACACAAATTAGGTATATCAACCAACATCCATCAAGAATAATAGCAATTCTCCAACCTTTACATCATTAATCAATAAGGTTTATGCAAAAGTCCCACATGCGAATTATACATTCAATGATATAAAAATACATGAATTTATAGCATATAGAACATCAAATCCCAAAAATAAATAAAATGCCCTTAAGGGTTTACATATTCCAAGGCTTATGCCCAGTTACACAAAAATGGTCTCTCAGACCCATACATGAATAACCCTTGGCTAGCAAAATAAATCACAACAAAAATAGAGTCATTTACTCTTCACAAAAAACATGTCCACACCCTCAACTTAGTGGGATCACCACATCTTTTTCTGCACCAAAATCCTATAGGGGTGAGCATAAAGCCTAGTAGAGAATCATCAACAAAGTATATACAGTTATGTAAGATTTCCAATATTAAATGCAAATCCCATGCAATGCCAATTAAAAGAGGATTTCATTTACATGCCTTTTTTAAAAGGTCACCATGTTCAACAATAGTTTGAAATCTCAACAATTTCGAGATTTACAATTTTATTCAATGGGGGCGGTAAATACGACTCAGGTAATCCCTAGGTTGGTGTCTGCAAGTAGGCTTAACTAGCACTACCAAAAACCCCACTTTACCAGTTGCTAACCGGAAGGGAAGTAGTACCTCCTCTGCGCGTGTTTTCGGTCTTTCACCCAAGACACTCAGACCAACTTAATCATTTCCATCTACACCTCCTACCCGAACTTACCAACGTATTTCCCCCAAAAACATTTCCATAGTTTCATTTCGTAGCATTTCTTTCTCAATGAAAATATTTTCAAATCTCAATTCACAACTTGCATCAGTGTAATGATAGCAATGCCAATACAACATATGCTAAAACTCAATAATTATGTTGAAATAATCAATTAAATGAATATGCCATGCAATAATTATCATCACTACATAACGTTTCTCCATCATCAACTCTCTCAGCGATAATTCATCATAATTAAACTTTCCATTCCCCTTTCAACAATATCAAACATGATACCCATAATTCCATCTAATTTCATCACAATTAAATACTTCTACATTTCGTATTTAATCGACAATTTGCCATCTCATAACTTTGTCTACAATTTTAACTATAAATTTCCATCCCCATGTTTCACACATTCCATGCAATGCATTATTTCTTTTGTGGCATAATAACAAATTGGTTAATTTCATAGACCCCCAACCCATTTCAAAAACAAAATCCATAAATTTGGGTCTTTGACTAAGATGAGGTATCTCCTCACCTTTTAAAAGAACACACACACATCAAACATCATCTCTCACACAATGAGAGTGAAACCCTCAAGGATTAACTAAAAAAATTTGAGATATTGAAACCCTCTTTTGAAAATCTCTACATTCTTGAGCCAAAAATCAAAACCTACATAATAACTTCAAGAAAACCCTTAAATCAACATCAACCTTGCAAAACATGTATATATAACTCAAAGAAGTCCCTACCTCAAGTTTGATGAAGAGATTTGCTGAAACCCTAGAATCAAAAGTCGTAGAAATTCGATCTCCACCGTCCAAAGTGAAGTTCTTGCTTTGCTCTCCAAGATTTGTGAAAAATGATGGATCAAAACTCAATGGATTGCAAGAAATCAAAGGTTCTTGGTGTTTGACGAGAGTTTTTAGAGAGAAGGGGGAGCAAAGTGTTTTTAGAGTGAGAAGGGAGGGCTAAAAGTGATACACACTCAGCCAAAAGAGAGAAAAAAAATAGAGTTCTCGGAGCCAGCCCGTCCTGCACGTGCGGCACTTGCCCCCGCACATGCAGAGCCTACTTCCGACACGTGCGGCACTGATCCCCGCACGTGTGGCACTCCTTCTCTGCACTTGGCTCCGCACCTGCATATAATGTAGTGTGCAGCCCAGAAACCTCCTAGATTTCCACATGTGCAGCCTCATCTCCCGCACGTGCGGCTCAGCCCTTAGCCCAAAAAATTCAAACCTAAGTGTAAAATCCCTTGGATTCAACTTCAACCCTCCCTAAACAAGTGGGACTCAAAATCAAACTTAAAAGAGACAAAAAATTGAGAGATAGATTTCAAAAAGTGTTGAATCCAACACGCACAAAAGAAAGTAGAATGGTTTACGTACCTGGTCATCACAAGGAGAAAGGGGATTGGACTCTATTATAATTAAGTTGGCCGGAGTGTCCTGGGTGAAAGTCCCAAAATTATACATGGGTGCCTAGCCCACGAAAGAAATATCCGTAAAATGGCAATTGTAGTGCTTGTATAGCCTACGTTTACATGGGTCCCGTTTGACAGCTACCTGCGGACGAAATATCCGTGAAATGGAAGTTTGAAGTGCTTGTGCATATGTGTTGTGTGAATTGAAAGTAATTGGGTTGTAGCCTCAGTTCGTTTGTTGTGAAATAATTAAATTGACTCATGAATTGAGAAAGATAAGTAATCGAGATGTGAATTGAAAATAAATGGATTAAGACTTGAAATTGATATTTTATGAGTATATAAAGTTGTGAAAAGTTTTAGCACGAGCATTGTTTATGCACTTGTACTTATACCTTTGCTAAGTTTCATATACTGTGTTAGATGATTTCTACTGGGCTATGGCTCACCCTATTTGGGAATAACATTTTCAGGTAATGATGGCATGCCTCCACCAAGGCAATAGCATTGGAACGACCTTTGGAAAGCAAGAGCTTCATGTTTTGTTTATTTTGTATAGCCTAGGGCTAAATTTGTAATTGAGCGAAGCTCATTTTGTTGTAACCAAGTCAAGACTTGGAAAGGTGTAAGCCAATAGGGCATCTACTTCAGTCAAACTCTTTTGTATCATTGACTTCATGTAATGAAAGGACTATTCACTCTGATTCATGCAATTATTGTTATATGTGTTGGGATGCATCTATTGTGTATTTTGAGGGCTTTACAACTAATCACCACTTTGTTGCTAACCGAAAGGCACGTGGTACCTCCTCCGCACATGTTTTCAGTCTTTCACCATGGACACTCAGGCCAACTTAATCAATACCAAACTATACCCCCTATCTGAACTTACCAATGTATTTATCCCAAAACAGTTCAAGATGTTCTGGTTTTATAAAACAATTCATTTCTCAAAGCAATAATTTTCCAATGCAAGGTTCAAAATCAATTATAACAAGATTAAATGGAATGGCAATGCAAAATGTAACAATGCATTAATATAGTTTCATTTTCAATTCCACAACACAATCCTTTATTGTGATCAATTTCCACAACACAATCCTTTATTGTGATCAATTTCCACATCTCTTGTCCAAGTAACATCATACCACATTTTCCAAGAGACAAAATAACAATGTCAAGCTTTAAAAAATCAACAATTCCGATTCCTCCATGAAAATCTCTCATTTGATACAAGTATAGTAATTTCTCTATCAATTATTTACCATGATAATTTATCAAGTATAAATTTCAAAAAAACTCGACATTTTTCCCAAAATCCCCAAATTTCTAGGGTTTCCACCAAAACTAGGTTTTTGTTCCATTTTTGAAAAGATTTTTTCCAAAACAACACCCACACTCTAGAACATGGCTCATACTCTCAAAAGTTTTGGGAGAAACAGATAAAATCCTCCTTTACAATCATCTACGGTTCATTAACCCAAAATCATAGCTCAAACATGTAAGAAATACCCCCAAACAAGCATAAACTTGCAAATATATATATATAACTCCAAGAATGTCCCTACCTCAAGTTTGGAAAAGGAAGGAGATGAAAACCCTATAATTCAACGTTGGAGAAAACTTGATTCAATCGATGTAAACGTAGCCCTTATCGCCCTCTTCGATTTGGATTAAAAAGCCCTATCAATTTTTGAAGGTTTTTGCTAAATCTTAAAGAGAAGTTTGGATTTGGGTGTGTTTGTAGAGAGAAGGAAGATAAAAGATGAGTATAAAGAGAGAGAGAGAGAGAGAGAGAGAGAGAGAGAGAGAGAGAGAGAGAAGTGAAAAAGTGTCTCAAACACATTTTTGGCATCATTTTTGACGAAAAGAGCTCGAAATTCGAGACAAATGCACCGAAATCTACAGGAGCAGTTTGAATTCCGCACAAGCAAAATTCCAAATCTGCACGAGTAGATTCTGATGCCTTCACTAGCGATTTAGTCTAAAGAAAAGCCCCAATTTTGCCACAAAATCTACACGAGTGGAATCCCAATTCTGCACAAGCAATTTCTGCCCAGAAGAACCCTATCTCAATCCGCTTGAGCAATTTTTGACAGAAGAAAACAAAATTGATTTCGCACTCCGAAACAAGTTCCATTGCCCAAAACACAAAATTTTTAACCCAAAAAAGTCAAGAGAGGTTAAGTAAGAGCATAAACGAATTTTCAACGACCCAATAAGATAAACAAAACACCGAAAGTAATGCACACTATTGAATACCAGTCAAGTCCAAGACTCGAGACATCACATATTACAACCTACATGTAAGTCCCCCAAATTAATTTTACTGAAAAATCAAACTTATAAAAAAAACATAACGGCAAATTATATTGATAGTCCTTGTGTTTGATCCTTGCGTTATTTTGGTCCTTATAATTTCAATTAATTAGATTTTCACACTGAATTTATGATTGTGTCTCAATTTAGTCCAATTGAATACAATTGGTAGCATTTTTTGATAAAAAAATAAGCACATAAGTGGCATGTGTCATGAATTTAAAAGAAAAATTATAAGTCTACTAAACTCAGTGAGTTAACCTCAATCAATTCGGTAATAATTTTTTATCAAAAGCACTAACGGTATTATCAATTAGACCAAATTGACATAAAATCTAAAATTAATGATCAAAATTGAGCCAATTAAAAATATAGGGACTAAAATAACAGTAGTGACAAAATGTAAGAACTACTGATGTAATTTGCCTAAAACATAACCTTACGGTTATCCAATCAAGATTATTAAAGATTTACTTAAAGCGCATAGACAATATTATGAAATTTATTAATAAAATCAAGTTAGTGACATTGAGTAAAAACTTTCACGCTATGTTTTCTAAAGGGGTAAAGTGGTTTTGTCTCAAATCACAAAGGGTAAAATGAATTATACCATCTTATTTATATTTCTCTTATATTTTCCATGCTCTTTTCAAATTCTTTTACCAATTCATGATTCAAATACAATTTTCTTCATAATACAATGACGATTACATTTGTTTACCAAAAATTATATATCACCTCATATGTTAGCATTTTATTATTAACAATAAAAATGAGCAAGTGTTGGGACTCATTACTTCAATAAGACTATGGATTCAAATCCTATGAAAAAAATTTAACATATTTTACTTTTCTCTCATTATGAGGATTGTATTATGTGATTGTTGAGTTAGGTGTGGTTACTATATGTAGTGATATTGTTAGGTTAAGCTAGTCATAGTAAACTATTTTGTTACGTTTCAATTGATACAACCTTAATACAAATTTTACCAACCAATCAATGACCAAGATATGTGTTGACGATTCAATTGCCCCATTAATATTCTAAAAAATATTTTTGCCATTTACCCATCTGAAATTTTGTTTTTGCTACTAAAGAATTTTCACCATGATTAATACAGTTACAAGTGCTTTCAATTTTCTTTTGGTAGCTTTTTATTTGGCCTAGTGGTTATGCAGCACTATTTTATAACGTGACACTTTTCTTTATTACAAAAAACCTAGGTTAAAAAATAATGTTTATAACTTTAAAAAAAAAATTATTCCAAGTAATTTAAGTAATTATTTGCTAAATAGTAGTTTACTTGAAATTATGCTTTTATAAACATTAGACTATGTGTCATTTTTTAAAAATAAATCTTGCAATCAAGATCACAAAAGACTTATCAAATAGTTTTAGTGGAGGGTTCATTATTGATGTAGAACAAATAGTTAAAGAATTTTGCAAACAATTTGACGAGTAAAAAGAAAATAAAAAGTTAAATTGGGAGTAAAAACGTAACTTTTGTGACGAGCTTGGAATCCTCCCAGATTTCGTATCTTCCTTGTGGATTTAAAATACTATCCGTCTACTATAACGATATCTAGCCTTATGTAATATTTTTCACTGCGTACACAATACATTTGCACTTAGTTCCTTTACTTTAAATTGTAACAAGCAAATTCTTAAACTTTAAGTTAAGTTTCAATGTTACTCTTTCATCCACTAGCATTAATAAAATTGACAAAAAATTGACATAAAATTGACATATGAGCCACACATGATATTTTTCTTGTCAAACGTCCACACTCTCACCAAAAACTTATTTTGAACATTTCACTTTTAATTGTATCCTAATGTTACATGTAAGTTAATTATAATATGTCTCATTAATATTGTAATGCCCCAAAAGTCTCTCCGACATAATCTAGGTACATCGACTAACATTCATTTTAGAGTAATAGCAATTCCCAAAATCATCATAACATTGATCCTTAAATTTTGTACAAAATAGTCCCACATGCGAATTATACATTCAGTGATATGAAATACATGAATCTATAGCATGTAGAACGTCAAATTCAAAAGTAAATAAAATGCCCTCAAGGGCTTACAAATTCCAAGGCTTAAGCCTGGTTACACAAAAATAGTCTCTTGAACTCAAAGAGTTATAGCACTAGGCTTACAAAATTTAATCACAACAAAACAGAGCCTTGTGCTCTATATACATGTATCCACGCCCTAGATTGGCGGGTTCACCACGTCTTTTCCTGCACCAAAATCCCATAGGGGTGAGCATAAAACCCAGTAGAGAATTCTTAACAAAGTATATATATTTATACAAGATTCCCCCAATATGAAATGCAAATGTCATGCTATGCCTTTTAAAGGAAGACAACGTTTTTCATCTTCTGAACACCACCATGCTCAATGACAATTTGATTTCTCAACAATTTAGAAATTTACAATTTATTTCAGAGGGGTGGTAAATACGACTCAGGTAATCTCTAGGTTGGTGTTAACTTTAGGGTTTTAGAAAGATTTAGATTTGAAAAGTGATATAAAAAGTCATTCTTGCAATTTGATATATGCATAGTCCGCTCGAGTGCAAGAGTTGAGGCTCAAGCGTCAGACACAATAAGTTTTCCCGCTCAAGCACAGAATACACACCTCTCGTACTATTGCAGACAACGGACAAACCATTCGAGCGCAAGAACGGCTGCTTGAGCCCCCACCCGCTTGAGCATAGGAAATGCCGCTCGAGTGTAGAATACACTCACCCAGTATTTTTGTAAAACTACAAAAATACTGAGAGTTTGCAAAGCATGCTCGAGCACAAGAATGGCTGCTCATGCGGAGGAGCAAAAATCTAGGCAGTAAAGGTTTGGAAAAGCAAGTAACCAACCTGTCCTAAACACACCACTACAATCCAATAACCACATTTAAGGAGGAATAAGAGGGAAAAGATAAGAACAACATTTAGAAACCATGAACTCGAGTCTGGACTACCACAAGTGTCGAGTCAAAATCGAGATCGCTATAAAAACTACTGAAAAATCAAAGCATGTGGGATAGGTGTAGACACCCCATTTTTTACCGTCCTCAAGACTTGGACGTCATCGTTTGAACACTCGATGATCATCCATGCTCGTGTTCGTTTTGAGTTCCCAAAGGTCTCGGCTGCGCGTCTTGCCTTAGGATCTCTCAACTTGTCTGTTTTGTGCTTGGTTGTGGACCAAAGACTTGTGTTTTTGCTTCAGAGGGAAGAGGGTGGCTTGTTCGCCATCCCTGCAACCCATCGGCTAAGGCATGATGCCATCGGCCTTGTTTTCTTGCTATCGGCCATAAGTGTTGGCCGATCGGCACTCTTTTTGGTCAATCAACCATATTTTTGAGCCGAGACCTTTCCATCTGCTTTTTGCAGATATTTTGTGCTAGCTGTGACAGCTGGTGAGCACAATTCTCATCCTCCATACACGTGTATGGAGGGATTGTATTCAAGACTCAAGCTTGTTCAACAAGCTTGAGAATTGAAATTCTATAAGAAGATAGGCCCCTCTCCCTTTCCAGAGGTTCTGAGATTTTGATATACAAGTTATAGATATCTCTCTCTTTATATATATTTTACCTCTCTCTCTCTCTCTCTCCATTTGTGCTTGTTCTTGCTCAAAAGTGTAAAATCTTCACACTATTGCACACAAACACCTACTAGAACACCATCCTTTGGTTGTTGAAGTCTTTAGGAGTTGGTTTTAAAGTTTTTGGAGTGGTTTACACTTGGAAAAGCTGCTGGAGTTGTGTTCTTGAAGGTGTTCTTCAAGGGTGAGTAAACTACCTTTTAATCCCCCATTTTGGCTTAAGCTTTTAGACCTACTTGCATATTGTTTTAAGCTTAACTTTATACTAAAAAAAGTTCTGATTTTTCATGCTTGTGATGTTTGTTTAAGGTCACTTTTGTTTTGGGGGTTGTCTAATCCCCTCTTAGGCCTTGTTTGGCCTTGTTTTGTGCCTTCCTTTTTTAGCTTTGGAACCATCTTGTTTTGACCTTCTCACCACTGAAATCCAGAGGATTTTCAATGGTGGAAAGGTGGTTTTTGAGTCTTGAATAGGAGAGGGACACCCCCTCTCCTTGTGTCTTGTATGCTAGTATAAATGGCTCATAATTGTAGCATGTTTGCTTAGCTTGTTTTGGCTCCATTTCAGCAAGTATTTGGTGTTAGTTTTCCATTCTATACCTCTGTCTAAAGTTGGCTTGATGACCTCTTGCATGCACCATACACTTGTAGAGCAAGTTTGCATGCTAGCATAACATGCATCTTGTGTTTGGACCATTATCCTTGCATGTTTTGGCTCAACTCAAAGAAGCTTTTAGTCATGTTTTACCATGCTTAAGCTTTGTTTCATGTTGTTTTAGTCATGCATGCACTGTTTTGTATAGCCATGGTTCAATCTAGCTTGTTAGCTTTGAGTGTCCAAGTCATTAGCATGCATTGCTTAGACCATTTTCATGATTTGGCATCATTTCATATGAGATTTTAGTCCATATAGTGTGGCCATGCATTCACATTTGTAACCTTTGCCATGCATTGGGAGGTTGGTGTTTTATGCCTTAAGAATGGACCTTTGTGCATGCCTCTATGCTTAGGCTTTTAGGATGCCATCTCAGTGGGTTTTTGGACTTATTTTGACATGCCATAACTCTAATTTTTATTGGTTAAGTCATGCCATGTTTGGTTGTAATAGGTATAGTGTAATACCCCTTTATGGCCTTGTATGCTTCATGCTTTTGGTTTTTTTTGTTCTAGCTTGTGTTGGCTAGGTTCGAGCATGCTTTTGGTCTTGTATTGACCTGCCTTGGGACTGTTTTGGTTGCCCTTGGCCCTTTGGGGCTTGCCTTGCATGGTCATGGTTTAAGTCCCTTTGCTAGTTTCAAGCTTTGAGCTTTCTTGCATGCTATGCTTACATTGTTTAGTTGATTTGGCATTATTCCATGCATGATTTCAGGGCCTATAGTATTGTCACACTTGCATGCTTGTCACCCTTTAAATGCTCTTAAGAGTTGTCCTCTTATGCCTTGATTCTTAGGCCAATTGGCATGCATGTTTGTTTGTGCATTTCATGCCATTGTTTCATCATTTTGGCCACTGATTTGGGCATGGCTGAGGTCTGCCCATTTTGGTTTAAGTCCATCTTCGCATGTTGTTGCATGCTTATTCATCTTGTATGTTGTTGCATGCTTGGTACATTGCATTTTGCATGCTTAGTACATTGCATTTTGCATGCTTGGTACATTGCATATTTGCATGTTTAGGTTGCATGGCATCTTGCATGCTTGTTTGCATTACGTGGTTGTTGGCATGCTCATGTTGCATTGGTTTTGCTTGCATGCTTAGGTTGCATTGCATTGAGTTGGCATACCTTTGGCTTTGATAAGTCAATCATGTTGCATTACCTTGTGCACATGCCATAAATATTACTAAGTCAACCATGTTGCATTGCATAGTACTTGCATGCCCATGTTGCATCACATTGTTTGCATGCCATTAGCTTTGTCAAGTTGTGCATGCATTGCATTGTGTTTGGTTTGGGGTGTTAAACCAAACACAAGGAATGAGGGACTTTTCATACTTGAGGTGATGAAACGTGCCTCAATCCTCGGTCGCCAACATTCTTGATCCAATATGATAGAGTGTGAAGCATTCATGTGTTTTTGTGTATACATTCCATATTGATTTGTGCAATTCGGCCTCTTTGACCATCATGCATCGAAATGCGTGATTGATGGCTCGAGAGTCCAGCACTACACTCCTTTGAGCTTCAAACATGATAAGGGGTGCAGTTGCATAACATTTTCTTGCAAATGTATTGCCATGCCCTTGTTTGTACTCTGATGCAGCAAAAGGAGCAGTCTGCAGGAAAAGATGGCTGATCGGCTATCTGGAGTGCCAATCGGCTAACAATTTTTGGCCGATGGACTAAAAAGTGGTCGATGACCCTTTTCCCTTGGCCGATGGCCATACATTTTGGCCGATGGCCTCTCAGAATATCGATGAGGTGGTTCAGAAGCATCACAGAAATTTTCACAATTTTTAGAAGTCAAAAACAGTGCAAACAGAGGCAACATGAGACATGGCAATGAATTTCTGAGCGAAGCCGATCGAGTATGCATCATTAATCATTTCAAGGCAGAGCTGTGGCAGCTTGTTTCAACTTCTTTCTTTTCTTACTTAGTTGGTTTTGTAACTTAATTAATTTGCTTAATTAGTTAAGGTTTTGTAATAATTAATTAGCGAGGATAGTTAGTTAATTAGTTGGTTTGTATTATTCATTCGGGCCCTCCGTCGAGAGGGCAAATTTTGTAATAAGTGTGCATGAGTGTGTGAATGTCTTCCAACCCCACGTCTTTCTCCCTTTTACTTAACCGCTTACGATGGTTAGTTGTAGGTCATGTTTTGGTTAGCATCCTTATGCTTGCATATTTGCATTCGTTCATCTGTCTTGCATGCACCGGGCTCGGCGCATCATACAAACTGCATTGTATTTCAATACATTTACTTGAATACGTGTTCAACAGCATGTTATCAAGCTGCATTTCATATGCCATCTTAGAATAGCCGAGCCTATTTCTAGTTGCATTTTGCATGTGCTGCATTAGCCATCTTAACATAACTAGGATCATGCATGATTTCTAACTAGTTATTATTTTGGCTCGGAGTACTAGGTAAGCTTTTACGCTTTGGCATTTTGCATGAGTGTGAGTGTTGCCATGATAGCATGCTTGCCATGAGGCTAACTGCTTAAGTGTTTAATTGCCTGAATGCCTGTGGATGAAGGTTGGATTACTTGAATTGGAACAATTCATCAAAACGCGAGTTTTAAGCCCACTTGAGAGTGATAAAATCATGTTTTCTAAGCCCACTCGAGGGTGGCAAATCCACGTCTTAGCCTACTTGTGAGTAGCATCTTTAAACCATTTTCAAATAAACAAACATGAAATGTTTTGTTTTAACTTGGACGATCTAGTCTATACTTGTGTGTTGTGCGCATCACATAATAATTCTAGCTAATAACCGGAATAAGAACTCGTGTTTTCAAAACAAAATATCATGCTTAGTAAAGGCCGATCTTTGATCGGGCAAGCGGGGGTGCTCATTGCATGACCTTCCCCTCTCGTACCTAAGTTCCTGAGCCGAGGCAACTTTGGTGATGACGGACACGTGGTCTTAGGCACGAGTCAGGGTTTCCTAAATTTTTCAAAATAAAACATTTAGGTGGCGACTCTGTATCTGGAAAAGCAGTTCATGTTTGGCACTTTATAAAAATAAGTTTTTCAAAATGATTTTTCGGATTTGGACTCTTTGGTGATTTATCGGTCTTGCATTGCACTTTGCGAGATTAGATTCAGAACCGTGACATAGAGTCTGAATTGTTGTAGTCCAATGAACAAAACGGATTTCGCGCCATTTCGCGCACGGAGCTCGGGACGTTCGGGCACGTCTACAATAGCTTTTTTAAATATTGAAAGACACACATCACAAAAATTCTAATTTTTGATGCTTCCAATTAAGTTCCAAATTTTCTACAACTCTAAAAAGTCATTGACTTCTTTTTCCACATAATTTAATTTCGCTTACAAAAATCCATCTAAAACTTTTCAACAATCCATTTTTTTCCACATAAAAGGACTTGTAATTAGGGTCACTAAAGATTCTTATTTGGCCTAATAATAATAATAATAATAATAATAATAATAATAATAATAATAATAATAATAATAATAATAATAATAATAATAATAATAATAATAGTGTACAATTTATTGTAAATTAAAAATTGCTAATCTCAAAATAGAGGTCACCCAACTTTTAGAAATCTAACTTTTTTTTCAACTTATTTAAGTTATTTCTGCTTAATAAAAAAGCAAAAATTGTACCAAAGATAAGCAAAAGTTGTATCAAACAGTCTGGCACATACTGTTAGAATACAAAAAACTACAAACAACTCAAATAGGTGGGCAAAAAAGAAATTTACAAAAAGCATCTTCAGCAAAAAAATAAATTCCCCTAAAAGTAAAAAACAAACAAACAGCAGCAGCAATAATAATAAAAACAAAAATAAAACATATACCAAACCTCATCATTATAATCATTCAAAGCTTATAGTCCAGTTTAATAAAAGTGTAATAAGTGTTCTATTTAATTTTATCGTTATGATGTGAGGATTACTAAAGACTTACGTAAGCATTATAGTACACTTCTAAATTAATTTTACCCAAAAATCAAACTTATGAAAAAACATAACAGCAAATTATATTGATAGTGTTTGTATTTTGATATTTATGTCATTTTTATTCTTGTAATTTCAATTGATTATGTGGAGAAGTGGTTTGGAAATACCCAATGATCCAGGAAGACGCTCTATGATCCTCTGGAAGTTACCTGAAAGGAATAAACACTCCAGTCAAGGGTACCGGGATTAGCACTCCGACAGACAAGTTAATATTCTCTCAATGTACTTTTATCTCAAGTTATCTTGCGTATTCTCACATACCTCCTTTAGTTGACATCCCTCCCTTTTTATATCACCTCTGGGCCCGAAGGTCGGGCCCACTCTTGATCTCGCACGTGGTTACCTAGTCGGCCTTCCAGTTGAGTGTTGGCTCCTATTCGGCTCCTTATATGGCCGATTCATTTATTCAGCTTCATGAGCCCTTGGTTTGGGCCGAATTGCTTGTTGGCCTGATGTCGATCAAATGCCTTGGCCTCTTCCTAATTGAAATTTTTCGACCTCCACAATTGCCTCCGAACATCCGACTAATACCAATTAGCCGCCATGTTTGGTTTTGCGAATGAAAGTCAAAAAATAAGGCACTCGCACTTCTTCCAATACCGAAGCGTCAGAACGAACACGGTTTTAGAAATCATTATAACCTCATGCCCCTTCGTACACATTGCTCATTTAATACAATACAAAACCGCGCTGTCTTTTCGAATATTTTTTGAATATGCAAGGCTTTTTGGTTCTTTCACAGTATCACTTCTCATTCATGACCTCTACGACTTCTGTCGCTCTCCATTGTCCTTCTCTCTCTAACCTGTAAGTTCTTATTTTCTTTGTACTTCTTCCTCATTCCAGTTCCCATTTTCTTCATTTTTAGTTAGCATATTTTCTATTCCGATTTGAATGGCGAAACACCTGAAAGATCTCCTTTCTGCGGACTGTATTTCCGCCTTTCGATGCCATTTCTCAATTCCAGATGACATCCATCTGTCACTCATGGCGGACAACATAGTTAATATGGAGAGGGCTAATGCAAGTACAATCATCTTCCCCCTCTTGTTAATCGCTGAGGGCAAAGTCCGTTTCCCCCTTCATCCGTTTCTGAGGTTTGTTCTTCGTTATTAGGGTCTACTCCCTTCACAGCCAAACGTAAATTTTTTCTGAATCATAATGGGCATAGTAGAACTAAATCGCAGACTTAGGATTAATCTAGGAATCCCCGCTATTCGGCATTGTTATGCCCTGGCAAAATCTTCTGGTTGGCAGGGACGCTACTTCCTCAAGGCCAAAGACACTGATCACCACCTGGTGACTATGCTTGCCAGCTCTAGTAAACGTGTTGACGACGTCATGGTCGTTGTCCATGGCAACTGGGAATTTGGCAAAGGCGAAGATCGCCTAGATCCTGTGCCTAGGCAAAAAGCGAACCAGGTAGCCATACAGACCCCTTTTTTTTGGGGGGTGTATTTCTTATATGTTTATCGGCTTCGATTCCATGAACTTATCATTTCATCTGTACGGGTAACGATCTGAAGAAAGTACTCATTTCGGCCGACGACGCTGTACTTGAGCAAGTCAAAGCTGCACTCAAATTCTTTAGCTGTCCAAACCTTCAAAAGCAAGGGCGGACCGCCCACGTGCTACTTTGATACGATTCAACGTATTTGACTTTTTCGGCTGCAAATCACATCCTAATTCCAAGGGGCGAGCAGCATCTCACGGCACTCATCTTCCCAAACTTCAAAAGCCTTGGGGACATCGGCCTTGAAGGTTTAGATTTAGACGCAGGCGGTGAAGTCGGCGATCAGGCCGCTGAGCAGTCGGGGCAGTCCAGCTCGGATAGATCTGAGGGTCGTTTGGGGGAAGAAGTTGACGTGGCTCTTAATTTGGCTTTTTAAGAAGTCGACTTCAACCTCCCATCCACTTCAGGCCGAATTGACCCATCTTTAGAAGATGATATTTTCACCGATCTAGGAGATCTACCCGGCATAGATCCTGAAAATATGGTTGGGGAATCGCTCGCACAGATGGCGAGAAGAAAAAATGCCAAAAAGATGGCAGTCCAAAAGAGGGCTGAAGCCGCCAGATCTGAACCTCCACCACCTACTCCTATTGAGGCTAAACCTTCTCCACCTGCTCCTGTTGAGGAAATGGAGCAAATTGTTATGGCTGAATCAGTCATCGAACAACCAGATGACTTAGTTGCCAAACAAAGGGAGGAGAAGCACCCCGCCAAGTTTGAGGCCGACCCTTCTCAAGACTTAACCGATAAACAACCGCGCATAGAAGAGTCCTAAGACTTGGCGGCAACATTTATTATCCAATCCAGAATAAAGAATGCGCTAATTTTTGCCGATGTGTTAGCTCTAAAGGACCTCGCCGTGGCCCTAAGCATGGCCTCGTCGATTTCCTTGCCGATAGACAAGGCTGCATTCCGTGCATAAACTGATGTGGTTTCGACAGCACTGGCTGCTCGGTCTGCGATAATGGTACGTAATTGGAAAACTTAAAATATTTCACTTCTTTTGTATGCCGACTAACTTACCTATGTTTTGTTTTAGGCGGCGGGCGGAATCGCAGAAATCAACCGCCGTCACTATGACGCCATCGAGCAAATCAGCTTACTTAAAGCCGATATCCAAACTGAAAACGAAAAAGCTAAAGAGGCGTTGGCCTAGTTGGCGGTGGCATCTCTTAAAGCCAAATTTGAGGCAAGAAAAGCGAAGGAAGTGCGAGCGAGGGCCAATGCTAAGGAACAGAAGGCCAAACGTGTCGGTCTACTCAGGGTGGCTGCCAAGGAGAGGGCGAACGTAAGTGATGATGCGCCCAAGTTGGCCAAGGAGGCGATCGCCAAGCTAGGGACCAATTTGGAAGAATCAAAGAAAGCGAAAGAAATCGCCAACTCTGAGATTTCCAAGGCGTTCGATGTCGGAGAGAATGCAGCCATGGAAAAGTATGTGGAGGAGGTACATAAGTTTGAAAATCGGGGCTTCAAACACGGCTAGATTAAAGCCTTGGCGGCCGCTAATGTGACGTTGGAGCAGCCAATTCCATACGAGCAGCTGGAGGTTGAGTTGTTGGAGTCTGACCCTAAAGACTAAATAGTGTTAATGTAATTTTTCTTTAGGTATCCTCTGCATGTAGTTTTTGTAGGTTTTTGCTCATTTTTTTTAGAAGTCATTTATAGGGCAATTTTCATTTGTAAAATGACTATTGTTTGTACTCAATTTATTAATGAAAATTGCCTTTTTGTCTCTCTTCTGTATTTGCTAATTCAACATTAAATTAATTACTAACCCATGCAACATTTGGCTATAACATAATCTGTCGAATTCAATATACGACTCAATACTAAGCTCGTCTGGCCAAGTGGGACAGTACATCGTGATTCGGCTAGAATATAAGACGCCAAGTACAATCGTACATTTGCCCTTGCCACAGTTGGAGAAGTCGTTCCAAAGCTGAATAAAACATATGGCTTGTGCCAATTTGGATGTGGCTCTAGAGCCGAATACAACATACTGCTTGCAACGTGTAACAATCTACGGAATAAAATATACGGCTCATTGCTAAGCTCGTCTGGCCAAGTGGGCCAATGTATTGTAATTCAACTATAACATCAGATGCTAAGTAGAGTCGTATATTTGCCCTTGCCCCATTTGGACGTCGTTCCAAAGCCGAATAAAACATATAGCTTGTGCCAATTTGGACATGTTTCAAACCCTACTACAGACATGGGGTTAGCCGTGGGGCGCATCGAAAATGCCACATTTGTAATTAATGAATGAGGTATCTAGTATTTAAGAGGTCCCAGGCATTGTGGAACAGATCTGGCACAGACGATGAAAGGGGCAGTCAATAATTTGAGAACGAGCAGAAACTTAGTGTCGACAGTGATCGTGAGTTAGGCCATAGATGTCTCAAAGATTATTCTTCAACAATAAAGGAGAAGGAAGAAGTTTGGTGGAGCTGGATATTGAAATGCATCGCGCTGCTAGAGGCAAAGCTCAGAGAACAGGGAACGTGACAACAAAGGAGAGAGAGAGGAAGATAGAGAGAGAGAAAGAGAGAGAGAGAGAGAGAGAGAGACGTCGTTCACCCAGACATCGGAGCAGGTCCCCCAAAATAGGTGAAGTAGCAAAGTCCCCCAGGGATAGGGTGCAATAACGAGGGGGCTCAAAGGCCGCGAGTGGTCATACCACTGCGCGGAGTAAGCCTAGTAGACTGCCGTGCACGCTGAGGTTTTCGGTCTTTATTGGGAGCAAACCAATGACCGAAGCGGACTCGATAGTCCGTGACCCCAATGTTGCGGTGGAATTCACGCAGCAAATATTTTTGCCAGAGGTGCAGCAGTCGCTCGTCGGTCGGGATGATTACAAAATTTTCAGGGAAGGTATACATAGATCGATCCGAGGACTTTACAACGAGTATGAAATCGGCATGCGCTAGCGCACAACGAATAGAGAGCTCAAGCAAAAGGAGGGGCGTATTCGAGATTTGGAGCGCCGTGTGAAAAAAGCCGAGAATGAGCTAAAAAAGACTAGGGGGCCGAGACGCAGTGGGCATGTGCCGCAAACCCGGTTGTCATGGAAAGGGTCAACCACTGCCTGCTGGATCATGCTATGGCCGATAGAGAAACGGCAAACATGTTTTCCAAAGAGGCTATGAGAACTCAAGCCTATGAAGAAGACTTTTTTTATGGTCGAAAAATCAGCATTGAAAAGACTAAGGAAAAATTGCCAAAAGACATCTGTCGATGCAAGAATCGCGGCTTCAAGCACAGTTGGGTTAGGGCCTTATGAGCCACGGGTGTTGATTCGGCATCACCACTATTTCAGAATTACAAGTTTCCCTTCGAAGCTTACGACGCCAAAAAAACTGACGACGAAGAGGATGCCTAGGCGAAAAAGACTTAGATATAGAAACATATTATTGTACTTTTAAATTTGTCGAAAGCCTTGTATTTGTACCTCTTCAGTGAAATCAATAAATATTTCTTATATTGCTTCGTTTAATGTTTGTACCTTGTGACAATTGTATGTTGGTCCATGTCATTCTATTGCCAAATACAAAGGGCCTTCTGAATTCGGAGAACTACTCGGCCATTCGTGGTCATGCACGAAGGGCGCTCCGAATTTGGAGACTTGTATGGGCCAATCATGATATCCATGGACGCTCCAAATTCGAAGGCTAATTCATTCCAAATGTGATAACCACGAAGGGCATTTCAAATTCAGAGACTTGTATGGCCCAATCGTGATATCCACGAAGGGCGCTCCGAATTCGGAGGTTTATTCGGCCCAAATGTGATATCCACGAAGGGTGCTCCGAATTTGGAGGCTTGTATGGGCCAATCGTGCTATCCATGAAGGGCACTCCAAATTCGGAGGCTTATTCGACTCAAACATGATATCCATGAAGGGCACTCTGAATTCGGAGACTTGTATAGGCCAATTGTGATATCCATGAAGGGCACTCTAAATTCGGAGGCTTATTCAGCCCAAACGTGATATCCACGAAGGGCGCTCCGAATTCGGAGACTTGTTACACCACTATTGACGAGACGGCGATAAAAAGGGCATTGCATTGCGGAATTCGTAGGTGTGTACACGTTAATATAACAGCAAAAATTAGAAACAAACTAGCATGCCGTACAAGTTGCCTTAATGATAAAATTTATGCAAATGTGTGGAATTCCAAGGGTGTGGCAAACTTCTGCCAACCATATCTGAAAGCCGATACGCCCCTGTTCCGGCGATTGAATCAATCTGATAAGGGCTGTCCTAGTTGGGGCCTAATTTACCATATGCCAGATTCTTAGTAGCAAGAAGCACTTTCTTAAGGACCAATTCTCCAAGTGTATAACGACGCAACTGTACGCGCTGTTTATATGACTTGGCGAGCTACTGCTGATACTGCGCCATGCACGTAAGAGCACGATCTCGGTGTTCTTTAATCAAAGTCAAATCTAAGGCCAATATCATGTCGTTACAGCCCATGTCAAAAACCTTGGATTTCAATGGGGGTAGGCCGATCTCAAGAGGGATAATAGCCTGTGTCCCAAAGCACAAAGCGAATGGCGTTTCTCTAGTAGATCATCTTGGAGTGGTATGATGAGCCCATAACACACTAGGCAACTATTTTACCCACTTGCCTTTGGCCTTCTCCAATCATTTCTTGATGCCGTCCAGGATCACTTTATTGGACGCCTCAGCCTGTCCGTTGCTTTGTGGGTATACCGGCGAGGAAAAATAGGACTGAATACTATATGTGTTGCATAACTCCCGATAGACGCCACAATCGAATTCGATGTCGTTGTCAGAGATAAGTGCCCTCAGTATGCCGAATCGTGTTATACTGTTTTTCCATACAAAATGTTTAACATTGACATCTCGAATATGTATTAATGCCTCTGCTTCAACCCACTTCGTAAAATAATCTATTGCGACAATCAAGAATCGCTTATTCAAGGGAGCCCGCGGTAATGGTTCCACGATATCAAGTCCTCATTTAGCAAACGACCAAGGACTAGTAATGGAATTCAATTCTTCGACAGGCAAATGAGTTAGTGGGGAAAATTTTTGGCATTATTCGCACTTCTTTACGTAGCTCTGGGCATCTATTCTCATAGTCGGCCAATAATACCCCTGTGTTACGGCTCGATGGGCCAATGAGCGTCCTCCAGAGTGGGCACCGCAACTACGTTCATGTATTTTGGCCAAGAGTTCTACAACTTTGTTTGGGTGAACACATTCCAGGTATGGCCCAAAGAGAGATTTTTTGTAAAGCTTTCCCTGCGGATCCAAGGAATATCACAGGGCTTTATTTCGCAGCTTGTGGGCCTCTTTCTTATCCGCTAGGAGCTGTTCTGAGGAAACAAATGCAGTGATAGGGTCCATCCAACTTGGTCCTGGTTCAATGATGTTAATCTGAACTGGTTCAGTAGTGATGATCGGCTCTAGGATGTATCCCACTTCGATTGTTCGTTTGACTTCTGAGTTAATGGCGGAGGCTAAGCAAGCAAGGGCATTTGCATGTGTGTTCTGATCCCAAGTTATCTGATTCAACTTGTGGTGGTCAAATTTTGTGAACAAGGAATTCGTCATTTTCATGTAGGCTGATATGCGGTCATTTTTAGCTGCATATTCCACTTTCAATTGGTTGATGACTAACTTCGAATCAGAGAAAACAAGTAATTGTCGTGCACCAAGGTGAAATGCATTACGTAGGCCGGTTAGCAAGGCTTCATATTCAGCTTACTTATTTGACGCATCAAAGCCCAGTTTGACTACCAGCTTGATTATTGCCCTTTCGAAAGTCATGATCACTACGCCTGCCCTGCTGCCACGTTGGCTGGATGATCCATCACAGTACATCTGCCAAATGTCTCCAACATACATTCGCCAGTTGGCTTTAGGTTGCACTTGATCAGACTTGAAGTCGGCATGGCATCCTGTGAATTCGGCTACAAAGTCAGCGAGCACTTGACCCTTGATGGCAGTTCTAGGCAAAAATTGGATATCATACTGGCCGAGTTCCAAAGCCCATTTCGAAACTCGTCCTGATGCTTCCGCGCTACGGAGCGCTAATCGGAAGGGATAGTCCGTTAGTACCCCAATGGTGTGAGCCTAAAAATAATGCATCAATTTTCTTGCAACCATCATGAGAGCAAGGATAAGCTTTTCCAGTGGTAGATATCGTGTTTCGACGTTAACCATTGCCTTGCTTACATAGTAAATTGGTTGTTATTCCCCGAGTTCTTCCTTTAGTAGCATGGTGCTAACCACTCAGTCGGATATTGCCAGATACAAGATGAGCAAATCGCCTGCCAATGGAGTTGCCAAGAGCGGTACCGATTGGAGATAAGTTTTCAAGCCATCCAGCGCGGCCTGGCACTCAGGAGTCCATTCAAATGCTCTGCCTTATCGAAGTGTATGAAAAAATTGTTGGCAGCAATCTGAGGAACAACTGATAAACCTATTCAGGGCGGTAGCCATCCCCATCAACTTCTAAACTTCTTTGACCGACTAAGGCGAGCCAAGTTCTAAAATTGTTGTGATCTACCTCGGGTTAGCCTCTATTCTGGGATGGTTGACAATATAGCCGAGAAATTTGCCAGACCTGACGTCGAATGCGCATTTCGAGGTGTTCAGTTTCATCTTGTACTTTCAGAGAATGCCGAAGGTTTCTGCTAAATCAGCTAGATGGGCATGCTTTTCCTTGGACTTCACCACCATGTCATCGATGTACACTTCCATGGTGCGGCCAAGTTGTTCCTTGAACATAGTGGTAACTAGTCTCTAGTAAGTTGCCCTCGCATTCTTCAGTTCGAAGGCCATGACCTTGTAGCAATAGGTTTCCTTGGGGGTGAGGAATGCGGTCTTTTCTTGGTTCTTCGAATGCATGGCAATTTGGTATAACCCCTATAAGCATCCAAGAAGCTCATGCGCTGATGATGTGCCGTTGCGTCCACAAGTTGGTCGATTCTGGGAAGTGGAAAACAATCCTTTGGACAGGCCCTATTCAAGTCCGTGAAATCGACACAAATGTGCCAAGATCCATTTTTCTTCTTTACAACGACAGTATTGGACAACCATGTGGGATAAGTGACTTCACGAATTGCCCCGGCATCAAGCAACCGCCCACTTTTCTAAATGATTGGTTTGACTTTTGGATCAACGTTTAAACGATGTAAGGCCACGACTGGGTCGACCCCCGACATTTCGTACGATGTCTACGTAAACATGTCAAGGTTGCCAAGTAAGAAGGATACCAGCTCACGTCTATCAACTTCGCTCAAGGAGGTGCCGATCATGAAGAATTTGTCAGGACTTCCATTGATTTCGATCCGTTCAAGGTCTTCAATTGCCTTTTCGCTAGGGATTTTCTCAATATCCTCGAGGCTCTCTCAATTTGGTACTTCAATTGAGTTTACTTCTAGTTCCTTTGGCCTCTTTGTAGCAACAATAAGATAGCATGCCTGTGCCAATTTTTGAGAACCCCGAATTTGCTCGATGCCGTACTCAGTTAGAAAGTAGAGTAGTTGATGGTAGGTGCTCGGCACAACCTGCATGGTATGCAACCAAGTCCTTCCCATGATTAGATTGTATGGTGACGGGAGTTTGACGACCATAAATTTTACATCTACTGATCTAGTACCCACCCATACTGGTAGTGTGATCTTACCCAAGGGATACTTAGGGTTGGCGTTGAAGCAGAACAGTGGGTAATCGACCGGCAACAAATCCAAATCAGTGAAGCTGAGTTTAACAAACGTCTTGTAATACATTATTTCTAAGGTGCTTCCCTGATCGATGAGAACATGCTCAACTGTTAATCTATTCACGCGTAGCTCGACGACGAGGGGATCGGCGTGGGGGAGAGTTACTCTATCTAGGTCGGTGTCGTCAAAGCTAATCCTCCTAATTTCATGGGGCCGTTTGGCTGGTGTGATTGGCTTGGGCAGGCTAGGTTGCAACTGAATTGTATATACCTCGGCTGATGGCGGCAGACTGTATATCACGTGAATTACACCAAGTGGAGGTGAATCCGGCCGTAGGGCTACCACATTCGATGGATTGTTCTTTCGGGCGAGTTGTGCCAGCCGGCCACCTTGTACCAACTCTTCCAAGTGGTCCTTCAGTGCATAACAGCTGTTGGTATCGTGGCCATGGTCCTTGTGATATTCACACCGCTTATCCCTTCTCCTTGTATTAGGAGGCCCCATCATTTTGGACGGCCATTTAAAGAATAGAATATGTTGGACTTTGGATAAGATCTTACTGATCGGCTCTGCCAATTCCGTATACTTCTTGTCCGAACGTCTTGTGCGCCTACTATCCACTTGATATTGTTCGCTTGATCGGTGCAAACACTGACAACTTGAACAACGTAAATTACGGCTTTTGTCTTGTTTAGCCCGAGTCCGAGGTTCAGGGCTCCTTGATGGCACGGCGCTTATCGGCTGGACGAGACCAGATGGAGCCGACTTAACAACTTTCTATCTGGCCTTGACCCGTAGGGCATCGTCTTCCACTTTACAATGTTCTTTAACTTCTTTCATTAGGGCCCAAACTGTTTTGGGGGGCCGTTTGGTCAATGAACTGAGAAGAGGACTATTAGCATGTAATCCCATCTTAAAGGTGGTAATGGCCATGGAATCATTGCAGGCATCATCCACCAGGTTGAAACATTCCCAATAGCGCGCCGAATACTCATGGAGGGTCTCATCTGGTTTAATTTGCATTGCCCAGAGAGAGTCGGCATGCTTTGGCTAAACTTCGTTGGTGATAAATCTTGCCCCGAAGGATTTTTGGAGTTGATGAATGCCTTTTATTGACGCCGGCTCCAGTTTATAGTACCATCTGATGGCCAACGGTCCCAGGCTACTTGGAAACATTCGGCACATGAGGGCTTCATCATCAGCATGCAACGTCATTGCTTGTTTATAACGACAAATATTGTCGGTGGGATCTGATTTTCTGTCATATAGGGTGAACTTTAGTTCTTTGAACTTTTTAGGCAGCACAGCCCTTGCGATACGTCGTATGAAAGGGTCATGCCTATCTTCTTCATCCGAATCATCACTTCCTTTCCATCGCCTGTGTCATACGTACAGACTTCCTTCGAATGAGATGGATACATCGACTCGTCCCTTCTTTCTGGGTTCCTAGGATGGTGAGTCAGAATCACTGCCATTATCTTGTTTCCAAAATCGACGTCATTGATCATCCTTTTTTCTTGGGGATCGACCCTGGTCATGGTATGTGGCCTGCTGGGACTTGGCTAACTCCAAGGCCAATTCCTGGCGCAAGCACTCATTCTCAGCCATCATATCTTCTAGACGTTGTTCATTCCATTTTGCTTGATCCATGATTGTTTGCATAGTCTCTTGCACAGAAGTTGAAGGTTAGGTTTGAGCTACTGGGTCAAAGTTCAAGACCCGTCGCACGGTGATATTCTCCAGTCCTAGCATGTTTCTTGGAGTGATGTCATCTCTTGGTGTAACATCGTCAGAAACTACCGAAGGATCATTTGTTACGCCCACCATAGATGCAATTGAGTATTTCCACAGACGGCGCCAATTGTGGAGAAGTGGTTTGGAAATACCCACTGATCTAATAAGACGCTCTATGATCCTCAGGAAGTTACTTGAAAGGAATAAACACTCCGATCAGGGGTAAAGGAATAAACACTCCGATCGGGGGTACTGGAATTAGCACTCCAACAGACAAGTTAGTATTCTCTCAGTTTACTTCTATCTCAAGTTATCTTGCATATTCTCACATACCTCCTTTAGTTGACATCCCTCCCTTTTTATATTACCTCTGGGCCCGAAGGTCGGGCCCACTCTTGATCTCGCACGTGGTTACCTAGTCGGCCTTCCAGTTGAGTGTTGGCTCCTATTCGGCTCCTTATATGGACGCTTCGTTTATTTGGCTTCATGAGCCCTTGGTCTGGGCCAAATTGCTTTCTGGCCTGATGTCGATCAAATGCTTTGGCCTCTTCCTAATTGAGATTTTTCGGCCTCCACGGATTAGATTTTGACCCTGAATTTATGATTGTCTCAATTTAGTCCAATTGAATATAATTGTTAACATTTTTTAATAAAAAAATAAGCACATAAGGCATGTGCCATGATTTTAAGAGAAAAATTATAAGTTTATTCAACTCAGTGAGTTAACCTCAATCAATTCAGTGATAATTTCTTGTCCAAAGCGCTAACAGTATTATCAATTGGAACAAATTGAGATAAAATCTTAAATTAAGGATCAAAATTGAACCAATTGAAAGTGCAGGGACCAAAATAACACAAGTAACAAAATGTAAGGACTACCGATGTAATTTGCCCAAAACATAATTTTATGGTTATCTAATCAAGATTATTAAAGATTTTCTTAAGAAGAATTTATCTATAAATCCCATCTTGAGGAATAGTGATCCTTTTAGTCTAAATACTTTTCTTATAGACCAATTAGTCGCATTGATTTTGGAAAGCAGAATTTAATATATTATTTGAAAATTGGATTTACGATTATACCTTTATTTTTATTATGTTTCCTTCTTTTTTCTTTTTTCTTTTCTTTTTTTTTTCTTTTGTGCTGAAAAGGTAAGATACACAACCTATAGAAATCAAATTTGGGATGAATTTTTATATGAAAATCTTTTTTATTTGGAATGAGTTGAAATGTGAAATTCGTCAAATATTTCAAAAGGAGTATAAAAATGACTTGAAATATGGAAATTTTCAAATATTTCAAAGGATGTGGGATTCTTCAAATATATCAAAACGAGTACAAAAACTCCTTGGTAAGTTTTGGGTAAATGTATAATTTCAAACTTTCAAACTCCAATGTAATACTAAAAAAAAAAAAAACTCCTTAGTGTACTTTCCCAAACGTAACACTCTAATATAACACTTCATAAAAACTCATTGGCGTAACACTCCAGTATAACACACAAAAACTCCTTAGTGTAGTTTTTCTAAACATAACACTTCAATATAACACTAAAAAAAATTCTTTAGTGTGACACTCCAATGTAACACTCTAAAAAAAACTCATTAGTATATTTTTTTCAAACATAACATTTTAATATAACACTACAAAAAAATTCCTTAATGTAACACTCCAATGTAACACAAAAAAACTCTTTAGTATACTTTTCTCAAAAGTAACACTCTAAAAAAAGGATGTGGGATTCTTCAAATCATTCCAAAAAGATGTGGGATGTTTCAAACTAACAGGTGACAGGTCAAAACTGGGATTGTTATGTAACCTCAATCAATTCGGTTATAATTTTTTGTCAAAAGCACTAACGGTATTATCATTGGACCAAATTGACATAAAATCTAAAATTAAGGATCAAAATGGAATCAATTGAAAGTATAGGAACCAAAATGACACAAGTGAAAAAATGTAAGGATTACTGGTGTAATTTGTCCAAAACATAATTTTATGGTTATCCAATCAAGATTATTAAAGATTTACTTAAAGCTTATAGACAATATTATGAAATTTATTAATAAAATCAAGCTAATGACATTGAGGAAATACTTGCATGCTATGTTTTCTAATACTCAAAGATTTATGACAAAAATTCTAATTTGTGAAGCTTCCAATTAAATTCCAATATATTTCAACTAATTTGTGAAATGAAAGCTAGATCAATATAAACAATATTCGAGGACCAAATCATCCACTAAATATGTGAAGAAATTTCAAAGGACCAAGCGTTAGTTGAAAATTATAAGATTAACACAGTGACAAGAGCTTTCAATTTTTCTTTGGATTTATTTTCAATTATTAATTTAGGGTTGGTTTGAATTTTCTCAAAGTTAATCATCTAACTTAATAAGACAATTTGGATTTGGTGAGTCTGTTTGATATCGATCTTGATAATTCAAACGGCTCACTTTTTAAGATTCGTTGAATAGAAAATTCATATAAAATATTAAGGTGATTGCATATCAATAATTGTGATGACCAGTTTCGTTGTGCATTCTTGTTCCTCTTTGTTTACCTTTGGGTTTACCTTGTTAGAGGACGAGTTTCACTTGGAGTCTTGTTGTTTGTTTGAGTTCGTTGTGTTTAGAAGTTTCTTCTCAAAAGTTCTCGTCCTTGTTTATTCCGGTGTTGGATTTCATTTGTTCCGGAGGGTGTGAGGTCAGTCTGGAGCGTCGGGAGTTGAGGCAAAAGATTTCCGGGTTGAGGACCAGGGTCGCACATGCGGGGCCTTGTGCCGTACGTGCGGGAGAGGGGTCGCACGTGCAGATTTCAGGGGATGGCAGCTTGCGCACTCCTAAAAAGGCAAGTGCGAGAGTGAGGTGCGAGGGAAAAGGGCCGCACGTGCGGGAAGAGGCTCCGCACGTGCAGGAGAGTTGGTGGATCCAAAATTTTTCCTTTTCTTCTCTCTTTGGGCTGATTGAATGTCACCTTTTGTATATCTCTCACCCTAAAAACATTTCCTCTCTCTTCTCTCTACATTTCCTACCAAAAACCTCACAAGATCTTTGATTTCTCAAAATCCATTGGGATTTAGATCCAAGTTCTTCATCAAAGTTGGTTGGCACCTCGAGGGCTTCGTTGTGTGCAATGAAGATCGAGTTTAGGCACCGTTGATTTTGGGGTTTCAACTCGTTTCTTCTTCAAACTTGAGGTAGGGATTTTCTTTAAGCTATATATATATATATTTTTCAGAATTTAGATGATTTTCGAAATCATCCTTTGATTAGTTTTGAAAATTGATTTTGATTCAAGAAGATGAGTGATGTTGAAAGTGGATTTACTTTCTTTTTCCTTCTAAAAATAGAAATTTATGGTTTTGAACTATAATGATTGATGGAAGTTGTTATTCAAAATGTTGTTGTAGTCTTGAAATGACGAAGTTATTGAAAATGCTCTAAATGTGGAAATTATGTTATTTCTTGGATGGATTGGAAATCAAGGTTTATATATTCATCTTGTGATATTATTGTTTTGAAAAGAGAAATGGGAGATTTGTTCACAATGGAATTATTGTGCAAAAGTATTGAAAATGGAAGAAATGTTGTAATGCATTTAATCATTTCATGAGCATATTAATTCATTTGATTATGTTGAGCTTTGAACGTTGATTTGAAAACCTTGCATTGAGAAAAGAATGTTGGAACGGGTTTTCATGAATTGGTTTTGGGGTAAATACAGTGGTAAGTCTTGAAAGGTGGTGTAGATGAAATTGATAAGTTGGCCTGAGTGTCCGAGGGGAAAGACCGAAAACCCGTGCAGATAGGTGTCGAGCCTTCCGGTTAATATTGGTAAAAATGACAAATTGGTAATACTTGTATAGACTACTTACAGACACGTACCTAGGGATTACCAGAGTTGTATTTACCACCCTTTGAACAAAATTGATAAATATGGAACAGTTGAAATTGCATGGCATCATTGAGCATGATGGTTTTCAAATAAATGAAGATGTGTTTTATTTTCAAAAGGGCATGGCATGACATATGCATTCTTCTCTTGAGACTTGTGTAAACTGTATATACTTTGTTAAGAATTCTCTACTGGGCTTTATGCTCACCCTACGGGATTTTGTGCAGGAAAAAAAGTGGTGAATCCGCCCAACTAAGGGCGTGGACGTGTGTGTGTGTGTGTTGGGAGTACAATGCTCTCATTTTGCGTGACTCTGTTTTGTAAGCCAAGGGCTATGTTTGTGTGGTTTGAATAACTGATTTGTGTTACCAGGCCTAAGCCTTGGGAACTTGTAAACCCATGAGGGTATTTATTTGTTTATGTTATTTTGATTTGAAGTGAATGTGTTATCGCATGAAGACTATTTGTATCATGTAATGCAAGTGTGGAGATTTATTTCCAAATTTACCTTGAAGAGCCATGATTATAGTATTATCATTTGGGTATGAAAATTGGGGCGTTACAACTTGGTATCAGAGCTACCAGGTTCGAATACTTAGAGCTCGTGGGAAGTGGTTGTTTTACCACATTGGGTTCATGTTGCACGATAGGAGCATGATTGGAAGATGTTAAGTATTTTGTGATTTTGTGATAACATGCTTATGTGGCTATATGGGTATGGGATTGAACTTTTGGGATGTTGTTTGAGCCTATTAAATTCCTTGAGGTCTTTTTAGAAGGGTACTTGATCAATACTCATTTTACTAAGAATTCTTGGTTTTTCGTGGGATGAATTTCATCATAGAAGGATAATCTGTATGTGTTTACATGACTAAATGCTTATGTGGAATGAACTAGAAATGTCTATATGGGGAGAAATATATAGAATTATTGTGATCAAACATGTAAGGCAAGTTGCAGGCACGTGTGGGTTAGTGTGCTAAATTATTTCTATTGTCCTTTATAGGATGTCAGGAAGAGGTCAAACCTGTGGTAGTAAAGGCGGGAGACGTGGTAGGGCTCACCGGGGTGTGCATGAGGTACCGGTCCATGAGGTCCCGGTACAAGAGGAAGAGTCAGGCCAAGCTAATGTGGCCGAACAAGTGGAACAAGCAGGTCAAACCGCAATGAGGACCCCAGCCCAAGAAATAGCAGAGGCTATGAACTTGTTGAGGGCTGAGAACCAAGCCCAAGAGAACATCTTAGAAGCAAGGTCTAGTTTCCTTACTAGAGAGTTTTGGCGAGCTAAGCCAGATGAGTTCCTTGGTGGCCTCGAGCCAAAGAAAGAAGATGAGTGGCTCAAAGAAACGGTGAAGACATTTGACATGCTTCACATAGAAGAGGGTGAGCTGAGGGTGACTCTAGCGAGTTACTACCTTAAATGAGATACGAGTCAGCAGTGGAAGTACGCTAAGGGTAATGTGGAGCCGACATGGGAAACATTTGTGATTGCTTTCCAAGATAAGTACATACCTTTGTAGACACCCCATTTTGACCGTCCTCAAGACTTGGACGTCACCGCTTGAACACTCGGTGATTATCCATGTTTGCGTTTGTTTGGAGTTCCTAGAGTTCTCGGCTACGTGCCTTGCCTCAGGATCTCCGAACTCGACTGTTTTGTGTCTGGTTTTGCACCAAACACTTGTGTTTTGCCTCAGAGGGGCAGGGAATGCCTTGTGAGACATCCCCACACACCACCGGCACTAGCTAGAGGCCACCGACTGGTTTTTGTTGCCACCGGCAATTTATATTGCCGGCCGGCACTCTTTGTTGCCGATCGGCAGTCATTTTTGTCAAAATGACATTTTTGGCTAGCCGGCTACTGTTCAGCTACTTTTTCAAATATTTTATTACAGCTGTCTGGCATTGACTTCCCCTCCATACACGTGTATGGAGGGATGCACTTCTTGTCTTGCTTAATGCCTAAGCTTACAAGATTGCCTCCTCTATAAGAGGAGGCCTTCCCCCTTGGCTTTAGGGTTGGCTTTTTAGTGAGAAAACAACTCAGAGCAAGCTCTGGTTTTAGGGTTTGAGTGCCATTCATATCCTATCTCTATATCTCCTTTGTGTGTGTTCTAGGTGCTTTGTGTCTTACTATTGCACACAAACACCTAGTCTTTCACTTTTTCTTGGTTTCTTTAAGGACTAGAGCTTGTTCTTGGTGTTCTTGACTGGATTTGAGCCCAAGGAAGCAACAACATCAACACTTGTGAAGGTGGTCAACAAGGGTGAGAAACTTGCCTTTTATTCCCCATTGTTGCATCCTATTTCTACCTATCTTAGAGCTGTTTTTGTGCTTGGTGTTTAATACAAAAAAGTTCTTTTTTTAGGCCCTCTTGATAGTTTATTAAGAGTGTTTTGTGCTTTGGGGAAGTTTGGCCCCTCTTAGGCCTTGAAAGGCCTCATTTTGTGCTATTTTGTGCAAGTTTCGAGACTTTGGTGTTTGGGCCTCTTCACCACTGAAATCTTGAGGGATTTCAGTGGTGGAGATGGTGTCTTGAAGTCTCTAAAAGGGGAGGGCCACCCCCTCTCCTTGTTGTCCTTGAAAAGGACCTATTTTGCTACCTTAAGGAGCCTTATGTTCAAGTGTGTGTTGATCATGTCTAGGCTACATTTCATGCTTATTATGCCATAATATAATCATGTTGTGTGTTGGTTTTGGTACTCCATGCATGTTTAGCATAGTTGCCATGTAATGCCTTGTAATTCCCTTAACATGTCTTAGGTTGTTAACCTTTGTTTGAGCATGATTTAGGCTTGGACTTATGAATGTTTTGTGCTTATTTTGCCATGCTTTAGGTCTGTCCATAGTCGTTTGGATCGATTTTGGCATGTTTAGTATAGCTCCTTTGCATTTGTGGTTTGCCGGGCTTGTATGCCTCAAGTGTATGAATGTATGGCATCTGTTAATTGCATCATTTTGGTGGTTTGGAATCACCCAACATGTCATTTCAGTCCCTTTGGTGTGCTTGTATGCTCGCCTTAGTTGTTTCTTTGTTGCTTTAAAAGCATGTGTTGTATGCCCTATGTTTTGACCATTATGCATACCTTTGAATTTGAACCACTTAGACGCCATCTAAGTAGTCCCTTGGCCTTCCTTTAACATGCTAAAAATATGTTTTTAGTTGTTTAGTGCATGCCATGTTTGTTGTGTTAAGTGTGCTTCATGACTTGCCTCAAGTATTTGGACTATGCTTGCATGCTTATGCTTGCTTCATTTGGCTTGGTTTGGCACCACATTCTAGCATGCATTTCAGAGCTTATATTACATGATAGTTGTCCATGATATCCCCTTTCAAGTGTGTTTGAAAGTTGCTAGTTTAAGGCTTAAAGTGTTGGTCCAACTTACTTGCATGTGTGCATGTGTGTTTAGTCCTCATTTTTGGGCATTTTGGCTACTGATTTTGGGCCTATTTTGGAGTTGCCTAAGTCATGTTTAAGTCCCTCTTTTACTTGGTTTGCATGTTTGCCTTGCATTGTCCATATCACATGCTAGCCAACATGTTTAGGATTGCATTGCATTGTGCATACTTGGCCTCTTGAAGTGAGTGTGATAGAGGTTAGGACCCTTTGGTTTGTTATTTGCATTGCGTTTCATTTGACATGAAAATTGCACACTTGATTCTTTGGGGCCGTCATGCATGGAAATGCGTGATTGGTGGCCCGAGAATCGAGGCACATCTTCCTTTGAGTCACAAACATGATAAGGAATATGTTCGGTGCATACATTGCTTGAATAACATTGCCATGCAAGATTTTGCCCTCTGCTGCTGTGAGTTACAGGTTCTGCTGGAATTCATTGCCGGCCGGCAATGTTTAGTGCCGACCGGCAATCAATTATCAGCCGATGGATGAATTCTGTGCCGATGGCCACATATAGCGGCCGGTGGCTATTCTGTTTAGCCGGTGGTGATCCCCAGCATCCAAGGAAGTAGTTCTAAGACTTTGGCAGTTCTCAGAAGGGTAGGGCAGGGAAGGGAAAACAGAGGCAGTCTAGGCATGGCAGTGCAATTCCGAGCAAGACCCGAGCACGTGCTGCATTTGGCTCTCCACCCGAGGCGGTTTACTGTTTTTCTTAGTTTAGTTAGTTTGTCAACTAATTAGGCAATTTGTAATATTTAATTAGCTTGCGTAGTTAATTATTTGTATTATTCTTTTGGTCCCTCCGAGCGAGGGCAAATCTGTAATAAGTGTGGGTGAGTGGTGTGTATGTCTTCCAACCCCCATTTCTTTCTCCCTTTTATTACCTGCTTTTGATGGTAGATTAGGGCACGTTTATTTTAGCATACCTTATGCAATGCATGCGTGCATCCATGCATTTGTTGACATGCACCGGGCTCGGTACATCATACAAACCGCATTGTATTTTCAAATCTAACTTGAATACGTGCATCAAAAGATTGCATTTCACATGCCATTTTAGGGTTAGCCGAGCCTATCCTAATCACATTCTGTATGCGATGCATTAGTCATTCTAACATGAACTAGGGCATGCATGTTTGCTAACTAGTTTATTGTTTTGGCACGGAGTACGATGTAAGTATTTATGCTTTAGCATATCGCATGCGTGTGAATGTTGACATGACAGTAGGCTTACCATGTGGCTAAATGCTTATATGGGATAAACTGTTTGAATGCCTTTGGGTGGAGGTTGGATTGCTCGAGTTGGAATAACTCATTGAAATCCGTATTTTAGCCTACTTGCGAGTAGCAATTTCAAATTGTTTTCCAAACAAACGGATATGCAATGCTTATTTCCAAATTAGGCAATCTGGTCTATACTTGTTTGCTGCGCGCATAACATAGTAATTCTAGGCTAATAATTGGAATAAGAGCATGTAATGTTTTCAAAAATGGATATCACGGTTAGTAGAGGCTGGTCTTCGGACCAGGTGAAAGGGGGTGCTCATAGCTGACCTTCCCCGATCGTACCCAAGCTCCCGAGCCAAGGCAACTTTGGTAATGACGGACACGTGGCCTTTGGCACCGAGTCAGGGTTTCCTAAATTCCCCCATAAAAAATATTTAGGTGGCGACTCTGTATCTGGCAAAGCAGTCCATGTTTGGCGCTTCTTTTCAAAAATCTGTTTCTCAAAACGATTTGCCAGATTTGGACTCTTTGGTTCAGATTAAAAACTGCAACAACAAAAGGGAGTCCGAACTGTAGCCGAGGTCCCTCGCGCGCTTGTTACAGTTTCTGGCGACTCTGCTGGGGATTTTTAGAGAGCTTGACTCGAACTCGTGATATCCTGTTTTGACTACACTTGTGTGTTTCTTTGCATTGCATGTGCATTGGTGCGCCTAGGACACCGTGTTGGCCATCTGCTATTCCTGAGCGGTTTGCTGGAGGCTTGTCTTGTCAAGGCATGACCATAAGGCTGACCGGTTGCGGGCTCTGCCAGTATGGGAACACAAACCCCGGTTTTACCGGGGCACCCTTCTTGACCATTCGACCTAGTGCATATTCGGATCCATAGTGACCATTCCAAATTAGGACAGGTTGCTTACCCGATATAGGTTGTTTGAAGCCGCTGTGTGCGTAGTGAAACCCTAGCTCCTGACAAAATAGGACAGGGAAACCTTACCCCAACATAGGGGTGTATTGGCTCTCTTTTACATGTTATGTGCTTTTAGAGTGTATCTCTGCAGGGAACGCATATATTAGTTTGCAAGTTTGGGTATTCGGCCCGAGGGCACCAGTATCAGTGTTTGTTGAGAATCAGTTATGTCTGCGGGTATCAGTTCGATATTGAACAGTGATTTTGGGGAACAGTGATCAGTAGTAGAGTATAGTTGATCAGCTACACCCGTGTTTGATCTGTTTGGGGCTGAAATACTGCTTGTTTTCCGTTTCAGTTCAGAGATTCAGAGGGTCGATCCAGAACAGCTAGTATCTTCTCCTTGCTGAGGCAGGACTGAACATGACGCAGAATTCAGAAGAGATCGTGGTCATGACGGCCGCGTTGGATCAAGGAATCACCCTACAAAGTGAGACTACTGTTGACATGCCGCATCCACCCAGGTCGCCTGCCGCACATCCAATTTGGACCCCTCAACTGTATCAGGCTCGCGAGCCTACTACATTTGAACTAATGGGAATGATAGGTGATCTTCAAAGATCCGTGGTGGATCTCGCCTATGGAATGTCTGTTTCGCCACCAGCCGCACCATATGCCGGAGGCTTTATACCCCAGGAGCCCCCACTACTAGGACGAATTGTAATTGAACTCAACCAACCGGAGATGACCTCCAGCTATGGTAACGACGCAGCAAACCAAACTCTAGATCTGGCTGAGGCCAGAGACAAAGGCAAAATGAAGGCAGATGCGACCCTATCGAACAACTGCTGTGGGCAGTAGAGGCTTTGAAAGCCAGGGGAATGAATAAGCAATAGATATCCGTAGTTATGTCAAAAGCTGTGGAGGATGCTTTCCCCACTTCGCCTGAGGGCAATTCCAGCCAATCAGAGAATCGGGATAGGCCCCGTCATGCCAAAACAGTTCTTCCCTCTCCCAATCTTGCATCCGGAAAGGATCAGAAATCCAAAGCCGCACCCGCCGATCCGTTCGCTAGCGCATCTAGCAAGAGTGCTCAGGCTCCAAAGTACCTGTCCCGAGGGTGCAGGGTCTTTCATGCTCTCTACATGCCATTGTCCAAGGCACTTCAAATCCTTGCCGAGAGGGGATACCTTAAACCCCTGGAGCCTTGGCCTCTCCCGAAGAATCTCCCTGATACTCATGACCCTGCTCAGTACTGTGCGTACCACCAGCAGACTGGCCATGCTACCGACAATTGTTTCCACCTCCGGCACGAGGTGCAAGATTTGATTGACAACGAGGTTATCCTCCCCCCCACCTCAGCAAAGTCCGTCACCATCCAGTTGTTGGATTTTGAGGACACAGATACTGCGAGTATGTAATCAGAAGGTGAACCGCCTGTGGGCAGTGCCTGGCGCATTTTTGGATGTAGCGTTTGCCACGCATTTTTGGGCATCTGTTAATGTTAATTTTTGTAAATTCTAACTTGGGTGTCGAGTCAGTCTTTTGTTTTGTTTCGAGTCTGTCTCTCTGTATTGAGTTAGTCTTTTTGCTTACAGGGTCTGTCTTGTTGTAATGAGTCAGTCCCTCTTGTATAGAATACCAGGTGATTTCGGGGTTGTTGCCTCGAACACCGTTTTGCTTTATATTTACTTCCTTCATGTTTCTTTTGAGTCTGTCTTAGTCGAAAAGCCAGTCGTAATCAGAGAATCTGAATGAAACAGCCGTGGCTATCACGTTCCGCATTTGTTGCTATTTGAGTTAGCTGTGCCAGAAGATGTGAATGGAATGACAGTGTGTACCGCCTGCTCTCTTATGCCTTGAACATCGTTATAATGACCTAAGCTTTTCATAAAACCCCATTTTGAACACTGCGGTGATGAAAAACGAAGAGGAAGTAATTCCTCGGGTTTTGTAAAATTTTGATCATTTTGAGAGAGAGAGAGGCCTGCTAAGCTTTTAATGAATGAAATCATGCTTGTCGGCGTGAGTACTGGGAAGGATCCTGGTCCGATCCAGACTGGTTCCACACTATCTTCAATATGAATAATTTGTCGCTTTCTTAAAAACTTTCAAAAACAAAATGTCTTGCGCAGTCTTGCGAAGGCCTGTGTGGGACCGCTCTTGAGATTGTGCAGCCCAGGATCGCTCTCGGTCTCAAGATTCAATTCATCTGTCGCGAACTGGAATCCGTTCAAAACGTTCAACAGTGCCATGAAACGCCTGTGTGGCCCATTTCGAGGCAGTCCTCGAGTAGGAGGCGTCAAAGTCAGATCAAGGAGATCAGATCCCACCAAGCGAGGCTCGTGAAGTAACCGTGATGGACTTTCCTGCAAATCAACACAACAGTCACTCTCCTGGACACAGAAAGGCTTCAATCTCAAAACCATTTGGCATGGGCTTGCTACACTTTTTACCCTTTGAGAGGCTCGCTGGGCCGAAAACCCGGAAGGGCGGCCCAGGCAAAAGTTAGAGCAAAAAAAAAAAAAAGAGAAAAAGAAGAAAAAGAAAAGAATATCAAAAAAAGAAGAAAAAGAAAAGAATATCAAAAAAAAAAAGAAAAGAAAAGAACAAAGAATAGCAAAAGAAATAAAAATGCAAAGATACAAAAAATGCAAAAAGAAAGAAAAAGAAAAACATAGCTCGCAAGGTCGAAAACCCGCATTGGGCACCTTGGCAAAAGTTAGAGCCTAAACAGTGAAGGTTAAAATACCCGAGTGTGCCTTAACCGGAACTACGTAAGGCTTGATTCCCATGTTTGGGATACGTAGGCAACTTCATCCTGAAGTCCAGGCCCCAATGCTTCCATAGCGTCTCAGTCCATGTCATGGTTTTGATCACTTTTGCCTCCTCCGAATCCAATGTCTCGATTGCAGCAACCTGGAACTACGTGATTAACTTCCTCTTGAAGTCCAAACCACCAACACCTCCCAGGTGACTGTGTCCATATATTGATTCGAACCGTCTTCGTCTCCTCCGCGTCCGAGGGTTCGATCGTCATCAACAAGGACTGGCTTACAGCATGCCGTGGCATCATCCAAACAAGGGGCAACTTTCTGTTGCCATACATTGCCATAAGTTGCCCCGAGTTGCCGTCCAAACCAGGGGCAACTTTCCGTTTCCTTATCCCCCTTTAAGCAAGGGGCAATTTTCCATTGCCTCCGATCCGAGTTTGCGCATCTCGAGGGTAAGTTCCGCGCTTGTTGAGCGTTGATTGTTTGCAAAAAATAGTTTTTGAAAATTTTCACTAAGGTTGACTTATTTTCTCGAAAACTGTTTCATTTTCAAAATTGGACCATGTTTAGACCCAAAAAGGAGAATTTTTAGTGCTCACAGCCTGATTCACATGATTTTCAAATCAAAAATCAAACAAGCATGTTGATCCAACTCTCATTTTGATCAAAACTGTTGTAGAAAACAAAAAATGGTCAAAGTGACGAACTAGGGGCACAATTGAGTCAGGTCTTCTGTCTTTCCCCCGTCAACATACTCGCCGAAAAAGCACTCCATCCGCCAGGAGGAATAGCCGTGGGCTAACAGTGCTGGGCGTGAACCCACAACCTCTCGTTTACCTATCAACCATTCTGGGGAGGGATGAAAAATGAGAGAATGAAGAATAGAGAGGAGCAAGTTGAGCGAAAAGTGAGAAAAGGGTTTTGAAAGAAAAACCGAGCCTGAGGGCCGAGCGATGTGAGTATCACAAATCAGAAAGGGGTGGGAATAATACCCGGAGGAATTGGCTCCTCGAGATTTGAGATCTTTGTGTAAACATGTCCGTGTGTCGTGTCTTTTGACCTGTCGGTCTCGATTTTAGCTTTGAGTCTTTTTCGAGCATGTCTCGTTCTTTTAGGTTGTGTGCCTTTTGTTTCTTTGTTTGAGTCTGCCTCGTTGTGTTCTGTGGCAGACTCGACACCCTGGTTGAAAAACCCTTCCTTATTTCAAAAAAATCGTTTGTGCTCAGAATGCTATGCCATTCTCTACATTCACACGAAGCAAGGGAAGAACAGAAAATTTGGAACATCCAAGTGTGTTTCAACTGCAACCGTTTCAACTTTCGTGATCTATCTTGTCAGATTGGGTTATTTGTTCAGGGTTTGCTGTGTGCAGAATGAAACGAATGTTGTGTTATGGGTTGTATGCAGATCAATCCCCAGAAGAGTATGGGCTATATTATGCAGTTTGAGTAGTGGTTTGTATGAGTTGTTTGCTGTTAGTTGGTTGGTTATCCGATTATCATAGTGCAAGTGCTCAAATCACAAGTATTCACTTTTCAGACAACAAAGCAATATCATTTACATTTGAGGTGTAATATAATGCAATACAATGCAAGGTATGAAATATACACAAACGTAAACACTTTTTCAAACAAAAAGTTCGTTTCATTTCAATATCAACTTTTCAAGTACATAAGTTTTGGGAAACAAAATCTGCCTGCGGCAGTACAAAAGTACCCTAACTGCTAACAAAAGGGGAAAATGCAAAAAAGGAAAAGAAAAAGAAAACAGCAAAATCTGTATCAAATGTCCAAAATGGCTCCGGGGCCGTCAACCTGTCCTGGTCCTCTTCCTGGACGAAGGTCCAGGAGCGTCATCAACAGGGGCACCACCAGGGGCATCGCCGCCTGAGCTCGAGTCCGAGCCATCACCGGTCTCCTCCGCCTCCGTCTCTGCCTCAGACTCATCATCCGGAACTGGAGCCCGCGAGCTGCTCCCGACATGAGTGCGCCCTCCTCTAGTGCGGGGATATACTCTGCCATCCCGGGTAGAAATGGGAGGTCCAGTCGGAGCGCCACCCACCGGAGGAATCGGGAAGGGAGGCTGAAAAGCAAGAAAGGCAAATGCATCAGAATACTGTGAGCAGTTTATCAGTGCAGAATGCAGTGTATGAGTACAGTCTGTGAATACTGTGAGCAGTTTATCAGTGTAGAATGCAGTGTATGAGTACAGTCTGTGAATGCCGTGAGCAGTGAATCAGTGCAGAATGTAGTGTGTGAGTGCAGTGTATCGGATACTGTGAGCAGTTTATCAGTGCAGAATGCAGTGTATGAGTACAGTTTGTAAATGCCGTGAGCAGTGAATCAGTGCAGAATGCAGTGTGTGAGTATAGTGTATCGGATGCCGTGAGCAGTTCATCAGATGTCGCAATTATGCATCAGATTATGTAAAGCAGTTTGTATATGGTTTGAAGCGGTGGTTAGGAAAAACATACCGGAATGCTGTAGAGGGCTAGGAGGTCGAATGTCCACTGTAGCATCCCCATCATGGAGGCATTCATCTCCAATGACTACCGGGTGTACCCGGAAGACGCCTGCAAAAGTATCAGATACATCAATATTTTGTGGAATATCAAATAACTGAAATGAAATGACTATACAAAAATGCAGTAATACATACCGGAGGCAAGTCAGGGACACCGACAAGCTCGTGGCCAGCCGGTGGAGGAGCAAAGGGGATCTGGTAGGTCGCCCCATCCTGCCCTCGGAAAGTCAATGAAGCGGGCAGAACAAGCCAACCGGACCCTCGCCCCCGCTGAACCCCACCTCTGCCACGGACTCGAGCCCTCCTCGGCGCTCCCCCTCCAACTTCTGCTCCCGCTCCAGCCGCTGGCGCCGTAGGTCTCTCTCTCTTTGCTCAGCGGCCGCCGCTCAGGGGGCGCATGATGAAGGTCCGGACGTACTCTGAGTAATCGCCCTTGCCTCGGAAATCGTCAGCCTCCCAGCCGATGGTGTAGTCCGCCATCACCTCAGCAGTAAACCTCTCCGTGTCCCGCATGTGCTCAAGAGGATGCACCGAGACTATCTACTCGGGTAAGCCTAGGGTCTGGCGCAAGAAACGCTCACCCAGGTACCAAGCCCGACAGACCGGGTCCTCGAGCAGAATCTGGTAACGTGAGGTCTCGTCGGCACCGGCGAACTGATCCCTCATCATCGCAGGCAGTGGAGCCCACGGGCGCCAGGTGATCTGAAGTTGAAATACAGTGTGTTACGTACTGATATTGCGAATATACAGTGGAAAGGCGAAGCTTAAATAAACTGCAAGTAAAACATACCTCGGCAGGAGTGATGGTGTCGAAGTAGCGACGGAAAAAGCTGAAAGTCTCCCGCGGCCTCCGGGTGCATCTCCCGTCAAAACGGTGCGAAAAGGGGACGACCAGAGGGGTCTCTGCATCGGGTACAGGGGCGAGCCTAGGAAAGTAGGCGTAAACCCACAACTGCAAGATAAATACCAGTACATTTATCAGATAAAGCAGAATACAGAATAGAAGGCAGAAATAACAGAGCAGTGTTGTGCAGTATGTGTGTGCCGTGTGTACAGTATACAGTCAGTGTAAAGCAGAGTATGTGTGTGCCGTGTGTACAATATACAACAAGTATAAAGCAGATTACAGTGTGTGCAGTGTGCAGAGTACAAAAAATAAAGAACGGAAATGAAAGGCAGAAAAAGAAACGTACCTCCCAAGCACGCCAGTAACCCCCGAGCAACTGCCCACTGCCGCGGGAGGCTGAGCTCATATATCCATAAAGGGTGGCTAGAGCGGCGCCACCCCAATCAAAATGCAAGATGTCCCGCACATCCACCAATGCGCTGAGTAGGCAGAGGGGCACTGTGTTCGCCCGGTCGGCGAAGATCGTCGTCCCAAACAGGAACATCAAAAAGCCGCGTGCATACCTGTCCACGGCCCCTGGGGTCATCGGGGCTGCATCAATGAGGAGGGGCTGGACCCGGAACTGCACCTCGAACCAGGAGTACCGGACAAAGTCGGGACGCGCGAGAGGCGGTTCCGCGCCAAGCAAGTAGACCTGAGTTGCGGTCCACTCATCCATATCAGTGTCAAAAGGGATCGGATCACCCCCTACCCCGATGCCGGTGAGCATCGAGAAGTCATAAGGGGTCATCATCATGTCCTCGGTCGCAGACAAGTGGAATGAATCTGTGGTGTCCCACCATCTCTCCACCAGAGCGGCGAGGAGAGGTTTGCACGTCGTGAGCTGGGAGAGTCCCCTGTAGAATGCGCCAAAGCCCGCCTGGTCTACGATGCGGCGGACTGCGTCAGGTAGCTCGGTGTACCACTCGCGAGCGACGGTATTCCCATACCCGCAGATGGTATGGGAGTCTCCCTGTTTTCAAACAAATAATTGCGAAGCAATAAAATGTACAGTTTTGAAGAAACAGTCAAAATCTAGTGCAAATTTGGCATGCGTGCAAGTTTTTCAGATTCAAACAGATACCGGGTGCCGGTGTGTTTACAATGAACTACGACGTGTGATGCGTCAACGTGTTTGAGTGGTTCAGTGCAAATGTGGCATGCATGCAAGTTTTTCATATTCAAACAGATACCGGGTGCCGGTGTGTTTACAGTGAACTACAACATATGATGCGTCAGTGTGTTCGAGTGGCTCGGTGCAAATCTGGCATGCGTACAAGATTTTCAGATTCAGACAGATATCGAGTGTCGGTGTTTGCAGTGAAATACGGCGTGTGCCATGGTTTGATTGGTTTACGGCTAGTGCAGTGTGTGCGCGTGTTGTTCTTAAACAGATATCAGTTGCAAGTTTGTTTGTAATCAACTACAATACACAATGCATCAGAGTATTAGAGCTAAAGCAATTAAAGAATCTAATCGACTGTGGCAGTTGGCAATTAAATATTCTACATCGCAGAAAGTAAAGCGGAGAAAGAAAGTTACCTCGGAAGCGCCGGAGGATAGGTGGGAGACAGGCTCGCGAAGCAGCAGCTCGGGGTCCAACGCCATGTCAAAGCTCCTGAATTGGCGTAGTCCGTCGGGTGGTAGGACGTGAATCGCCGGCCGGTAGGTCGCCGGGTCGAAAGGGCGCTCGCTCAACGGGAGGAGCTCGACCTCGGGATCCATCTCGTGGTCCGAGGGAGTCCCGCCGCGTGGAACGTCATCGGCCATATCGAGAATGATGGGGAAAATGGTCGAAGAATGAAAATCGGCTTAGAATACGAAGAGTCAACTCGAAAGTTGACCCCCGGGAGGGTGGAAAATGGACCGGAAAGGTCGGGACGGAAAAAGGTATGGAAATAAAGAGGAAATCGAGGGGAACAAGTCCCAAAAAGGGGGAAATGGCAAAGGAAGCGCCGAAATGAAATTTTAATCGGTCGAAAATGTCCGAAACGCGGTGAACTTCGCGAATCGGACGACGAAAAAGGCACGAAAACACAAAGAAATGAGCAAGTGAGGAGGGAAAAAGGCTCTAGAGAGAGAAAGAGGTGATTTTCGGCAGAGGAGGAATAAGAAAATAGGGTTTGGAAACCCTATTTTAAAAGACCCGGGGTGAAAAGTCAAAACTGCCCCGACTCAGCAACTTTTTGCTGGTCGGCAACATTTTGTGCCGGCCGGCAGAATATTGTGCTGATGGAATTCTTTTATAGCCGGTGGACAGCCGGTGGCCTCCTAGCCCGGCCGGTGGTGTTCCCACAGCCTTGTTTAGGCAATATGAGTGGTTTTTGGTCTTCATAGCTTAAGAAAGTGCAAGAAAGTGTATCTCCGATGCTCAACCGGCCTCCGTTTTGACCTCGGACCATGTCTTCTGTGCGTGGCACTCAAATTCATGCAATGATTGTATCCTTTTGTATCCTTTTGTCTTTTATAAGATTCAAAAGTTGCCCCATGTGCGTGCACGCGATCATCGCACTATTTCGGTGCATTACATCGCGCCATCATGCACCTCGCAGTTGCATTGGTATGCATGTACTACACGCGTTGTAACACGCACCCCTTGCATTGTCATACACATCTCATATGCATTGTCATTGCATTTTTTTATTATAAGCATTGTCATGCGTTTCAAATACATACGTTGCCTCGTGCATCGTTCGCGCTGTTATACATTCCCTTACCATGCATCGTCGTGTATTCCGAAACACGTGTGTTGTTATGCATTTAAGTCCATTTGCATTATCTTGCATCTTATGAGGCATGCGTGTCTCATTTGTTACATCTTACACTCCATGTGGCATGCGTGTCGCATTGGCCTCATTCCCATTGGCCTCATTTCCATTGGTACGCGTGTCTCACTTACTTCATGCATTGCCTTTCGGGTCTGGCGAGACCTTAAACACGTACGGTCTAGGAGACCTTAAATCCTTCGAAGGTGCAAAACCTTTGGCGCATGCATTGTCATGTATCATCATCTCAAAAGCCGCGCATTGTCGCGCATTTTGAAACCATGCATAGCCGGTCTAGGAGACCTTAAATCCTCGGAAGGTGCAAGACCTTCGTTGCTTCGGCACACACAATTCATGCATTGTCATGCATTCGTAAAGCCGCGTGTTGCCGTGCATTTCAAATTCATGCATTGTCATGCATTCAAAAGTCGCGCGTTGGCGCGCATTTCAAAAACATCATGCATCATTAAAAAAAAACAAAAAGAAAACATGCATTGTCATGCATTGCATCCCGGTCTAGGAGACCTTAAATCCTCTGAAGGTGCAATTCCTTTGGTGTTTGTCGTGCCCGAACGACTTCCGGTGGTCTGGTAAAGCCACCAGCCTGCGTTTGCGGTGAGTTCCTAGGAGACCAATGGGGACGGTGAAAACTAGAGTTTGAACGGCTCATGCCTAGAACGCAAAGGTTCGGGATTTCCGAGACTAAAGTCTGGTTTAAATACCCAGAGGGTGTACCCTCAGCTTGAAATCTGTATGGAAGCCCCATAGGTTGTGGCGGCGTGTCTACGCCTCAGTTCTGGATACCGAACCAACCTAGTATATCGCCCTGTTGGGAGAATAGGGAAAACTGCAATCGCAGCCATTGCATCATACTGCATTGTCATGCATCATTGTAAATATTGCATATGTCATGCATTTCAAAAAACAAACAAACACATTGCATATGTCATGCATCATTGTAAATATTGCACATGTCATGCATTTCAAAAAATCAAAACAAAACAAACAAACACATTGCATATGTCATGCATCATTGTAAATATTGCATATGTCATGCATTTCAAAAAATCAAAACAAAACAAACAAACACAGTGTGTTTGGTAACGTTTACGTTTTCAGTTTATATTTACAAAAATTTTATAAACTGGTTTTTGTTTATTTTTTGTTTATTTTTAGAAAAACATAAACTACAAACGCGTTTGGTAATTGACAAAATGTTTAAAAAATTTTAAAAATATAAAAAAGAGTTAGATATGGCAAGTGGCGGCGGAAGACGGTGGTGGAAAGTGGTGACGGTAGGTGGTGGTGGGTGGGTGGTGGTGGTGGTGGTGGTGGGTGGGTGGGTGACGGTGGTGGTGGTGGGTGGGTGGGTGGGTGACGGTGGCGAGTGGTAGCGAGTGGGTGGTAGTGGCGGTGGTGGCGGGTGGTGATGGCAGGTGGTGGTGGCAGGTGGTAGTGGCGGGCGGGTGGGTGGTGGTGGCGGGTAGTGGTGGTCGGTGGGTGGGTGACGGTGGCGGGTGGTAGTGGCAGGTGGGTGGCGGGTGGTGGTGGTGGGTAGTGGCGAGTGATTTTGGGTGAGTGGGTGACGGTGACGGGTGGTGGGTGGTAGCAAGTGGGTAGTAGTGATGGTGGTGGCGGGTGGTTGGTGGTGGTGGCAGGTGGATGGCGGGTAGGTGACGGGTTGTGGTGGTGGTGGGTGGGTGGATGGGTGGGTGGGTGACGGTGGCGAGTGGTAGATGGTAGCGAGTGGGTGGTGGCGGGTGGTGGTGGCAGGTGGGTGGCGGGTGGGTGGTGGGTGATGGTGGTGGTGGTGGTGGTGGTGGTGGTGGTAGTGGGTGGTGGGTGATGGTGGCAGGTGCGTGACATGTGGCTGGTGGTGGCAGGTGGGTGGTGAGAGGTGGTGGCAAGTAGGTAGCGGGTGGTGGTGGTAGGTGGTGGATGGTAGTGGCGGGTTATGGGTGGTGGTGAGTGGATGGCAGGTGGGTGGTGGTGGCGGTGGCTGTGGCGGTGATGGGTGGGTGGTGGTGGCGAGTGGGTGGCAGGTGGGTAGTAGGTGGTGGTGGCGGGTGGTGATGGCAAATGGGTGGTGAGTGGTGGTGGGGGGTAGGTGGTGGTGGCGGAAGACGGTGGTGGAAAATGGTGGTGGGTGGTGGCTAGCTAGTGTTGAGTGATAAAAAAAAAAAAAACTGAAAACTCAAAATGGAAACACGTTTTTAGTGTTTTCATTTTTTGGCCAAATTTATAAACTGAGAACACTGATTTATAAATCAAAAAGTTTACCAAACAAGTTTTTATTTGAGTTTTTTAAATTTTTATAAATATAAACAGAAAACTGAAAACGTAAGTGTTACCAAACGGCACCATTGCATATGTCATGCATCATTGTGAATATTGCGTATGTCATGCATTTCAAAAAAATCCAAAACCAAAAAAAAAAAAAAAAAAAAAAAAAAAAAAAAAAAAAAAAAAAAAAAAAACCATGCATATGCCGTGCATTTCATTGTAAATATAGCGCATATGTCATGCATTTTCTGTAAACATCCGTCTATATTGCGTTTTAGTTGTATGCATCTACCGCATCATCTTCCATCTATGGCTTGCACCTTTCCTTGTTGAGCTTGGTCTCGTATGTGCCCTTACTTTTCACGTTGAAGCACAGTTCTGCATGTGTACGCGCCTATTCCTTGATGAACTTGGTTTGAGGGTGGCGGCACCTTTTCTGTGTTAGACATGGCTTGTACGTGTACATGCCTTTCCTAGGCAAAATAGGGTTTTGGCTACACGCCATATCCATTTCTATTACATTGTAGTGTAATTATTGCATCTAGCATTAGGATCATTATTCTTTCCCTAGCGGGTTGTCACCCCACTTATGTCACTCCACCCAATACTTGTTCTTGTGTCCGTCTACATCACTCATAGTTCAGACATCGTTCTATGGTAGACGGACTCGTTACTTCCATCAATCTATTTGACATATGTGTAGTTTCGAACCGCTCATGATTGAATCATGATTCAATTGCTCTGCATGTAGTTTGCATTGTTTCAATTGCATTGCATTATCATTTGCATTGTTTACACTTAGTCTTGTATATAATGCACATCATTTCACATTCGTCATTGCATATGCATATTGCTAACAACATTGTCCCTGTTAAGTTTGTTTTCATTGCAGGCACGATATTGTATGTACGGTTCATTTGAGGTCGGTGCAACCGGACGAGCCGCACAGGTATTGTATCCTCCGAGTGAGACGTATTGAGAATTGCATAATTCTCTTACATCCTTTCTGTATTGTAGTGTAGTCTGGTGTATGCTAGCTTATAACTGTTGCATACGTGCTTCATTACAGCTTTCTTTGCATGATCATAAGTTATGCTCGACTTCTCGCATTGTCTTGCATTTTGCCCCTGCCGTCGGGTGCATACCTTGTTTGTCTTGCATGTTTCTCCAAGTCTTCGGCCTTGTCAAAAATGGGTCGTCTCTGGGCTTTGACATTCACTCCCGTCATTGTTATGACTTCCGAGTTCTGTCAAAGAGGGGCAACTGTAGACACCCCATTTTGACCATCCTCAAGACTTGGACGTCACCGCTTGAACACTCGGTGATTATCCATGTTTGCATTTGTTTGGAGTTCCCGGAGTTCTCGACTACGCGCCTTGCCTCAGGATCTCCGAACTCGACTGTTTTGTGTCTGGTTTTGCACCAAACACTTGTGTTTTGCCTCAGAGGGGCAGGAAATGCCTTGTGAGACATCCCCACACACCACCGGCACTAGCTAGAGGCCACCGGCTGGTTTTTGTTGCCACCGGCAATTTATATTGCCGGCCGGCACTCTTTGTTGCCGGTCGGTAGTCATTTTTGTCAAAATGACATTTTTGGCAAGCCGGCTACTGTTCAGCTGCTTTTTCAGATATTTTATTACAGCTGTCTGGCATTGACTTCCCCTCCATACACGTGTATGGAGGGATGCACTTCTTGTCTTGCTTAATGCCTAAGCTTACAAGATTGCCTCCTCTATTAGAGGAGGCCTTCCCCCTTGGCTTTAGGGTTGGCTTTTTAGTGAGAAAACAACTCAGAGCAAGCTCTGGTTTTAGGGTTTGAGTGCCATTCATATCCTATCTCTATATCTCCTTTGTGTGTGTTCTAGGTGCTTTGTGTCTTACTATTGCACACAAACACCTAGTCTTTCACTTTTTCTTGGTTACTTCAAGGACAAGAGCTTGTTCTTGGTGTTCTTGACTGGATTTGAGCCCAAGGAAGCAACAACATCAACACTTGTGAAGGTGGTCAACAAGGGTGAGAAACTTGCCTTTTATTCCCCATTGTTGCATCCTATTTCTACCTATCTTAGAGCTGTTTTTGTGCTTGGTGTTTAATACAAAAAAAATTTCTGTTTTTAGGCCCTCTTGATAGTTTATTAAGGGTGTTTTGTGCTTTGGGGAAGTTTGGCCCCTCTTAGGCCTTGAAAGGCCTCATTTTGTGCTATTTTGTGCAAGTTTCGAGACTTTGGTGTTTGGGCCTCTTCACCACTGAAATCTTGAGGGATTTCAGTGGTGGAGATGGTGTCTTGAAGTCTCTAAAAGGGGAGGGCCACCCCCTCTCCTTGTTGTCCTTGAAAAGGACCTATTTTGCTACCTTAAGGAGCCTTATGTTCAAGTGTGTGTTGATCATGTCTAGGCTGCATTTCATGCTTATTATGCCATAATATAATCATGTTGTGTGTTGGTTTTGGTACTCCATGCATGTTTAGCATAGTTGCCATGTAATGCCTTGTAATTCCCTTAACATGTCTTAGGTTGTTAGCCTTTGTTTGAGCATGATTTAGGCTTGGACTTATGAATGTTTTGTGCTTATTTTGCCATGCTTTAGGTCTGTCCATAGTCGTTTGGATCGATTTTGGCATGTTTAGTATAGCTCCTTTGCATTTGTGGTTTGCTGGGCTTGTATGCCTCAAGTGTATGAATGTATGGCATGTGTTAATTGCATCATTTTGGTGGTTTGGAATCACCCAACATGTCATTTCAGTCCCTTTGGTGTGCTTGTATGCTCGCCTTAGTTGTTTCTTTGTTGCTTTAAAAGCATGTGTTGTATGCCCTATGTTTTGACCATTATGCATACCTTTGAATTTGAACCACTTAGACGCCATCTAAGTAGTCCCTTGGCCTTGCTTTAACATGCTAAAAATCTGTTTTTAGTTGTTTAGTGCATGCCATGTTTGTTGTGTTAAGTGTGCTTCATGACTTGCCTCAAGTATTTGGACTATGCTTGCATGCTTATGCTTGCTTCATTTGGCTTGGTTTGGCACCACATTCTAGCATGCATTTCAGAGCTTATATTACATGATAGTTGTCCATGATATCCCCTTTCAAGTGTGTTTGAAAGTTGCTAGTTTAAGGCTTAAAGTGTTGGTCCAACTTACTTGCATGTGTGCATGTGTGTTTAGTCCTCATTTTTGGGCATTTTGGCTACTGATTTTGGGCCTATTTTGGAGTTGCCTAAGTCATGTTTAAGTCCCTCTTTTACTTGGTTTGCATGTTTGCCTTGCATGCTTGCTTGTATGTTTGTATAAGTGCCTTGCATTGTCCATATCACATGCTAGCCAACATGTTTAGGATTGCATTGCATTGTGCATACTTGGCCTCTTGAAGTGAGTGTGATAGAGGTTAGGACCCTTTGGTTTGTTATTTGCATTGCGTTTCATTTGACATGAAAATTGCACACTTGATTCTTTGGGGCCGTCATGCATGGAAATGCGTGATTGGTGGCCCGAGAATCGAGGCACATCTTCCTTTGAGTCACAAACATGATAAGGAATGTGTTCAGTGCATACATTGCTTGAATAACATTGCCATGCAAGATTTTGCCCTCTGCTGCTGTGAGTTACAGGTTCTGCAGGAATTCATTGCCGGCCGGCAATGTTTAGTGCCGACCGGCAATCAATTATCAGCCGATGGATGAATTCTGTGCCGATGGCCACATATAGCGGCCAGTGGCTATTCTGTTTAGCCGGTGGTGATCCCCAGCATCCAAGGAAGTAGTTCTAAGACTTTGGCAGTTCTCAGAAGAGCAGGGCAGGGAAGGGAAAACAGAGGCAGTCTAGGCATGGCAGTGCAATTCCGAGCAAGACCCGAGCACGTGCTGCATTTGGCTCTCCTCCCGAGGCGGTTTACTATTTTTCTTAGTTTAGTTAGTTTGTCAACTAATTAGGAAATTTGTAATATTTAATTAGCTTGCGTAGTTAATTATTTGTATTATTCTTTTGGTCCCTTCGAGCGAGGGCAAATCTGTAATAAGTGTGGGTGAGTGGTGTGTATGTCTTCCAACCCCCATTTCTTTCTCCCTTTTATTTACCTGCTTTTGATGGTAGATTAGGGCACGTTTATTTTAGCATACCTTATGCAATGCATGCGTGCATCCATGCATTTGTTGTCATGCACCGGGCTCGGTACATCATACAAACCGCATTGTATTTTCAAATCTAACTTGAATACGTGCATCAAAAGATTGCATTTCACATGCCATTTTAGGGTTAGCCGAGCCTATCCTAATCACATTCTGTATGCGATGCATTAGTCATTCTAACATGAACTAGGGCATGCATGTTTGCTAACTAGTTTATTGTTTTGGTACGGAGTACGATGTAAGTATTTATGCTTTAGCATATCGCATGCGTGTGAATGTTGACATGACAATAGGCTTACCATGTGGCTAAATGCTTATATGAGATAAACTGTTTGAATGCCTGTGGGTGGAGGTTGGATTGCTCGAGTTGGAATAACTCATTGAAATCCGTATTTTAGCCTACTTGCGAGTAGCAATTTCAAATTGTTTTCCAAACAAACGGATATGCAATGCTTATTTCCAAATTAGGCAATCTGGTCTATACTTGTTTGCTACGTGCATAACATAGTAATTCTAGGCTAATAATTGGAATAAGAGCATGTAATGTTTTCAAAAATGGATATCACGGTTAGTAGAGGCTGGTCTTCAGACCAGGCAAAAGGGGGTGCTCATAGCTGACCTTCCCCGATCGTACCCAAGCTCCCGAGCCAAGACAGCTTTGGTAATGACGGACACGTGGCCTTTGGCACCGAGTCAGGGTTTCCTAAATTCCCCCATAAAAAATATTTAGGTGGCGACTCTGTATCTGGCAAAGCAGTCCATGTTTGGCGCTTCTTTTCAAAAATCTGTTTCTCAAAACGATTTTCCAGATTTGGACTCTTTGGTTCAGATTAAGAACCGCAACAACAAAAGGGAGTCCGAACTGTAGCCGAGGTCCCTCGCGGGCTTGTTACAACCTTCCACTGTTAGGAAGAGATTGAGGCAAGAGTTTCTGGACCTCAAACAAAACTACATGTCCGTGGCATAGTTTAAGGTGATTTTTTCTAGTCTGTCCCGATTTGCACCGGAGTTAGTGGCAATGGAAGAATGCCGTTGTATCGAGTTTGAGAAGAAATTGAGAACCAAGATCTTGTACAAAGTTGTCGGAAACATGATTCGAAAATATGCCTGTCTTGTGGAGGTGGCGGCACATGTAGAGACTACAATGCAGGTTGAGGAGGAGAGACTTCGAGGTTCGAGGTCTAAGGGCCAAGAACCACAGGGAGACTATAGGCAAAATAAGAGGAGCAGGGGCAACTTTTCATCCCAGTCCCAACCACAATAGTCTAGATCTACTTTTCCCTTGCCTAGTGCAGGCCTAGGAAAGGGTACACAAAGTGGCTTTTCTTGTTACAAGTGTGGCCAACCGGGTCACAAAGCCTTTGCATGCCCACAGAACGGAGGAAAGCAGTAGATGTTTCCACCACCACCACCTAATCGATCTCAAAGTCAGTCTCAGTCCTAGAATAGAGGTCAAGGGTTTAATTGTTTTCAGTGTGGTCAACCAGGGCACATGAAGAGGACTTGCCCATAATTGGGAGGCGCATCTGGCGCATCAAGGTTGAGGCAGACTCAGAGCCACCAGCAGGCTCACTCCGTTCAAACCTCACAAGTTAACCGAGGAGCCGCTTCGGCTCAATCAGTGCACCAGGTCTATGCTCTTAGAGAGAAGCAAGTTCATCAGGGGCCACAAGGGCATGTGTACGCTATTACCACGCTAGAATAGTTACCGGGATCCTCCGTGGTGAGAGGTATTTTTGTTGTGTGCAATACCTTGGCTAATGTGTTGATAGACACGGGTGCGTCTCATTCATTTATATCTGCAACATTTGTTTCTGCATTGGGGTTAGGGGTGGCACAGTTAGCGTCTCCACTCTGAGTAGAGTCACCTGTTGGGGGTATGATTGATTTAGACTGGGGGTGTCATGATTGTGAGATAGAAGTCACCTAGCGTTGACTTCCATTTGCTTTTGTATTGCTAGACATGTCGAGTTTTGATGTCATTCTAGGCATGGACTGGTTATGTTCGTATCGAGCTGTGATAGATTGTTATCGTCAGAGAGTTACAGTTTGCACCTCAGGTGGTGATTGTTTTTACTTTATGGGGAACCGAGTTGATAGGGTCTTGTCGCCAGTCTTTGACCCTCGTAGTAAGAGAAAGCTTAGTGGCCTTCTTGCAACACTCTTGAATGGTGAGAGTGACGGGGCCTGTGTTGAATTACCAAGGGTAGTTCGTGAATACTCAGAGGTCTTTCCTAAGGATCTTACTAGTTTGCCACCCCACCGGGAGATAGAGTTCTTCATTGACTTAGTGCCTGGCACGGCATCAATTTCCATGCCACCATATAGATTTGCACCAGCCGAATTGCATGAGTTGAAAATTCAACTCCAAGAACTTTTGGACAAGGGCTTCATTCGCCCTAGTACATCGCCTTGGGGAGCACCAGCTCTCTTTGCCAAGAAGAAGGATAGATCGTTGCGATTGTGTATCGATTACCGCAAGTTGAATTGAGTTGCCATTAAGAACAAGTTTCCTCTACCGAGAATAGATGATTTGTTTGACTAACTTAGAGGGTCTCGTTGCTTCTCAAAAATAGATTTGAGGTCAGGGTATCATCAGTTGAGAGTTCGGGAGGAGGACATCCAGAAAATGGCCTTTCGTACGGGTTATGGCCATTATGAATTCCTTGTAATGCCTTTTGGGTTGACTAATGCATCGGTTTCCTTTATGGATTTGATGAATAGAATTTTTCGGGAATACTTAGACCTTTTTGTGGTCGTCTTAATTTATTCAACCTCCGAGGAGGAACATGAGACTCACTTACGGGTAGTGCTTGAATTGCTTAAGGAGCACCGTTTGTATGCCAAATTGATAAGTGTGAGTTTTGGCTCACCAAGGTGAAATTTTTGGGCCATGTAGTGTCGAGTGAGGGAGTAACTGTAGACTCCTCAAAGATAGACGCGATACAAGATTGGGAACAACCCAAGAATGTTTTTGAGATCCCGAGTTTCTTGGGGTTAGCAGGGTACTATCGACGCTTTGTGAGGGACTTCTCTAGACTAGATGCACCTTTGACTAAGTTGACTAGGAAGGGTGTCAAGTTAGTGTGGAATGAGGCTTGTGAAAAGTCTTTCCATGAACTTAAGACTAGATTGACTACCGCACCGGTCTTGATAATTCCGGAAAGGGGTTTGGATTACACTATCTATTGTGATGCATCCAGGGATGGACTTGGATGTGTCATGATGTAAGAGGGAAAGGTTGTGGCCTACGGATCACAACAATTGAAAACTCATGAGAAAAACTACCCTACCCATGTGTAGACGCCCCATTTTTTACCGACCTTAAGACTCAGACATCACCGATTGAGCGCTCGGTGATATTGCATATTGTGCTCGTTCAGAAGTTTCAGAGTCTCGGCTGCGAGCCTTGCCTCCAGACTTTCGGGCTCTTTCGTGTCTTGCCTCGGTTTGCGAACCAAGCTCCGTTTTCTCTGTTTTCTCTTCCCGAAGGGAGGGAGACGTCTCATAAATCATCTCTCAGTGGCCGTAGGCTATGTTTTGTGGTCGTAGGCCATTTTTCCCGTTTGGAGCCCGGTTTCTGATTTTTCGGAGCCAACGGCCATGTGCCTCGGTTCGGGACCGCTTAACCACCTCCGTTTGCTCCGATTTTTGGTATACACTCCACCACCATCCATTCCAACAACTTGGAGCTGTTTTTCAGAGCTTTGGAGCACCATTTCTCAGACCAAGAGCTGCTGGTCCATTGGTCTTCAAGGGTAAGCTCCTATTTCCCCATTTTTCACATTATTTTGTGCTATATTTTAGCTCCTTTTGCTAGCATTTTTGGGCTCCGACCCAAACTGTAAATAGTCATATTTTGAGCTCCTTTTCATGTTTGATTAAGGACCTTTTGCTGTTTGAGGTCTCCTACTATCACTTGCCTCTTTAACTCTCTTTTAGGCCTATTTTTGTATGATATTTTAGGCATATTTGTGAGCTGTTTCGTGGCTTGATGTAAACTGTAAAATGTCTTTTTTTGAGCCCCTCTTCAACTTTGTTGAAGGGCTCTCTTTGGTTTGAGGCCAGCAGCTACCACCTGCCTCTTTATCTCTCTTTTAGGCCTATTTTTGGGGGGAAATTTGAATTTGATTTCCCCCCGCCCCTTTTTCTCCACTCCTCTCCTCTATAAAACCAGCCCCCCCAGCTCATTTTCAGGGGTTACAAAATTGTTTAAGAGCCATTGCATACAACTCTCCCTCTCCCTCTCTTCCAAGCCTCAAAACCCTAAGGTTCTTGCACCCTTTACACTACAACCCATAGCACCACACCTCCACACCCCATTCCAACAACTTGGAGGCTACTTTCAGAGGTTAAGAGCTCCTCTTCTTGGTCCAAAGACTGCTGAAGTTTGGTTCTACAAGGGTGAGTCTCTTTTTTCCTTTTTTTAGTCTTTTCTTGGTTCATCTATAAGCCATACTTGCTTACATTTTTGGGCTCCGACCCAAACTGAAAATGGTCTTATTTTGAGCTTATTTTCATGTTTTATTAAGGACCTTTCTCTGTTTAAGGTCATCTATTATCCCTTTCCTTTTATATCTCTTTTAGGGCCTAATCTTGCATGATATATTAGCCTTGATTTTAAGCATTTCTGGGCTCCCAGCCAAACTATAAAATGTCTTTTTTTGAGCCCCTCTTCAACTTTGTTGAAGGGCTCTCTTTGGTTTGAGACCAGAAGCTACCACTTGCCTCTTTATCCCTCTTTTAGGCCTTTTTCTTGCATGATAGTTTAGGCCTACTTGTGTTTATTTTCGTGGCTTTATGTAAACTGTATAGTGCCTTATTTTGAGCCCCTATTCAACTTTGTTGAAGGGCTCTTCACTGTTTGGGACCAGCATCTACCCCTTGTCTCTATTCTCTCTTTTAGGGCCATTTTTGCATGATAGATTAGCCCTATTTGTGTTTGTTTTTGAGAGTTGTCATAAACTGAAAACATCTTGTTTTAATCTCATCGTCAAGTTTGTTTGAGATTCCATTTTTGTTTGAGGACATATACTTCCTTGAGTGCTTGATTGTCCCTTGTTTTGGGCCTTACACCCTAGCCCTTGTTGCATGCCTTGTTTGGCCTTCTAGCCACTGGAATCTAGTGGATTTCCAGTGGCTTTGATCCAGTTTTGAGCCTCCAAATCAGAGAGGGGTGACCCCCTCTCTCCTTCTCTAGTTTGGTGGCCATTTTGGTCTTCCAAAGAGACCCTATCTTGCATGCTTTGAAGTCACTTTCTAGGGTCAATTTGGTGAGTTTTGGGACTATCATATTTGATTTTCTGAGTTGATTTGGGGCTGCCACATGTCTGTCTTGTATGTGCCTAATAACTCCTTGCATGGCCCTCTAAAGGAGCTCATCATTTTTGCATGCCATGGTTGCATATCAGTGGTTATTTGGGCCTATATTCACTTGATTTATTCACTGATTTTTGATGGTTTGGTCAGATTCCATGTGCATCATACACTTGCCATGTAAACCATGTTTGCTAGTCAAAATTGCAAGCTATTTTAGTCCATCTTGCTAGCATTTTTTGGCCTTGCTTTAAATTGGAAATATGCATGTTTTGGGACTGCCTTGACTCTGTCTTCATGCTTCATATTCAAATAATGCATGCTTTGTATGGCTATAAGTCATTCCATGTGCCTTGTTTCGAGTTTCGGGGTTCATCTCATGCATCGGGTGCCTTATTTCCATGTTTCGGGACCATTTTGCATCACATTTCAGTGCTGAAATTTGCATGTTTGCATATCATGTTTCATACCTTGCCATGCCTTGTTAGAGTGGCATTCGTGCCTTAGGTTCGGTCCTCGGTTTGCGTGCATGTGTGCGCGCATTTCGAGTGTCTCATTTTCATCTAATGGCTACTGATGTGAGTGTGGCTGAGGTCCACTCATGTTGGTGTAAGTCCATTTTGCATTGTGTATGCCATTTCATTTCATAGCGTTGAGTATGCTAGATTGTATGTTAGCGCATTGTGTATACCACGTTACCTCGTGCATCGTGTATGCCATTTCATAGCATTGTGCATGTTAGGTTGTATCTTAGTTGCATTCATGCATGTCATGCATATTGCATTGTGTTTGGGATAGGAGTTAGCCCGAGCATGGGAAACGAGGTACGTTTCGTACTCCGAGTGACGGAACGCGTCTCAATTCCCGGTCGCCAACGCTCAGGATCGTCCATGATGGAGTCTAGGCCTTGTTGTGTCCATATGTGTATTCATTTCATATTGAGTTGTGCAATCCGACTCCTCAGTCATCATGCATCGATATGCGTGATTGGTGGCACAAGGATCGAGGACTACACTCTCCGAAGAGTAGTCATGCATACATATGTGAAAATACTTTGCCATGCCCCTTTGTTTTTCTCTGTTGCAGCAAATCAGAAATCAGCAGCCTTCCGGAAGTTGGCACGCATCCCAAGAATAATTGCAAACAGAGGCAAACTGGGGCATCGCAAGGGATTCTCCGCACAAAGCAACCCGAGCATGCATCATTCATCATTTGGAATAGAGCTGCGGCGGTCCATGGATTTGCGTGCCAATTTATTGCTTTCCTAGATTGATTTGTTAATTAATTAGGATTCTGTATTTATTCGAGACTGTATTATTTATTCATTTGGGACTGTATTATTCTTTCGGACCCTCTACGCGAGGGCAATGTTGTAATAAGTATGCGTGTGTGTGATGTATGTCTTCCAACCCCACGTCTTTCTCCCTTTTATTTATCAGCTTATGATGGTTAGATTAGGGCATGTTTCAATTAGCATACAGTATGACAGCATGTTTGCATCATTCATCTATCTTGCATGCACCGAGCTCAGCGCATCATACTAACTGCATTTGTATTTCAATTCCAAGTTGAATACATGTTAGCTGTAACATCATCATATGCCATCTTTAGAATAGCCGAGCCTATCTTAGTTGCATTTTGCATGTGTTGCATTAGGCATTTCTGTATAGTTAGGATCATGCATGGATTTCTAATTAGCTTCTGTTTTGGCTTGGAGTACTTGGTAAGTTTTTATGCTTTAGCATCCTTGCATGTGTGTGGGTGACTGCCATGATAGCATGCTTACCATGAGGCTATGTGCTTATATGATATATCTGCCTGAATGCCTGTGGGTGAAGGTTGGGTTATCTGAATTGGAACAATTCATTAATTGTGAGTTTTAAGCCCACTAGATAGTGGCAAAATCATGTTTTCTAAGCCCACCCGAGGGTGGCAAATCTACGTCTTAGCCTACTTGCGAGTAGCACCATCAAACCATTTTTCAAATAAACAAACATGAAATGTTTTGTTCCAATTCAGGCGACCCAGTCTATACTCGTATACTGTGCACATCACATAGTAAATCTAGGCTAATAACCTGAATAAAAACGCACAATGTTTCAAAGCTAGATATCATGGTTAGTAGAGGCCGATCTTTGATCGGGTGAGCGGGGGTGCTCACGAAGTGACCTTCCCCAATCGTACCCAAGTTCCCGAGCCGAGGCAACTTTGGTGATGACGGACACGTGGCCTTAGGCAACGAGTCAGGGTTTCCTAAATTCCCCCAAAATAAAATATTTAGGTGGCGACTCTGTATCTGGCAAAGCAGTCCATGTTTGGCACTTCTTTCAAAAATATGTTTTCTCAAAACGATTTGCCGGATTTGGACTCTTTGGTTCAGATTAAGAACCGTGACAATTTGAGTTCGAATTGTAGTGAATCCCAAATGAACAGAACGGGGGACCTCATTCCTCCCGGGGCGTTCGGGGACGTCTACAGTTTCTGGCGACTCTGCTGGGGATTTAGAGAACTTGACTCGAACTCATGATATCTTGTTTTGACTACACTTGTGTGTTTCTTTGCATTGCATTTGCATTGGTGCGCCTAGGACACCGTGTTTGCCATCTGCTATTCTTAAACGGTTTGCCGGAGACTTGTCTTGTCAAGGCATGACCATAAGGCTGACCGGTTATGGGCTCTGCCAATATGGGAACACAAACCCTGGTTTTACCCGATCATCCTTTTTGACCATTCGACCTAGTGCATATTCGGATCCATACTGACCATTCCAAACTAGGACAGGTTGCTTACCCAATATAGGTTGTTTGAAATCACTGCGTGCGTAGTGAAACCCTAGCTCCTGACAAAATAGGACAGGGAAACCCTACCCCAACATAGGGGTGTTTTGGCTCTCACTTGCTTGTTATGTGCTTCTAGAGTGCATCTCTACAGGGAATGCATGTATCAGTTTGCAAGTTTGAGTATCAGGCCTGTGGGCATCAGGATTAGTATTTCGGGAATCAGTTTTACCTGAGGGTATCAATTTGCAGGGCAGAGATTTGGACAGAATTCAGTAGAGGGCACACTCATTCAACTATGCTCATATCTGTTTTGGTGAAATCAGGCTAAGGTGCTGTCCGTTTTCTCTTTTGCTAGGGTAGTCCTGGAACCATGGCTTCAGAAGGCTCTAATATCCCCCGAGGTTCATCGAACTTGTGCTGATAGACTTTGTCAGATCAGAGATTCAGTTCAAGGGCAATCAGTGTTCCTTTGCCAGAGGCAGGGTAAAAAGGCCAGTCAGGCACAAATCACCAGTTCAGCAGTTATCAGATCAGTGGCCCTTATCCACCCCACCAGTGAACAGTCAGGCTGAGGTCTCAGTTTCTACTGCAGGGATAGATACCAGTCAGTTAGATGGATCAGCAGAACACGTCAGGGATGGAGGCAATGACGCGCCAGATGCAAGAAAGTATGAAACTCATGCAGCAAGATGCTGTCTACCAAGTGGAATTTGCCAAACAGCAGGCTGCGGTCATGGCCCAGCAGGCAAAGCTAATCACCAGATTGCAACAGCAAAACGGAGCATCTGCTTCGCATCAAGCTTCCCCCCCCAACCAGTAGATCCAATACCCGGGGAGACACCAAATGTCCAGGAAGGTACGGACATTCCGACAGGGCCGACTCCGCCCCCAATCTTACCCCAGCTGTCTAAAACACCAATCAACCTACCAGACTCTCCCTTTGAGTTTGAATTAGACCATACAGCATTGAAGTTGAGCAAGCTTGAAAAGTTGTTCAAGAAATCCTAGGGGGTAAAGTCCATCCCGGACATTGAGGACAGATACACAGACTCAGCTGTGACGCTGCCAGACCGGTTCAAGATGCCTCATATCGACCGTTTTGACGGGTCAATAGATCCCATGGTCCACCTGAGTTTGTTTTCAGACGTTCTGCACCCGATGGGCTTGACAAGATTACAGAAGCTCTCCTTTTTTGGCAGGACCCTGTCGGGTATTGCGGCCATCTGGTACGCCAAATTGGAGGATTCAGTGAAACGAAGCTGGGAGGAGATGGCCGAGGCCTTCGTCGCACAATATTCGTACAATACCCAAATCGAGATTACGACCTGTGATCTTGAGACGACGAGGCAGGAGCCTAAGGAGAGCTTCTCAGAATTCGTGGCCCGCTGGAGGGCCAAGGCCTCAATGATGACCATTAGGCCAACGGATAAGGATCAAATACGGATGGTTGTACGCAACCTCCAGCCCAAACTAATGCAAAAAATGATCGTGCTCCCCTTCCCAACCTTTTCAGATTTACATGAGATGGGAGTACAGATCGAGGAGGGCATGAAACAGGGCCTTATTGACCAGGAGAAGGAGCAGCCTAGGCGGGCGTTTTCCCGCAGTTCAAATGCGACCACTAGTGGTGATACAGCTGCAGGATCTTCTGAAGTGGGCATGGTCACCACCACCACATCAAAAAAGGCTACCCCATTCACCGGTGCGTCCAGAAGTAGCTCACAGACGGCCAAATATCCACCCCGAGTCAAGAGGGTTTTCACCCCACTTTATATGCCTTTGTCAAAGGCTCTAGAGGTCTTAATCCGGAAAGGACATCTGAAACCATTGGATCAACGACCTTTACGTGATCCTCTCCCTCCAAAGCATGACCATACTAGGTACTGTGCGTACCATCAACAAACTGGTCATGACACTGACAGTTGCTTTCGTCTGCGCCATGATGTACAAGATCTGTTTGACAACAGGGTCATCCCCACGCCAGTCTAGCAAAGTCTATTGGCACTCGACCAGTGAACCTGTGGGGAATAATGTGACTATGTGATCGGGGGATGAACCACCTACGGATGGCACTCGATTTACTCCAAATATGGCGTATGGCACGCACTGTTTTGAGCATTTGTGAATGCTGGTTTTTGTGCTTTCTGACTTGGGTATTGGGTCAGTCTTGTTGTTTTAAGTCCGTTTTGAGTCAGCCTTTTTGTTTCGGGTCTGTGTTGTTATATCGAGTTAGTCTTGTTGTATAGGAGTCGGGTGATTCCGGGGGTATTATCTTGGGCGTCACCATTTTGTTTTGTGTTTGTCTTTTCGTTTTGTTTTGAGTCTGTTTCTGCCAGGGAGCCAGTTGTGCCAGCAGTTTTTGAATGAAACAGCAGTGATTTTTATGCTCTCGCGTTTGCTTCTGCCTTGTGCCAGTTATGCCGTAAGTTCTGAAGGAGATGACAGCATTTGACTAAGGACTCTGTCTTTTCTGTGCCTTGAAGTCATTGTAATGACCTGAGTTTTTCAAAACTTTTTGAACATTGTGGTGAAAATGAAGAGGAAGGAATTCCTCAGGATTTGCAAAAAATTTGATCAATTGAGAGGAAGAAAGGCGTGATAAGCCCTTAATGAATGAAATCATGCTTGTTAGTGTGAGTACTGAGAAGGACCCTAGCTTTGATCCAGATTGGTTCTACACTGTCTTCAGTGCGAACGATTTGTCGCTTTCTTAAAAAAATTTCAAAAAATGTTTTGCGCGGTCCTGCGAAGACCTGTGTAGAATCGCTCTTGAAATTGTGCAGCTTAAGATCGCTCTCAGCCTCGAGACTCGACCCTTCTGCTTTCAAAACCTTGAACTCGAATTCAGAACGTTCAATGGTCAACTACAATGTGAGGTCTGTGTGGCCAGATTCAAAGCAACCCTCGAACAAGAGGTAGGAAAGTCAGATCAAGAAGACCAGATGTCATCAAAAGAAGCTTGCAAAGCTAGATCAGAAGCACCCCTGGAACTAGGGGCAAAGAATTTCAAATGTGCTCGAAGAGCCGAGGATGGATCATTCCACAAATCAAAGAAGGTCGGCAAGAATGCCAAATCCCAGAGGGAGGAAGAAGAAAGTATTGCTGAAGAAAAACAGAGTTCCGATCCACAACACTAAGGGCAAATTCAGCCCCCTCATTGGATGGACTCATGCATCGTTAGCGAACAACAGCCATTCTCCTAGATTCAGATGACTTCGGGATCTCAAAACCATTTGACATGGACAAAGCTACACTTCTACCCTTGAGAGGCTCGCTGGGCCGAAAACCCGAGAGGGCGACCCAAGCAAAAGTTAGAGCAAGAAAAGAAAGAAAAAAAAATTGATGAAGAAAATGCAAAAAATCAAAAAGAAAAAAAAAAAGAGATGAAAAAAGAAGAAAAGAAATGAAAAAGAAAAGAAAAACAAAGCTCGCAAGGTCGAAAACCCGCAACGGGCGCCTTGGCAAAAGTTAGAGCCTAAAAGGTGAGGGTTAATACACGAGTGTACCTTAACCCCGAACTACGTAAGGCTTGATTGCCATCTTTGGGATACGTAGGAAACTTCGTTCTGAAGTCCAGCCATAAAACACTTCAAATTCGACTGTTTCCATGTGATGGTTCTGGTCATCTTTGTCTTCTCTGTATCTGAAGATTTGGTTGTGTTCGTTACTCTGAGGACTGACTATAATGCGCTGCGGTGCCATTTCAAACAAGAGGCAACTTTCCGTTGCTTTTCAATGTGCTGCGGTGCCATTCAAACAAGGGGCAACTTTCCGTTGCCATGCAGTGTCCTTCAGGAAAGGGGCAATTTTCCTTTGGATCTGAGGTTGTGCATCTCAAGGGTAGGTTCCGTGCTCGTTCAACAGTGGTCGTTTGCGAAATAGTTTTTGAGAATTTTTATTGAGGTTGACTAATCTTCTCGAAAAGTATTCCATTTTTTTTCAAAACTGGACCATTTCTTGGACCCAAAAAAAAAAAAGGGAAATTTTCAGTGCTCATAGCCTGACTTGCATGATTTTAAATCAGAAAATTGAACAAGCATGTTAATCTAACTCTCATTTTGGTCAAATTTTTTTAGGAGAGAACCAAAACAAAAAATGGTCAAAATGATGAATTAGGGGCACAGTTGAGTCAGGTGTTCTGTCTTTCCCCCGTCGTCAACTACTCACCATGAAGAGCACTCTACCTGCCAAGAAGGGCACAATTAAAGTTAACGACAAAGGGCTGAAAGCTCTTGTATCCTCCAAGCAACGAGGTATCAAGCCAAGTGCGAAGCACGAACTGGAATGGGACAAGATATTCCGCTCCCTCATTCGAACAGATCTAATCACGTCCAAATTCCCAGCAAAGCGTTGTCAACCGATGTCAGCTACAGATTTGCTACACATCCAGTTGTAGCGCAACCCCTCTGTGGGAAAGTTCACTGCTGTGCGCAGGAGAAAAAGAATCTAGCAGCAAGCTAGGGACAAGAGCCTGCAATTTCTTGTTTATCCATCAACCACCCAGGGGAGGGATAAAAAATGAGAGATTGAAGAATAGAGAGATGTGCGTTGAGAGAAAAAAATGAGAAAAGGACTTTTTAAGAAAAACAGAGCTTGAGGGCTGAGTGATGTGAGAATCACAAATGAGGAAGGGCGGGAAACAATACCCGAAGAAACTGGCTCCTCGTGCACTGAAAGGTCTCTTGCCTTTGTAACACGTCCGAGTGTTGTGTTTGTGTCTTTGTGTGTCTCAATTCTTGTTTTGAGTCGTTTTGAGTGTCAATGGATGTGTTTAGGCTGTTTTATCTTTTGTTTTTTGTTGTTGAGTCGTAGTGCATTGTGTTTAGTCGTAGGCTCAATACCCTGGTCAAGAACTCATCTCTCAATTTCAAAAAAATAAAATCGTTTCGCGCTCCGAGTGCCGTGCCATTCTCCACATTTGTGCAAAACAATATTTGTTCTTTCATAAAACCGCAGGGTTCAACCCAGGTCATGTGAGAACAGTAGAACCAGGACCTATCTGAAGCTATAGTGGTTCCAGACTGCAAGGCAAAAGCAAAAGAGGAAAATGTCAGGTATCTGAGTTTGTTTCAACTTCAGTAAGTTCCGAGACTACATTCTGTGTGTACCTCTTCCGGTCTTGCCAATGCTCCGAAGTATGAGTGTGCCTCTACCTCAAGCTCAAGATCAAGTCTGCTTCAAGCCAGAATGGCGATCAGAAGTGCTCTCCTCGAGTACCGTTTCGTGCCAGGGGCATCTTGGTCGTGTTTGCAATGAGTTCCTAAGAGACCAACTGCGACGGTGGAAACTAGAGTTCGAATGGCTGATGCCTAGAACGTAAAGGTTCGGGATTTCCGGGACTAAAGTCTGGTTTAAATACCCAAGGGTGTATCCCCGGCTTGAAATCTGTATGGAAGCCCCATAGGTTGAGATAGCGTGTATGCACCTCAATTCTGGATACTGAACCAACCTAGCCTGTCACCCCATTGGAGAATAGGGAAAGTTGTGAATATGATCAGAAAGAAAGGCAGCATCCAAAGTGTTCTACGTGAAGAACCCTTGTCAGCATTTCAGAACCTTTGTACTGTGATTTGAAGGTAAAGTGTTCGAAGAGCACAAGGGGAAATCCCCATCGAAGAAGAGCGGTTCATCGACACTCACCTCATGAGGTGCTTTCTTAAGCACCGCTTTGTCCATTTATTGATTTCCTTAAGCATCATGCATTGTAATGCATTGTACCTATCAAGTTTCTTTCTTAGTCATGCACGATATTGTATGTACAGTTCATTCAAAAAAAAAAGGGTTTCGTTTAAGATCATTCACTCAGTGTATCAATCACACTTCGTTTGCTTCACTCAGTGTATCTATCACACTTCATTTATTTAGTGTATCAAACACACTTCATTTATTCAGTGTATCAATCACACTCTCTTCACTTAGTGTATCAATCACACTTCTTTCATTTTATGTATCTATCACACACATTCTCATTTTATGTATCTATCACACACATATTCGCTTTTAGTGTATCAATCACACTCTGTTCACTTAGTGCATCTATCACACTTTGCGTTCACATTCAGTATATCAATCATACTCTGTTCACATAGTGCATCTATCACACTTTGTGTTCACCTTTAGTATATCTATCATACTCTGTCCACATAGTGCATCTATCACACTTTGTGTTCGCTTTTAATGTATCAATCACACTTTGTTCACTTAGTGCATCTATCACACTTTGTGTTCACATTCAGTATATCAATCATACTTTGTTCACATAGTGCATCTATCACACTTTGTGTTCACCTTTAGAATATCTATCATACTCTGTTCACATAAGTGCATCTATCACACTTTGTGTTCGCTTTTAGTGTATCAATCACACTTTGTTCACTTAGTGCATCTATCACACTTTGTGTTCACATTCAGTATATCAATCATAATTTGTTCACTAAGTGCATCTATCACACTTTGTGTTCACCTTTAGTGTATCCATCACACCTGTTCACTTAGTGCATCTATCACACTTTGTGTTTGCCTTTTGTGTATCCATCAGACTTTGCTCACTTCACCCTTTGTATATGAATCACACTTTGTTCAAATAGTGTATCTATCACACACTCGCTTTGCCTACTTTGTGTATCAATCACACACGCTCGCTTTGTGTATCAATCACACACGCTCATTTTATGTATCCATCATACTACGTTCGTTTCGTGTATCTATCACACATGCACACTGTATTCGCAGTGAGAATTACAATAATTCTCTTACATCCTTTCTGCATTGTAATGTAGCTTGGTTTCTACTTGCTTAAAACTGTTGCATTGTTATGCTTCGTTACAGCTTGCTGCTTTGCATGATCATGAGTTACCTTCGGCTTCTTGCATTGCCAGTTGCATTTTGCCCCCCCTGCCTGCGGGCGCGCCTGCGGGCACATCTCTGTTTATCTTGCCTGTTTGTATAAGTCTTCGGCCTTGTCAAAAATGGGTCGTCTCTCGGCTTTGACATTCACTTCCGTCACTTATGACTTTCAAGCTCTGTCAAAGAGGGGCAACTGTAGACGCCCCATTTTTTACTGACCTTAAGACTCAGACGTCACCGATTGAACGCTTGTGGATATTGCATATTATAGACACCCCATTTTTGACCGTCCTCAAGACTTGGACGTCACCGTTTGAACACTCGGTGATTATCCATGTTTGTGTTTGTTTGGAGTTCCCGGAGTTCTCGGCTACGCGCATTGTCTCAGGATCTCCAAACTCGACTGTTTTGTGTCTGGTTTTGCACCAAACACATGTGTTTTGCCTTGGAGGGGCAGGGAATGCCTTTTGAGGGATCCCCACACACCACCGGAACTAGCTAGAGGCCACCGGCTGGTTTTTGTTGCCACCGGCAATATATATTGCCGGCCGGCACTCTTTGTTGCCGGTCGGCAGTCATTTTTGTCAAAATGACATTTTTGGCTAGCCGATTACTGTTCAGCTGCTTTTGGAGATATTTTGAGACAGCTGTTTGGCATTTGGTTCCCCTCCATACACGTGTATGGAGGGATGCTCTTCTTGTTAGCTTTTTTGACAAGCTTTACAAGGTTGGTTGCCTATATAGGAGAGAGTCTTCTCTTGGCATTAGGGTTGGGAGAATTTTGGAGAGAAAAACACAGAGGGAAACTCTGGTTTTAGGGTTAGGGTTCATACATATCTCCTATCTCTCTTTTTCTCTCTTTGTGTTCTAGGTGTTTTAGTCCATACTATTGCACACAAACACCTAGTGCTTCACCTTCCTTTGACTATTGAGGTTCTAAAGGACTATTTTCAGAGTTTTGGGGCTGGTTTAAGCTCAAGGAGGCAGCTGGTCCTTCCTTGGTGAAGAAGGTCAACAAGGGTAAGAAACTAGTACTTTTTACCCCATTTTTGCATCCTATTTCTACCTATCTTAGAGATGTTTTTGTGTTTACTGTATAACATAAAAAATTTCTTTTTTTAGGCCATCTTGATAGTTTATTAAGAGTGTTTTGTGCTTTGGGGAAGTTTGACCCCTCTTAGGCCTTGTAAGGCCCTTGTTTTTGTGCCATTTTGTGCAAGTTTCGAGACTTTGGTGTTTGGGCCTCTTCACCACTGAAATCTTGAGGGATTTCAGTGGTGGAGATGGTGCCTTGAAGTCTCCAAAAGAGGAGGGCCACCCCCTCTCCTTGTTGTCCTTGAAAGGGACCATTTTTGGTCTCTTAAGGAAGTCTTTGTTCAAGTGTGTGTTGAGCATGCCATGGCTGTTTTTTATGCTTATATTTCCATGTTATAACTTTGTATTAAGTTGGTTTTGGTACTCCATGCATGTTTAGTATAGTTACCATGTAATGCCTCCTTGATCCCTTAACATGCCTTAGGTTGTTAGCCTTTGTTCGAGCATGTTTTTGGCTTAGCCTTGTGAATGTTTTGTGCTTATTTTGCCATGCTTTGGGTCTTTCCATAGTTGTTTGGATCGATTTTGGCATGCTTAGTATAGCTCCTTTGCATTTGTGGCTTATCGGGCTTGTACGCTTCAAGTATGTGAATGTGTAGCATGTGTTGCTTGCATCATTTTGGTGGTTTGGAACCATCCAACATGTAATTTCAGTCCCTTTGGCATGCTCATATGCTTGCCTTAGTTGCCTCTTTGTTGCTTTGAGGGCATGTGTTGTAAGCCTTATGTTTTGATCATTGTGCATGCCTTTGAATTTGGACCATTTAGATGCCATCTAGACGGTCTTTTGGGCTTAGTTTTATATGTTAAAACTCTATTTTTGGTCGCCTAAGTATTGCCATGTGTTGTTGTACTAAGTGTCCTTCAAAGCCTCATGACTTGCCTCAAGTACTAGGACCATGCTTGCATGCTTATGCTTGCCTCATTTGGGTTGGTTTGGCACCACATTTTGACATGATTTTTAAGCTTTTCATTCCATGCCAATTGTCCATGTTTAGCCTCTTTCAAGTGTGTTTGAGAGTTGCTTGCTTAATGCTTAGGTTTGTGCCTTAACATGTGCATGCGTGTGTGTGTGCTTAACCTTCATTTTTGAGCACTTTGGCCACTGATTTTAGGCCTAATTGGAGTTGCCTAAGTCATGTTTAAGTCCACCCCTTTGCTTGGTTTGCATGCTTGCCTTGTATGGGTGTTTGCATACTAGCATTCTTGTTTGCATCCCATGTTGCATACTAGTTGACATGCTTAGGATTGCACACATAGACATGCATGCCTTGTTCCTTGACTCGATGATAGGAATTGGGCCTTGGTTTGATTGTTTGGTTTGCATTTCATTTGACATGAAAGTTGCACACTTAATTCTTTAGGCCATCATGCATGGAAATGCGTGATTGGTGGCCCGAGAATCGAGGCACATCCTCCCTTGAGTCATTAACATGATAGGGAATGTGTTTGGTGCATAGATAGCTTGAATAGCATTGCCATGCAAGATTCTGTCCTCTGCTGCTGTGAGTTGCAGGTTCTGCAGGAATTCATTGCCGGCCGGCAATATTTAGTGCCGACCGGCAGTCAATCAATGGCCGGTGGATTCATTTTGTGCCGACGACCACAAATTCACTACCGGTAGTCATTCTACTTAGCTGGTGGTGATTCCCAGTATCCAGGGAGGCATCCTTAAGACTTTGGCAGTCTTTAGAGAAGAAAAGCAGGGAAAACAGATGCAGGCTAGGCATGGCAATGCAATTCCGAGCGGAATCTGAGCGCGCATGCATCTGGCCCTCTTCCCAAGGCGGTTTATTGTTTTTCTTAGCATGGTTAATTTGTTAATTAATTAGGCAATTTGTAATATTTAATTAGCTTGCGTAGTTAATTAATTTGTATTATTATTTTGGCCCCTCCGAGTGAGGGCATATTTGTAATAAGTGTGCGTGAGTGTGTGTATGTCTTCCAACCCCCACTTCTTTCTTCCCTTTTATTTACCTACTTACGATGGTAGATTAGGGCACGTTTATTTTAGCATACCTTATGCAATGCATGCGTACATCCATTCATTTGTTGACATACACCGGGCTCGGTACATCATACAAACTGCATTGTATCTTCAAATCTAACTTGAATATGTGCACTGAATGATCGCATTTCACATGCCATTTTAGGGTTAGCCGAGCCTATCCTAATCACATCCTGTATGCGATGCATTAGTCACTTAACATGAACTAGGACATGCATGTTTGCTAACCGGTTTGTTGTTTTGGCACGGAGTACGATGTAAGTATTTACGCTTTAGCATTTCGCATGCGTGTGAATGTTAACCATGTGGCTAAATGCTTATATGAGATAAACTGTTTGAATGCCTGTGGGTGGAGGTTGGATTGCTTGAGTTGGAAAGACTCATCGAAATCCGTGTTTTAGCCTACTTGCGAGTAGCAAATTTCAAAACTGTTTTCAAAACAAACGGATATGCGATGCTTATTTCCAAATTAGGCAATCTAGTCTATACTTGTTTGCTGTGCGCATAACATAGTAATTCTAGGCTAATAATTGGAATAAGAACACGTAATGTTTTCAAAATCGGATATCACGGTTAGTAGAGGCCGGTCTTCGGACCGGGCGAAAGGGGGTGCTCATAGCTGACCTTCCCCGATCGTACCCAAGCTCCCGAGCCAAGACAACTTTGGTGATGACGGACACGTGGCCTTCGGCACCAAGTTAGGGTTTCCTAAATTTCCCATTTTAAAAATATTTAGGTGGCGACTCTATATCTAGCAAAGCAGCCCATGCTTGGCACTTCTTTTCAAAATCTGTTTTTCTCAAAACGATTTGCCAGAGTTGAACTCTTTGGTTCAAGATTAAGAACCGTGATACAAATTGAGTCCGAACTATAACCAGCGAGTTCCCTCGCGGGACCTATTACAGTTTCTGGCGACTCTGCTGGGGAGTTTAGAGAGCTTGACTCGAACTCGTGATATCCTGTTTTGACTACACTTATGTGTTTCTTTGCATTGCATGTGCATTGGTGCGCCTAGGACACCGTGTTGGCCATCTGCTATTCCTGAGCGGTTTGCTGGAGGCTTGTCTTGTCAAGGTATGACCATAAGGCTGACCGGTTGCGGGCTCTGCCAGTATGGGAACACAAACCCCGGTTTTACCGGGGCACCCTTTTCGACCATTCGACCTAGTGCATATTCGGATCCATAGTGACCATTCCAAACTAGGACAGGTTGCTTACCCGATATAGGTTGTTTGAAGCCGCTGCGTGTGTAGTGAAACCCTAGCTCCTGACAAAATAGGACAGGGAAACCCTACCCCAACATAGGGGTGTATTGGCTCTCATTTACCTGCTATATGCTTTTAGAGTGTATCTCTGCAGGGAACGCATATATCAGTTTGCAAAGTTTGAGCATCAGGCCCGAGGGCACTAGTATCAGTGTTGTTGAGAATCAGTTATGTCTGCGGGTATCAATTCAGTTTCGAACAGTGATTCTGGGGAACAGTGATCAGTAGTAGAGTGCAGTTGTTCGGCTACACCCGTGTTTGATCTGTTTGGGGCTGAAATACTGCTTGTTTTCCGTTTCAAGGTTCAAAGATTCAGAGGGTCGATCCAGAACAACTAGTGTCATCTCCTTGCTGAGGCAGGACCGAGCATGACGCAGAATTCAGAAGAGGTCGTGGTCATGACGGCCGCATTGAGTCAAGGAATTACCCCGTAGGGTGAGACTACTGTTGACATGCCGCATCCACCCAGGTCGCCTGCCGCACACCCAATTTGGACCCCTCAACTATATCAGGCTCGCGAGCGTACTACATTTGAACTAATGGGAATGATAGGTGATCTTCAAAGATCCGTGGCGGATCTCGCCTATGGGATGTCTGTTTCGCCACCAGCCGCACCATATGCCGGAGGCTTTATACCCCAGGAACCCCCGCTATTGGAACGAATTGTAATTGAACCCAGCCAACCGGAGATGGCTTTCAGCTATAGCAATGACGCATCAAACCAAACTCTAGATCAGGCTGAGGCCAGAGACAAAGGCAAAATGAAGGCAGATGCCGACCTTATCGAACAACTGCTGTGGGCAGTAGAGGCTTTGAAAGCCGGGGGAATGAGCAAGCAACAGATATCCGCAGTTATGTCAAAAGCTGTGGAGGATGCTTTCCCCACTCAGCCTGAGGGCAATTCCAGTCAATCAGAGAACCGGGATAGGCCCCGTCATGCCAAAACATTTCTTCCCGCTCCCAACCTTGCATCCGGAAAGGATCAGAAATCCAAGGCTGCACCCGCCGATCCGTTCGCTAGTGCATCTAGCAAGAGTGCTCAGGCTCCAAAGTACCTGCCCCGAGGGCGCAGGGTCTTCCATGCTCTCTACATGCCATTGTCCAAGGCACTTCAGATCCTTGCCGAGAGGGGACACCTTAAACCCCTGGAGCCTCGACCTTTCCCAAAGAATCTCCCTGATACTCATGACCCTGCCCAGTACTGTGCGTACCACCAGCAAACTGGCCATGCTACCGACAATTGTTTCCGCCTCCGGCACGAGGTGCAAGATTTGATTGATAACGAGGTTATCCTTCCCCCCACCTCAGCAAAGTCCATCACCACCCAGTTGTTGGATTTTGAGGACACAGATACTGCGAGTATGTAATCAAAAGGTCAACCGCCTGTGGGCAGTGCCTGGCGCATTTTTGGATGTAGCGTTTGGCATGTATTTTTGGGCATCTGCTAATGTTAATTTTTTTGTAAATTCTGACTTGGGTGTCGAGTCAGTCTTTTGTTTTGTTTTGAGTCTGTCTCTCTGTATTGAGTCAGTCTTTTTGCTTACAGGGTCTGTCTTGTTGTAATGAGTCAGTCCCTCTTGTATAGAATACCAGGTGATTCTGGGGTTGTTGCCTCGAACACCATTTTGCTTTATATTTACTTCCTTCGTGTTCCTTTTGAGTCTGTCTCTGTTGAGAAGCCAATCGCAATCTGAGAATCTGAATGAAACAGCTGTGGCTATCACGTTCCGTATTTGTTGCTATTTGAGTTAGCCGTGCCAGAAGATGTGAATGGAACGACAGTACATTTTGCCTACTCTCTTGTGCCTTAAACATCGTCGTGATGACCTAAGCTTTTCATTAAACCCCTTTTCGAACACTGCGGTGATGAAAATGAAGAGGAAGTAATTCCTCAAGTTTTGCAAAATTTTGATCATTTTCGAGAGAAAGAGAGGCATGCTAAGCTTTCAATGAATGAAATCATGCTTGTCGACGTGAGTACTGAGAAGAACCCTTGTTCGATCTAGACTGGTTCCACACTATCTTCCACGTGAGCGATTTGTCGCTTTCTTAAAAACTTTCAAAAACAAAATGATTTGCGCGGTCTTGTGAAGATCTGTGTGGAATCGCTCTTGAGATTGTGCAGCCTAGGATCGCTCTCAGCCTCAAGATTCAACTTATTTGTTCAAACCTGGAGTCCGTTCAAAACATTCAGTGCCATGAAACGCCTGTGTGGCCCATTTTGAAGCAGCCCTCGAGCAAGAGGCACCAAAGCCAGATCAAGAAGATCAAATTCCACCAGGCAAGGCTCATGAAGTAGCCGTGATGGACTTTTCTGCAAATCAGCACAATGGTCATTCTCCTGGACACAGAAAGGCTTCAATCTCAAAACCATTTGGCATGGGCTTGCTACACTTTTTACCCCTTTGAGAGGCTTGCTGGGCCGAAAACCCGGAAGGGCGGCCCAGGCAAAAGTTAGAAGCAAAAAAAAAAAAGAAAAATACAAAAAATAATAGCAAAAGAAAAGAAAGAAAATAAATGAAAATGCAAAAGAAAAGAAAAGGAAAAGAAAGAAAAAGAAAAACATAGCTCGCAAGGTCAAAAACCCGCATTGGGCACCTTGGCAAAAGTTAGAGCCTAAACAGTGAAGGTTAAAATACCCGAGTGTACCTTAACCGGAACTACGTAAGGCTTGATTCCCATGTTTGGGATACGTAGGCAACTTCATCTTGAAGTCCAGCCCCCAACGCTTCCATAGCGTCTCAGTCCATGTCATGGTTTTGATTACTTTTGCCTCCTTCGAATCCAAGGTCTCGGTTGCGGCAACCCAGAATTACGTGATTAACTTCCTCTTGAAGTCCAAACCACCAATACCTTTCAGGTGACTGTGTCCATATATTGATTCAAACCATCTTCGCCTCCTCCGCGTCCGAGGGTCCGATCGTCGTCAACAAGGACTGGCTTACAAAATGCCGCGGCATCATCCAAACAAGGGGCAACTTTCCGTTGCCATGCATTGGCATAAGTTGCCCTAAGTTACCGTCCAAACCAGGGGCAACTTTCCGTTGCCTTATCCCCCTTTAAGCCAGGGGCAATTTTCCATTGCCTCCGATCCGAGGTTGCATATCTCGAGGGTAAGTTCCGTGCTCGTTTGAGCATTGACTATTTGCAAAAATAGTTTTTGAAAATTTTCACTGAGGTTGACTTATTTTCTCGAACACTGTTTCATTTTCAAACTTGGACCATGTTTGGACCCAAAAAGGAGAATTTTCAGTGCTCACAGCTTGATTCGCATGATTTTCAAATCAAAAATCGAATAAGTGTGTTAATCCAACTCTCATTTTTTATCAAAACTGTTTTAGAAAATAAAAAATGGTCAAAGTGACGAACTAGGGGCACAATCGAGTCAGGCCTTCTATCTCCCCCCCCTCCCCGGTCAACATACTCGCCGGAAAGGCGCTCTATTCACCAGAAGGAATAGCCGTGAGCTAACAGTGCTGGGCGTGAACCCACAACCTCTCGTTTACCTATCAACCACTCTGGGGAGAGTTGAAAAATGAGAGAATAAAGAATAGAGAGGAATAAGTTGAGAGAAAAGTAAGAAAAGGGTTTTGAGAGAAAAACCAAACATGAGGGCCGAATGGTGTGAGTATCACAAATCAGAAAGGGGTGGGAATAATACCCGGAGGAATTGGCTCCTCAAGATTTGAGGTCTTTTTGTAAACATGTCCGTGTGTCGTGTCTTTTGATTCGTCGGTCTCAATTTTGGCTTCAAGTCTTTTCCAAGTGAATCTCGTTGTGTTAGGTCGTGTGCCTTTTGTTTCTTAGTTTGAGTCTGCCTCACTGTGTTCTGTGGTAGGCTCGACACCCCGGTTGAAAACCCTTCCTTATTTCAAAAAAATCGTTTGTGCTCAGAATACTGTGCCATTCTCTACATTCGTGCGAAGCAAGAGAAGGAAAGGGAAAATTTGGGACATCCGAGTGTGTTTCAACTGCAACCGTGTTAGTTTTGTGATCCGTCTTGTCAGATTGGGGCTATTTATTTAAGGTTTGCTGTGTGCAGAATGAACCGAGTGCTGTGTTATGGGCTGTATGCAGATCAATCCCCAGTAGAGTATGGACTGTAATGTCCAGGTTGAGCAGTGGTTTGTGTGAGTTGTTTGCTGTTAGTTGGTAGGTTATCCGATTATCATAGTGCAAGTGCTCAATTCACAAGTGTTCATTTTTCAGACAACAGATCGATATCATTTACATTTGAGGTGTAATATGATGCAATACAGTGCAAGGTATGAAATATACACGAATGTAAACACTTTTTCAGACAAAAAGTTTGTTTTATTTCATATCATCCTTTCAAAGTACATAAGTTTTGGGAAACAAAATCTGCCTGCGGCAGTACAAAAGTACCCTAACTACTAGCAAAAAGGGGAAAATGCGAAAAGGAAGAAAAACAGTGAAAATCTGTATCAAATGTCAAAATGGCTCTGGGGCCGTCAATCTGTCCTGGTCCTCTTCCTGGACGAAGGTCCAGGAGCGTCATCAACAGGGGCACCACCAGGGGCATCACCACCTGAGCTTGAGTCCGAGCCATCACCAGTCTCCTCCGCCTCTGTCTCTGCCTCAGATTCGTCATCCGGAACCGGAGCCCGCGAGCTGCTCCCGACATGAGTGCGCCCTCCTCTAGTGCGGGGATACACTCTGCCATCCCGGGTAGAAAGGGGAGGTCCAATCGGAACGCCACCCACCGGAGGAATCGGGAAGGAAGGCTGAAAAAGCAAGGAAGGCAAATACATCAAAATACTGTAAGCAGTGAATCAGTACAAAATACAATGTATGAGTACAGTCTGTGTATGCCGTAAGCAGTGAATCAGTACAAAATACAGTGTATGAGTAAAATCTGTGTATGCCGTGAGCAGTGAATCAGTGCAGAATGCAGTGTATGAGTACAGTGTATGTATGTCCTGAGCAGTGAATCGGTGCAGAATGCAGTGTATGAGTACAGTGTATGTATGCCGTGAGCAGTGAATCCGTGCAGAATACAGTGCATGAATACAGTGTATCAGATGCCATGAGCAGTTTATCAGATGTTGTGTTATGCATCAGATTATGTAAAGCAGTTTGTGCATGGTTTGAGGCTGTGGTCAGAAAGAACATACCGGAATGCTGTAGAGGGCCAGGAGGTCGAATGTCCGCTGTAGCATCCCCATCATGGAGGCATTCATCTCCAATGACTGCCGGGTGTACCCAGAAGACGCCTGCGAAAGTATCAGATGCATCAATATTCTGTGGAATATCAAATAAACTGAAATGAAATGACTATACAAAAATACAGTAATACATATCGGAGGCAAGTCGGGGACACCGACAAGCTCGTGATCAGCCGGTGGAGGAGCAAAGGGGATCTAGTAGGTCACCCCATCCTGCCCTCGGAAAGTCAATGAAGTGGGCAGAACAGGCCAACCGGACCCCCGCCCCCGCTGGACTCCGCCCCTACCACGGACTCGAGCCCTCCTCGACGCTCCCCCTACAGCCCCTCCTGCTCCCACTCCAGCCACTGGCGCCGCAGGTCTCTCTCTCTCTGCTCGGTGGCCGCCACTCAGAGGTCGCATGATGAAGGTCCGGACGTACTCTGAGTAATCGTCCTCGCCTCGGAAATCGTCTGCCTCCCAGCCAATTGTGTAGTCCGCCATTAGCTCGGCACTGAACCTCTCCGTATCCCGCATGTGCTCAGGAGGATGCACCGGGACTATCTGCTCAGGTAAGCCCAGGGTCTGGCGTAAGAAACGCTCACCCAGGTACCAAGCCCGACAGACCGGGCCCTCAAGCAGAATCCGGTAATGTGAGGTCTCATCGGCACCGGCAAACCGATCCCTCATCATCGCTGGCAGTGGAGCCCACGGCCGCCAGGTGATCTGAAGATGAAATACAGTTGTTACCTACTGATATTGCAAATATACAGTGGAAAGACGAAGCTTAAATGAACTGTAAGTAAAACATACCTCGGCAGGGGTGATGGTGTCAAAGTAGCGGCGGAAGAAGCTGAATGTCTCCCGCGGCCTCCGGGTGCATCTCCCGTCAAAGCGACGCGAAAAAGGGACGACCAGAGGGGTCTCTGCGTCGGGTACGGGAGCGAGCCTAGGAAAGTAGGCGTAAACCCACAACTGCAAGATAAATACCACTGCATTTATCAGATAAAGCAGAATACAAAATAGAAGGCAGAAATAGCAGAGCTGTGTATTGTGCAGTGTATTGTGCAGAGTGTACAGTGTGAGCAGTGTACAGTCAGTGTAAAGTAGAGTATGTGTGTGCCATGTGTACAGTATACAGCAAGTGTAAAGCAGACTATAGTGTCTGCAGTGTGCAGAGTATAGAAAATAAAGAACGGAAATGAAAGGCAGAAAAAGAAATGTACCTTCCAAGCACGCCAGTAACCCCCGAGCAGCTGTCCACTGCCGCGGGAGGCTGAGCTCATATATCCATAAAGGGTGGCCAGAGCGGCGCCACCCCAGTCGTAATGCAGAATATCTCTGACATCCACCAGTGCGTTGAGAAGCCAGAGAGGCACTGTGTTCGCCCGGTCGACGAAGATGGTCGTCCCAAAAAGGAACATAAGGAAGCCGCGTGCGTATCTGTCCACGGCCTCTGGGGTCATCGGGCTGCATCAACAAGGAGGGGCTGGACCCGGAACTGCACCTCGAACCAAGAGTACTGGACGAAGCCGGGACGCGCGAGAGGTGGTGCCGCGCCAAGCAAGTAGACCTGAGCCGCGGTCCACTCATCCATGTCAGTGTCGAAGGGGATCGGATCACCCCCTACCCTGATGCGGGTGAGCATCGAGAAGTCATAAGGGGTCATCGTCATGTCCCTGGTCGCTGACAAATGAAACGAATCGGTGGTGTCCCACCACCTCTCCACCAGAGCGGCGAGGAGAGGTCTGCATGTCGTGAGCCTGGAAAGTCCCCTGCAAAAGGCGCCAAAGCCAGCCTGGTCTACGATGCGGCGAACTGCGTCGGGAAGCTCGTTGTACCACTCGCGAGCAACAGTGTTCCCATACCCGCGGATGGTATGGGAGTCTCCCTGTTTTCAAACAAATAATTGCGAAGCAATAAAATGTACAGTTTTGAAGAAACAGTAAATCAGTGTAAATGTGGCATGCGTGCAAGTTTTTCAGATTCAAACAGATACCGGGTACCGGTATGCTTATAGTGAACTACAACATGTGATGCGTCAACGTATTTGAATGGTTCAGTGCAAATGTGGCATGCGTGCAAGTTTTTCAGATTCAAACAGATACCGGGTGCTGGTGTGTTTACAGTGAACTACAACATATGATGCGTCAGTGTGTTTGAGTGGCTCGGTGCAAATGTGGCATGCATGCAAGTTTTTCAGATTCAAACAGGTATCAGGTGTCGGTGTTTGCAGTGAAATACGGTGTGTGCCGTGGTTTGAGTGGTTCAAGGCTAGTGTAGTGTGTGCGCGTGTGAGTCTTAAACAGATAATTAGATGCAAACGCGTTTGTAATCAACGACAATATACAGTATATCGGTGTATCGGAACTAAGCAATTAAAGAATGCAGCCAGTTATGATAATCGGCAGTTAAACATTCTACATCGCGGAAAGTAAAGCAGAGAAAGAAAGTTACCTCGGAAGCACCGGAGGATAGGTGGGAGACAGGCTCGCGTAGCAAGAGCTCAGGATCCAACGCCATATCGAAGCTCCTGAACTGGCGTAGTCCGTCGGGTGGTAGGACGTGAATCGCCGGCCGGTAGGTCACTGGGTCGAAAGGGCGCTCGCTCAACGGGAAGAGCTTGACCTCGGGATCCATCTCGTGATCCGAGGGAGTCCCACCGCGTGGAATGTCGTCGGCCATATCGAGAATGATGGGAAAATGGTCGAGGAATGAAGATAGGGTCGGAATACAAAGAGTCAACTGAAAAGTCAACCCCCAGGAGGGTGGAAAATGGCCAGAAAGGTCGGGATGTGAAAAGGCACGGAAATGAAGAGGAAATCGAGGGGAACAAGTCCCAAAAAGGTGAAAATGGCAAAGGAGGTGCCGAAATGAAATTTCAATCGGTCGAAAATATTCAAAACGCGATGAACTTCGCAAATCGAACGACGAAAAAGGCGCGAGAACACAAAGAAATGAGGAAATGAGGAGAGAAAAAGGCCCTAGAGAGAGAAAGTGTGATTTTCGGCTAGAGGGAAAGTGAAGAATAGGGTTTAGAAACCCTATTTTAAAAGACCCAAGGCGAAAAGTCGAATCTGCCCCGACTCAGCAACTTTTTGCCGGTCGGCAACATTTTGTGCCGGCCGGCAGAATATTGTGCCGATGGAATTTATTTTCAGCCGGTGGACAGCCGGTGGCCTCCTAGCCCAGCCAGTGATGTTCCCACAGCCTTGTTTAGGCCATATGAGTGGTCTCTGGTCTTTGTAGCCCAAGAAAGTGCAAGAAAGTGTATCTCCGATGCTCAACCGGCTTCCGTTTTGACCTCGGACCGCGCCTTCCGTGCGTAGCACTCAAATTCATGCAATGTTGTATCCTTTTGCCTTTTACAAGATTCAAAAGTTGCCCCGCGTGCGTTGCATTCGTTCATCGCACTATTTCGGTGCATTACATCGCGCCGTCATGCGCCTCACAGTGGCATTGTTATGCACATTCAACACATGTTGTAACACGCCCCCCCTTTGCATTGTCATGCATCATTTGTAAATACTGCATATGTCATGCATCATTTGTAAATACTACATATGTCATGCATCATTTGTAAATACTGCATATGTCATGCATTTCAAAAAATCCAAAAAATCCAAAAAACATAATGCATATGTCATGCACTTCATTGTAATATAGTGCATATGTCATGCATTTTCTGTAAACGTCCATCTATATTGCATTATAGTTTGCATGCACCCACTGCATTACCCACCTGCATTGTCATGCATTCTTCACTTGCGTTGACACGCATGTTTCGCTCCCACCTGCATTGTCATGCATTCTTCACTTGCGTTGACGCGCATGTTTCGCTTCCACCTGCATTGTCGTGCATTCTTCACTTGCGTTGACGCGCATGTTTCGCTTCCACCTGCATTGTCGTGCATTCTTCACTTGCGTTGACGCGCATGTTTCGCTTCCACCTGCATTGTCGTGCATTCTTCACTTGCGTTGACGCGCATGTTTCGCTTCCACCTGCATTGTCGTGCATTCTTCACTTGCATTGACGTGTATGTTTCGCTTCCACCTGCATTGTCGTGCATTCTTCACTTGCGTTGACGTGCATGTTTCGCTTCCACCCGCATTGTCGTGCATTCTTCACTTGCGTCGATACGCATGTTTCGCCTTCACTCATCTATCTATATTGCATTTTAGTTGCATGCATCCACTGCATCATCTTCCATCTATGGCTTGCACCTTTCCTTGTTGAGCTTGGTCTGGTATGTGCTCATACTTGTCACGTCAAAACACAGTTCTGCATGTGTACGCGCCTATTCCTTGATGAACTTGGTTTGAGGGTGGCGGCACCTTTTCTGTGTTAGACATGGCCTGTATGCGTACATGCCTTTCCTAGGCAAGATACGGTTTTGGCTGCACGCCATATCCATTTCCATTACACTATAGTGTAATTATTGCATCCGGCATTGGGATCATTGTTCTTTCCCTAGCGGGTTGTCGCCCCACTTATGTCATTCCCCCCCAATACTTGTTCTTGTGTCCGTCTGCATCACTCATAGTTCAGACATCGTTCTATGGTAGACGGACTTGTTACTCCCATCAACCTATTTGACATACGTGTGGTTTCGAACCGCTCGTGATTGAATCGTGATTCAATTGCTCTGCATGTAGTTTGCATTGTTTCAATTGCATTGCATTATCATTTGCATTGTTTACACTTAGTTTTGTATATAGTGCATATCATTTTGCATTCATCATTGCATTATTATGCATATTGCTAACAACATTGTACCTGTTAAGTTTGTTTTCTTTTCAGGCACGATATTGTATGTACGGTTCATTTGAGGCCGGTGCAACCGGACGAGCCGCACAGGTATTGTATCCTCCGCGTGAGACGTTTTGAGAATTACATAATTCTCTTACATCCTTTCTGCATTGTAGTGCAGTTTGGTGTATGCTAGCTTAAAACTGTCGCATGCGTGCTTCGTTACAGTTTTCTTTGCATGATCATAAGTTATGCTCGGCTTCTTGCATTTTCAGTTGTATTTTGCCCCTGCCTTCGGGCGCATGCCTTGTTTGTCTTGCATGTTTGTCCAAGTCTTCGGCCTTGTCAAAAATGGGTCGTCCCTGGGCTTTGACATTCACTCCCGTCATTGTTATGACTTCCGAGTTCTGTCAAAGAGGGGCAACTGTAGACACCCCATTTTTGACCGTCCTCAAGAATTGGACGTCACCGTTTGAACACTCGGTGATTATCCATGTTTGTGTTTGTTTGGAGTTCCCGGAGTTCTTGGCTATGCGCTTTGTCTCAGGATCTCCGAACTCGACTATTTTGTGTCGGGTTTTGCACCAAACACTTGTGTTTTGCCTTGGAGGGGCAGGGAATGCCTTTTGAGGCATCCCCACACACCACCAGCACTAGCTAGAGGCCACCGGCTGGTTTTTGTTGCCACCGGCAATATATATTGCCGACCGGCACTCTTTGTTGCCGGTCGGCAGTCATTTTTGTCAAAATGACATTTTTGGCTAGCCGATTACTGTTTAGCTGCTTTTGGAGATATTTTGAGACAGCTGTTTGGCATTTGGTTCCCCTCCATACACGTGTATGGAGGGATGCTCTTCTTGTTAGCTTTTTTGACAAGCTTTACAAGGTTGGTTGCCTATATAGGAGAGAGTCTTCTCTTGGCATTAGGGTTGGGAGAATTTTGGAGAGAAAAACACAGAGGGAAACTCTGGTTTTGGGGTTAGGGTTCATACATATCTCCTATCTCTCTTTTTCTCTCTTTGTATTCTAGGTGTTTTAGTCCATACTATTGCACACAAACACCTAGTGCTTCACCTTCCTTTGACTATTGAGGTTCTAAAGGACTATTTTCAGAGTTTTGGGGCTGGTTTAATCTCAAGGAGGCAGCTGGTCCTTCCTTGGTGAAGAAGGTCAACAAGGGTAAGAAACTAGTACTTTTTACCCCATTTTTGCATCCTATTTCTACCTATCTTAGAGCTGTTTTTGTGTTTAGTGTATAACATAAAAAAGTTCTTTTTTTAGGCCCTCTTGATAGTTTATTAAGAGTGTGTTGTGCTTTGGGGAAGTTTGACCCCTCTTAGGCCTTGTAAGGCCCTTGTTCTGTGCCATTTTGTGCAAGTTTCGAGACTTTGGTGTTTGGGCCTCTTCACCACTGAAATCTTGAGGGATTTCAGTGGTGGAGATGGTGCCTTGAAGTCTCCAAAAGGGGAGGGCCACCCCCTCTCCTTGTTGTCCTTGAAAGGGACCATTTTTGGTCTCTTAAGGAAGTCTTTGTTCAAGTGTGTGTTGAGCATGCCATGGCTGTTTTTTATGCTTATATTGCCATGTTATAACTTTGTATTAAGTTGGTTTTGGTACTCCATGCATGTTTAGTATAGTTGCCATGTAATGCCTCATTGATCCCTTAACATGCCTTAGGTTGTTAGCCTTTGTTCGAGCATGTTTTTGGCTTAGCCTTGTGAATGTTTTGTGCTTATTTTGCCATGCTTTGGGTCTGTCCATAGTTGTTTGGATCGATTTTGGCATGCTTAGTATAGCTCCTTTGCATTTGTGGCTTATCGGGCTTGTACGCTTCAAGTATGTGAATGTGTAGCATGTGTTGCTTGCATCATTTTGGTGGTTTGGAACCATCCAACATGTAATTTCAGTCCCTTTGGCATGCTCATATGCTTGCCTTAGTTGCCTCTTTGTTGCTTTGAGGGCATGTGTTGTAAGCCTTATGTTTTGATCATTGTGCATGCCTTTGAATTTGAACCATTTAGATGCCATCTAGACGGTCTTTTGGGCTTAGTTTTATATGTTAAAACTCTATTTTTGGTCACCTAAGTATTGCCATGTGTGGTTGTACTAAGTGTCCTTCAAAGCTTCATGACTTGCCTCAAGTACTTGGACCATGCTTGCATCCTTATGCTTGCCTCATTTGGGTTGGTTTGGCACCACATTTTGACATGATTTTTAAGCTTTTCATTCCATGCCAATTGTCCATGTTTAGCCTCTTTCAAGTGTGTTTGAGAGTTGCTTGCTTAATGCTTAGGTTTGTGCCTTAACATGTGCATGCGTGTGTGTGTGCTTAACCTTCATTTTTGAGCACTTTGGCCACTGATTTTAGGCCTAATTGGAGTTGCCTAAGTCATGTTTAAGTACACCCCTTTGCTTGGTTTGCATGCTTGCCTTGTATGGGTGTTTGCATACTAGCATTCTTGTTTGCATCCCATGTTGCGTACTAGTTGACATGCTTAGGATTGCACACATAGACATGCATGCCTTGTTCCTTGACTCGGTGATAGGAATTGGGCCTTGGTTTGATTGTTTGGTTTGCATTTCATTTGACATGAAAGTTGCACACTTAATTCTTTAGGCCATCATGCATGGAAATGCGTGATTGGTGGCCCGAGAATCGAGGCACATCCTCCCTTGAGTCATTAACATGATAGAGAATGTGTTTGGTGGATACATAGCTTGAATAGCATTGCCATGCAAGATTCTGTCGTCTGCTGCTGTGAGTTGCAGGTTCTGCAGGAATTCATTGCCGGTCGGCAGTATTTAGTGCCGACCAGCAGTCAATCAATGGCCGGTGGATTCATTTTGTGCCGACAACCACAAATTCACTGCCGGTAGTCATTCTACTTAGCCGATGGTGATTCGCAGTATCCAGGGAGGCATCCTTAAGACTTTGGCAGTCTTCAGAGAAGAAAAGCAGGGAAAACAGAGGCAGGCTAGGCATGGCAGTGCAATTCCGAGCGGAATCTGAGCGCGCATGCATCTGGCCCTCTTCCCAAGGCGGTTTACTGTTTTTCTTAGCATGGTTAATTTGTTAATTAATTAGGCAATTTGTAATATTTAATTAGCTTGCGTAGTTAATTAATTTGTATTATTATTTTGGCCCCTCTGAGTGAGGGCATATTTGTAATAAGTGTGCGTGAGTGTGTGTATGTCTTCCAACCCCCACTTCTTTCTTCCCTTTTATTTACCTGCTTACGATGGTAGATTAGGGCACGTTTATTTTAGCATACCTTATGCAATGCATGCGTACATCCATGCATTTGTTGACATACACCGGGCTCGGTACATCATACAAACTGCATTGTATCTTCAAATCTAACTTGAATACGTGCACCGAATGATCGCATTTCACATGCCATTTTAGGGTTAGCCGAGCCTATCCTAATCACATCCTGTATGCGATGCATTAGTCACTTAACATGAACTAGGACATGCATGTTTGCTAACCGGTTTGTTGTTTTGGCACGGAGTACGATGTAAGTATTTACGCTTTAGCATCTCGCATGCGTGTGAATGTTAACCATGTGGCTAAATGCTTATATGAGATAAACGGTTTGAATGCCTGTAGGTGGAGGTTAGATTGCTTGAGTTGGAAAGGCTTGTCGAAATTCGTGTTTTAGCCTACTTGCGAGTAGCAAATTCCGAAACTATTTTCAAAACAAACGGATATGCGATGCTTATTTCCAAATTAGGCAATCTAGTCTATACTTGTTTGCCGTGCGCATAACATAGTAATTCTAGGCTAATAATTGGAATAAGAACACGTAATGTTTTCAAAATCGGATATCACGGTTAGTAGAGGCCGGTCTTCAGACCGGGCGAAAGGGGGTGCTCATAGCTGACCTTCCCCGATTGTACCCAAGCTCCCGAGCCAAGACAACTTTGGTAATGACGGACACGTGGCCTTCGGCACCGAGTCAGGGTTTCCTAAATTTCCCATTTTAAAAAAAATTTAGGTGGCGACTCTGTATCTGGCAAAGCAGTCCATGTTTGGCACTTCTTTTCAAAATCTGTTTTTTTCTCAAAACGATTTGCCAGAGTTGGACTCTTTGGTTCAGATTACGAACCGCAACAAACAAAAAAAGAGGAGTCCGAACTGTAGCATCGAGGTCCCTCGCGGGCGCTGTTACAGTTTCTGGCGACTCCGCTGGGGATTTTAGAGAGCTTGACTCAAACTCGTGATATCCTATTTTGATTTCATTTATGTGTCTCTTTGCATTGCATGTGCATTGGTGTGCCTAGGACACCGTGTTGGCCATCTGCTATTCCTGAGCGGTTTGCTGGAGGCTTGTCTTGTCAAGACATGACCATAAGGCTGACCGGTTACGGGCTCTGGCAATATGGGAACACAAACCTCGGTTTTACCGGGGCACCCTTTTTGACCATTCGACCTAGTGCATATTCGGATCCATAGTGACCATTCCAAACTAGGACAGGTTGCTTACCCGATATAGGTTGTTTGAAGCCGCTATATACGTAGTGAAACCCTAGCTCCTGACAAAATAGGACAGGGAAACCCTACCCCAACATAGGGGTGTATTGGCTCTCATTTATCTGCTATGTGCTTTTAGAGTGTATCTCTGCAGGGGAATGCATATACTAGTTTGCAAGTTTGAGCATCAGGCCCGAGGGCACTAGTATCAGTATTGTTGAGAATCAGTTATGTCTGCGGGTATCAGTTCAGTTTTGAATAGTGATTCTGGGGAACAGTGATCAGTAGTAGAGTGCAGTTGTTCGGCTATACCCGTGTTTGATCTGTTTGGGGCTGAAATACTGCTTGTTTTGCGTTTCAGGGTTCAGAGATTCAGAGAGTTAATCCAGAACAGCTAGTGTCTTCTCCTTGCTGAGGCAGGACTGAGCATGACGCAAAATTCAGAAGAGATCGTGGTCATGACGGCCGCGTTGAGTCAAGGAATCACCCCGCAAGGTGAGGCTAATATTGATCTGCCGCATCCACCCAGCTCGCCTGCCGCCCACCCAGTTTGGACCCCTTAACTATATCAGGCTCACGAGCCTACTACATTTGAACTAATGGGAATGATAGGTGATCTTCAAAGATCCGTGGCGGATCTCGCCTATGGGATATCTGCCTCGCCACCAGCCGTACCATATGCCGGAGGCTTTATACCCCAGGAGCCCCCTCTATTGGGACGGATAGTAATTGAACTCAGCCAACCGGAGATGGCCTCCAGCTATGGCAACGACACATCAAACCAAATTCTAGATCAGGCTGAGGCCAGAGACAAAGGTAAGATGAAGGCAGATGCCGACCCTATCGAACAACTGCTGTGGGCAGTAGAGGCTTTGAAAGCCGGGGGGATGAACAAGCAACAGATATCTGCAGTTGTGTCGAAAGCTGTGGAGGATGCTTTCCCCACTCCGCCTGAGGGCAATTCTAGTCAATCAGAGAACCGGGATAGGCCCCGTCATGCCAAAACAGTTCTTCCCGCTCCCAACCTTGCATCCGGAAAGGATCAGAAATCCAAGGCCGCACCCGCCGATCCGTTCGCTAGTACATCTAGCAAGAGTGCTCAGGCTCCAAAGTACCTGCCCTGGGGGCGCAGGGTCTTCCATGCCCTCTACATGCCATTGTCCAAGGCACTTCAGATCCTTGCCGAGAGGGGACACCTTAAACCCCTAGAGCCTCGGCCTCTCCCAAAGAATCTCCCTGCTACTCATGACCCTGCTCAGTACTATGCGTACCACCAGCAGACAGGCCATGCTACCGACAATTGTTTCCGCCTCCGTCATGAGGTGCAAGATTTGATTGACAACGAGGTTATCCTTCCCCCCACCTCAGCAAAGTCCGTCACCACCCAGTTGTTGGATTTTGAGGACACAGATACTGCGAGTATGTAATTAGAAGGTGAACCGCCTGCGGGCAGTGCCTGGCGCATTTTTGGATGTGGTGTTTGGCACGCATTTTTGAGCATCTGTCAATGTTAATTTTGTAAATTCTGACTTGGGTGTCAAGTCAGTCTTTTGTTTTGTTTTGAGTCTGTCTCATTATATTGAGTCAGTCTTTTTGCTTACAGGGTCTGTCTTGTTGTAATGAGTCAGTCCCTCTTGTATAGAATACCAGGTGATTCCAAGGTTGTTGCCTCGAACGCCATTTTGTAATTATCCTTTTGTTTTTCCTTTTGAGTCTGTCTCGATTGAGGAGCCAGTCACAATCAGGGCATCTGAATGAAACAGCCGCGGCTATCACATTTCCGTACTTGTTGCTATTTGAGTCAGCCATGCCAGAGGATGTGAATGGAACGACAGTACATACCACCTACTCTCTTGTGCCTTAAACATCGTTGTAATGACCTAAGCTTTTCATAAAACCCCTTTTCGAACACTGCGGTGATGAAAACGAAGAGGAAGTAATTCCTCAGGTTTTGTAAAATTTTGATCATTTTGAGAAAAAGATAGGCATGCTAAACTTTTAATTAATGAAATCATGCTTGTCGGCGTGAGTACTGAGAAGGATCCTGGTTTGATCCAGACTGGTTCCATACTATCTTCAGCACGAATGATTTGTCGCTTTCCTAAAAACTTTCAAAAACAAATTGTCTTGCGCGGTCTTGTGAAGACTTGTGTGGAATCGCTCTTGAGATTGTGCAGCCTAGGATCGCTCTCAGCCTCAAGATTCAATTTATCTGTTGTAAACTGGAATCCGTTCAAAACATTCAGTGCCATGAAATGCCTGTGTGGCCCATTTTGAGGCGGCCCTCGAGCAAGAGGCACCAAAGCCAGATCAAGGAGATCAGATCCCACCAGGCAAGGCTCATGAAGTAGCCGTGATGGACTTTTCTGCAAATCAACACAACGGTCATTCTCCTGGACACAGAAAGGCTTCAATCTCAAAACCATTTGGCATGGGCTTGCTACACTTTTACCCTTTGAGAGGCTCGCTGGGCCGAAAACCCGAAAGGGCGATCCAGACAAAAGTTAGAGCAAAGAAAAAAGAAAAGAAAAAGAAAAGAAAAAAACAAAGAATAGCAAAAGAAAAGAAAGAAAAGAAATGAAAATGCAAAAGAAAAGAATAAAGAGAAAGAAGAAGAAAAAACATAGCTCGCAAGGTCGAAAACCCGCATTGGGCACCTTGGCAAAAGTTAGGGCCTAAGCAGTGAAGGTTAAAATACCCGAGTGTACCTTAACCGGAACTACGTAAGGCTTGATTCCCATGTTTGGGATACGTAGGCAACTTCATCTTGAAGTCCAGCCCCCAACGCTTCCATAGCGTCTCAGTCCATGTCATGGTTTTGATCACTTGTGCCTTCTCCGAATCGGATGTCTCGATTGCAGCAACCTGGAACTACGTGATCAACTTCCTCTTGAAGTCCAACCACCAACACCTTCTAGGTGACTGTGTCCATATATTGATTCAAACCGTCTTCGTCTCCTTCGCGTCCGAGGGTCCGATCGTCATCAACGAGGACTGGCTTACAACGTGCCGCGGCATCATCCAAACAAGGGGCAACTTTCCGTTGCCATGCATTGCCATAAGTTGCCCTGAGTTGCTGTCCAAACCAGGGGCAACTTTCCGTTGCCTTATTACCCCCTTTAAGCCAGGGGCAATTTTCCATGACCTCCGATCTGAGGTTGCAAATCTCGAGGGTAAGTTCCGCGCTCGTTGAGCGTTGATTGTTTGCAAAAATAGTTTTGAAAATTTTTACTGAAGTTGATTATTTTCTCGAAAACTATTTCATTTTCCAAAATCGGACCATTTTCTTGGACCCGAAAAGGAGAATTTTCAGTGCTCACAGCCTGACTTGTATGATTTTCAAATCAAAAATCGAACAAGTATGTTAATCCAACTCTCATTTTGGTCAAAACTTGTTTTAGGAAGAAAACAAAAAAAATTGTCAAAATGACAAACTAGAGGCACAATTGAGTCAAGTGTTCTGTCTCCCCCCCCCCCTCCCGTCAACATACTTACTAGAAGGGCACTCTATTCACCGGAAGGAAATAACCGTGAGCTAATAGTGCTGGGCATGAACCTGCGACTTCCTATTCACCCATCAACCACCCCGGGGAGGGATAAAAAATGAGAGAATAAATAATAGAGAGGTGTAAGCAGAGAGAGAAGTGAGAAAAGGGTTTTGAGAGAAAAACCGAGCCTGAGGGCCGAGTGATGTGAGTATCACAAATCAGAAAGGATGGGAATAATACCCGGAGGAATTGGCTCCTCGAGATTTGAGGTCCTTTTGTAAACATGTCCGTGTGTCATGTCTTTTGATTTGTCGGTCTCGATTTTGGCTTTGAGTCTTTTCCGAGTGTGTCTCGTTGTGTTCAGGTCGTGTGCCTTTTGTTCCTTTGTTTGAGTCCCTCCGCTGTGTTCGGTGTTAGGCTCGATACCCTGGTTGAAAACCCTTCTTTACTTCAAAAAATCGTTTGTGCTCAGAATGTTGTGCCATTCTCTACATTCGTGCGAAGCAAGAGAAAGAAAAGAAAATTCAGGACATCCGAGTATGTTTCAATTGCAACCGTGTCAGTTTTGTGGTCCGTCTTGTTAGATTGGGCTATCTGTTCAGGGTTTGCTGTGTGTAGAATGAACCGAGTACTGTATTATGGGCTGTATGCAGATCAATCCCCAGTAGAGTATGGACTGTATTATGCAGTTTGAGTAGTGGTTTGTATGAGTTGTTTGCTGTCAGTTGGTTGGTTATCCGATTATCATAGTGCAAGTGCTTAATTTACAAGTGTTCATTTTTCAAACAACAGATCAAAATCATTTACATTTGAGGTGTAATATGATGCAATACAGTGCAAGGTATGAAATATACACAAATGTAAACACTTTTTCAGACAAAAAGTTTGTTTCATTTCATATCATCTTTTCAAGTACATAGTTTCGAAGAAAACAAAATCTGCCTGTGGCAGTACAAAGTACCCTAACTACTAACCAAAAGAGGAAAATGCAAAAAAGAAGAAAAACAGCAAAGTCTATATCAAATGTCAAAAATAGCTCTGAGGCCGTCAATCTGTCCTGATCCTCTTCCTGGACGAAGGTCCAGGAGTGTCATCAACAGGGACACCACCAGGGGTATCGCCGTCTGAGCTCGAGCCCGAGCCATCACCGGTCTCCTCCGCCTCTGTCTCTGCCTCAGACTCGTCATCTGGAACTGGAGCCCGCAAGCTACTCCCAACGTGAGTGCGCCCCCCTCTGGTGCGGGGATATACTCTGCCATCCCGAGTAGAAATGGGAGGTCCAACCGGAGCGCCACCTACCGGAGGAATCTGGAAGGGAGGCTGAAAAAGCATAAAAGGCGAATACATCAGAATACTGTGAGCAGTTTATCCGTGCAAAATGCATTGTATGAGTACAGTCTGTGAATGCCGTGAGCCGTGAATCAGTGCAGAATGCAGTGTATGAGTACAGTGTGTGAGTGCTGTTGTAGACACCCCATTTTTGACCGCCCTTAAGACTTGGGCACTACTGATGGTTTACTTGTTGGAGAAAGGTGTGCAGTGCACAGGTTCAGTTTCTTTGGCAAGGAGAGAGGCAAATCTCAACTTCATACCCCATTGTGGACCAAAATTATTTTTGATGGTTTTTATACCTTAAAACCCTCTCTTTCAAAACATTTTTGAAATAAAATTCCCACGATGTTCCGACGCTCGCATTTCGGTAAATGTTGCGCTTTTTGGTAAACCGAGCAAGGACAAAGGGGAGATGAATGAAAGAGAGATGAAATCTTTGAAAAATCTTTCAAAACACCTTACTTAGGGGTTTGAAGTTGAAGAAAAGAGGAGAAGAGGGGAGAAAACTAGTTTGGGAGTGGTTCAGCATGAATCCGGGAAGGAGAAAAGTCTGCACGGCTTCCCCGAAACGGGCGTAACTCTTTGTACAAGAGGAATTAAAATATGGGGCCACCACCATTGGAAATCTTACTTCGGGGTCTTCATTTTGCACTCAAGAATCTCCTAAGTCCAAATCCGTGGGGAGCAGATATGGTTGGTTGAAGTCCGGTTGAACCGAATCTGCGCGGCTTTACGGAAACTGGCATAACTTTTTCTACAGAAGGAATTTTAATGCAAGGTTTGCGCCATTGGAAAGCTAACTTCCGGGGCTTCAATCTGGACTTTCATCGGCACTTTTTGACCTTACCGGCTACCTACCGGCCATCCATTTATCCGACCGGCACAAAATATTGCCGGCCGGCCAAAAGTGCCCAGAACTCAGATTTTTGACAGATATTTATCAATACACTGTGGAAGATATTTCCAATTGGGATATTTCGACCAAAAGCTCTTGTTTTGATATATATGGGGCCATATATCTCATATGGCTAGGGTGAGAACAAAAAAAGAAAAGTTTTGAGAGCTTCTCACTCCAAAAAACCTCTCTCTCTCTAGAAATTTCAAAGCAAAATTTCAACCCTCTTCCTCTTCCTTGGTGTAGGTTGGATTTTTTTGGAGCAAAAAACTAGATATAGACATACATATTTGATATATACACCTATATCCCTCCATCTCTCACTATATCTCTTCCATTCAACCATTAAACACCCTTGTTCTTGGGCCTTTTCTTCATCACTACCAAGCACCACCATCACCACTCCATTTCCAGCAGCAAGGAGGGGTTTTTCAGAGGCTTAGAAGCAACATTCCTTGGCCAAGAGGTAGCAAAAGTGTGGTCTTCAAGGGTAAGTGTCCATTTCCCTCTTTTGTAGCACTTTCTTGCTCCATTTCTTAGACCTATTTTATTACTGTTTTGGGCTCCGACCAGAACTGAAAAGGTCATTTTTTTTTTAGCCATATTTCATGTTTGTTTAAGGGCTTAACCCTGTTTGACCCCTCCATTTGGTACTTGCTTCAATATCCTCTTATATGCCATTATTTTGCATTGAATATTTGGCCTATGTGTGATCTGTTTGCAAGCATAATGTAAACTGTGAGTAGGCCTATTTTGAGCCCCTATTCAACATTGAAGAAGGGCTCAACCCTGTTTGACCTCTATATCATGAACTTGTTTCATAATCTCTCATATTTACCGTAAATTTGCATGATTTGTTTAGCCTCTGTGTGATCTGTTTTGGAGCATGTCATGAACTGTGAGTAGGCTTATTTTATGTCCCTCTACAACATTGTAGAAGGGATCAACTTCATTGGGGGTCTCCATGTTATACTTGTCATTATACCCCTCTTTGGCCCTCATTTTGCATGCTTTGTTAGGCCTATTTTGCTTCTGTTTTCGGCCATGATCAGGTCTGGAAAGAGTCACATTTTTTCCTTCTTGTCATCTTTTGTTAAGGGTCCAAGGCTGTTTGGTGAATTCTTGGTGTACCTCTCTTTATAGCCCTCTTTTGGCTCATATTTTGCATGCTATGTTGAGCATATCTACATATTGATTTGGGGGCTGTCATCTACTGTGAGTAGTCATATTTTTTGTCCCTCTTCAGTGTTGTAGAAGGATGTTTTTCCATTTGGGCTTTGCATACACCACTTGCTTCATAGCCTCCATTGTGGAGCCATTTTTGTATGCCATGTTAGCCCCATTTGTCATTGCTGTTTGCCCATGTTTTGTACTGTAAAAATGTGATTTATGGGGCTTCCTTGCTTCTGCCTTTTCATGTCATGTATCAATTATGCATGTTTGGTGTAGCTATAGGCCATTTCGGGTGCCAAAATTCATGTTTCGGGATCATTCCATGCATCGGGTACACTTTGGCCATGTTTCGGGACTGTTTTGCCCCACATTTCAGTGCTGAAATTCATTTGCATGTTTGCATATCATATTTCCATGCCATTTCATCGCGTATGCCATTGCCTCGGTTTGCGTGCCCGTGTGCACGCATTTCGAGGCATCTCATTTTTCATCTCTCGGCCTCTTATGTGAGTGTGGCTGAGGCTCTCTCATGTTAGTGTAAGCCCATATTGTATTTTTTATGTCATTTTAGCATCATTGCATTCCGTATGCCATTGCCTCGGTTTGCGTGCCCGTGTGCACGCATTTCGAGGCACTTCACTTTTATCCGATGGCCTCCTATGTGAGTGTGGCAGAGGCCCACTTGTGTTGGTGTAAGTCCATGTTGCATTGTGTATGCCATGTTTCAATGCGTTGTGCATGTTATGTTGTTAGCGTTGTGTATGCCATGTAATTGCATTGCATGTTTGTATGTTAGCTTGCATGCTTAGGTTGCATGTGCATTGTTGTGCATTGCCTTGCCTCTTGATCAACTATGATTGAGGTTGGGTCCCTTGTATGTTTGGTGTGCATTGCATCTGATATTAAAATGCACACTTGGCTCTTTGGCCATCATGCATGGAAATGCGCGATTGGTGGCCCGAGAATCGAGGCACATCCTCCTTTGAGTCACAAACATGATAAGGAATGTGTTTGGTGCATACATTGCTGGAATTACATTGCCATGCAAGTTTTTGCCCTCTGCTGCTGTGAGTTACAGGTTCTGCAGACATTCAGTGCCGGCCGGCAGTATTTAGTGCCGACCGGCAGTAAATTGATGGCCGGTGGATATATTTCGTGCCGATGGCTACGTCCTAGTGCCGGTGGTCATTTCCTCCAGCCGGTGGGATTCTCCAGTGTCCAGAGAGGCATCCTTGGGACTTGTGCAGTCTTCAGAGGAACAAAGCAGGGAAAACAGAGGCAGGCTAGGCATGGCAGTGCAATTCCGAGCGGAATCCGAGTGTGCATGCATTGGGCCCTCGCCCCAAGGCGGTTTACTATTTTTCTTAGATTAATTATTTTGTTAATTTAATTAATTTGTAATAATTAATTGACTTGCGTAGTTAATTAATTTGTATTATTCTTTTGGTCCCTCTGAGTGAGGGCAAAATTGTAATAAGTGTGTGTGAGTGGGTGTATGTCTTCCAAACCCCCATTTCTTTCTATCCCTTTTATTTACCCGCTTTCGATGGTAGATTAGGGCACGTTTGTTTTAGCATACCTTATGCAATGCATGCGTGCATTCATGCATTTGTTTACATGCACCGGGCTCGGTACATCATACAAACTGCATAGCAATTTTCAATTCCAAATTGAATACGTGCTACTCGCGCATTCCATATGCCATGTTTAGGGTTAGCCGAGCCTACTCTAGATTACATCTATGCCTGTGTTGCATTAGCCACTTAACATGAACTAGGTCATGCATGTTTGCTAACCGAATTGTTGTTTTGGGCACGGAGTACGATGTAAGTTTTTACGCTTTAGCATATCGCATGCGTGTGAATGTTTGCCATGATAGTATGATTGCCATGTGGCTAAATGCTTATGTGTTACAAACTGTTTGAATGCATGTGGGTGGAGGTTGGATTGCTTGAGTTGGAATAACTCATTGAAATCCGTATTTTAGCCTACTTGCGAGTAGCAATTTCAAAATTGTTTTCCAAACAAACGGATATGCAATGCTTATTTCCAAATTAGGCAATCTAGTCTATACTTGTTTGCTGTGCGCATAACATAGTAATTCTAGGTTAATAACTGGGATAAGAACACATAACGTTTTCAAAATCGGATATCATGGTTAGTAGAGGCCGGTCTTCGGACCGGGCGAAAGGGGGTGCTCATAGCTAACCTTCCCCGATCGTACCCAAGCTCCCGAGCCAAGACCACTTTGGTGATGACGGACATGTGGCCTTCGGCACCGAGTCAGGGTTTCCTAAATTTCCCATTTTAAAATATTTAGGTGGGGACTCTGTAATCTGGCAAAGCAGTCCATGTTTGGCACTACTTTTCAAAAAATCTGTTTTCTCAAAACGATTTGCCAGATTTGGACTCTTTGGTTCAGATTTAGAACCGACACAAATCGAGTCCGAACTGTAGTAGGCCCGCAAAACGAACGGAACGGGACTTAACCCTCCCGGGGCGTTCGCGGACGTGTTACAGTTTCTGGCGACTCTGCTGGGGATTTTTAGAGAGCTTGACTCGAACTCGTAATATATTGTTTTGACTACACTTGTGTGTTTCTTTGCATTGCATTTGCATTGGTGCGCCTAAGACACCGTGTTTGCCATCTGCTATTCCTGAGTGGTTTGCCGGAGGCTTGTCTTGTCAAGGCATGTCCATAAGGCTGATCGGTTACGGGCTCTGCCAGTATGGGAACACAAACCCCGGTTTTACCGGGGCACCCTTTTTGACCATTCGACCTAGTGCATATTCGGATCCATAGTGACCATTCCAAACTAGGACAGGTTGCTTACCCGTTTATAGGTTGTTTGAAGCCGCTGCGTGCGTAGTGAAACCCTAGTTCCTGACAAAATAGGACAGGGAAACCCTACCCCAACATAGGGGTGTATTGGCTCTCTTTTACCTGTTATGTGCTTTTAGAGTGTATCTCTGCAAGGAACGCATGTATCAGTTTGCAAAGTTTGAGCATCAGGCCTGCAGGCACCAGTATCAATATTTTGAGAATCAGTTATATCTGCGGGTATCGGATTCAGATTTGGGGGCAGTGATTTCGGGGAACAGTGATCAGGAATAGAATACAGTCGTTCAGCTTTGCTCATACCCATTCCAATGAAGTTGAGCTGAGATGCTGTCTGTTTTCTCTTTTGCTAGGTAGTCCTGGAATCATAGCTTCAGAAGGCTCCACTATCCCCCGGGTACATTGGACTAGCGCTAATAGACTTTGTTAAGTCAGAAATTCAATTCAAGGGCAACCAGTGTTCTTTCGCTGAGGCAAGGCAAAGAAAGGCCAGTTAGGGCTCACCAGTTCATCTGATCCGACAGTCACCAGTCACATCATCAGCAGACCCATGATGGCACAGGGTTCAGAAGAATTTGTGGCCGTGATAGCAGCGTTAAATCAGGGAACTGCCATGCAGGCTGAGACCAATATTGAAACGTAGCGCCCATCTGGGGCATCTGCCTCACATCCAGCTTTGGGACCCCAGCCGAACTTTGATCCACTTCTGTCAGTTGAAGATTTACAGGGTTCGAATCCCCAAGAAGGGTTGGCTCAAGCTCGAGTTGTCAGGCCCCTGGTGTAGCCTATTGAGAGGTTTCAACCCTTTCATGTTGATGAGTTCAATCCGACTGCAGCGAAAATTACGAGCCTTGAGAAGCAATTCAAAAAGGCACAAGGCCTTAACTCCATTCCCGACATTGAGGATGGGTACACTGAGTCTGCCGTGCGGCTCCCAGACAGATTCAAAATGCCATATATTGACCGTTTCGATGGGTCTGGAGATCCAATGGTACATATCCGACTTTTCTTGGATGTCCTGAAGCCGATGGGTCTGACTAAGCCACAGAAACTCTCTCTGTATGGAAGAACCCTGTCGGGTGTAGCAGCCACTTGGTACGCTAAGTTGGAAGATAAAGTGAAGCAAAACTGGGAAGAACTGGCTGAGGCCTTTGTCGATCAGTATTCGTACAACACCCAAGTTGAAATGACCATCCAAGAGCTTGAAGCAACCCGCCAGAACCCAAAAGAGCCTTTAGTGGAATTTGTTGCCAGGTGGAGAGCAAAGGCAGCACAGATGACGGATCGTCGCCCTTCGGAGAGGGATCAAGTACAGATGATGGTGCGAAACCTCGAGCATGATATGTTGCAAAAGTTGATAGTCGCTCCGCTATTCACTTTCAAAAGTTTACATGAACTAGGGGTTCAGGTCGAGAACGCGTTCAACAGTGGGATCATTCCCAGAACAAGTGAACCGACAAGGAGGGTGATTTCAGGGAATACCAATGCTCGTAGTAGCGCTATTCCCAAACCCGCCGAAATCAATACAGTTGCCACAACCGATCCTTTTGCCAAACCAAGCCTACAAATAGCCGGCCCAGCCCGAGCTCAGGGCAGAACTTTCACCCCCCTCTATATGAGCTTGACTAGCGCACTAAAAGTCTTGATGGAAAGAAGGCATCTCAAACCCCTTGATCCTCAACCTCTTCCTGACCCACTCCCAGCCAGACATAACACTTCCAAGTACTGTATGTACCATCAGCAGCGCGGTCATGGCACCGACCGTTGCTACCGTCTTCGTCATGAGATCCAAAATCTCATTGACAACCAAACGATAGCTCCACCTTCAGACCGCAATGACCAAATACCTCATCCACATCTCAATCTAATCCACACACTGGCTGTCCCTTACGACCCCAGCGTATATATCACCCCAGCCCATTTGCCCAAACCGAAGGTGTTTATCCCAGAGAGCCTGGACTTATGCATGATGGGTGCATCTGAACCCCAATCATCTCAAACCCATGAACCCACTACTTCTGAGCTGATGAGGATGATCGAAGATCTTCAGAGAACTGTGGCAGATCTGGCCTTTAGAGTTTTGGCTCCGTCATCAACCGCATCACATACTAGGGAGTTCATGTCAAAAGGCTCCTTAACCTTGGGACGGGCTGCATTGGGAGAAGGCCAATCTCTTAGCAAAGTGGAGACCAGTGATAAGAGCAAGGCAGGGGCAAGCATTAGTCCCCATGAACATCTCCAGTTGGCTGTTGAGGCTTTGAAAGCCGAGGGATTGAACGAAGAGCAAGTCCTCGCAGTTATGGCAAAAACTGTGGATGACACTTTCACCACTCCAGTCGGGGGCAGTTTGAATCAAGGGGCAAGCCGGGAGAAGGGTCGTCATGTCAGGAATATTCCTTTCAGCTCTAACCCTACTCTCGAAAAAGATCAGCAAACCCAGTCAGCACCTGTCAATCCCTTTGCTGGTGCATCCAGCAAAAAGCCACAAACCTCAAAATACCCACCTCGGGGCCAGAGGGTGTTTACCCCACTGTACATGTCACTATCAGCGGCCTTGAGGGTCCTAATAAAAAAGGGGCACCTGAAACCCCTAGAGCTACGGCCATTGCCAAATAAACTCCCTCCCTCCCATGATCCGACCAAGTATTGTGCCTTCCATCAACAAGTTGGCCACGTCACTGATAGTTGTTACCGTCTTCGCCATGAAATACAAGATCTGATTGATAAAGGAGTTATCGTCGCACCAGACCCTACAAAGTCTATCGGCACTGGATCGGTGAACTTGGGGGATAATGTGATGTGATCAGGAGATGAACCACCTGCGGGCGGCGTTCAGTTTACTTCAGATGTGGTGGACGGCATGCACTGTTTTGAGCAATGTACAAATGCTGTTAATTTTGCTTTCTGACTTGGGTATTGGGTCAGTTTTGTTATGTTGCTTTGAGTCTGTCTCCTTATTTTGAGTCAGTCTTTTTATTTCAGGTCTGTCTTGTTGTATCGAGTCAGTCCTGTTTTGTTGAAGTCAGGTGATTCCGAGAATGTTACCTCGGACATCACTATCTTGTTTTGTGTTTGTCTTTTTGCTTTCTTTTGAGTCTGTTTCTACCAGGGAGCCAGTTGTGCCAACAGATCTTGAATGAAACAGCAGTGATTTTCACACTCTCGTGTTTGCTTCTACCTTGTGCCAGTTATGCCGGAAGTTCTGAATGAGACGGCAGTATTTGACTAAAAGCTGTGTCTTTTCTGTGCCTTGAATTCATTGCATTGACCTAATTTTTTCAAAACTTTTTGAACATTGTGGTGAAAACAAAGAGGAAGGAATTCCTTGGGATTTGCAAAAATTTAATCAATTGAGAGAAAGAGAGGCGTGCTAAGCCCTTAATGATTGAGATCATGCTTGTTAATGTGAGTATTGAGAAGGATCCTAGCTCGATCCGGATTGGCTCCACACTGTCTTCAGCGCGAGCGACTAGTCGCTTTCTTAAAATTTTTCAAAAAATGTTTTGCACAGTCCTGCGAAGACATGTGTGGAATCGCTCTTGAGATTGCACAGCTTAGGATCGCTCTCAGCCTCAAGACTCGACCCCTTTGCTTTCAAACCTTGAACTTGGATTCAGAACGTTCAAAGGTCAATCATGATGTGAGGCTTGTGTGGTCAGATTTGAAGGAGCCCGCATACTAGGGGCAAGAAAAGTCAGATCAAGAAGCTTGCAAATTTAGAACAGAAGCACCCCTCGAACTAGGGGCAAAAATATCCGATGTGCTCGAAGAGCCAAAGGTGCATCCTTCTGCAAATCAATACAACAGCCATTCTCCTGGATACAGAGGGCTTCAATCTCAAAACCATTTGGCATGGACTTGTTACACTTTTACCCTTTGAGAGGCTCGCTGGGCCGAAAACCCGGAAGGGCGACCCAGGCAAAAGTTAGAGCGAAGAAAAGAATGAAGAAAAAGAAAAAAAGAGAAAAAATGCAAAGATACAAAAATGCAAAAAGAAAAGAAAAGAAAAATGCAAAAAAGAAGAAGAAAAAGGATTGAAAAGAATAAAAAAAAAAAGAGAAAAGAAAAGAAGAACAAAGCTCGCAAGGTCGAAAACCTGCAATAGGCGCCTTGGCAAAAGTTAGAGCCTAAAAATGAGAGGTTAAATACCCGAGTGTACCTTAACCCCGAACTACGTAAGGCTTGATTCCCATGTTTGGGATACGTAGGCAACTTCATCCTGGAGTCCAGCCATAAAACAATTCAAATTCGATTGTGTCCATGCGATAGCTCTGGCTATTTTTGTCTTCTCTATATCTGAGAGTCTGGTTGTGTTCATCGCTCCGAGGACTGACTACAATGTGCTGCGGCATCATCCAAACAAGGGGCAACTTTCCGTTGCCATTCAAAATGCCGCAATGTCATTTCAAACAAGGGGCAGCTTTCCGTTGCCACGCAGACAAGGGGCAATTTTCCATTGCTATGGATCTGAGGTTGCGCATCTCAAGAGTAGGTTCCGTGCTCGTTGAGCGGTGACCGTTTGCAAAAACAGTTTTTGGGAATTTTTACTGAGGTTGACTGATTTTCTCTAGAAAATTATTCCATTTTTCCAAAACTGGACCGTTTTCTTGGACCCAAAAAAGGAAAATTTTCAGTGCTCATAGCCTGACTTGCATGATTTCAAATCAAAAATCGAACAAGTGTATTAATCTAACTCTCACATTGGTCAAAACTATTTTAGTAGAAAACCAAAACAAAAAATGGTCGAAATGATGAACTAGGGGCACAGTTGAGTCAGGCTTCCTGTCTTTCCCCATTGTCAACACGCTCGCTAAGAAGGGCACTCTACCCGTCGGAAAAGGCACAACTGAGGTTAACAACAAAAGGGTTGAAAGCTCTCAACATCCTCCAAGCAGCGAGGTATCAAGTCAAGTGCGAAGCACGAACTGGAATGGATCAAGATATTCCACTCCATTATCTGAATAGATCAGATCATGTCCAAACTCCCCAACAGAGCATCATTAACCGATGTCAATTGCAGATTTGCTGCACACCTAGTTGTAGCATAACCCCTCTGTGGGGGAAGTTCACTGTTGTGAGAAGAAGAAAGAGAATCTAGCAGAATGCTAGGGGCAAAAGCCCGCAACTTCTTGTCTACCCATCAACCACCCAGGGGAGGGATAAAAAATGAGAGATTGAAGAATAGAGAGATGTGCGTTGAGAGAAAAAGTGAGAAAAGGGCTTTTTCAGAAAACTAGAGATTGAGTGCCAAGTGATGTGAGAATCACAAATAAGAAAGGGTGGGAATAATACCCAGTGAAACAGGCTCCCTGTGCGCATTTGAGTCTTTTGTTGTGTTTTGTTTGTCTCGAGTCTTGTTTTGAGTCGTTTCAAGTGTCAATAGATGTGTTTAGGTTGTTTACCTTTATTTTCCGTTGTTGGGTCGTCTTTGCTGTGTTCAGTTGTAGGCTCAATATCCGGTCGAGAACTCATTTTCTCAATTTCAAAAATGATTTGTTGTCTACTCAGAGTGCTGTGCCATTCTCCACATTTGTGCAAAAAAGAATTTGTTCTTTCAAAAACTACAAGGTTCAACCCAGGTCGTGTGAGAACAGTAGAACCAGGACCTATCTGAAGCTATAATGGTTCCGGGCTGCCAAGCAAAAGAAAAGAGGGAAAATTGAAGCATCTGAGTGTGTTTCGCCTTCAGCAAATTCCGTGATTGTACTCCGGATGTACCTCTTCAGGCCTTGTCAATGCTACCGAAGTATGAGTGCGCCTCTACCTCAAGTGTAAGCCTGCTTCAAGTCAGAACGGCAATTAAAGCAGTAGCAGATGTTATCTCTTGCCGATATGAACAGGGTGTACCCTTTTCGAACTGAGTGTGTTGCAAAACCCTCTGGGAGGTAAATCAGAGACACCATAGTACATATTTGATGCTCCTCTATTGCATAGAATATGAACTTTCATATACACTGTTGTTGCATGTGTGCCGCGCATCGTTATGATTCATGCATAAAATATGCTTGTTTTCAATATTGCATGGAAAATGCCCCAATACTTGCATAGAAGATGCATTTCATCGCACTATCTTGTGCACTTACACTTTGTATCTCACTTGCACTGTCATGTGCATCTTGTGGTTGTACCTCACTCGCGCTGTTTAGCGTATCGCACTATTTTGTGCATTTCAAATCACTCGCGCTGTTTAGCGTATCGCACTGTCTAGTGCATTTCACATCATTCGCGCTGTTTAGCATATCGCACTATTTTGTGCATCACATCATCGCGCTATCTTGCGCACCTCCATCGCACTGTCTTGTGCACTCGCGTTGTCTAACGCATCGCGCTATTTTGCGCACCTCAATCGCACTGTTTTGTGCATTACATTTCATTCACGCTATTTTGCGCATCGCGCTATTTTGTGCATCTCACTGCATTTTGCATTACATCTCATTCGCGCTATTTTGCGCATCGCACTGTTTTGTGCACCTTACTTGTATTTTGCATCCATTCGATCGCGCTATTTTGCACATCGCACCGTCTTGTGCACTCAATCGCACTGTTTTGTGCATCGCATCATCACGCTATCTTGCGCACCTCCATCGCACTGTCTTGTGCATTCGCGCTTTCTTGCGCATCGCACTATCTTGTGCACTTGCATGCTATATCTCACTCGCACTATCTTGTGCATTCCATTACACTCGCATTGTTCAGCGTATCGCACTGTTCTGTGCAATTTACTTTCGCGCTTTCTTGCGCATCGCACTGTTTTGTGCATTACATTGTTTCATTCGCGCTATTTTACGCATCGCACTATTTTGTGCACTTTACTTGCATTGTACGTGCATTTTATCGCGCTATCTTGCGCACCTTACCTGCACTTGTTAGTGCATTACATTTCATTCGCGCTATTTTGCGCATCGCACTGTTTTGTGCATCTATGCCACATCGCACTCTCTTGTGCACCTGTATAGCACTGTTTTGTGCATTCACTCTTGCATTGCACTGTTTTGTGCATCTTGTTAGCACTGTCTTGTGCATTCCAACCTGTTCCGCACTGTTTTGTGCATCTCCTTAGCATTGTTTTGTGCACTCACTCTGCATCACATTGCGCAGCGTATAAGTCCAATTTTCAAGATTTTCCTGCATATCCTTTGCTTCCCGCCCCAGAACTACGCTGGTTTGATTCCTTGCAAAGGGATACGTAGGCAGCCTGCGGGCACAACCATTTATTCATCTGTATTTTGTTTGTCCAAGTCTTCGGCCTTGTCAAAAATGGGTCGTCTCTGGGCTTTGACATTCACTCCCGTCATTGCTATGACTTTCGAGTTCTATCAAAGAGGGGCAACTGTAGACACCCCATTTTTGACCGCCCTTAAGACTTGGGCACTACTGATGGTTTACTTGTTGGAGAAAGGTGTGCAGTGCACAAGTTCAGTTTCTTCGGCAAGGAGAGAGGCAAATCTCAACTTCATACCCCATTGTGGACCAAAATTATTTTTGATGGTTTTTATACATTAAAACCCTCTCTTTCAAAACATTTTTGAAATAAAATTCCCACGATGTTCCGACGCTCGCATTTCGGTAAATGTTGCGCTTTTTAGTAAACCGAGCAAGGACAAAGTGGAGATGAATGAAAGAGAGATGAAATCTTTGAAAAATCTTTCAAAACACCTTACTTAGGGGTTTGAAGTTGAAGAAAAGAGGAGAAGAGGGGAGAAAACTAGTTTGGGAGTGGTTCAGCATGAATCCGGGAAGGAGAAAAGTCTGCGCGGCTTCCCCGAAACGGGCGTAACTCTTTGTACAAGAGGAATTAAAATATGGGGCCACCACCATTGGAAATATTAATTCCGGGGCTTCATTTTGCACTAAAGAATCTCCTAAGTCCAAATCCGGGGGGAGCAGATATGGTTGGTTGAAGTTCGGTTGAACCGAATCTGCGCGGCTTTACGGAAACTGGTATAACTTTTTCTACAGAAGGAATTTTAATGCAAGGTTTGCGCCATTGGAAAGCTAACTTCCGGGGCTTCAATCTAGACTTTCATCGGCACTTTTTGACCTTACCGGCTACCTACCGGCCATCCATTTATCCGACCGGCACAAAATATTGCCGGCCGGCCAAAAGTGCCCAGAACTCAGATTTTTGACAGATATTTATCAATACACTGTGGAAGATATTTCCAATTGGGATATTTCGACCAAAAGCTCTTGTTTTGATATATATGGGGCCATATATCTCATATGGCTAGGGTCAGAACAAAAAAAGAAAAGTTTTGAGAGCTTCTCACTCCAAAAAAACCTCTCTCTCTCTCTAGAAATTTCAAAGCAAAATTTCAACCCTCTTCCTCTTCCTTGGTGTAGGTTGGATTTTTTTGGAGCAAAAAACTAGATATAGACATACATATTTGATATATACACCTATATCCCTCCATCTCTCACTATATCTCTTCCATTCAACCATTAAACACCCTTGTTCTTGGGCCTTTTCTTCATCACTACTAAGCACCACCATCACCACTCCATTTCCAGCAGCAAGGAGGGGTTTTTTAGAGGCATAGAAGCAACATTCCTTGGCCAAGAGGTAGCAAAAGTGTGGTCTTCAAGGGTAAGTGTCCATTTCCCTCTTTTGTAGCACTTTCTTGCTCCATTTCTTAGACTTATTTTCTTACTGTTTTGGGCTGCGACCAGAACTGAAAAGGTCATTTTTTTGAGCCATATTTCATGTTTGTTTCAGGGCTCAACCCTGTTTGACCCCTCCATTTGATACTTGCTTCAATATCCTCTTATATGCCATTATTTTGCATTGAATATTTGGCCTATGTGTGATCTGTTTACAAGCATAATGTAAACTGTGAGTGGGCCTATTTTGAGCCCCTATTCAACATTGAAGAAGGGCTCAACCCTGTTTGGCCTCTATATCATGAACTTGTTTCATAATCTCTCATATTTACCGTAAATTTGCATGATTTGTTTAGCCTCTGTGCGATCTGTTTTGGAGCATGTCATGAACTGTGAGTAGGCTTATTTTATGTCCCTCTACAACATTGTAGAAGGGATCAACTTCTTTGGGGGTCTCCATGTTATACTTGTCATTATACCCCTCTTTGGCCCTCATTTTGCATGCTTTGTTAGGCCTATTTTGCTTCTGTTTTCGGCCATGATCAGGTCTGGAAAGAGTCACATTTTGGCCTTATTGTCATCTTTTGTTAAGGGTCCAAGACTGTTTGGTGAATGCTTGGTGTACCTCTCTTTATAGCCCTCTTTTGGCTCATATTTTGCATGCTATGTTGAGCATATCTACATATTGATTTGGGGGCTGTCATCTACTGTGAGTAGTCATATTTTTCGTCCCTCTTCAGTGTTGTAGAAGGATGTTTTTCCATTTGGGCTTTGCATATACCACTTGCTTCATAGCCTCCATTGTGGAGCCATTTTTGTATGCCATGTTAGCCCCATTTGTGATTGTTGTTTGCCCATGTTTTGTACTGTAAAAATGTGATTTATGGGGCTTCCTTGCTTCTTCATTTTCATGTCATGTATCAATTATGCATGTTTGGTGTAGCTATAGGCCATTTCGGGTGCCAAAATTCATGTTTCGAGATCATTCCATGCATCGGGTACACTTTGGCCATGTTTCGGGACTGTTTTGCCCCACATTTCAGTGCTGAAATTCATTTGCATGTTTGCATATCATATTTCCTTGCCATTTCATCGCGTATGCCATTGCCTCGGTTTGCGTGCCCGTGTGCACGCATTTCGAGGCATCTCATTTTTCATCTCTCGGCCTCTTATGTGAGTGTGGCTGAGGCTCTCTCATGTTAGTGTAAGCCCATATTGTATTGTTTATGTCATTTTAGCATCATTGCATTCCGTATGCCATTGCCTCGGTTTGCGTGCCCGTGTGCACGCATTTCGAGGCACTTCACTTTTATCCGATGGCCTCCTATGTGAGTGTGGCAGAGGCCCACTTGTGTTGGTGTAAGTCCATGTTGCATTGTGTATGCCATGTTTCAATGCGTTGTGCATGTTATGTTGTTAGCGTTGTGTATGCCATGTAATTGCATTGCATGTTTGTATGTTAGCTTGCATGCTTAGGTTGCATGTGCATTGTTGTGCATTGCCTTGCCTCTTGATCAACTATGATTGAGGTTGGGTCCCTTGTATGTTTGGTGTGCATTGCATCTGATATTAAAATGCACACTTGGCTCTTTGGCCATCATGTATGGAAATGCGCGATTGGTGGCCCGAGAATCGAGGCACATCCTCCTTTGAGTCACAAACATGATAAGGAATGTGTTTGGTGCATACATTGTTGGAATTACATTGCCATGCAAGTTTTTGCCCTCTGTTGCTGTGAGTTGCAGGTTCTGCAGACATTCAGTGCCGGCCGGCAGTATTTAGTGCCGACCAGCAGTAAATTGATGGCCGGTGGATATATTTTGTGCCGATGGCTACATCCTAGTGCCGGTGGTCATTTCCTCCAGCCGGTGGGATTCTCCAGTGTCCAGAGAGGCATCCTTGGGACTTGTGCAGTCTTCAGAGGAACAAAGCAGGGAAAACAGAGGCAGGCTAGGCATGGCAGTGCAATTCCGAGCGGAATCTGAGTGTGCATGCATTGGGCCCTCGCCCCGAGGCGGTTTACTATTTTTCTTAGATTAATTATTTTGTTAATTTAATTAATTTGTAATAATTAATTGGCTTGCGTAGTTAATTAATTTGTATTATTCTTTTGGTCCCTCTGAGTGAGGGCAAAATTGTAATAAGTGTGTGTGAGTGGGTGTATGTCTTCCAAACCCCCATTTCTTTCTATCCCTTTTATTTACCCGCTTTCGATGGTAGATTAGGGCACGTTTGTTTTAGCATACCTTATGCAATGCATGCGTGCATTCATGCATTTGTTTACATGCACCGAGCTCGGTACATCATACAAACTGCATAGCAATTTTCAATTCCAAATTGAATACGTGCTACTCGCGCATTCCATATGCCATGTTTAGGGTTAGCCGAGCCTACTCTAGATTACATCTATGCCTGTGTTGCATTAGCCACTTAACATGAACTAGGTCATGCATGTTTGCTAACCGAATTGTTGTTTTGGGCACGGAGTACGATGTAAGTTTTTATGCTTTAGCATATCGCATGCGTGTGAATGTTCGCCATGACAGTATGATTGCTATGCGGCTAAATGCTTATGTGTTATAAACTGTTTGAATGCCTCTGGATGGAGGTTGGATTGCTTGAGTTGGAATAACTCATTGAAATCCGTATTTTAGCCTACTTGCGAGTAGCAATTTCAAAATTGTTTTCCAAACAAACGGATATGCAATGCTTATTTCCAAATTAGGCAATCTAGTCTATACTTGTCTGCTGTGCGCATAACATAGTAATTCTAGGTTAATAACTGGGATAAGAACACATAACGTTTTCAAAATCGGATATCATGGTTAGTAGAGGCCGGTCTTCGGACCGGGCGAAAGGGGGTGCTCATAGCTGACCTTCCCCGATCGTACCCAAGCTCCCGAGCCAAGACCACTTTGGTGATGACAGACATGTGGCCTTCGGCACCGAGTCAGGGTTTCCTAAATTTCCCATTTTAAAATATTTAGGTGGCAACTCTGTAATCTGGCAAAGCAGTCCATGTTTGGCACTAATTTTCAAAAAATCTGTTTTCTCAAAACGATTTGCCGGATTTGGACTCTTTGGTTCAGATTTAGAACTGACACAAATTGAATCCGAACTGTAGTAGGCCCGCAAAACGAACGGAACGGGACTTAACCCTCCCGGGGCGTTCGCGAACGTGTTACAGCTGTGAGCAGTGAACCAGTACAGAATATAGTGTGTATGTGAATGCCGTGAGCAGTGAATCAGTGCAGAATGCAGTGTATGAGTACAGTGTGTGAGTGCCATGAGTAGTGAACCAGTACAGAATACAGTGTGTATGTGAATGCCGTGAGCAGTGAATCAGTGCAGAATGCAATATGTGAGGACAGTGTATCAGATGCCGTGAGCAGTTTATCAGATGTTGTGTTATGCATCAGATTATGTAAAGCAGTTTGTGTATGGTTTGAGGCTGTGGTCAGAAAGAACATACCGGAATGCTGTAAAGGGCTAGGAGTTCGAATGTCCGCTGTAGCATCCCCATCATGGAGGCATTCATCTCTAATGGCTGCCGGGTGTACTCAGAAGACGCCTGCAAAAGTATCAGATGCATCAGTATTCTATGGAATATCAAATAAACTGAAATAAAATGACTGTACGAAAATGCAGTAATACATACCAGAGGCAAGTCGAGGATACCGACAAACTCATGATCAGCCGGCGGAGGGGCGAAGAGGATCTGATAGGTCGCCCCACCCTACCCTCGGAAAGTCAATAAAGTGGGCAGAGCAGGCCAACCGGTCCCTCGCCCCCGCTGAACTCCACCCCTGCCACGGACTCGAGCCCTCCTCGGCGCTCCCCCTCCAGCCCCCGCTCCCACTCCAGCCGCTGGCGCCGCTGGTCCCTCTCTCTCCACTCGGCGGCCGCCGCTCAGAGGTCGCATGATAAAGGTCCGGACGTACTCCGAGTAATCGCCCTCGCCTCTGAAATCGTCTGCCTCCCAGCCAATGGTGTAGTCCGCCATCAGCTCGGTAGTGAATCTCTCGGTATCCCTTATGTGCTCGGGAGGGTGCACCGGGACTATCTGCTCAGGAAAGCCTAGGGTCTGACGCAAGAAACGCTCACCCAGGTACCAAGCCCGACAGACCGGGCCCTCGAGCAGAATCCGGTAACGCGAGGTCTCATCGGCACCGGCAAACCGATCCCGCATCATCGCTAGCAGTGGAGCCCATGGCCGCCAGGTGATCTGAAATTGAAATACAGTTTGTTATCTACTGTTATTGAAATATGCAGTGGAAAGGCGAAGCTTAAATGAACTACAAGTAAAACATACCTCTACGGGGGTGATAGTGTCAAAGTAGCGGCGGAAGAAGCTAAATGTCTCTCGCGGCCTCCGGGTGCATCTCATGTCAAAGCGACGCGAAAAAAGGACAACCAGAGGGGTCTCTGCATCGGGTACGGGAGCGAGCCTAGGGAAGTAGGCATAAACCCACAACTGCAAGATAAATACCAGTGCATTTATCAGATAAAGCAGAATACAGAATAAAGGTAGAAATAGCAGAGTCGTGTGTTGTGCAGTGTATTGTGAAGAGTGTACAGTGTAAGCAGTGTACAGTCAGTGTAAAGCAGAGTATGTGTGTGCCGTTTGTACAGTATACAGCAAGTGTAAAGCAGACTACAGTGTGTGCAGTGTGTAGAGTACAGAAAATATAGAACTGAAATGAAAGGCAGAAAAAGAAATGTACCTCCCAAGCACGCCAGTAACCCTCGAGCAACTGTCCGCTGCCGCGGGAAGCCGAGCTTATATACCCATAAAGGGTGGCCAGAGCGGCGCCACCCCAGTCATAATGTAAAATGCCCCTGACATCCACCAGTGCGCTGAGCAGGCAGAGAGGCACTGTGTTCACCCGGTCGGCGAAGATGGTCGTCCCAAACCGGAACATAAGGAAGCCGCGTGCGTATCTCTCCACGGCCTCTGGGGTCATCGGGGCTGCATCGACAAGGAGGGGTTGGACCCTGAACTACACCTCAAACCAGGAGTATCGAACAAAGTCGGGACGCGCAAGAGGCGGTGCCATGCCGAGCAAGTAGACCTGAGCCACGGTCCACTCGTCCATATCAATGTCAAAGGGGATCGGATCACTCCCTACCCTGATGCCTGTGAGCATCGAGAAATCGTAAGGGGTCATCGTCATGTCCCTAGTCGCAAACAAGTGAAATGAATCGGTGGTGTCCCACCACCTCCCCACCAGAGCGGCGAGGAGAGGTCTGCATGTAGTAAGCCTGGAGAGTCCTCTGCAGAATGCGGCAAAGCCGGCCTGGTCCACAATATGGCGAATTGCGTCAGGAAGCTCGGCGTACCACTCACGAGCGACAGTATTCCCATACCCGCAGATGGTATGGGAATCTCCCTGTTTTCAAACAAATAGTTGCGAAGCAATATAAAATGTACAGTTTTAAAGAAACAGTGGTTCAGTGCAAATGTGGCATGCGTGCATATTTTCAAATCCAAACAGATACCGAGTGCCGGTGTGCTTACAGTGAACTACAACGTGTGATGCGTCAGCGTGTTTGAGTGGTTCAATGTAAATGTGGCATGCGTGCATATTTTCAGATCCAAACAGATACTGAGTGCCGGTGTGCTTACAGTGAACTACAACGTGTGATGCGTCAACGCGTGCATATTTTCAGATCCAAATAGATACCGAGTGCCGATGTGCTTACAGTGAACTACAACGTGTGATGCGTCAGCGTGTTTGAGTGGTTCAGTGTAAATGTGGCATGCGTGCATATTTTCAGATCCAAACAGATACCGGGTGCCGGTGTGCTTACAGTGAACTACAACGTGTGATGCGTCAGCGTGTTTGAGTGGTTCAGTGTAAATGTGGCATGCGTGCATATTTTCAGATCCAAACAGATACCGGGTGCCAGTGTGCTTACAGTGAACTACAACGTATGATGCGTCAGCGTGTTTGTGTAGATCAGCACAATATTGCATATGTGCATATTTTCATATTCAAATAGATACCGGGTGCCGGTGTGTTTACAGTGAACTACAACGTGTGATGCGTCAGCGTGTTTGTGTGGCTCGGTGCAAATGTGGCATGCGTGCATATTTTTTAGATTCAGACAGGTATCGGGTGTCTGTGTTTGAGTGGTTTAAAGCTAGTGCAGTGTGTGTGCATGCGTCAGTCTTAAACAGATAATCAGTTACAAACGCCTTTGTAATCGATTACAATATACAGTGTATCAGTGTATCAACACTAAGCAGTTAAAGACTGTAATCAGTTATGGCAATTGACAGTTTAAAGCATCCTACATTGCAGAAAGTAAAGCAGAGAAAGAAGGTTACCTCGGAAGCGCCGGAGGATAGGTGGGAGGCAGGCTCGTGTAGTAGGAGCTCGGGATCCAACGCCATGTCGAAACTCCTGAACTGGCGCAGTCCGTCGGGTGGCAGAACATGAATCGCCGGCCGGTAGGTCGCCGAGTTGAACGGGCGCTCGCTCAAAGGTAGGAGCTCAACCCCGGGATCCATCTCGTGATCTGGGGGAGTCCCACTGCGTGGAATGTCGTCGGGCATGACAAGAGTGATGAGAAAATGGTCAGAGAATGAAAATCGGGTCGGAATACGAAGAGTCAACCGAAAAGTCAACTCCCGAGAGGATGGAAAATGGCCGGAAAGGTCGGGATGTGAAAAGGCACGGAAATGGAGAGGAAAGTGAGGGGAACAAACCCCAAAAAGGTAGAAACGGCAAAAGGCGCACCGAAACAAAGTTTTGTTCGGTTGAAAATGTCCGAAACGCGAAGGTAATCGCGAATCCGACGACGAAAAGGGCGCGAGAACGCGAAGAAACAAAGAAATGAGGAAGAAAAGAGACTCTAGAGAGAGAGAGAGAGAGTTTGTTTTCGGCGGAGGCTAATGAATAGAATAGGGTTTGGAACCCTATTTTAAAACACCTATGGTGAAATGTCGAATCTGCCCCGATCCAGGAACTTTTTGCCGGTCGGCAACATTTTGTGCCGGCCAGCAGAATATTGTGCCGATGGAATTATTTTGTAGCCGGTGGACAGCCGGTGGCTTCCCCTTCCGGCCGGTGGTGTTCCCACAACTTTGTTTAGGCCATATGAGTGGTTTTTGGGTCTTCATGGCTCCAGAAAGTGCAAGAAAAGTGCATCTCCGACGCTCAACCGGCTTCCGTTTTGACCTCAGACCGTGTCTTCTGTGCGTGGCACTCAAATTCATGCAATGTTGTATCCTTTTGTATCCTTTTGCCATTTACAAGATTCAAAAGTTGCCCCGCATGCATTGTATGCATTCATCATGTTGTCTGGTGCGTTGCGTCGTGCCGTCATGCACATCTCTTATGCATTGTCATGCATTTTATTACAAGCGTTGTCATGCATTGTCGTGCAACTCAATACATACGTCGCCTCGCACATCATTCGTGTTGTCGTTGCCTCGCACATCATTTGTGTTGTCGTGCATCTCCTTATTTTGCATTATCATGCATTTCAAAAAAAGAAAAAAAAAATGTGCGTTGTCGCGCACTCGAGTTCATTTGCATTGTTTTACATTTCGTGTGGCATGCGTGTCACGCTTGCATTGTTTTATATTTCGTGTGGTATGCGTATCACACTTGCATTGTTTTACATTCCTTGTGGCATGCGTGTCACACTTGGCTTCATTTTGCATCCTTTGAGGCACGCGTACCTCATTGGCATCATTTTGCATCCTTTGAGGCACGCGTACCTCATTGGCAGCATTTTGCATCCTTTGAGGCACGCGTACCTCATTGGCTTCATTTTGCATCCTTTGAGGCACGCGTACCTCATTGGCAACATTTTGCATCCTTTGAGGCACGCATACCTCATTGGCTTCATTTTGCATCCTTTGAGGCACGCGTACCTCATTGGCAGCATTTTGCATCCTTTGAGGCACGCGTACCTCATTGGCAGCATTTTGCATCCTTTGAGGCACGCGTACCTCATTGGCAGCATCTTGCATTCCTTTGAGGCACGCGTACCTCATTGGCAGCATCTTGCATTCCTTTGAGGCACGCATACCTCATTGGCATCATTTTACATCTTCGTGAGGCATGCGTACCTCACTTGCATTTCACATTCCGTGAGGCATGCGTGTCTCACTTACATTTTACATTCCGTGTGGCATGTGTGTCACACTTACATCATTTTGCATTCTTATGAGGCATGCGTGTCTCATTTGTTTCATTTGCATCATTTGCATCATTTTCCATTCCGTGTGGCATGCGTGTCACACTTGCATCATTTATCATTCCCATAGGCACGTGTGCCTCATTTGCATCGGCACGTGTGCCTCATTCTCATTGGCACGTGTGCCCCATTTGCATTGGCACGTGTGCCTCATTTGCATTGGCACGTGTGCCTCACTTTCATCGGCATGCGTGTCTCATTTCCATGGACATGTGTGCCCCATCTTCATCGGCATGTATGCCTCATTTCCATTGGCATGTGTGTCACATTTTCGTTGGCATGCATGTCGTCTTTTCTGCATTGGCATGCGTGTCTCATTTGCATTGTCATGCATGTTGCTAACGACATTGTACCTGTTAAGTTTGTTTTCTTTTTAGGCACGATATTGTATGTACGGTTCATTTGAGGCCGGTGCAATCGGACGAGCCGCACAGGTATTGTATCCTCCGAGTGAGATGTATTGAGAATTGCATAATTCTCTTACATTCTTTCTGCATTGTAGTGTAGTCTGGTGTATGCTAGCTTAAAACTATTGCATGTGTGCTTCATTATAGCTTTCTTTGCATGATCATAAGTTATGCTCGACTTCTTGCATTTTCAGTTGCATTTTGCCCCTGCCTTCGGGCGCATACCTTGTTTGTCTTGCATGTTTGTCCAAGTCTTCGACCTTGTCAAAAATGGGCCCTCTCTGGGCTTTGACATTCACTCCCGTCATTGTTATGACTTTCGAGTTCTGTCAAAGAGGGGCAACTGTAGACACCCCATTTTTGACCGTCCTCAAGACTTGGACGTCACCGTTTGAACACTCGGTGATTATCCATGTTTGTGTTCGTTTGGAGTTCCCAGAGTTCTCGGCTACGCGCCTTGTCTCAGGATCTCCGAACTCGACCGTTTTGTGTCTGGTTTTGCACCAAACACTTGTGTTTTGCCTTGGAGAGGCAGGGAATGCCTTGTGAGGCATCCCCACACACCACCGGCAGTGGCTAGAGGCCACCAGCTGGTTTTTGTTGCCACCGGCAATGTATGTTGCCAGTCGGCACTCTTTGTTGCCGGTCGGCAGTCAATTTTGTCAAAATGACATTTTTGGCCGGCCGACTACTGTTCAGCTGCTTTTGGAGATATTTTGAAACAGCTGGCTGGCATTTGCTTCCCTTCCATACACGTGTATGGAGGGATGCCCCTCTTGTTAGCTTACATTGTAAGTTTACAAGATTGGCTCCTCTATAAGAGGAGCCCTCCTCTCGTTTGCTCAAGGGTTAGAAAAATTAGAGCTTTTTGCTTAGAAAATAGAGAGGAAGCTCTGGTTTTAGGGTTAGGGTTCAATAGACATCTTGTCTCTATATTACTCTTGTGTGTGTTTTAGTCCATACTATTGCCCACAAGCACCTAGTGCTTCACCTTCCTTGGGCTACTGAGGTTCTAAGGGCTTATTCTTGCTATTTTTGACTGGATTGAAGCTTAAGGAGGCAACAAGACCACCATTGTTGAAGAAAGGCTTCAAGGGTAAGAAACTAGTCCTTTTTATCCCATTTTTGCATCATATTTCTACCTATCTTAGAGCTGTTTTTGTGTTTAGTGTATAACATAAAAAGTTCTTTTTTTAGGCCCTCTTGATTGTTTGTTAAGAGTGTTTTGTGGTTTGGGTGTGTTTGACCACCCTTAGGCCTTGAAAGGCCCCTTTTTTTGTGCTATTTTGTGCAAGTTTCGAGACTTTGGTGTTTGAGCCTCTTCACCACTGAAATCTTGAGGGATTTCAGTGGTGGGGATGGTGCCTTGAAGTCTCCAAAAGGGGAGCGCCACCCCCTCTCCTTGTTGTCCTTGAAAGGGACCATTTTTGGTCTCTTAAGGGAGCTTATGTCTGAGTGTGTGTTTGAGCATGCCATGACTGTTTTTCATGCTTATATTTCCATGATATAACATGGTTTTAAGTTGGTTTTGGTGTACCATGCATGCCTTGCATACCTACCTTGTAATGCCTTGTGATTGCCTTAATATGCCTTAGGTTGTGTGCCTTTGTTCTAGCATGTTTTAAGCTTAGATTTGTGAAGCTTTTGTGCTTATTTTGCCATGCTTGAGGTCTGTCTTAGGTTGTTTGAGTCGACCCTAGCATGCATTATATAGCCTCTTTGCATTTTTGGGCTTGTTGGCCTTAAGTATGTAAGTGTATAGCATGCTTTGTTTGCTTTGATTTAGTGGATTGGAGTCATTTTTCATGTTATTTCAATCCCTTTAACATGTTTGTATGCTTGCCTTGCATGCCTCTTTAACGCCTTATGAGCTTATGTTGTATGCTCCTTGAAAGTGCATTTGTGCATGCCTTTGGACTTGAGCCATTTAGATGCCATCTAGGAGTTCCTTGGGTGTTGTTTAGGTCTGCCTTTGACCTGTTTTGAGTCCCCTTAGCCTTGTGAGGCTTAGTGGGTTTGACCTTGGTTTAAGCCTCTTGGCTTGCCTCAAGTACTTGGGCCATTTGCATGCTTTACTTGCTTGAATTAGTTGGTTTGGCACCTCTATTTTGTGCAATTTCAGAGCTTGTGTTGCATGCTAATTGTCTATTGTTTGGTCTCTTTAAGTGTGCTTAAGAGTTGCCTTGTTTATGCTTAAGGTGTTGGACCATGATTGCACGCATGTGTGTGCGCATTTTGGCCTTCATTTCCTTGGTTTTGGCCACTGATTTTAGGCCTAATTAGAGTTACCTAGATCATGTTTAAGACCATCATTTGCTTGGTTGCATGCTTACCTCATGTTTGCTAGTATGCTTGCACAAGTGCCTTGTCATGCCATGCTGCATCCTTAGCTTGCATGCCTAGGTTGCATTGCATCTTGCATGCATGCCTTGTTCCTTGATTTGGTGATAGGAATTGGGCCTTGTTTTGTTTGATTGGTTTGCATTTCATTTGACATGAAAGTGCACACTTGATTCTTTAGGCCATCATGCATGGAAATGCGTGATTGGTGGCCCGAGAATCGAGGCACATACCCCTTTGAGTCGCAAACATGATGGGGGGCATGATTGGTGCATACATTACTTGAATTGTATTGCCATGCAAGTTTTGCCCTCTGCTGCTGTGAGTTGCAGGTTCTGCCGGTATTGTTTGCCGACCGGCAACATTTTGTGCCGGCCGGCAGTAAGTCATCAGCCGATGGGTTCATTTTGTGCCGATGGCCACATCCTAGTGTCGGTGGTCATTCTACTTAGCCGGTGGGATCCCCCAGTACCCTGAGAGGCATTCTTGAGACTTTGGCAGTCTTCAGAGAAGCAAAGCAGGGAAAACAGAGGCAAACTATGCATGGCAGTGCGATTCCGAGCAAGTCCCGAGCATGCGCTGCATCTGACCCGCTTCCCGAGGGCTTTACTGTTTTAATTAGATTGATTAATTCGTTTAGTTAATTTAATTGATCTGTAATATTTAATTAGCTTGCGTAGTTAATTAATTTGTATATTCTTTTGGTCCCTCCAAGCGAGGGCAAATCTGTAATAAGCGTGTGTGAGTGGTATGCATGTCTTCCAACCCCCACTTCTTTCTTCCCTTTTATTTACCTGCTTACGATGGTAGATTAGGGCACGTTTATTTTACCATACCTTATGCAATGCATGCGTGCATCCATACATTTGTCTTACATGCACCGGACTCGGTACATCATACAAACTGCATTGTGTTTTCAAATCTAACTTGAATACGTGCATCGAATGATTGCATTCCACATGCCATTTCAGGGTTAGCCGAGCCTGTCTAGATTACACCCTTGCTTGCGTTGCATTAGCCACTTAAAATAAACTAGGATCATGCATATGATTACTAACTAGTTTCTGTTTTGGCTTAGGAGTACTAGGTGAGTTTTTACGCTTTAGCATATCGCATGCGTGCGAATGTTAACATGACAGTAGGCTTACCATGTGGCTAAATGCTTATATGAGATAAACTGTTTGAATGCCTGTGGGTGGAGGTTGGATTGCTTGAGTTGGAAAAACTCGTTGAAATCCGTGTTTTAGCCTACTTGCGAGTAGCAAATTCCAAAGCACTTTCAAAACAAACGGATATGCAATGCTTATTTCCAAATTAGGCAATCTAGTCTATACTTGTTTGCTGTGCGCATAACATAGTAATTCTAGGCTAATAATTGGAACAAGAACACATAACGTTTTCAAAATCGGATATCACGGTTAGTAGAGGCCGGTCTTCGGACCGGGCGAAAGGGGGTGCTCATAGCTGACCTTCCCCGATCGTACCCAAGCTCCCGAGCCAAGACAACTTTGGTGATGACGGACACGTGGCCTTCGGCACTGAGTCAGGGTTTCCTAAATTTCCCATTTTAAAAAAAATTTAGGTGGCGACTCTGTATCTGGCAAAGCAGTCCATGTTTGGCACTTCTTTTCAAAATTTATTTTTTTCTCAAAACGATTTGCCAGAGTTGGACTCTTTGGTTCAGATTACGAACCGCAACAAACAAAAAAAGGGGAGTCCGAACTGTAGCATCGAGGTCCCTCGCGGGCGCTGTTACAAGAGGTCTCGTAGATCATCTCTCAGTGGCCGTAGGCTACGTTTCGTGGTCGTAGGCTATTTTTTCCATTTAGAGCCCGGTTTCTGGTTTTTCAGAGCTGACGGCCGTGTGCCTCGGTTCGGGACCGCTTAACCACCTCCGTTTGCTCCGGTTTTTGGTATACACCCCACCACCATCCATTCCAACAACTTGGAGCTGTTTTTCAGAGCTTTGGAGCACCATTTCTTAGACCAAGAGCTGCTGGTCCATTGGTCTTCAAGGGTAAGCTTCTTTTCCCTCTTTTTTGTTCCTATCTTGCTCTATATCTAAGCCTTGCTTGAAAGCATTTTTGGACTCCGACCCAAACTATAAATAGTCATATTTTGAGCTCCTTTTCATGTTTGATTAAGGACCTTTTGCTGTTTGAGGTCTCCTACTATCACTTGCCTCTTTAACTCTCTTTTAAGCCCATTTTTGCATGGTATTTTAGGCTTATTTGTGAGCTGTTTCATGGCTTGATGTAAACTGTAAAATGTCTTGTTTTGAGCCCCTCTTCAACTTTGTTGAAGGGCTCTCTTTGGTTTGAGGCCAGCAGCTACCACTTGCCTCTTTATCTCTCTTTTAGGCCTATTTTTTGGGGGAAATTTGAATTTGATTTCCCCCCCCCCCTTTTTCTCCACTCCTCTCCTCTATAAAACCAGCCCCCCAACTCATTTTCAGGGGTTACAAAATTGTTTAAGAGCCATTGCATACAACTCTCCCTCTCCCTCTCTTCCAAGCCTCAAAACCCTAAGGTTCTTGCACCTTTTACACTACAACCCATAGCACCACACCTCCACACCCCATTCCAGCAACTTGGAGGCTATTTTCAGAGGTTAAGAGCTCCTCTTCTTGGTCCAAAGGCTGCTAAAGTTTGGTTCTACAAGGGTGAGTCTCTTTTTTCCTTTTTTTAGTCTTTTCTTGCTTACATTTCTGGGCTCTGACCCAAATTGAAAATGGTCTTATTTTGAGCTTATTTTCATGTTTTATTAAGGACCTTTCTCTGTTTAAGGTCATCTATTATCCCTTTCCTTTTATCTCTCTTTTAGGGCCTAATCTTGCATGATATATTAGCCTTGTTTTTAAGCATTTCTGGGCTCCGAGCCAAACTGTAAAATATCTTGTTTTGAGTCCCTCTTCAACTTTGTTGAAAGGCTCTCTTCGGTTTGAGTCCAGTAACTACCACTTGCCTCTTTATCCCTCTTTTAGGCCTTTTTCTTGCATAATAGTTTAGGCCTACTTGTGTTTATTTTTGTGGCTTGATGTAAACTGTATAGTGCCTTATTTTGAGCCCTTCTTCAACTTTGTTGAAGGGCTCTTCACTGTTTGGGACCAGCATCTACCCCTTGTCTCTATTCTCTCTTTTAGGGCCATTTTTGCATGATAGATTAGCCCTATTTGTGTTTGTTTTTGAGAGTTGTCATAAACTGAAAAACATCTTTTTTTAATCTCATCTTCAAGTTTTTTTAAGGTTCCATTTTTGTTTGAGGTCATATACTTCCTTGAGTGCTTGATTGTCCCTTGTTTTGGGCCTTACACCCTAGCCCTTGTTGCATGCCTTGTTTGGCCTTCTAGCCAGTGGATTTCTAGTGGCTTTGATCCAGTTTTGAGCCTCCAAATCAGAGGGGGGTGACCCCCTCTCTCCTTCTCTAGTTTGGTGGCCATTTTGGTCTTCCAAAGGGACCCTATCTTGTATGCTTTGAAGTCACTTTCTAGGGTCAATTTGGTGAGTTTTAGGACTATCATATTTGATTTTCAGAGTTGATTTGGGGCTGCCACATGTCTGTCTTGTATGTGCCTAATAACTCCTTGCATGGCCCTCTAAAGGAGCTCATCATTTTTGCATGCCATGGTTGCATATCGATAGTTATTTGGGCCTATATTCACTTGATTTATTCACTGATTTTTGATGGTTTGGTCAGATTCCATGTGCATCATACACTTGCCATGTAAACCATGTTTGATAGTCAAAATTGCATGCTATTTTAGTCCATCTTCATAGCATTTTTTGGCCTTGCTTTAAACTGAAAATATGCATGTTTTGGGACTGTCTTGACTCTGTCTTCATGCTTCATGTTCAAATAATGCATGTTTTGTATGGCTATAAGTCATTCCATGTGCCTAGTTTCGAGTTTCGGGGTTCATCTCATGCATCGGGTGCCTTATTTCCATGTTTTGGGACCATTTTGCATCACATTTCAGTACTGAAATTTGCATGTTTGCATATCATGTTTCATACCTTGCCATGCCTTGTTAGAGTGGCATTCGTGCCTTAGGTTCGGTCCTCGGTTTGCGTGCATGTGTGCGCGCATTTTGAGTGTCTCATTTTCATCTAATGGCTACTGATGTGAGTGTGGCTGAGGTCCACTCATGTTGGTGTAAGTCTATTTTGCATTGTGTATGCCATTTCATTTCATAGCATTGAGTATGCTAGATTGTATGTTAGCGCATTGTGTATGCCACGTTACCTCGTGCATCGTGTATGCCATTTCATAGCATTGTGCATGTTAGGTTGTATCTTAGTTGCATTCATGCATGTCATGCATATTGCATTGTGTTTGGGATAGGAGTTAGCCCGAGCACGGGAAACGATGTACGTTTCGTACTCCGAGTGATGGAACGCGTCTCAATTCCCGGTCGCCGACGCTCCGGATCATCCATGATGGAGTCTAGGCCTTGTTGTGTCCATATGTGCATTCATTTCATATTGAGTTGTGCAATCCAACTCCTCAGTCATCATGCATCGATATGCGTGATTTGTGGCACAAGGATCGAGGACTACACTCCCCGAAGAGTAGTCATGCATACATATGTGAAAATACTTTGCCATGCCCCTTTGTTGCTCTCTGTTGTAGCAAATCAGAAATCAGCAGCCTTCCGGAAGTTGGCACGCATCCCAAGAATAATTGCAAACAGAGGCAAACCGGGGCATCGCAAGGGATTATCCGCACAAAGCAACCCGAGCATGCATCATTCATCATTTGGAATAGAGCTGAGGCGGTCCATGGCTTTGCGTGCCAATTTATTGCTTTCCTAGATTGATTTGTTAATTAATTAGGATTCTGTATTTATTCGAGACTGTATTATTTATTCATTTGGGACTGTATTATTCTTTCGGACCCTCGGCGCGAGGGCAATGTTGTAATATGTATGCGTGTGTGTGATGTATGTCTTCCAACCCCACGTCTTTCTCCATTTTATTTATCAGCTTATGATGGTTAGATTAGGGCATGTTTCAATTAGCATACAGTATGACAGCATGTTTGCATCATTCATCTGTCTTGCATGCACCGGGCTCGGCGCATCATACTAACTGCATTTGTATTTCAATTCCAAGTTGAATACATGTTAGCTGTAGCATCATCATATGCCATCTTTAGAATAGCCGAGCCTATCTTAGTTGCATTTTGCATGTGTTGCATTAGGCATTTCTGTATAGTTAGGATCATGCATGGATTTCTAATTAGCTTCTGTTTTGGCTTGGAGTACTCGGTAAGTTTTTATGCTTTAGCATCCTTGCATGTGTGTGAGTGACTGCCATGATAGCATGCTTACCATGAGGCTATGTGCTTATATGATATATCTGCCTGAATGCCTGTGGGTGAAAGTTGGGTTATCTGAATTGGAACAATTCGTTAATTGTGAGTTTTAAGCCCACTAGATAGTGGCAAAATCATGTTTTCTAAGCTCACCCGAGGGTGGCAAATCCACGTCTTAGCCTACTTGCGAGTAGCACCATCAAACCATTTTTCAAATAAACAAACATGAAATGTTTTGTTCTAATTCAGGCGACCCAGTCTATACTTGTATGCTGTGCACATCACATAGTAAATCTAGGCTAATAATTAGAATAAAAACGCACAATGTTTTCAAAGCTAGATATCATGGTTAGTAGAGGCCGATCTTTGATCGGGCGAGCGGGGGTGCTCATGAAGTGACCTTCCCCAATCGTACCCAAGTTCTCGAGCCAAGGCAACTTTGGTGATGACGGACACGTGGCCTTAGGCAACGAGTCAGGGTTTCCTAAATTCTCCCAAAATAAAATATTTAGGTGGTGACTCTGTATCTGGCAAAGCAGTCCATGTTTGGTACTTCTTTCAAAAATCTGTTTTCTCAAAACGATTTGCCGGATTTGGACTCTTTGGTTCAAATTGAGAACCGTGACAATTTGAGTCCGAATTGTAGTGAACCCCAAATGAACAGAACGGGGGACCTCATTCCTCCCGGGGCGTTCGGGGACGTCTATACCATGATTTAGAATTAGCGGTGGTAATTTTTTCCTTGAAAATTTGGAGGCATTACTTGTATGGTGAGAAGTTTGAGGTTTTCTCCAATCATAAGAGTCTAAAGTATTTGTTTTCTCAAAAAGACTTGAATTTACGTCAACGGAGGTGGATGGAATTTATGGAGGATTATGACTTTGAGTTACACTGTCATCTGGGGAAGGCCAATGTAGTGGCCAATGCTTTGAGTCAGAAATCTGTGAGTAGTTTGGGCCATTCGAGAATGGGATATGCTAGATGTTATTGGCAAGTTTGATTTGCACTTGGGTGAGTCCAGTAAGAGTGCTACCTTGTTTAATTTGAACGCTCAACCTACCTTGATTAGTAAAGTCATCAAAGCACAACAAGGAGATTGTGATGTGGAATCAATCCGTGTTAAAATTTCCAATGGGAAGGAGGAGAAAGGTTTGAACGTTCACTCGGATCTGAGTGTACGTTACCTAGACCATTTGTTTGTACCAGAATCTTGTAGAGAAGAAGTACTTCGGGAGTTCCATCACTTACGCCTTGCGGTACATTCGGGAGGCACAAAAATGTATCATGATCTTAGTCGTCAGTTTTTGTGGAGGGTTATGAAGCGGGATGTCGCTTTATTTGTATCAAAGTGCCTTACTTGTCAACAAGTGAAGGCCAAACACCAAAGACCAGTGGGTTTGTTACAACCCTTACCGATAGCCCAGTGGAAATTAGAGCGCGTTACCATAATTTTTGTAGTTGGACTTCCTAGAACACAGCGAGGCAATGACGCCGTTTGGGTGATTGTTGATAGGTTGACTAAATCTACCCATTTTATTCCGATGAACACTAGCGACTCAGTTGAACACTTGGCAGAGTTGTACATTAGAGAGATGGTCCAACTTCATGGAGTCCCTGTGACCATTGTGTTAGATAGAGATCCTCGTTTTACTGCCCGATTGTGGCAAAGCCTTCAAGAGGCATTGGGAACAAAGTTAACCTTTAGCACTGCTTACCAAACCGATAGGGAAGTGGCATATCGGTTAGCTTTACCACCACAGTTTTCGGGGATTCACAACGTATTTCATGTATCTATGCTTAGGAAGTATGAACCCGACCCTTCACATGCGTTTGATTGGGTTGATTTTTAGGTAGACGAGGATGTCTCTTATGAAGAGTGATCGATTCAAATTTTAGATACCTGGGAGCAAATGCTACGAGGTAAAACTATATCGTTGGTAAAGGTGTTGTGTAGACACCATGGGGTTGAGGAAACGACGTGAGAACGGGAGGCGGAAGTCTGCTCTAAATATCCGGATTTGTTTAAAAATGTTTGAGTTACTTTTCGTTGTAATATTCCCTAGTGTTTAATGGAAATGTATTAAGATTGTTAAATATATGTTGTTATGTCTATTGTTATTTTAAGCATGAAGTTGCTGTGGGTTGTCATTACTTTCTGGGAAACTTCATGTTGATGAGTGTTTGAGAAGTTATTATTAGTGAGATAACCATGATGTAATGGTGAGATTGGCTTGAGAACTAATATTGATTTTTGAAAATGGAATAGCGTGGTTTTGATCACTTGAAGATCCTTGTTCGAGTAGTTTGATTTAATTTTGGGCACGAAATTTCCTATGGTGGGGAGGTTGTGTCGACTGGTTTCGTTATGCGTTCTTGTTCCTCTTTGTTTACCTTTGGGTTTACCTTGTTAGAGGACGAGTTTCACTTAGAGTCTTGTTGTTCATTGTGTTTAGAAGTTTGTTCTCAAAAGTTCTCATCCTTGTTTATTCCAGTGTTGGATTTCATTTGTTCCAAAGGGTGCGAGGTCGGTCCGGAGGATCGGGAGTTGAATCGAAAGATTTTCAGGCTGAGGACCAGGGCCGCACATGCGGGAAGACAAGCCGTACGTGCGGATTTCAAGGGATGGCAGCTTGCACACTTCTAAAAAGGCAAGTACGGGAGTGAGGTGTAGGGGAAAAGGGCCGTACATGCGGGGGTGTTGGCCGCATGTGCGGGAGCACATGCCACACGTGCATGAAGAGGCTCCGCACATGCGAGAGAGTTGGTGGATCCAAAATTTTTCCTTTTCTTCTCTCTTTGGGCTGATTAAATGTCACTTTTTGTATATCTCTCTCTCTAAAAACATTTCCTCTCCTTTCTCTCTACATTTCCTACGAAAAACCTCACAAGATCTTTGATTTCTTCAAATCCATTTGGATTTAGATCCAAGTTCTTCATCAAAGTTGGTTAGCACCTCGAGGGCTTCGTTGTGTGCGGTGAAGATCGAGTTTAAGCATCGTTGATTTTGGGGTTTCAACTCATTTCTTCTTCAAACTTGAGGTATGGATTTTCTTTGAGTTATATATATATATATATTTGCAATATTTAGATGATTTTTGAAATCATCCTTTGATTAGTCTTGAAAATTGATTTTGATTCAAGAAGATAAGTGATGTTGAAAGTGGATTTACTTTCTTTTCCCTTCTAAAAATAGAAATTTATAGTTTTGAACTATAATGATTGATAGAAGTTGTTATTCAAAATGTTGTTGTAGTCTGGAAATGACTAAGTTATTGAAAATGCTCTAAATGAGGAAAATATGTTATTTCTTGGATGGATTGGAAATCAAAGTTTATATTCATCTTGTGATATTATTGTTTTGAAAAGAGAAATGGGAGATTTGTTCACAATGGAATTATTGTGCGGAAGTATTGAAAATGGAAAAAATGTTGTAATGCATTTAATCATTTCATGAGCATATTAATTCATTTGATTATGTTGAGCTTTGAATGTTGATTTGAAAACCTTGCATTGAGAAAAGAATGTTGGAACGGGTTTTCATGAAATGGTTTTGGGGTAAATACGGTGGTAAGTCTTGAAAGGTGGTGTAGATGAAATTAATAAGTTGGCCTGAGTGTCCGAGGTGAAAAACTGAAAACCCATGCGGATAGGTGACAGGCCTTCCGGTTAATACCAATAAAAATGACAAATTGGTAGTACTTGTATAGGCTACTTCCAGACACATACCTAGGGATTACCAGAGTTGTATTTATCGCCCCTTGAACAAAATTGATAAATGTGAAACAGTTGAAATTGCATGGCATCATTGAGCATGATGGTTTTCAAATAAATGAAGATGTGTTTTATTTTCAAAAGGGCATGGCATGGCATATGCATTCATCTCTTGAGACTTGTGTAAAATGTATATACTTTGTAAAGAATTCTCTACTGGGCTTTATACTCACCCTGCGGGATTTTGTGCAGGAAAAAACGTGGTAAATCTGCCCAACTAAGGGCGTGGAAGTGTGTGTGTGTGTTGGGAGTACAATGCTCTCATTTTGCGTGACTCTGTTTTGTAAGCCAGGGGCTATGTTTGTGTGGTTTGAATAACCAATTTGTGTAACCAGGCCTAAGCCTTGGGAACTTGTAAACCCATGAGGGTTTGTTTATGTTATTTTGATTTGAAGTGAATGTGTTATCGCATGAAGACTATTTGTATCATGTAATGCAAGTGTGGAGATTTATTTCCAGATTTACCTTGAAGAGCCATAATTATAGTATTATCATTTGGGTATGAAAATTGGGGTGTTACAATAATTATATGTTTGAATAACATTTACATTACAAAAAAAATAGATGGTTATTCTTGAATTTATATTTATCGTTTATTTTTTTAAGACAAATGTGATTGAAACATATAACTACCGATATCCGATGACCTTAATTTTTTTGTATGAATATTTTACTCAATAAGTCCTAAAAAGTAAACAATTTAAATTACCAAGATTGATCCCAAAACGAGCTCACTAAGTCCAATTACTCTCTCAAGTTGAATGCCAACTTGAGATAATCCAATCCCATTAATTTATTTATTATATTAATTGAGAAGGGAGGGTTTGCACCAATGAAACATCTTACAAGAAATTTCCTTCTTCAATTCTCTCATTACTCATCTGTCCATCCCTTTCTTCAATAATTTTGTTGATGTACAATATTTTGAAAGGTTTTCACAAAGATTAATGAGACACACACACACATATATATATATACATATATATGTATATAATTTTTGTAGAAAAAATTTATACGGAATGATATGTCATTTTGTAGTCCTTTTGTTTCAAGCAAAAAACACCTAATGGTAGTTTATAGTTGCAAAAATATCATATTATATTATTTTTTAGTTTTATGTATAAAAATTAAGTTTTTGAATCATTTTTTGTTTTTAGTAATATAGTTAAAGCTTATAGTGTTTTTTTTTTTTTTTTTTTTTTTTTGGAGAAGGCCCAATCCGTTAAAAAATCTAGTCTAAAATATCATTTTGTGAATGTGTTATTATGGGTAATAATATTAAATCTATTAATTTTAAAAAATCAAAAAATCCTAAAATAAATGGAAAATGAGGAATCACTCATGATGAGTAAGAATGATTTACCAGGACATGAAATATCTAAAACCCTTCATAGTATATTAAACTAGGATAAATTACACCCCTTTTTTTTTTTTTTTTTTTTTTTGAACTAGGATAAATTACACTTTGCACCCTTATATTTTGCACCAAATCTTACTTTCGTCCCTATACATGAAATCGTAACATTCAACTCCCAACACTTTCGGTCAAATCCTACTTTAGTCCCTACGCATAAAATCGTGACAGTCAACCCGCTGCACTTCTGATCAAGTGTCAATTTTCTCCTTTTGTTACTTCATCATTTAAATTTTTAATAAAATCCAATCATGTAACAAATATGTGACTACGAAATGAGGGTAAGAGAGGAAAATTATTTTCATTTCCCATTAATAGGGGTGAGCATGGTCTAGATTGGTCCGGATTGGGATAAAACTAAGACCAATCCGTTATCTATGGTTCTTGAAAAATTGGAACCAATCCAATCCATTTAAATCGTGAAACCAATCTGAACCAATCAATTTAAACACGGATTGGATCGGTTTAGGACCACGAATTCGCATAATTAAATAACAAAAAAAATATATAGAACATTTTAATTTCATAAAAACATAAGCATAGTATCATATTAGTTCCACAATAGCAACATACTGTTTTAGAATTTAAACAATCATAAGAAAACTGATTCCACCATAAATATTTAGACCATTACAAATTAAAACTAAAAACCAACTAACAAAAGCAATAAAAGAAGATACTACGTGGGTTTAGGTTTGGGTTTAAGTTTTATATGGAATAAAAGAAGATACTATGTAGAAGGGTGTATAATATAAATATAGACTATTTGTATATAGCCCGGATCGGTTCCAATCCAGAACCAATCCATGGACTCCAGATTTTTAATTTTTCAATCCATAACTGAACCACGGATTCAAAAAATCAATCCAAACCTACCGGATTGGACTGCACCAGATTGGATTATGGTTTTCACGGATTCCTTGCTCAGCCCTACCCATTAATATATACTTTGTCCCACATGATAAGCATGTGAGGGTTATATAATACAATATCTGTGTGTGTGTGTGTGTGTGTGTGTGTGTTCTCTTATGCTGAAAATAGGATAAAGATGTAAGAAAATAGAGCTTTTGAAATAAAAAACAATGCATCAAAGAAATTGAAAACTTTGTTACTGTGGAAAACAAAGTTTCACTATTCTAATTTTTTCCAAACCCTAATTTATCTCTTTAATCGTTCACAATTTGCGTTTTGTTTTAGCTAAATACAATCAAAATTTGATGTAAATTTTAGATGAAATGTGTACAGACGGGAAATTTGGGTGATTTTTCTCTTTTGCTCTCATTTTATAGTCATGTACTTATCACATTATTGGTTTCTATTAAAGACTTATATGATGGAATAACAAAAGAAAGACATTAACACTTGACTAGAAGTGTAGGGAGTTGATTGTCACATTTCATAAGTGCAGGGAGTTAACTGTCACGATTTCATATGTAAAGACCAAAATGAGATTTGGCTAGAAGTGTAGAGGGTTGACTATCACGATTTCATGTGTAGGGATCAAAGTGAGATTTAGTGCAAAGTGCAGGGGTGCAAAGTGTAATTTACCTATTAAACTATTAATTATTTTTTATACATTAGATTATTTCTTCATTTCACAATTTTTCAAAATAAAAACAATTTTATAAACTTTTCTTACTCCCTTCGTCCCAAAATATTAGTCTTTTATTCCATTTTTCATTGTCCCAAAATATTAGTCCATTTTGAAAAATCAAGAACTAAAATAATATTAATTTCCTATTTTGCCCTTTTTAAATTTATTAACAATACAAAAAGTACAATTATGACAATTGATATTCTCCAAAAAATATACTATCAAAAGATAATTTTGAAAATTTAATTTTTTTAAAGTACAATAATTATACTATCAAAAAAAGTAAGATTCTCCAAAATGGACTATTATTTTGCGATAGAGAAAGTACTACTAATCTAATTCTATCTTTTATCATTAAAAACAAACAAGACATTATATATGTTAATCAAACAGGGCCTAACTTAGTCATTTCACTTTCTGATGTTAGTAGTGTGTATAATAATATAATTATAAAAAATAAAAATAAATAAAAAATAAAAAAAGGAAAGAAAAATGTGAGGACATAACAGGGCAATCTAATAATTTGAAGTCCATAGTACCGGTTTCGGATCACCTATACTCATTTCATGTACCCATCTTCCATCTCATTTATGATTTCAAAATTGACGATGTGTCAACCTGAGATGAATGGAACAGAAGATGGGTACAGAAAAATAAGTACTAGAGATTTGAAGCCATAGTACCAAAGAATCAACACCAATTTTTTTATTTAGTTAAGCTTGCTATTGACATAAAGCACCAAATAAGAACAATAGTGTAGGTCCTTTATTCAGGCACTGTTTGGAAAATGGCTAAATCATTTATAATAATAAAAATATATATATTTTTAAATCATATTTGATTATGTATTTAAATAGTGATTTGAAAATGAAAATGAAAATGTGAGAAAGTGGATAAAAAATTTAGCTTATATTTTATTTATATTTCTCTTATATTTGCCTTTCTTTTTTCGAATTCTTTTACCAATTCATGACTCAAACACAATTTTATTCATAATACAATGATGATTACATTTATTTATTAAAAATTATATATCACCTCAAATGTTAACATTATATTATTAGTGATAAAAATGAGCAAGTGTTGGGACTCAATACTTCAATAATATTATGCTGAATACAAATCACTGTATTTGGTTTCAATTTTCTAAATTTAATTTTTTGAAAATTAAATTTTTTGTTTTTCATATTTTTTTTTTTGTTTTTAGTGAAAATTTTAAGCAATTTTTTTTTTTGCTTTTTTTAGATGCACCTTACCTAGATGTATCAAAAAAATAAAATATTTGTAAAAAAATATTTCAAAAAATCCATAAACACACAAGAATACGAAAAATGTACTAAATTTATATATATATATATATATATATTGTATTTTCGGTATTTAGTGAATTTTTTAAAGATTTTTTTCACCAACATTATACTTTTTAAGTGTATTTATGTTAGGTATATCTAAAAATTTAAAAAAATTCAATGAAAACAAAAAAAAAAACATGGAAAACAAAAAATTTTAATTTTCTAAAAAGTGAATTTAGAATTCACAAACCAAACAAGCTGAATTACATTTATTTACTAAAAGTAATTTATTATCTTATATTTTATTTGTGAATTAAATAGGGAAAATTTCAAGTCAATGTAGGGATTGAATTATGAGGTATGTTAGGAATTCTAAATAATTTATCAAATTTTTTATCAAACATTTTACATGGGTGTGGGATCCACACATATGTGAGTTTGTGTGAGTCCTATACTCATGTAAGAGATTTGATAAAAAAAAAATTAGTAAATTATTTGAAATTTTTAGCATTTTTCTTGAATTATTACTTTCAAAATAACAATAAAATATATAATTTTAATTATTAAATTCATAAACTTTTTTATATATAAGTAATAGAAAATGATATTCAAATCTAATTAGAAAAAATATAAAAGAAAGTATTATCTTAAATATTTTAATTAATTACTACCTAAAAATTAATTTTTAGACTTTTGTAACAATATCCATAAGTAATTACTTTTGAAAGGTCAAGCTGAATAGCTGAATAGTAATTTTCTCAATTAAATAAGGTACTGCAACTCACCACCGTCAGATATCGAATTGGTACATCAACGGTCCACAATTAAGTTAAGCATACTCTAGACAGTATCATCACACTCAGGACGGGAGAGAGAGAGAGCGGTCGAGTGGCTCAAACTCAGATAACGAACCACCCCAAATCGGATCCTTACCCTAACCCTAGAGGAAGACGACGATAACTGCGCTTTGATCATGGCCTTCGCTTCTCGCCTCTTATCCAAATCGAAACAGGTTCATTCATGCTTTGATTTGATTCAGGGTTTTGAGTTATGATCTGATCTGTTATTTTCTCATATAGATAATCAGATATGGTTGCTTGGGGGATACTAATTTGAATTTGTAAAACGGAATTGTAATTTTGAGGATATAAAGCCCTCTTTGTGCATTATAATTTTGAGGAAATGAAAACAAATTTCAAGTTTGAATACACATTTTTTATTGAATGTGGTCGATTTATGGTTGATTTGCAGTGGGACGTAGATTTAAACTTCAGCTGGAATTTACAAGAGATTTGGTTGTCATTTTAATTTTAAAGGGCAAATTACACTTTGATTCTTGTGTCCATTTTGACCTTGAATTTATGATATTGTTACAATTTAGTCCAATTGATTAAACTCTTAGCATTTTTTTTAATGGAAAATATATGCATAAGTGGCATGTGTCATATTTTTAAGGGTAAAATTATAAATTTAGTTAACTCAGTGGGTTACCCTCAACCAATTCAATAATCATTTTTTATTAAAAAAAAACGATATTATTAATTGAATCAAATTGACAAAAAAAATACAATTAAAGGTCAAAATTGAGTCAATTGAAAGTGTAAGGACTTAAATAACACAAAGAGCAAAATATAAGGATCACCAGTGTAATTTACCCAATTTTAAAATTTGTTTTTTTTTTAACAAATGTGTTTGTAGTTTCACTTGTAGTAAAGCCCTAGTTAGAGTCAAATGGGGCAATGCTAAGTCAAGTTATGTCTGGTTTAGCTGGATGAACATGACCAAGTGATGGAATCTATTAAACTGATACAATGGTAATATGTGAGACTATACAATGACAATTTTCAGTTTATAGTTTTTGATTATTGAATTATTGTTAAGTTATAAATAGGAGAGTGCATATAGAAGAAGCATCATATCCAATTCCCTCTCTACCACCCAATATTGGTGTAAGAATGGGTTTCTTACTATCCAATTATCAACTCACAATATGTATCCTGTATTCCCTAATTTTCTGCTTCTCTTCTTCTTCTGCACATCTTTGCCATAATGATGAGAGCACTACTTTGCTCCAATTTAAGCGATCCTTTTCCTTCAATTGCTCTGCTTGCGATTGCTACAAAAATGGTCTATATACTGATAATTGGAAAGAGGGTACAGATTGTTGTGCATGGGATGGGGTCACATGTGATAACACCACTGCTCATGTCACTGGCCTCGACCTCAATTGTAAGTGCCTATATGGTACCATCCATCCAAACAGCAGCCTCTTCAATCTTGTTCACCTTCAACACCTTGACCTTTCTTACAACAACTTCAATCACTCTCAAATTTTACCTTCATTTGGTCGTTTCACAAATTTGACCCATCTTCGCCTCCGTTACTCCAATCTTTCTGGCCCAATACAATCATCAAAAGAAGAAGTCTGGCAAGGGAATAACTTCTCCAATAGCATTTTCCACTTACAGAAATTGCAGGCGCTGTGGTTAGGCGGTAACAGAGAACTCACAGGTAAACTTCCAAGTTTTATTAATGGAACTCTCTGGCACCTTATGTCGTTGGATCTCTCTTTTACAGGTTTCACCGGAGAGCTACCTAATTCCATCGGCCAACTTGAGTACTTGGAGGTCCTATTGCTCTTTCACTGCAATTTCTTTGGTACCATTCCGACATCGCTTCCAAACCTCACGCGATTAATTTGGCTTGATCTTTCATACACCAATTTTGAAGGCCCAATTCCTCAACTTTTTTCCAACTTCTCGCAACTTCAATCTATAGATTTCTCAAACAATCAACTAACAGGTCCCATTCCATCATCAATAACTGGCCTTCCAAATCTACAGTATCTAGGTTTAGGCAGTAACTCAATCAATGGGACAATACCTTCTTCCTTGTTTCATCTTGCCAACTTCTCGCAACTTCGTTCTATAGATTTCTCAAACAATCAACTAACAGGTCCCATTCCATCATCAATAACTGGCCTTCCAAATCTACAGTCTCTATATTTAGGCAGTAACTCAATCAATGGGACAATACCTCCTTCCTTGTTTCATCTTGTGAACCTTACCTATCTTGATCTTTCGTCAAATAATTTAAGCGAAACTGTTGAGCTGGACTCATTTGCAAAGCTTGAATATTTGGATTCTTTGGATCTTTCAAACAGTGGTCTATCATTGACCACCACCAACTCCACTCCCTCCTCTTTCCGAAACATTAGGACATTACGATTGTCGTCTTGCAACATAAATAAAATTTCTGAATTTCTGAAAACCCGAATGGAATTGTTGGAGGTGCTAGACCTTTCGAACAACAACCTAAATGAAGAACTCAATCCACTCTGCAATCTTCATTCTCTTAAAACTCTCGATCTGTCCAATAACCAATTGGCCGGATTAATTCCCACCTGTTTGGGGAACTTCAATGGAAATTTAACCTGGTTAAATTTGCAAAGAAACAATTTCCATGGTAGCATCCCTCAAACATTTGGATATGCAAGCATGTTACAGGAACTTGACATTAGCCACAATGGATTGCAAGGGGTGCTTCCAAGATCATTGGCGAATTGCACGAACCTAGAAATTTTTAATGTGGGTCATAATTTCATAGAAGATGCTTTTCCATTTTGGTTGGAGAACCTGCCCCAATTGAAGATTATTGTCTTGCGAGATAATAAATTCCATGGTACCATAGAGCAACCAAGGAAGAGATTAGCCTTCACCAATTTACATATCATTGACGTGTCTCACAATGAATTTACAGGCACTTTGCCATCAGAATACTTTGAGAGCATGCATTCAATGATGATGGATGATGAAGACAAATCATCCTTAAATTATATGGGCGTTGGTTCTGGTTATTATTCGGTAACCATAATGAATAAAGGACTAGAAATGACACTCGTAAGGATCATCACCATCTTCAAAGCTATTGATTTCTCACACAACAAGTTTGATGGAAAGATTCCCATATCTATTGGAAGACTCAAAGCCCTCCTTGTCCTAAATTTTTCAAGAAATGGCTTCACAGGTCCGATTCCATTGTCCTTGGTCAATCTAACTGAGCTTGAGTCCTTGGATCTATCCCAAAACAAGCTCTCTGGTGAGATACCTCAACAACTAACAAGCTTGACATTCCTTGAAGTTTTTGATGTCTCGCAAAATAATCTAACTGGGATTATACCACAAGGCCAGCAGTTTGAAACATTTTCAAACACTTCATATGAGGGAAATCTAGGCTTGTGCGGGTTTCCATTGTCAAAGAATTGTGGGAATGTCCAAATAGCAGAATCACCAACTTTACCATACTCATTTAGCCGCAATTTTAAGTTCAAATTTGATGGCTTTGGTTGGGAAGCTGTGTTGATGGGATATGGGTGTGGAGTATTGCTTGGTTTGTTGATTGGAAGTTACATTATTCGAAGGAAAGAAGAATGGCTCGTAAGGATTTTTGGTGTAAAAATGCGTCAACATGGGAAGAGATCAAAGAAGGTTCGAAAGAAGATAGCTCATACAAAGTTATAAATTGTTCGTTGTAAATATATTATGTATTCTAATAAATTGGAGAAAGTATTTGAAGGCTGCAATGCAAGGAAAAGATATAGCGCAATTCCATCACTGTGTCTTCTTTTGCCAATGCAAGTATTGGTTTGTAATCTCCAATGAACGACAACATGTGGAAGAAACATTTGTAATTTTTTTGTTCCATAGAGATGCAACAATCTTATCCTATATACTCTGACTCATTAATACAATATATTGTTATATATGTTTGTGTGTATAATGTATAAGAATATAAATGGAAGTTAGTTTCTGATGCAAACAGAAAAAATGGCAACTTGAACTTTTTTTTTTTGGTTATAAGACCACTCAAACTTTGTACAAAACAACTTAAGTCTTGTATTTACTCAATCATTAAATTGGCGTGGAACACATTTGGAGGAAGGAGAAAATATACTATCAAAATGATCAGATTGTGCCCTTATTGCGATCTTTGAAGTAGCACACTTCTTGACGATTTCTTTTGTTGATTAACAATTGATTTGTTGTTTTTGTTATGCATCTCTCTTCACTAATAGCCTTTTATGCTCCTTAGTTTCAACTGTAATTTCCCATCAACTATGTTTCAATTTGACTTATGATATGCGTATCTAAGTTGTATTCATTTTCATTGTTCTTGTCTTTTTTCTTTTGCCTTTCCTAAATATTCACATTTTGGAACTTAGAAAGTGTTAAGAAGGTAGTTAGTGTCATAAGTTAATAGTTACCTAAACTTTTCCCTTTTTTTTCTACCCTAGTGGACAATTTACCTTCCTCTTTAACATTATCAGCCACTGTGTACTTTCGTTAACTATGATAGCCTTTTGGCTGGCCAAGTCACCGATTAACTTTTTTTTAAGGTAAATTATATCGTTGGTCTATCTAGTATGAGCAAAGTTTTGGTTTGGTCCTCATAATTTCAATTTGAACTTTATATTTCTAATTTTGTTACAATCTAATCCTTCTATTACACACCGTTGAAATTTTATATGCAAAACTACCACATGCAACACGCATGAGATTCTTAGCAATTTCAACACAAGAAAAGAAATTGAATAAACTATACCAACGGTCTCTATTGTTTCTTTTGAATTCCACTTGACTCTCTTTAGTTGTGCACGGGTTGTTTTTCTATCCAAAAAATAAAAGGGGCATGACAAGTGGATAATATTGCAACAAAAATGAAAGTATGGGATTTAAATGTTCAAATTAAGACTATGGGGATTAAGTGAAAATTAATTCGCTTAAACTATACAGATTAATGGTGTAATTTATCTTCTTTCTTTGTCCTAGTTGAATTTTTTGAAATTTTATCAACTGATACACTATATATTTAACTCATTCAATTGAACTCTACCCTCACATAACACACATTTTAATACACTCTTTAACACATCCATGAGAACACCAATTTACACTCTAAATTAATAGGCACTCAGCACTTAACACACAAACTTAACATCTCTATTGGAGATGCTATAAGAGAACTCCTGTAGAGCACAATAGTAGTAGACATGTTAGTTGCGTCTATTTTATATAGTCTATAGACCACAAATTTGACTCCAGCATTCCATAATAGGCACCTAAGAGTTCAAACAAGTAAACTTACCAATCTTTCGACACAAACACAAATATAACACGATCGAATAATATGAGTATTAAACAGTTAAGTTAGTGTTAAACTTATATGGGTACTTACGTGTAGGTCCTAATAAATGGACTTATTGTCTAATAGGTCCTATGAAAAAATTGTCATAAAAAAATATCACTAATTATAAGTTTTAGCGACAATTAATAAAAATCATGACAAAAAAGGTTACTAATTGTAAATTTTTAGCGACGTATATAAAAAATTGTCACAAATTATTTTTAGCGACAATTTTACTAAGACTTATTTTCAATAGGACTTGATGGAAATTAAGTCCAAGTATTAGGACCTATTGATAGTTTACCCAAACTTATATAGCACGAAATTGATATAGATAACTTGTTTAATAAATAATTATTTACATATTTCAATGTTATTTCTACTAAAAGGTACCATGACATTTTTGAATTGCTTATATGACTCCATCTAATTGATTAAAAAGTATGTAAAATAGAAATTTTAAGGCTAATATTTTTTTTTCTTAATTGAAGATAATTTTTTTTCCTAGTATTTTAATCTAATAAAAATATAAAATAATAGGATGTAATTTTGTAAATTAAGAACAAAAAAAATGAATTGAAAGCAAATATTTTTATGAATAATTTCATCCAATAATTGGTCTCTACACTTAGTCTTTTTAACTAATTAAGGTTAAAAAAAAAAAAATTGACATAACACGTTAATGCAACATGAACTAGACACATACCAAAAATGACATGACTCAAAAATGCGAAATAATAAACATGTTACGTTAGTGTTGAAATAATTCAAATACAAACCTAAAATGAAATAATACAAATACAACCTAACACAACATGACACCCACCACTAGTTCATATAAAGGACTTGTCATTATAGGAAAAAGCTATACTGTGCAACCCAAAAAAGTGTGCACAAATTTGTATCCTCTAATTATGATGATGAGATGTGCACAAAATCACAACACAATGTTCTCAAAATATGATATGATCTCATTCTGCAATAACCCCAATGACCCAATGAGTTACTCAGTGAGTCACTCAAAGTGTTATTCAATATGTCTGAAGTTATAATTTTAAGCACATTACATCGTAACTTTAGGCACATTGTGTCACAATTGAAATGAATGTGCATCATGTGCACCTTCTAGGTGCCTAGTAGAGATTGATCCATAATTACATGTTTATACACTAGTTTTTAAGTTGTACAAGTTAGAGATCTATGGAAAATCTAGGATTTGAACCAATTGCTCATATGAACAAATAAAATCAAACCAAACTAAATTTTGGAATAAATTTGATCAATTGTATAAATCTACTGTTAAAAACTAACAATTAATGACATTTTATGTGACAATTTTCAAAATCTATCACTAAAAACTGACAATTAGCGACTTTTTGTGATAAAATTTTCAAATTGTTGTTAAAAACTAACAATTAGTGACGCTTTTTTTTATAAAAACGCCGTTAACACATGACCTATTAGGCAATAAATCTGCCTATTAAGATATGCACATAAATCTCCCAAAATGTAATTACCCCTCAAAATTATTCACTGAGAGACTGGAAACCATGCTTAAAATCTACCAAAACTAGCTTCATAGATAAGATACCTTTCTAGGCCTACTAGCTATAGCATTATAGATTTGTGATAGAAACAAACATAACATATGCACCAACTTGAACTAAAACAGATAAACAAATGCAAACGGAGGTTGAAACTGCACGAGTGTGGCCCTTTTTTTGGGTGACTGAATAAGTGGTTAAAACTGAATGAGAGAGGTAAAACACTTGACAATGCTCTTTTTATGCAACCATCAGAAGTATTTGGTAGGAAGAGGCATAGAAAGAGCACGCACTATAACATGATTAGAAGATTTCAAAAGATTTGCCACAATTGCTTAATGACATAATACGATGTATTAAAAGTAAACCTAAAACAAAGAAGAAGAAAAATTAAATGAGCACCATTCCTAGCATCTACCTCATTGTACTGCTACAAGTAACTAATTTCCTACTCTAAGGTCACAGCTACCATTTGAACAAATCGATCGCCACTTTCTACAAGATTCTCATCTGTGGAATCTGAGCCACTTCCAATTGTGTTATCTGAATAATCATCTGCTGTCAGCATACTTAATAATCCAGTCAGTGAACTTTGGAGAGGATGCCATCTCAGCCACAGCATGTCAGGTTGATTCCTGGGTGAAATTCTTCCTCTTTTTTTGGAAACTTCTTTCTGTTGGGTGTCCTATGGAATGTTCAATAGTAATCCTGTTGATTTCTTGTCACCCTCTCCCAGTGGTCGGAGATACCACACCTGCAATAGCCAAAAACAAACTAATGAAACATGAATTAAAGGTCAATACCAATGCTATATATAGTACAATTTACACGAGTACCATTGTACCTTATAGACATTTTTAGAAAGATTGTCTGCATGAAACATCCTCAACAAGATTAATCCTCCCAACCAAAAACCTACTCTGTTCATTTCATTTTTATTATGATTACAATATCATGGTCAAAACCAAACCATGAAGAATGAACAGTAGATCACAGGAGCTCTGAAACTGACACCACATCAGGCAATACAAGCCAATAAATGTCAAGAACACGAGATATTTCAAAAGAAACTGAATATTTACCTTGCCAAGTCAAGCATGAACCCCACTTCTAATATACAAAAAAGAATATTGTTGTAAAGATAAAAATATAAAGAAAGTAGGAACAATTTTAAAGAAACACTTACTGTTTGTTAATCTTTAATTCCCAATTTGTGCAACTACTAATGCACAAATTTGGATAAATTTATTAAAACCATAGACTTCTCCCCCATCAAAATATTTCTTGTTAGATATTGTCATGTCCTAGTGTGTGTCTACATCCAATTTTGCTACAAATTTCACATCATACATCTCATTTAATGCTCCATGCTCCATAAAAACCATCATACAGACTTCATTAGGATAGCGAAACATAATTTTGTGGTCATTAATGCAACATACATTGAAAGGGACGGTCCAATTGCATGCCTACATTTAACCATCATGTTGTAGTCCAGATAGGTGATGATGTATCCTCAACTCAATTCTTTAAATCACTTATAATCTCAATTGAAAGTCAAGATAGAACAAAGTACAAAAATTTCAAGATTAAAGCTCATAATCTTAAAATCAACATGACAATTACTTAAAAGTAGAACATGTGTCTAACATTAGAGCTAGCATTGACTAAAACTGCTAGCCTAACAAACACATCAGCAATAAATGGCATCAGGTTGAACAAAGTTTATAAGCAAGTCAACACCAAGTTACCCACTTTGAACCTAAATGAAATTGGGAACTGTGTGGGCTCACCACCTGACTACTTCATTATCACTGCTACTCATACCTCATCAATTTTTATTTCTTTATTTATTTTTTTGGATAAATACTAATACCTCATCATTTTAGGCATAGATAACCTTATGATCCCTATACAGTTCACTCGAATACATCTTTCTAAGGTAAGGAACACCAAAAATTATCACAAGCAAATCTCACTACAGAATCCCAAACAAGGTTTCATAAGCAGGTCAGCACCAGGTTACTGGCTTTGAACCTAAATGATGTTGGGATGGGTTTGGCCTCACCACCATACCATTTCAATATTAGTATCACTTATACCTTATCATTTTAGTCATAGATAACCATATGATCCCTGTGGAGTTTACTCGAATACACTCTCTTACCAGACCAATTTAATCACAATCTCGGAAACCCAACTAAACACCCTCTTTCACCACTTTCTCACTCAACCAGACACTACTGCCACCACCATACATTCTGTAATAAACACAGCTACCACAATCTTTTGCTTTCTCTCGTCCAAAAAACCTCCATAACTTCTTACTTTCTTTGTACACATATTTCTAGTGACGGCAATAACCACATACAAGGGTAAAGAAAGAAATTAAAGAGGGATAAAGGGAGACTAGGAAATCTCTTGAGAGAGGAAACTTGTTTCCCTGTAAACTCATTTCAGGAATGGACACGGGACTCTAATGAAATTTTAAGGAAAACCTCTAGAAAACATCTCCAAACAATCCAAGAATTCAAGTACAATTTACATGTGAAAGGAAAAACTCCAACTCAATTTGAATAAGCTTGCGAGAAACTCTTTCAAAAAAATGTTCTAAAAATGCACTTTTCATAATTTTTACCATCTTTGAATACTTGCTAATACTATTTTTCAACAATCATGTGCCTGTTCGGTGCAGCTTAAAAGCTGCTTATTTCAGCTTTCTGCTTAATTTAAGCTATTTTGATGTGTTTGGTTTAGCTTATAGCTTATAGCTTTTTGGAAATCAGAAATCAGCTTATTCTTTGAGTGGGGCAGGAGATGCTTAATTTATAAGTCAGAAATCAGCTTATGTTCATAGTTATAAGCTATAAGCTGTTTAGGCATAAACTATAAACACTTTTCCATAGCTCTACCAAACAGGGCCAATATATGATTGCTCTAATAAGTTACTGTAGATATTGGGTAGTAGTAGTAGTAGCAGTATTTTAATTGATCATGAAAATATAAAAATAATTTACATTGCTATTTTTAAATTTCTTAATAAATTTTTCTTACAAATATCCTATTCAAACTTTACTCTTTTTTTTTATTATTATTCAATCTTTACATCACCTAATGTCTCACATTTTCCATTATATTTTTGCATGAAGTTTCAGTTTCCATTTCCCGCTTCCAAACCAATCCAATCTAAGCACTGTTTCCCAATCTACATCAATCATTTTTTGTCATTTTGCTCTATCGATGGCTACAAGTTCAAATAAATTACCCCCTCCATCCCAAAATAATAGTCCCTTTTGGGAAATCCAACTTTTTTTTTTGTAGTATAATTATTGCATTTTAAAAATATTAGTTTTCCAAAATTACCCTTTGATAGTACATTTTTTTAGGAATATCAATTGTCATAATTGTACTTTTTGTATTATTAATGAATTTAAAAGAAATGGCAAAATAGAAAATTTATAGTATTTGAGTACTTGATTTTTTAAAAAGGGCAAAATAGAAAATTTATAGTATTTGAGTACTTGATTTTTTAGAAAGGACTTTTATTTTGGGACAATGAAAAATGGAATAAGGGACTAATATTTTGATACGAAGGGAGTAAATACATTTATATCTTTTTTTAAGACTATATCCCATGTTAGTTTAAGTCCTCCCCTTCCCCTAACATTTTATTTATAGAAATCATATCACTCTTCCTTGCCGTTGCATCTACATTTCTTCATTGTAAATGAACAAACTATCTTAACCTATTCTCTCTCAACTTATCTTTCAATCGGTGTTACTTCTACCATTTCGAGAACCAAACCAAACCAAGCCTTAAGTCCCATTAAATGGGGTCGGCTACATGAATCCTTCTTCTTCACGTGGCCCTATCAAAGGCCATTTCATTAGTCAAATTAAGTAAATCCATATCTCTATTTACAACGCTAACTAACGTTAATCTAGGCCTACCTCGTACCTTACCACTTCCATCTACCGTTACAGCATCGCATCTCTTCACTACTGCCTCTGTTGGTCTCAATTTCAAGAATATATTTATTTCTAATTCTATCATTCTTAGTCTTACCACACATCCATCTAAGCATCTTCAACTCAACTACACTCATTTTATGGACATGTATTTTAGTTGTCCAATATTTGTCCCATAAAGCATCATTAGCTTTATAGTTGTTCTATAAAATTCTTCTTTCAATTTTGTTAGAATTTGTCAATCACATAATATGTCAAATGCACTCCCACACTTGAGCCAACCTACTTTAATTCTATGAATCACATCATTTTCAACCTCACCATCCTTATTAATAATCAAACCTAGGTAACAAAAAAGTTCACTTTGTTATTTCTGATTTTCGATCTCACTTCTCTATCATTTCTATTTCTATTTCTATTGTTGCTAAGTCACACTCTGCATATTCACTTTTATTTTTACTAATTTTAAACCCTTTTAACTTGAGTGCTTCTCTCCATATTTGTAGTTCAATGTAAATTTCTTCCTTAGTTTCATCTAGAGCAATATCATCTGCGAACTATTAACTTAAATGCGTTTAGTTAATTCATCCATGACCAGGGTAAATAGCTAAGGACTCAAAGTTGGCCCATGATGCAATACAAGTGATTGAGAATTTACTAGTTTCTCCTACAAGTGATCTAATTGTGGTTGATACCCCATTATACATGCGTTTTATTGCATGCATATACCTTTCGGTCACACCTTTTTTCACCAACATTCACCATATTATATCCTATGAAGCGTGGATACTTCAAAAAGAGAGACGTATCCATATCATATATGTATTGGATACTGATACTCTTTGAATACTCGCGGATACATATCGGATACTTATTAAAAGTATTAGATACTTCTTAATTATTTTTTCATTAATTTTGGAGCATCAGATACTTAATTTTGAAGTATCGGATACTCCAAGTGACATATTATTCCGAATACTTTATTTAATTATTTGAAAAGAACATAGTGAGAGTTCTTTCTTCTTTATTCATAGTTAGTGGTGGTTTTGTTTAAATGATTCCGAAAATATATAAACCAAACCAAACCAAACCAAGCCAAGTCCCATCAAATGGGATCGACTATATGAATCTTTCTTCTCCACTTAACTCAAGAACATAGTGAGAGTTAAAGTAATAAAATTTGTCAAATTGATGTATCTTTATTGTTTCATGCATGTCCTCTATAACTACATAGAAAGTAAAGATTAACAAAAAGAATATAACAACAGTAAAATTAATAAATTAACAAATAAATAAGCAAGTAAACTTGAATACAATATTTTTACTAATGCCAAAGGGGAAAAACACATAAATAAGTCATGGATTGCTCTATTATTGTAATATAAACATATTAAACTTGATATTAAAATGAAATATTTGCAAGACCTATTGAAAATTTAAAAAGTAAACAAGCTACTATCTTAAATTAATACCTAATTTTTAAAGATTAGTGTTTTGCATTATAAAATTACAATGTGATCTCTCAACATTCTTGAGCTTATGTTTAACTCCCTAATAATTTTTTTTTAAATGTATACATACAAATTCTAGCCGTACCTGTATCCAACTTTTTAGGTTTTGTCGTATCGCCACATTCATATCTCGTATCCATGTCCATGCTTCCTAGATTATATCTATAGGCACCCTATTGCAAGTTTTTTTTTTTTTTTTTGAAAATCTATAAAAACCATATTTGGATCCTTCATCTTCTCTTTGTACTTCTCTATTAATCTTCTTAGTAAAAATAGTGTTTCCATATTTGATCTACCAATCATAAACCCAAACAAATTCTCTAACACTATTGTTATAACACTCAAGCGATGCTCAATCATTCTCACCAACAATTTTATTGTAATGACTTATCAACTTAATGTCTCTATAATTATTGCAATTTTGGATATCTCATTTATTTCTATATATAGGTATTAAAATACTATTTACTCGTCAGCCATTTTCCTAGTCATTAGAATCTTATTAAATAATTTTGTTAACCAAACAACTACTTACCGAAGCATTTCCGAGCCTCAATAGGGATACAATCTAATCCTAATGCCTTGCCTCTTTTTTTATTTTTTTATGATAAATCTAATGTCTTGCCTTATTTCATCTTTTTTTAATGCAAATTCCATCTTAAACTCTCTTAGTTCGATGATAGAACTTATATTCTCTAGTTCCATCAAGGCTATCATATTCCTCTCCTTCCAAGTTTTTAAAATGATTTTCACTTAACAATTTCTCAAAATATCATTCACACTTTTTCTTAATCTCCTCGTCCAACCTCCTTATTGATCAACTTGTGTCTGAAAATTATTCCCATTTTTATCTTCTTTTACTATGGCTTATATCGCACTATTCAACCACCAAGTATATTTCGTTATAGGAGTTTTTCCTTTGACTCTCCATGGCACTGCTTACATTATTCTTTCAATGCATTATGCTATTGTATTCCACGTGTTATTAGTAACACCTTTCAAAACCAGCGTTACTACTTTAAACACTTTATCCTCAATTTCTCACTTTTTGATTTTGCTCTTTATTATTGTCTTTAATACTATATATTGAATATTGTTAGCCTACTTTGTGCCATTAACTTCCTTTGGAAATAACCTTGAAACCTTTACATATTCAGCGGTCTATTTTTCTTACAAGAAATGGATCTATCCAACTCTTATTTGACCCATTTTTAAAAGTTGTTTGACCCACCTTTTTTAAAAAGTTGTTGGTTACTACATGATCAAATGCTACTACGAAAATCTAAGATGTTCTCTCCACCCTCATTTCAATCACCAAAACAATATCCACCATGCATCCTCTTGTGCACTTGCTTATATTTTCAGACATGACCATTGGAATCTCCACCTATAATTATTGTCCCGTCTACAAATATTTGTTGTATTAACTCATCCGGTTGTCCCAAAATTTCCTTTCACTATGTTTCTCCAAGCCTATTTGGGGTGCATAGGCGCTAATTATACTCTACAGTTACAATTTTAATTAATATTATTATGTAACTTATTCTCATAACTATTACTGCCTTATTTTTCAGATGCTTAGCTACACCATTTCTACATCTTTTTTCTTTTTTTTTGTTAAGTAAATTTTATTGAAGAAGAGCATCAAGAAGATGCTAAAGATACAAAAACGTCCCCATAAAAAGAAGCGCTAGCCAATTACATCGTCAAGAAAATAAAAAATGGTAAACAAATCAAGATCCATACGCCTTGACACCCAACCACGCAAGACTTGCAAAAATCTATCTACTAACCAATATTTCCAGCATACAAAATGTTGTACTGAGTTTTTTCTATTTCGTTTACTTTCTCAACTACTCACTTAGTTTCTTGTAAGCATGTTATACTTTCCTTCTAATCATAGAATCTACTAATTCCATAGTTTTATCTGTTAGTGTTCCCTTTTCCAAGTTGCTAATGTAAACCAACAATCCTGGGATAATTTCTTCACAGGTGATCATCCAAGAAAACATAAGAACCTTTTCCTATTTTTCATTGCACTAAGGCGCCAATGTAGTGATCCTTGCCTATTTTCCAAAACATGTTGCTTACAGAAAACATCCTAGCCCTTGCATGTTCATGTTCATAAGAGATCTGACCGGGAGTTTTACGTGGTAACTATGGAAGTGATCCATGATGTCAAAGGAAAATAAGAGGAAATAAAATGCTCTGCAGAAGCTTCAAATCTTTTTTGAAAAAATGTTTCAACAGACAAAACAAATATTAGGGAGAGAAAATGCAGAGTTTAACACGTGTGTACCTTTAACAGGAGAGTCAGACCAACCAGAAGATCTCTTTGGGCTGTTCCACAGTGTTCCTCGTGAAGCCACCATCCCTGACCTGCTGAGAAATTCAGCATGATTGTGTCTTACATTTGCTTGTCCTCTACTCCGCCAAGGATTCCCATTTGCAGAAAAAATTGAATCCCCAAAAGTAATGGTAGAAGTACATACAAATAATTAGTTAAGATCTTGTTAAACCAAGCAAACGAAAGATTTTTTAAATCTGTTATATCAACTGAGCAGACCTCTCTTCAATCAATATTCATGACCATTCATATATTAAATCAAGCAAACCACCCATTTGGACTAATCCAAAATGGATTTCAACATCCCAACAGATAAACTCAAAAAGCTAATAAGATCTATTTGCTTTGGATTTAATAAGTTGAATAAATTGAGTTAAGCATCAATTATATGAACATTTATTTGGTACTATAATTACCCGTCTGCCAGCATGATGCAAGGGGAGAGTAGGGAAAAAATGGTACAGGTAACTTACTCTGGACCATTCCACTTGAAGGAAGTGACAAGAAAGCAGACTGACAAACAAGAAGCCAACGCCCCCATTGCCAAAGGAGTATCAAGAGTACTCTGACAGAATAAGAATAAAAAATTCAGGAATGCAAAGCAAATTGCACACTGATTTCCGTTTGGTCCAGAGATACGCAAGTAGAGCATTATCACACTATTTATTAACATGAACAGAATAGCCACCCGGAAGATAAATGTGGCTACAATGATGCGCATGGCCCATTTCACAAATTGAGCTACGCCAACATCCACACTTCCATCATCTGAAATAACAAATTTCTGCACCATCCAATACCCCAGGGCAGCTCCTGCAACAACAATCCCAAGTAGTACAAAAATAGAAACCTGTAACCAAACAAGATGAATAGTTTAAACAAATAAAGGAGGACATAGTTGAAAACTGAATCTGTAAAAATAAATAAATAAATAAATAACTCTGATTCTATGGTCTTGTAGTTATGAAGTCATTTGGTCTTGATTATGAACCATGTACTTGTGAGGCTTTGTGGTGGTCATACTTGGGGTTGTTGGTTATGAACTTGGTTATGAGGCTTTGTGGCTATGAACAGAAGTGGCCTAGGTTACGAGGCTTTTTGGTGTTTTTGGTTATGAACCAAATTGGTTATGAATCCTTGTGACTGAAATTTTAAACGCATGCCATATGCAACATTTTTCCTTTTCGAAAAACAATAAAAATGAGATTCAAGTTGTTGTAGAAGAAAATAAATAAATGCTTTAAAAAGAGGCAAAAAAATGACGAAATTTTTAATAGATGTAAATGGGCTAACACGGAGATAATAAGGACAGTTAAAGGTGTTAGATGATGCTCTTTATACAAGATGAGACATAATCAATTTCTATATTATTGATTTTTATTAGATAAAAGAAATGCACTAAATTGAGAGAAGCGATGAAGGTTTTAGCAAGGAGAGTCACTCTTTAGCTACATTACATAGACTCGGGTACGAGTGTCAAGTGTAGATATGTATCTAGGGGTCGGACTCGGCAAACCTCTAAATGAGCGTCCGACAAATCTTTTAAAAGAGCAATACAAGGGTACGTGTAAAAAGTACCCAAAAACTATACACGGGTATGTGGATACGGCCAAACATGAACATGTTAAAAAAATATTATGTTTACAATAATTTATGGCTTAGAATGATTACATAGGTTTATGATGATGCTACACATTTATAGTTAAAAAATATTGAATAAAAAATATATATAACATTATTTTAAAAAATGAATAATTGATTATCCATGGATTCAAATTAAATTCCAACTTAATTAGTATTAGGCCCAAACATAAGAAGCTCATGTAAAAGCTAGCCAGCCCAATAACCTTATAATTTTTATTATAAGGCCCATTTTATTAACAGACCAAAGTGTATCCTAGATAAGCCCAAATGTACCAAACCCTTTAATATAACCCTAGCAACCATCAACAAAGATGAATAGAGAAGACAAAGATGACAAACGACGATGACGATGAGGTCGTGAGCCATATTTCTCTTCTCCTCCTCCTTTGTTGTTGTCGTGAAAATTAGAAAAGAAAATCAACTGTATACATTTGTATTTAGCCGCATTCCCCACCCATACTTGTGTCATGTTGTGTCGGCGTGGGTACCTCTAAAAATACAAAGAGTCCGTGTAACGTAGCTCTTTAGATGGGATGGTCTAAGATTGTCCTTGAAGAGGAAGATGATAGAGATGGAGATGGCGACTTCCTGATGCTCAAAGAGAGAAGGCGAAACTTGAATCACTAGGTCAGACTGAAGCATGAGAAGTTAGATTGGTCATGTGAAGTCCTTAACCAACTGATGTGTAGCGAAGGTGAGAAGGATTTTACAAAAGGATTTTGTGACAAGGTAGTCGTATGGATGTTAGTTCCTTCATACTAACGAGGGAGGTTCCTTTGCATTTTGGTTGGTAAAGGTAGGAAATGGTGGTCTTCTTGCCAAAGAATAAAGGGCGTCCTCTTTGAGGGATGTGGGTAAGAAGTTGTCGAAACTCAAGGTGCAGAAGGAACCAACGAAGGTGAAAGAGGTTGATCCTTTATGTAGGTGCCTGAAATGGTGCATTTGACCACTAAATCAAAGCCCTTCTAGAACTAAGGTTACAAGGGGAAAAGAGAGTAGTAAGTTCTATTGATGCCAAGAAAACCGTACATTTCTCGGAAATAGATTTGATGGGGAGGGTAGTAGACTAGTATAGGGGCATCCCCTCTACAACGAATATGCTAATCACCCTTGGCTAATCACTCTTGGAAGGTCTCAACTAGAGTTGGGTTTCATGTTAAAGATCTTTTTAATCTATTTTGTTGCCATCAAAAGAGGAGGCGAAAAAGGGTTTTGAATGAAAAAAGTTGAGTTCTTCTGACTGGTGGTCTATGGTACGAGAGTGTTGTCATGGAAATGGTGTCCAAAGGCCACTTGGGTTCACTTACTAGGCTCTCACAACACCTATAGAATGAGGAGGTTGTTAAGGTGTTTGTGGAAGTGTTCTAAGGATAGACAAAGACACAAGCAAAGATGTCAATATCATTGGGCTAGGCTTCTTGTTGAAGATTACACAAGACAGTTTCTGACGACTATAATAGTGGAGGTAAATCCTTGGCTTTTGAGAGCCCTCTTCGGATAGAATTGGGGTCTTCAAGTGCATGCTAGTCGAAGGTCTGCGTACCATGCAATGATTGGAGGTGGTTGCATTGACCGAACGAGGAGGACAATGAAGGGTCACACGAGGTCAATACACGAGTTTGCTTGGCAAAAAGGCGTGCATTGTTAGTGCATAACAATTGTCATCTAGTTCAAATATGAATAGACAAAAGGACAAGAAAGTGCTATAGGTAAGGGTGTTCACGGGTCGAGTTGGCCCGATTTTGTCCATAACCCGGCACCTGAGTTTCTCGCCCCGCTTGAGCATGGCTTTTCCCGCTCGAGCGTAGATCTTCAGCTCCCAGTATTTTGCGTTTTGCAGGCGAGCCGCTCGAGCGGGGGAGTTGCCGCTCGAGCGTGAAGTGCATGCTCCCAGTAGTTTCCCTGTAGCTCTGTAAAAGTTCTGCAACTTGTTCTTTTCCACTCGAGCGAGGGAGTCTACGCTCGAGCGGGACCACTTATTCATGCCTTAACACTAGAGCGGCAGAACTCGCGCTCAAGCGGGCTGTCGAGGACAGCAGATTTTAAATAGCGATTCCAAGCCCTTTTCTAGCCATTTTTCTATCCTCTCTCTCTAAATCTACCCTTTCTCAAACCCTAGCTCACAAGGCCATGGATTTCCATTGATTTCTCCAGTTTTAACTCAAGATCTTGCAAGATTGGTTGTAAGAGAAGTTAGATCAACACTCTCACCAGTTGTTTCGCTAAACCAACGAAGTACGAGCGTGTGTAGCCACTCTAGCATCTCAACTCGAGGTAGGGGTGCCTTTAACTCTCTATATCTTCAATTTGAATAGCTTGTGTAGTATTTTCTCAATCTATTCATGTAGATAGATGTGTATACATTTATATATGTATATATATATATTGGCTTGAGCTTGATGACTATAGATAGAATATGACGATGGTGAAATGTTGTGATTGTTGAAAGATTTGCACTTATTGTAGATGAAAATCATTGTTCATGATGGATAAATATTCCAATTTCATAAAAGAGTGAAAAACCCCAATTTTACTCAAACCCTAGCTTTCAAATTTTAAGTTATAAAAAAGGGTTTCGCTCATTTGATTTCTAAAACATGAAATTGAGTGTAAATACATGATTTTGAGATTGAAATATAAAATTGGAGATTTCTTCTTGAGGTAAACCTTGAGAAGAGGGTGATGATTGCTTGATGATAGATTCTTGGAAAATGAAATGTGAAGAGGTGGATTTATTATGAATTAATATTATCTTAGGAAAGCAATGCATCGTATATACACTCATGCATCATATTGCATTATTCATTTCTCCCTGGTTCCGCCATGTATAACTAGTTGAAAGTCAATAATGGGTAAATAGTCTGTGACTTTAATTAGCGAGTTGGGTTGGAATTGAGTTGTGTATTGTATTTTGTATCCGCGCGGGGAGTCAAGGTGCCAAATTGCCCTGTCTGCGCTTATTGCCGGACGAATGTGGGAAAGCATTTTGGGGTGTCCACGAGCCCGCTATTTCTGGAGTCGGCAAATGTGGAAATACAGATGGTTTTTGGGTGTCCACGTCCCTACCATTCACGGAGCCAGCAAATGTGGAATGGTTGTGATAATTTGGGTGCCCATCACCCTGCCGTTTTTGGAGCCAGCAAATGTGGGATTAATTTCTATATTTATGCTTACAGTTATCTACGTAGTATAGTTATGAAATGAGTTATGTGCAATGCATTTATTTCCTATAAATGGCATACTCTAATAATGTTTATAACCTTGTCATACACACACATGCATTGCATAAGCATAAGCTTTTCCAATGATTACTAACAATTTTTCAAGAAATGAGGACGAGATACCTCTCAAGCTTTGATGTCTATTCTGCTAGCATCCTTTTGTTGAAGTTTTGTTGGGGACATTGTGTTGACCATTGTAATTGTTTTGGGGGGATTAATGTTTATGTCCTTATGAATTTTTATTTTTATTTTTTTTTATAACTTCTTCCTCTTTTCTTTTTGAAAAATCTAGAAACCCTAGATGTTGATTTGTGATTATGTACCAATTTAAAGCAAAATATAACAATCCCAATCAAACAATCAAGAGAAAGAGACACAAAGATTTTACGTGGAAAAATCACAATTGGACACCTTCTAATTGTGATAAAAAAACCACGGGCAACAGCCACAAGAACAATCCACTAAGAAGATATAAAGGAATTACACAGGTATCACTCTCAATTATCTAGCGAATTCACAACGCCTAATTGAACCAACCTCTATGTGCCTCTTCCAACCCCATCTTCAGCACGGAATTGTCTTTCTGATGAGCCACTCCGGATTCCCTCCAAAGCTTCAGGCTCGAATTCTTCAGAATTCACAACTGAAGAACAACTCTCTCTTTTGTGTATAACAAACAAACCTTTGATGTACTCTCTTTAAACCATGAGTTAAATACTCAATAAAACATTAAAGAAAATAACAAAATATCCCAAGATATTAACCTTTAAGAACCAAAAAGAAGATCTGGAGGACTTCAATCCATTACTTAGTTTTGGGAGAAAGCCAAGTATTTATAGAGAACCAAAAGTAATCCAAGATTGGGAAGAAAACAAACTCCTTGAGAAATCCGGATTTTGAGGCTCGCTCGAGCGAAGCTTTCCTGGCTCGAGCGAGCAAGCCTTAGCTCGAGCGAGAACTCCTTGGCTCGAGCGAGCAACGGCTGACATGCAATTTTGAATGCAAATTTGAATTTTGCTTCGGCCGTGAGCTGACCGGGCAGCTCGACCCCCGTAATAATCAGCGAAGTGGAAATCTTCAAAGCATTAACATCACAAACTTCTCTGCATGGCTCGATTCGGGTTTGGATTTGCATCTAAAAAACTCATAGCCTCATTGAAATAAAAAGTGCGAAAATAAATACATCTGAAAGGAGTTTTGTCAAACGGGGTTGCCAAGAATAAAAACCTAACAATCTCCCCCTTTGGCAATGCCGTGACAAAACACATCTAAAAAATAAAATCCTAATCACCCCAACCCATTACAGCCAACAAAAACAAACTTCTTTCTCAAAGTCATGATCTCTGCAAAACAACTATCAGTGCCACAATCTCCAAAACAAATATTAGTCCCACAAGAGTATAAGAAAAACAATATAAGACTATCTTGAAACATGAGATGAAAAACATGAATAACATGAAGATGCAACTTTGGAGATTTTAAGAACATGTAGTATGAAAACCTGAACCCGACACATGGCATAAAAACATGAAATCCTAAGACACATGAAAAACAACTTTCTCCTCTCAAACAACAAAAGCAAGATCATAAACCACACAAGCATGATATGATGATGTAAATATCAGGACATGCAAAACAACTATAGCCAATCTCCCTTACAAACCAAATCAAAGTGATCAAGCGAACAAACTTTTGTAACAATAAACCAAACTCCCCCTCACTAAAAACAACCACAAACACTGAAAACAGTGAACAAGAAGAAAAAGACAAAAAAAATATGGTGGAGCAAGCATGAAATCTCAGATTTGTACCTTAGAACACACAAGATTATCCAAGAAGCATAATTACATGAAAACACAATGTGCACAGCCTCTAGAAGATTCCTCATAAAAGAAAGTGATGCATTATGTGAAAAGCATAGATCCCATGATAAGAAGTGTGTGTGTGACTCTTGGAGTTCAACAAACACAAGATTCAAATCCTAGTAGTGATATGAAAGCTGGACCTCCGACAAGAGAATCTAAGTACAACTAAGGAAAGTCAAACCACTAGGAATCAAGGGGTATTTGATGAGTAAAGGCGGACGCTCCCCCTCAATCAATGAATCCTTTATTTTTTTCTTTTTTTTTTTTGACATCTTTTTCTTTTCTTTCTTTTGCACATTTTTTTCTTTTCTTTTGCACTTTTTTTTTTTTCTTTCTTTCTTTTGCACACTCATTGGTGGCTGACACGCTCAAGAGTATGGAAACCGAACCAGAGAAGCATGGATATATTAAGGATGGCCTAGTTGGTGACTCTGAGGTAGCCTTTTCCTTATAGCTGGACTACAAAGAACAGAGGGGAAAGCCATGGAGATGCAAAAAGATGGAAGGTGGTTAAGAGACTCAACATCACCCAAGATATGCTAGTATAGGTCAATTCCTCTAGAAAAGCAAGAGATATCATGCCAGAAGTCAATGGAAAAAATAATCACAAAGGCGGAAGACTCCAATATTTGCTAATCCAAGAGTGTGTACAGAATGAGACATACTAATAAAAAAAACACACACTCTAAAATGAGTAATGACTAGAGAAAGCACACACATGTTAACATGTAATGGATATTCTCATCAATTCCAATATGCACCAAGGACATCTCAAAAATATCAAGCTTGCAAAACCATACAAGAAAATCTTTTTGGGTTTTTTTTTTTTTTTTCTTAACCAAAGCAAGACAAAAAAACAAACATGCACACTTTTTTTATTAAAAAAAACACCTAAAACAAATAAACAAAATAACACAAGTCAAGTTTTCTCACCCAAATCTTTTTGGTCTTAACAAAATCAGGTCTAGCGGTCTTGGTAAATGTCATGGTGTTGTTAACACCCTCATGAATCTTGGTATTCTGCCTAGACAAGTAAGGTTGTCTCCTAACCCAAAAAGTATTTGAATTTTTACCCTTTTGAGACATTCTCCCATGCAACTTATAACAAAAAGGGCGAATATGGCCATGCATACCACAATGATGACAAATAAAAACAGGATGTACCTTCTTTTCTTTTACCTTACCAACTCTAGGGAGTTTGAGAAGTTTTTCCTCTTGTTGAATCTTTTGTCCTCCCTTTCCTTGAGTTTGTGTATCATGAGATGTGGAAGCACTCTGTTTTTGCTCTTTCTTACCTCCAAAGCCAATGCCACTCTTGTCTGAACAGATTTGTTGAGACCCAATGATATTCTCCAAAGTCTTTGATCCTTTGTTCCAAAGACCAATGGTAACCATGGCACACTTGAGCTCTTCCTCTTTCTTGATCATTAGTTCTTCCAAAGCAACTTGAGACATCTCGAGAGATTCAATCTTTTCTTCATACATGGCATGAGTTTCCTGTAGCTCATTCCTCTCTGTCTCACAAGTCAACAGTTTTGCACAAAGAACTTGTTGATCATCAGCTATCTTGATGGCATTGATCCTAGCCTCGGAAATCTCCTCCTTAAGTTTGACATTCTCACATTCACATGCTTTGAGTTTCTTTGTGAGTTTGTCATTCAATTTGAATAAATTAAGAGACTCCTTATACAGCTTTTCATAGGCTTGCTCAAGTTCTTCATGATCACTCTCCGAGGATTCATCATCAGTAGTATTCTCAACTGACATTTTCGGAGACTCTGTTTAACCTCCATTTTCGGAAGCCACCATGAAAGCAAGAAATTGCTTATGTCCCTCTTCGCCTTGATCTTTATCGTCACTTTCGTCTTCATCAGATTCTGATTCATCATCCCAAGTGATGGCGAGGGCTTTCTTCTTCCTCAAACGAGTGGGGCATTCTAAAGCAAAGTGGCCAAATCCTTGGCATTCATAGCATTGGACGCTTTCAGAGTTCCCTTGTATCTTTCCTTTCTCCTTCTTGGCTATAGAATTAATTTTGACTTTATCTTTGCCTTTGGATTTATGAGTATGAGTAGAATCCATTATCACAAATCAAACAGGATCTCGTTCTAAAAGAATTTATATTTTTTTTAAAAACAAAAAATAGAGCGATCTAAAAGAAGTTTTTTTTTTAAAAAAAATAGAACGACCCGCTCTGATACCAATTGAAAAATCTAGAAACCCTATATGTTGATTTGTGATTATGTACCAATTTAAAGCAAAATATAACAATCCCAATCAAACAATCAAGAGAAAGAGACACAAAGATTTTACGTGGAAAAACCACAATTGGACACCTTCCAATTGTGATCAAAAAACCACGGGCAACAGCCACAAGAACAATCCACTAAGAAGATATAAAGGAATTACATAGGTATCACTCTCAATTATCTAGCGAATTCACAACGCCTAATTGAACCAACCTCTATGTGCCCCTTCCAACCCCATCTTCAGCACGGAATTGTCTTTCTGATGAGCCACTCCGGATTCCCTCAAAAGCTTCAGGCTCGAATTCTTCAGAATTCACAACTGAAGAACAACTCTCTCTTTTGTGTATAACAAACAAACCTTTGATGTACTCTCTTTAAACCATGAGTTAAATACTCAATAAAACATTAAAGAAAATAACAAAATATCCCCAGATATTAATCTTTAAGAACCAAAAAGAAGATCTGGAGGACTTCAATCCATTACTTAGTTTTGGGAGAAAACCAAGTATTTATAGAGAACCAAAAGTAATCCAAGATTGGGAAGAAAACAAACTCCTTGAGAAATCCGGATTCTGAGGCTCGCTCGAGCGAAGCTTTCCTGGCTCGAGCGAGCAAGCCTTAGCTCGAGCGAGAACTCCTTGGCTCGAGCGAGCAACGGCTGACATGCAATTTTGAATGCAAATTTGAATTTTGCTTCGGCCGCGAGCTGACCGGGCAGCTCGACCCCCGTAATAATCAGCGAAGTGGCAATCTTCAAAGCATTAACATCACAAACTTCTCTGCATGGCTCGATTCGGGTTTGGATTTGCATCTAAAAAACTCATAGCCTCACTGAAATAAAAAAGTGCGAAAATAAATACATCTGAAAGGAGTTTTGTCAAACGGGGTTGCCAAGAATAAAAACCTAACACTTTTGAACTGTTTTCCTTCTTTTGGACTCCTACTTTGGAAGAATGTAATAGAATATCTAGGTAAAACTTTATTTTGGGGAATAGTTCAAGAGGAAAGAATGTTATGGGTATTGGACTCTATTGTTTTATTGTTGGGATCACGTGTGTTGTAAATCTGGTAGAGTGGTTGCCTAAGGTGAACTTTTCAGGGCGTGACAAAAATTTACATTAAGCAAGAAAAAGCTCCATCAGATTCAAGCCTAAAGCCCCAAGGTTAATTCACCAAAGCTGATCAATCTCCATAAAACATAAAGTTCGGAGATTCAAATCAAAGTTCGTCATCAAACCTTACAAATCTATAGTTGTCTTCTACTAAATTGGAGGAGATTATACAAATCTAATTTGGAAAAAAGCTATCAAGCCCTCAAATCAAAGTTCTACAAATTCACTGTCTTCTTCACGTTACTAGGAGGAGATTTCGCCACTCAATTCAAGAACAAGCTATCGAGCCCTCGAATCAACTTATTGAAGAGATGAAAATAAGAGGCTTTTCTTTGATTAGAAATTTTATCAAAGATTGTACTCGTTTTATTTTAAATCAATAAATTTATGTTGGTTATTCTATTTTTCTATCTTTATTTTTGCAAACAAGAAATTTGTGTATACACTAACCATTTCGGATTTCAAAGCTGACCATCTGATTTTGACCGAATCTCCTTTCAAAATCAACCTATTTTCTCTCTGCACATACGTAGATCTAAGAAAAACAAAGAGTTGAGCAGTAGTACTGTTTGATCTAACCCAAATCAACCTCAACCATTTGATGAATACATTAAAATCACAAATTAGAGAGGGAGAGCAGTGATGGAGATCTGAGCAAAGGGGATTTCAAAGGGAGGGTTTAAAAATAATTCAAAGAACACCAAGTCAATATGCTTCAATACCTTAGTTTCTACAAGTACATTTGGGTTCTTCCTTTTGATTGCATCGTTGAGACAGAGAGAGACAGAGCAGAGAGACAAAGAGAGATGAGATGCAGGTTAGAGAGAGATTGTGTGTGTTAGAAATAGAAAGAGAATGAAAAAAAAAAGAGAAAAAAAATTAAACAATACTATTTAAGGAGAGAAGATTTCAAATACTACAAGTAATTTGAGAAGAAAGACAGAATTAATAATACCATTTAAGAAGAAAAAGAGTGATAGATTTCAAATATGAGTCGATTGAGAAGAAAGAGAAACAATAAAGTCATTTAAGAAGAAAGAGAATGAAATAGAATTTAAAAATTAAGAAAATAAAGATGGATGTCAGATTGAGAAGTAAAAAGATAAAAGAGTGTAATCTCAATTTCCAAGGACACAATGGCACGTGTAATGAATATCCTGTATACATACACATAAATCGGACAATTTGGGTGCAATCATTGTTTTTTTCCACATTCTGAGAGCCAACCAAAAATATAAAAAATTTGCACTTCCAACCCACCACTGACCGTGCAACTTCACGAAACTGTCAGTAGCATGTCGAATTAGGTCAATTTGCCGGGTACATTGGGTAAGTCCCCTAGCTATAGGACAAGTGCATAGAGAGAAATGTGGCACATTGCCTAGGCAGAAGGTAATGTGCATAGAAGGTAATGTGGCTTAGGGGTTGGATTGGTTCGGGTTTTCCATTGGCTTGTCACACAAACTAGTCCTTTCAGGTGGGAAGCACAAGCATACGCCTTCGACCGAACACTAGGAAAAAAACTGGACCAAATGTGTCATTCGGATTGCAATCAATTTCGGGCAGGTCTATTGGGTGATTCATTTTTGTCTATTTTTTTCTTGCAATCAACCACAACCCTAAGAAAAAAATCAATTGTAAAGGCAAGGAAGACCAAACAGGGAAAGGGGGTGAGAGATGAGACTACGAAGATTGGATAATGGAGACTAGAGGGAGATTGAAGAGTGTTAGATGGGATGAGGGTAAGGTAGATCAGCGAAAAAGAGTGAATACTGTCTCTACCTCCATCTTATCACAACTTGCCGCTACCTCCATCTTACAGCAACTTGGCCTACGGTTGTTTGGTATTCATGATGCAACAAGACTGAGAGAAGAGAAACTGTGAGAGATTGCATATTGTAAGAAGATTCTGAGAGATTAAAAGCGATGATCTTCATTCACTAGATCATGGCTTCCGAAGGAGAGAATGAAAAACAAACACAAAAAAAAGTGACACTGAGTGATATGATGGGAGGGAGAGAGGACTCAAATATGACTATAGGTAAGAGGGCAAAGGGTAGTACATAGGTCTAGTCTTTTTTTAGATAGGTCTAGTCTTTAGAGATAAGATAATATGATAGGGAAAGTGACTCAAGAGACAATACCAATGTAACACATGTAGATGCAATATGCTAAGTAAATACATTAGTCGGTTCAGGTGGCGGATTTTTGGATAGTAGACTCAACATCCAACCGGTTGATTGAAAAAATCAAGAACTTCACCCACCACATACCGTAACTGATTTCAAAACCATCTAATGATGCTTTGGTTAGGTCATTCGGTTGAACGATTTGGATAATTTTTTTAGCATTCTACACAAGAGGATAGACTTTGTACTAAGCTACTTCCTATTGGGATGAAAAAAAGTGGTTTGCTTTATTCGAGCTAGGAATAGAAAGGAAAATGGGCTACACACTATCCCAACAATCAAGCCCTACTTATGGACATAGAGTTGCATTTTGTCAAAAAATGGTCCTTAGTGCCATCAAGCTCTGGTGTGTTTGCTTTCGGGGGCTTATTCTTTTGATCCCAATAGACCTTGTGCAAAGAATCGGGCCTTATTCTTCTAGATGATCACCCCTTGTTATATGGTCATTTTTCAGCTCTATGGGACATCTTTGTGGTTGTGAAAAGGAGGTGGTCTTTGTTCTTATAAGCGGAAGCTCTAATTGCCAAGAAATGTGTGCTCGAGAAGGAACAAAAGAGGGAGATGCTTCAAGACATGAGTGGAGCAGTACAATAGCTCTGAATAATACAAAGGGAGGGAGATGATTAGAGTTGATTGTTCAGAAGAGGGTTTGCAAGTCTCTCTTATGGACAAGAGCAAGTAAGTTCCACAGCATTGGAGGAACTATGAAGTATAGGTACTTCGACAAACATGCCATACCCGCATCGGGTACTAATACTTTGCATTGTTATTCTGCATACACATAAAGTACACAAAACACATACCTAAATTTTTCTTCTTAATTTTTTGTCGTTCCCTAGAGGTACCTAGTATATACCGAAGCCATACTGAAGCCGAAATAGTATTTTCTTTTATATAAAAGTGAATTCAGTTTCATTGGATTTTTTCATGCGTTGATTTTAAAATTAAGCTTTGGTTTGTCAATTATTTAATATAATGATATCTAATTTTGCTTTAGACCTTACTTTTGGTATTAAATGTAAATTGTAGGTTGTATCTTAACCAACTAAACCATTAACTAATTTTTGCACTACTCTAAATTAAAAAATAATCTTTTTTTACTGACGTACCTAGCTATACCCGTGCTTTACATTTTTTAGATTTTACCGTATCGACATACCCATACTCATACCCGTACACATGCTTCATTAGGTGGAAAACACAAGGAAAGATACCTCAAGGTATAGTATCAAGGCTGGAGTCTCAAGTCTCTATTCCTTCTGTCTTTTGTCCGGTGTAATGTGAGAGAACAAGGATGTTGTGGTAATTTTTTATTGGACTTCAGTGGTTATTATGGGGGATTATTTTTGTCCAAGAAGCACGGGTGGAGTGTGTTCACAGGGCTAAATTAGTAGTTCTTGCAAACAAAATGTAATACAACGCATGCAAATGTATTCTTCTTTACTTAGGAATGTTTTCCTGTTGTTTCTTTTCATACAACACATGTACTTGCATTTCTTCTTTTTTCTAATCTCAAGCAAACTGTATTGTTCTTTATAATGGGAGCCAGAAAAGTTGCAATGACAACATAAAACTTTAAGGATCATGTTGAAGGACGGGAAGAGTTGCTTGTCAACAATTTATCACAGTATAGAGCAGGTAATAGATCATGTGTTTGAACTCAACACCTACCCGATTATTATAATACTTGCACCCCTTTGGCCTGCTTTTGGAGGAGAGTTTGGCCACATGTGAGGGGCTTGTTGAGGATATAAGTTATAAATAGTTAAGTCACCACTTTCTCCAACAATTTAAGCTTTTAGACGAGTTGACATTTATCAAATCATTTTGTTGAGTTTTAGTTAAAGGGTTGCACAATAGAAATTTGTCGTACTTCAAAAGTGGGGTTGGGTTTAGAATATATATAATCTATGAGGGCTGCTAAATGCCACTACCTTTCTACTTTGAACCCTCCATTTTTTATATTTTATTTTATTACAATTTTATCCTAACATCAAATTCCAATTTTGTCCTCATCCTATCCTCCCAAGTCTAACCCTAACCCTAATCCTACCACCACTTCCACTCCCGCTCCCGCCGGCGGCCTCCAGCAACTAACCCATCACCGTTATTTTCCTCCTTCAGTGAACCTCTCGCCACTACCTGTTGTTTACAAAACTATCAATGGCGCCAAAGGTTAGGACTTTGGCGGCAGCCGCGGAGAAGGAGCGACTGATTCGCTAACTCTCTTTCGCAATTTTCATCTTCATCCTTCGGAACCTACTCTCTTCTCTTTTTTGTGCGCAACTCCCTCTCTCCCCATCGATTTCTCTCTCTACCTCACAGGTAGGTGGATTTCTCTTTGTTCGGTACTCCACAACTGAACATATGCCTTTTGTTCGGCTATATAGTACTGAACATCATGCTTTTGTTCGAAACTGGTTTTCCGAATGGCAACGAAAGAAGACAAAAAGATGGGTTTTCCGAACTGGTTATCCATTAGGGGTTTTACCCGTAATTGGGGCATTTGTCAAATTGAGAGAGAAGACAAATGCCCCAATTAGGGGTAAAACCCCCAAGGGCTAGAGAGAAAAACTAAGCTCTACTCCAATCACAATGTACATTCTTTATTCCAAAACTAAGTACAATGGGTATCATCGATTTACATACTACAACTAATAAGCTACTTTAGTCTATTTATTATACTACAGCATACTCTCCGTCTTTAAGAAACTTGTCCTCAAGTTTAAGTACCAACTAAGAAAACTCAACGTAATACTACTAATGTAACGATGTGTAAGGTATAGGTGCTGCATTTCCTTGATCAAGAACAAACATGATTCTCTCAACTTAGCCGTCTGCAAATACATTGAACTTCATCCTTGCATCCTTGGCTCAACAACCATAGGTGTATGATAGTTGCCAAAATGTATACATTTAGGCCCCTTAAAGTATACTTGTTAGGTCCTTTAATCATTGTTACTTGATGATTTTAATATGTTTGTATGTGTGTAGGTCACTCAAGTTTATGAGTAGAAATTGGACTTAATTTCATATTTGAAATCCGAGACCAAGCTCCAACTCAGCTCTGAAGGCCTAGAAGAACCTAAATAATTTTAATTAAGCAATAAAAGCCCAACCTATGAGATTTGAAGAAAGAAAAGTTAAAATTGTTACAATCCCGCTATAGAAGTCACTATGCACAGCCTTCAGTATTTTGGATGTATCTCTCTCGTCCAATATCAAATTTAAGTGATTCAAACGGCATTGGAAAGATAACTCCAAGGGCTATGATTTTGGTGAAATAGGAATTTTCAAATTCTGACTTTTAATAGGTCAAAACAGGCCAACAATATAAGCCTAAAAAGCTAGGAATAATTACATCCGAATTGTCCTTTCATTTTTGGAAATTCTAACCTCTTGGGTATTACTTAGAAGGCTCCTAATGTCTATAAATATAAAACCCACTTCATTATTAGGGTTGTTCTTGATTTTAGAGAGAGAAGGCGGAGGCTACGAACACATGTGCGGCTAAGGAGCTCTCCTTTGAGGATTTGGATGAAACTCTAGTCAAGTAACAATGTTCTGTATTTAGTTTGGGGTTTTTATTATTGATTCAACAGTTGTATAAGATTAAGGCTTTTCTATATTATTACTTTGTTTTGAATCATTCTATCTAGCACATGTTCTTAGTTTCTGTGATTCTAATTGCATACTTATACAACGGTTTTCATTGATTTGCTTTTATTTGGTTAAGGTAGTCTATGCTAGGAGAGACGATTCGTGCTAGTACTAGATAGTGTATGCTAATCATTAAACTGCCAATTATCCTCTAGACAATACTGTTGGGACTTGTAGTCACTAACAGATCATAGTTGAGTTGAATAATAAATCTGTAAACTGTTACAGTTCATTGATTACAAGGTTATGGTGGATTCAAACCCTGAGTCACTTCTATTTGATTAATTATATTTATTTGTTTAATTTAATTAAGCTCATACAAAATTCTTCTTTTCTACTTTTGAATTGATTTAAGAATTAATCTGAAATTTAAACAACTTAGCCTTTTAGTCCCTGTGGATCGATACCCGAACTAAACCACTATTCTATTGAATTAAGGTCCTAGTAAGGATTTATTTTTGGTGTACAAAACGACCTACCAGTGTGTCTATATCCTCTTAGTAAAAAACTCAGATAGACCTCCCATTTCCAAACCCCTTCACCTCTAACTTGCATACTGCAGAAGAGTACTCATTCTGTCAGAATGAGCCCAATGGCTGGCAAATGACATCTTCCAAAGCAGAGCTGAGAAGATTGACATAATGATAGAATGGACAATGTATCCACCAAGCAAAACCATGAGAGTAGTTGATCACGAGTTGGAATTTGGTTCTTTCATTCCTCCCTTGGCACAAATGTGAATTGAGCACACAAGCAGCCCACTAAACTCAAAACAACTTCGTAAAGAGGTATGAAAGAGTCCTCACGATAAACTTCAAATAATTTCTTTGAAGCTATAAAAAATTTCAATGGCAGCTTGTGATGTAACAAGTCGTCCACTCATTTGCTTCAACTCATCTTTTTTATTATGAATTTTGATTTGGATTAGCATCAGCGTCCCTTCCAATTGAGAACTTCATCTCGGTTTCTTCACCCAAAGTCGGAGCGTAAGCTCTACCACGGCCATTTCGATGACCTCGATCCTGATTAGCCATAACCAAACCCAATATGACCCACAAACAGTCTAGATATGCCGATCACAAAGATCACAGTTTCAGACCCAATTTCCCAATTGAGGACAACTCAATTCGATATCCATTCACAGCAGTATGTAGTAGCAAATAATCAAGATCCAATCCAAGAACAAGAATCAAGAATAAGATAGCCACATCGCGAATTGATTCAGGACAATTCCAATTGAGAAGAAAGCTGAGTCAAACATACCAGAATTGAATTGAGTCATGTCGATCAACTTGAAAAACAGAACCAAGTTAGAGTTTGAATCACTTCTGAACTATGAGATCAAATCTTTAAATGAGTTGATTTTTTTGGTAATCTGCAGTCGCAACTTCTAAAGGAGACGAGTTCACTGCTCACATCAACTCGTTGTAGAGGGTTGCATCGTAACTTGCAAGTGATTGTCGAAGTCGACTCACATCTTCGAACCCAAGATGAATCGAAGTGGTACAGGGAATCCAAGGGAGTTGGTTCACGAAGAGTTGATATACCTGATTCAGTGACGAACTGGAATCGAAGGACCAAACCCAGATCGAATCTCATCTTGCAAGTCAGATCGCAACGCCAAACTAGGTTGAATTCAAAGTCTGCGAACTTGACTCAATAAGAGGATTCAAGAACTCCAGCGAACGCGAACTCAAATTAAAGAGCTAGGTTGAAATCATGATGAATAATAACAATTTCAAGTTTGCAATGGGTCTTCAAATCGCGATAGGTCTTCAACTTCAACTTCAGAGAGATTCTAGGTTTGAACTTTGAACCAAATGCAACCCAAAACAACTGAACAAAAAAAAAATCCCTCTTTCGTCCAATGGAGTCAACGAAGCAATTTGGTAATATCGCAATTTCCACTTCGACTTCAGAGAGATGGTTATTCCTTGGTTTCCTAATCTATGCAAACAAATGAATGGCTTTAAACTGAGATCTGAACTCGAAGGCTTCGAGATCTTGTTGCAATGTTGAATCACCAGTGTAAAAGGTCCAAATGCAAGTCACAACTACCAAATCTAGAGTCAACTCTTGATTTCGATGTCAAATCTATGGCTTCGGATCAAATCGATCAAACTTGTGATGGCAATTTCTGGTGAGATGATCTAGGGTTCGCACCCAAGAATTAGGGTTTAAATCCAGAGTCAGGTATGTTGCTCCTTTCTAATTGACAAGTTGTATGTACAATTAGAAACAATGGAGTACAAGATCTTATGCTCTGATACCAAATAATGAAATCCAAATGCCAAATCACGATCAAATTGAGAGAGAGAAGAAAAATGCCCCAATTAGGGATAAAACCCCTAAGGGCTAGAGAGAGAAACTAAGCCCTACTCCAATCACAATATCTATTCTTTATTCCAAAACTAATGGGGTATTACATCACCTATTTATATACTACAACTAATAAGCTATTTAACAAACATTTAGTCTATTTATCATACTAAATCACTAAAAAATTGAAATAGAGTACATTCCAGACCAAATGAAGCCAATTACTTTGGGTAAACAAGTCTTCATTATATAAACATAATGTTAGAAGGACATACAGGGTTGTGCATCTCTTCACTCAACCCAAAGCTGACAAGAATTGAATTGACCAACATTGAAAAGTGATGTAACAGGAAGGAACCAGCTCCAAGCTGACATGAAACGCTAGTCAATTCCATAAGATATTAAACACCAAAAAAAAGATCCTAACATCGCTATACCAAAGCAGAAAAGCACTTACCACCGATCCATATAGAGTGAGGTAGAAAACATTTTTCCTCCCAGTTGGTAATAATTTCATCCCCAAAACCAATTTCAGCAGCAGTCTAATGAGATATTTCATCCATAAATTCAGAAGCAGCATATGAAACTAGGAAGTAAAATGTTTTATAAAATTATAGCACTTGAATACAAAATGATAGTAGACCCATGCTCCAACAGTTGTAGCACTAGAAGAACGATAAAGGAGAAAGAGGAAGAGAAGAGAAGTAAGAAGAGTGTGAAGAGAGGAGAGAAAAGGGAAACAGTTCCAAAGCAAAATCAAATATATTCAATAATCAATATCAAAATCAAATCCGGAAATTCATTACACCAAATCAAACTAATAAGAAGAATCAAATATATTCCCCAGCATCAACAATTCAGCCAGCAATAAAAACTCAATTGAAGAATAATGAATCTAATACAAGTCATAATGCTAAGTTTTCCTCTCATAAGAAGGGTAACTAGGCCTTTATGTAGGAGGATTATTCAGCGTTGAATAAGCGTTGAAAATTGAGAGCTGTATTTGAGAATTTTAGGGTTTGTTTTGTTTTCTGTGTGGTTTATTCTCTTTCTTCGGTATTACTATTCTTCGTTTCCGGTTGTTCTATATCACTTGGCCCCAATTAATTGGCTTCAGGTACACAAATTTTTTTTCTCCTATCCAATCTATTCCAATCCATATCCTCAATTAAGTCTGAAGCAATCATGCAATTTATCACCGCCCCATCCTATGTCACTCCTCCTTTTTCCCTTTTTTTCTTTTTTTTTTTTTGGTAATTCCATCCTATGCCACTCTTCTTGACCTTCCTCTACTTTTTGGCACCATGGACCCAGATCAGATCACTCTTCACAGGAACATTAATTGGTCAATGTTAAACAACTATTAATCATTGTATCTTCAAGAAGTGCCACTCTAAATTATGCAATACAGAGACAAGAAGACTTTTCCATCCTCTTCATCATTTAATTCTAAAGCTAGAGAACGACAAAAATCTAAGCCCTATTTTTATTTCTTATCATTTCTTCTCCTTTGGAGAGACCATGAAAATATAAAATCCACACAGGTTATAAGATTTTTGGTTGTTATGGATGATATCGCCAATATTACCAGTGAATGCCTATATTTTCTACAACTAGATTTTTGTCAAAGGTTGCAAAGATTTCATGTTGAAAACATTTAAAGATTTCTGCACAACTAAACAGGCCAACAACTTTGATTTTTGTTATGTGATTGAAATTGAATACAGAGCAAAATAAAAGGCAACAGATTTTTTTTTTCTTTAAAAAAAAGACTACTATACAATGCACATCAAATCCAAATACCTGAAAAAGAAGGACAATAGAAGGGAACCCAAGTGCTGACCACTGGTACCAACAGCAATAAAACAAAACCAAAACCAAGACAAAAGAGACGCCATCTTTGAATACGGCCATCTTGTACCTGTGTCGACACGACACAACATGGGTACTGAATACGGCCAGGACACAGGAGGAAGGAGGGAGAGAGAGAGAGAGAGATGGCTCGCAACCTCATTGTCATCGTCGTTGTTCGTCATCTCCATAATCTGTACTCAACTTCGTTGATGGCTACTAGGGTTTGGTGAATTTGGGCTTAGGCTACACTTTGTCTATTAATAAAATGGGGCTTATAATAAAAATTATAAGGCTGTTGGGTTGGCTGGCTTTTAGAGCATCGGTAAATCAAAATTTTCATTAAATTTTAATAAAATTTGATGAAAAGTTTTGTTTAACACCGTTCAATCTAATACTAAAATTATTTGTGTATTTGGTTTGTGTTTTAAAATATATTTTTGAAAAAAAAAAATTCAAATTTAAAAACATATTTGGTTACAAATTTTCCTTAAAAAATTCCAAAATTACCACTACTAAAAAAAACACTTTTTGCGACCGCTATAAGCCGTCGCAAATAATAAAAATCTAGTCACAAAAAACCTTTTGCGACGGCCGATGTGACGGCAAATGGGGGTCGCGAATGTGGGGGTCGCAAATATTTTTTGCGACGGTAAATCAACGGTCGCAGATTATTCGCGACCGCCTAAACTATTTATGGAGACCGCTATGTTGCCGTCGCAAAAAACAAAGAAAAAAGAGGAAGTCTAAACTAGTTTTAATTAGATATATATCACAAATGATCTAACACAAACCTTTGTCATCCTTGATTTGCGGGTAGCCTCTTCAGCTTCTCGGATTTTTCTTGTCTTCAAGAATTAATCTGCTCATAATTCCAGTTGATGCAATTAAAAGAACAGAAGTATCCAACAGTAACAATCTCATACATGCATATGTATGCTTAGGAACATATATACACAATAAAGCTTTATATACATTATTTATTTCCTATTTCTATACAGCAAGAGAAAAAAATATACAGTTCACATAAGATGTAAAAAATAATATCAGAATATCTTTTATTTTTGCTGATATATGGTATAACCAATAATGTTGTGGGATAAGATTTCACACAGATTTTGTCCACAAAGATGAATAGATACTTCTGCAATTTGGAATCCTCCACTTCACCTTTAGACATAATTATTGGCACATGTGCTCTTCTCTTCCCAAACCTTAACATTGGACACTGCCTTTCCATTAGGCTTCTCAACCAAGCCAATCTCTTGGTTCGGTAATCTCTCTAAGGTTTCCACTTTAGCTAGATCAAAGAAAGATTATTCCTTCACCTTATTAGCTACCATAGAGTTATTAGCCGCTCTTGCAGTACCCTTGTCACGGTTGGCAACATCAGAATATGAATTAGATAGAAGTGGAAACTTCAGAGTATTAGCAACAAGTTCTTCACAAGCCAAAGTGTCAATGTCTGTTTCTTTCTTCAACGGAACACCAATGCCGTTTGATTCTTCAATTCCACTGAAAAGGCATTTCTCTCAAATGACTTAAGTTTCTTGCCTCCTAAAACTTTGTCATTGCCCCTAGCAGAATCAGATCCATTTGAACTTTGTTGGCTACTCTTGATCACACGTCTAGGTTTAATGTCTCCTTTAAGCTTTTCCTTTTCAATCATGTAAATCAGATCATCCGAAAAAGGGTAAAACAATAGATTGCCATGCACTAGAAATGATTTCATAATCTGCTCCAACATATAAGCCAAAACAAGTAAGATAATCTGATAATTTTCAAGTCTATTCAGGCAAACAGAAATTGGAATACTATACTAAACTGATACAAGGACATGACTTACCTGAAGAATACTAGTTGGGGATTCTTCTGGGGCATCCAAAGGTTCGTGTGAAAACCCTTCACTATCGGTGGGGCTTTCATTCAATGAGGAAGAGGGTGAGATATCAAGGCCAAGACCAGTGTAGATTTCAGCATTTTTTTGCGTCGACAAATTATCAGAACCCCCTTTGATTCGAACCTTCAGTGTTTTTTGGTCGGAAGGCTGAGCATAGTTTTTCACAAGTTCACATCTTGAACTGGATTCCTCAGCACAATGTGCTGATGACATGCTTATGTCTCTTTTTGAAAAATCATTATTGGAAGACCTCAGCAAAGGGAGCAATGCGGCATTTGTAGAAGACAACCCATGTCTCGCTGACAGAGATGCACTAGATGGAACTACAGAATTATGACGGCTACCCTGTATAATTAGACAACTCAAAGTGTTCAGGTAAACTAGAATTCCCATTTTAACCAAGACAGTCCTACTTCCTCCTTAACAATAAAGAACAGTTCACAAAAACAAAAGAAGGCCCAAATTCATTAATTTTCTACCTCCAGGTACAAAATGTTTGGGGATTTGGGCGTGCTGTAGGTATGATTTTTTGGTGGAGATATTGGACGAGACCAAACAGGAGAGCGCTGATAGGTGGGTAGAAATGAACCATAACCACCAAATTTTGTCCCTGTTAAAATGAATAAATCCTCAACGCATCACTTCATAGCATAGCTCCACATTTGTTAATTTTCGAGTATATAATAATTGCAATAAAGGAGAAGATCATGTCAGCAAGCATTCTTAGGTGAAGGGACCACAACCAAGCATGTAGAATAATTTAAAAGTCCTGTATATATTTTAAAGTTATGTGAAGATGTTATACATGTGCATTGGTTCAGTAACTTCCTGCAAAGAATTTCTAGGCACAGAAGCTCAACCATTTAAAAAATCCATAATACATATTTAGCATTGTTATTAGTAACAGATTATTCAAACCTTCATGGCCATTGATATGACATAATCATGCTTTGGTGGTTGCCATATCTAATTAATTAAATGTTAACAGTTATGTATTCTATTTAAATTGATTTTTAAAAAAATTTCATTGAGCGTATATATATATTTGGGCAAAATTCATTTTATTGACCAAATAGCACTTTACCTCCATATCTTTTAAAAATAGCCACATACCTCCCATATGGTTTTGAACTAAAACGCTACAGTTATATTTTCCATCAAAACTAATAGAGAAGAGTGGAGAAGGGGAAAAAAAAAGAAATTAGTCAAAGTTAAATTTCAATGTAAGAAAACGAAACGAACCTTGTTTTATCTTTTAATCTAAATTTCTTATTTAATAACACTTTAAATTAAATATACATATTATATATATATATAATTAATTTAACTACCTTAATTTATTATTATAAAAATTAATCATCAAACTACTTTAATCTAGTTTTCAATTTTTAACTCAATTTTTTATTTAATAACATTTTAAAATAAACATAAACATACATATATTAATTGGAACTGGGTTGTGTCCTTCTTAGGCACAAGAGTCGCAATCAAGGACACAATATATTAATTGTGTCAGAGTATACTTAAGTATCCATTAAATTCAATAATATATTTTTTTGGTAGGTAAATTCAATCACAAACCTTATCAGTATCACTGCAAGAAACCGAAAATGATGAAATTGCAAATGTATGTTGCATAGCCCTCTCCACTATCTTCAGGTGAAATTCCTGAGAAGGAACATGATGAAGGAATATTTTAGCCACACAAAGTGGCAAGAGATTTTATTTGCACAAGATATGGCCCAAACTTAGACTCAAAACAATGATATTTGTACATGCATAGATGCACAAGCAGCACATGAGTTTGAGCACGCACTTGAAAGTCTGGCAATCGAGGAGTGCTTCTTTTTGGGAGTAACGATGACGAAGCTTCACAGAATACATTAACTTTTAATTTAGGCCAACATTAACATTATCAAAAGAGATAACAACAATATAAATTAGCTCCAAAGCAAAGCCACAAGCTATTATGACAAGATGAGCTTCAGGTTGTCAATGTCAATGGTTATTTCCTCCAAAACAGAAAAAAAATAAAATTTATCATAACCAAATCCTTCAAAGGCTATCATAAATAATAATTTACCATTTGTATTGCTGATTAGTGCTTGTTCATTCAAGCACTTAGTGCCAAACAATAACGTTAAGAAAGTGATATATATATATATATATTGTAGGATACATCTCAGTTCTTACTTTCAGCAGCTTCTTTGCCTTCTTGATTTCAAGATGATGAGGATGACTTGCAGCAGCAACAACAACAACAACAACAACAACAAATAAATTAAAAAATTAAAAAGCATTAAACAAATATAATTTCCAAAAACTACATCAAACAAAGTGAAATGATCAACGTATCATATATATAATCCGCAGACCTTGAACCTAAATGTTCAGATTACACAGAGCTTTGAATTAGAAATTGAAACTCAAGAGATTCATGTATCTAATTGAGATAATCAAATCATCAACCACAACAAGCAATGTAAATTATGGTTAACATTCGAATCAAATTGTTTACCTGAACTGAAGCTTGAGTCCCAGCTGACGCAATCGCAGTCACAGTAGCACTTATCGTATCTAGAGCGATGTTGTTCGTGCTTCTCATCTCTCTGTTTTTTTTCTCTTTGCCCGATCAAACAATTAACCTAATTTCATTCAACAATTTCTGTTTCATCGTCGATCAAATCTCGTAGAGGCTGCATCTTTCTTGAGAAAATTCAACTTAGAAAATCAAATTTTGAGTCGGAAAATGAAATTGAAGATCAGAGAAACAGAGCATGATAAAGAAAGTGAGAGACCGAGAGACAAAGATTCATACCACTGGAGCTGCGACTATGGCGAGCAAGAGAGCGAGAGAGACAGTTTGTGAATGTCGTGAGAGTGAAAGGGCCTAGGGCATTGGTATATAAAATAAATAAAAGAAATAGGAATAATAAATTGACCAAAGTAAAATCAGGTAGTTTTGGACTATTTTCATTCATTTATTTTTTTGCGTCCATCTTTTTTACGGTTGCAAATATTTTCTTTTTTTGCAATGGTTAAATAGTCAGTCGCAAAAACTTAGATGCAAAAGGTCAATTTTCTACTAGTGTACTTCTCTCTATTATATATTAATCAATCATTTTTTCTCTCTCCTCTCATCTTCTCAATCACTTTTTTTGTCACACACATCTACTCAATTACAACAAAATATCAAATCATCCCAAACTATTTTCAAAATATACAATCAAACAAATCAAAGAAATTTCTAAACTCTTCTCAAAAAAAATTTTGAAAATTTATCTCAAGACACCAACCAAACACACCCTATAATTTTCATCAGATTTTTTCCATCCCCAGTTGTTCAGGAGGACATACGGATTGATGTCCTAAAAGTCATCCGGACATGAACAAAAAAAGCTATCAAAGTTGCTCTTAGGTGGACATCCGAGAGGATGTCCAGCCGAATGGTAACAATTTAAATTTGATGAAAGATAAAAGCCTCCCTTCATTTGATAAAAGTTTTGGTTCATCCCTCATTTGATATGAGTTTGATGAAAGAGTTGGAGGTTCAACAGTTGTCGTTTTTCATCAAATTTAAATTTTATGAAATATTAGATGCAGCATTGGAGATGGTCTTACATGAGCTTCTCATGTTTTGGGACTAATACTAATTAAGGAGTTGGAATTTAACTTCTATCCATGGAAAATAAAAATAAAAATTTAATAACGTTATATATAATTTTTATTCAATATTTTTTAACTACAGATGTGTAGCATCATCATAAAAATATGTAATCATTCTAAGCCATAATTTGTTGTAACTTTATTAGAAAAATACATAATATTTTGTTGACACATCCATGTTTAGCCGTATCCACGTACTACATATCCCTCATTTAGAGGTTTATCGAGTCCAACCCCTAGATACATACCCGCACCACACACTTGTACCTGAGTCCATGTAAAGTAGAGTATCAGGGAGAGAAAGAGCATGGGAGTAAAAAAGTCAAAGTTCAAGGACATTTCACTTACTGGTGAAAACAAATCTAAATTTTGTTGTGAAGTTTCTCAGGAATTACTGCAAATGGGACCAATTTAACCGGCCAATTTCCCTCTTTGTGGCATTTTGAACATTTTAGTCCCACTTTAGGGTGTGTTTTTAACTTTATTCCCATTATAGGGTAAAACGGTTTTTCTAATGCCGTTTTCCAGAAAACGGTTTTTCAAAAACCGTATTTTGCGATTAAAATAATAATAAATTTTGGACCCAGAAAACGGCTTTACAAAAGCCGGTTTTACTTAATTTTTAATTAATTCTGAATTAATTAAAAACGGTTTTGGTAAAACCGTTTTTATATTAATTTTTTTTTAATTTATATTTTCAACATAAATATTTTTTATCAAAAATATTTTTAATAAAAAACGGTTTTAAAAAAGCCGGTTTTTGACAAAAAATTTTTTTAATTAAAAACGGTTTTAGAAAAGCCGTTTTTTTACCAAATATTTTTTTAATTAAAAACGGTTTTAGAAAAGCCGTTTCATTACAAACAAAACAACCCCCCTTCTCCCTTTCAACTTACGAAAGCCGTATTTGATATCCAACCCATCTTCTTCTCCCTCACTTAGCCGACGACGAAAAGGAACACCACCGGCAAAACAGTACACCACCGGCAAAACGAGGAACACCACTCTCCCTCACTCAGGTTTGTATCGCATAAATGAGGGTTTTCATTTTAGATTTGGGATTTTAAATTTCGAAATGAGGGATTCAGATTTTGGATTTTAAATTTCGAAATGAGGGTTGTAAACTTTTCATTCAACAACGCTGGAATTTTTTGTACAAATCCTGCGTTGGTTGCAAACCCCTTTCTCTTGTCAGTTCCCTAAAAAACCCTAGCCCAACAAAACCTCTCTCTCTCTCTCTCTCTCTCTCTCTCTCTCTCTATCTAGTTGTGGTAAAAACAAAAACACAGAGATGGAGGAGTTTTTGTATACTGATATCGAATCTTTATGTGCAAAACTCAAGTATCAAGAAAAGCAGCTCAAACTCAAAAGAAGGTCATTGCTTTTTTTAATTTTTTTTCCTCTAATTTTTATTTCTTCAAATTATATGATTACATGCTCTCAAAACCCAACTATATGTATGTATGTATGTTTGTGCTTGTATCTATTTCTTTTAGTCAATTTAACTGCTTCTTGCCATCAATTTATAGAATTATGCAGGAAATTCTGCTTTAATTTCTTCGTATTCATTTTGTTCCAAACTAGTAATCTTCACCTGGCCAATTTTTTCCTCTTTTTCAATACACTCTTAGCCAGAAGATGTAGTGGAATTTTGAAATATTGAAATCTTGAGACATAATGTTGTGTTTGGAAATGTATTTGGAATATAGGGCAAAATTGTAGAACAAAAGTAGGAATAGCAATGAAGTAGAGTGGGATTGGATTTGTGGTGTTCTATTCCTACACCATTCCTAGTTGGGGCAATACTACTGGCCTTGGCTCATTATTAGGATCCTTGGGGCATCTCCAATCGAGATGCTGAGCACACTACACACAGATTTATACAAGCATACACAACACACGTTTGGCCATAAGCTAATACACCTAAAAAATCAAAATTTTATATACACTAGGGTAATACACCTAAAAATCAAAATTTTATAAAACCAAAATTTTATATATACACCTAAAAAATCAAAATCCTAAAAATCAAATTTTTGTAAATGCATAGCCGTATGTCTTGTGAGCGTAAAATTGAAAATTAGATAAGGTAGTTCATGTCTCATAAAATGAACCCATATATATATATATATATACTAGGCAAGGAGGCAATGGCCTTCCATGGTTTGTGTGCATGTGGTACTCACCCTGATGGACTTTCAGGATGGTATAGAGTTTGAGTTGGAAGTAGAGAGAGTTTGAATTGAAAATAGCAAGTTCACAAGAAGTAAAGTTCGAATTGGAAGTACGGAGAGTTTACCATTGCTTTGTTAGTTTGGCCAAATGATGCCTTTGGCCTTCAAATCTTCAATTAATAGTCTACATATATATACAAATATCAACAATACAATGGTGTGGAAACTATCTAATTCTTCCATTTTATAACCAAATGATTGCCTATTATATATTTTAATTAATAGTCTACATATGTATAAATTTCAATGATCTAGTAGTATGAAAGCTATCTACATCCTTCCACCACCTTATGATGAATAAATTCTACAATTATCTACCTAATTATAGGGATTTCTACAAAATTTTACATAAATCTAAAATCGAATTCGTAACTCAAATATTTGATAAAATTCTCAAGTTGTGACATTATTCCCCACCTAATATGACCACATCTTTAACGCAAATTCCTCGTGAAAGCTTTTGATCTTCTCTTCGAATTGATGCAAGAGTTTTGCTAACTCGCTAACTCTCAACTTGTCAATTTCAAGTAGTGCATCTATTTTACTTGGTATTTTTAACACATCATTGGAGTTCCTAGTGATTCCAAACCTTTAAAATATCCAAATTCAACCTTTTAAATCTCCACATTCAAGACGTATTAGTAGTATAATTTTCTCTCAATAAATGCAAATTATACAGATAGCATTTTTAAGCAAGAGGCTATCTTATTTACGATTGACCCATATAAACACTAGCTTTATAGTCAGTCAGTAAAGAGATGAGACATAAGCAAAAGAGTGGACTCTATGATTTCTTCTTCTTCTTCCCTTAATCCCACTGTCCCACTGTCCACTACGTTGGGATTGATCTCTCATATTAGTTAGTCAATACGGCCGGATACCAATCCAAATATATGTATATATATATATGTATTTTTTAGATCATATTAGCCAGTCATTACGGCCGGATACCAATCAAAAAATATATATATTTTTGTAAGTGGGTTGAGGAAAGATTAAAAACAAAGGACAACAATGAGCTGCTTGGAGTTTTTGGTGATTGAACATCACATTGTTGTCCTCGAACCCCCTACGGCGTTTGATGGACACTTGGACTTCATAATTTTCTGAGACTTTACCTCTTGAATGATCAACATGGAATTAATATGCCAAATGACCGAGGAATGGAGGGGCATATTTTAGAATATTTAATTTTAATTTCTACATTTGGATTTTAAATTTGTTAATAGAAATGGGAAGAAAAAAAAGAAAAAACAAGATAAAAAAGTTCATAATTCTAAAAGTTTGGGAATAACAAATGCCTTCAAATAATAATATAATAGGTTTGAGAAAACTTCACAACAAACTTAACATATTTTTCCTTGTATTTTAATTACATTTTTTTTAGTACATAAAAAGGAAATTATAAATATGTGCAAGAAAGATCCTTAAAACAAATATAAAAAGAAAAAGCCCACATCTAATAAGGGAATCAAACCTTTTTTGAAGAAAGGAAAATCCTATAATTCAGAGCCTCTAGATATAGAAGTCTAGCCCATTTGGACGAAGCCCTACAATAAGCCCACAATTTTCTTATATGAGCCCACAGCCTAGCCCAACCCATTACATCGTATGCAATAACAACATATCTAAATCGAGTTATTCAAGCCTAGATATATGGAAAATGCTACCATATGCACCCGCCACAAAATGTGTAATCCTATTACAAATTGACGTAACAAAAAATGTCGCAACAAAACCATAAACTTTTACATCATGCATAACCTAACTACAAATTGGCATAATAAAAAATATCGTAATCAAGCCAAAAACTTTTACATCATTAATCACAAAATTTTGGACATTTTATTATGCTAATTTGTAACGAGATTATACATTTTGTTACTGATGTTACACAATTTTATGGTAAAACCATATTTTTGTGATAGAGTCCAACTCTTTAGGGCCAGATATATAGATACTAGTGTAAAATGCCCATGCCTTGCACGGGGTTACAAGTACTATTGTGATAAATTTAAATTTAAGAAATACACACATTCTAATAGAGTTTAGAATTTATTTTTTTATTTTTTAAAAAGAGCTTTTATTTTTGTCTTCATCTATTTTTGATTTTTTTTTAGATTTTAATTAAAAATCTATTTATTTTGATGCACCTAATATAAATATACTTAAAATTTTAATATTTATGAGAAATCTGAAAAAAATTTCACTAAAAAATAAAAAATATGAAAAAATGCTTATTTTTTCTTCTTTTTATTTTTATTTTTAGTAAGCTTTTTTTTTTTTTTCTTTTTTTCTTTGTTTGCTGTTAATTTTGGCTAGTGCTTTGTTCGGTGGTACTGTATGGGTGTGCATATGTGATGTCAAACTTGGGTTATAAATTGATGTTAAAGAAATCAAATGTTGTTATTAAAATGTGATAATTTTCCCGTCTTCTCTAATAGGATCAAAATTTCGTTTCCGTACGTTCTTTCGGTTAGGTTGGAAATGAAAATAGAATTGGAAACTTTTCAAACTTTTTGAAAACATGAGAAATAACAAAAGGATTTGAAAGTGTATGAAAATATTTAGGAAAAAAAACAAAAACTTTTATTGATGTTAATAAATTCTCAATAGTTAATTACTTGAATATGTTGAGTGTTATGAATGCTTAGTTGGATAAAGGGGTTTCCCATTTTAAGAAAAATATATTAAAAGAAATTGTGAAATTCTTGTAGCAGTAGGCATGGAAAAATAAACAATCGGTGCATTGCTCCTTAATGGATTCTAGACTACGAGCACAATTGGTAGCTAATTTGTTATCACAATAAAGTCTCAAAAAATCTTTTTTGGTTGGTCTTAATTCTTGTGGTGATTTTTAGTCAAAATAAGTTCAAAGGGTCTATGTGTCATTGATTTGCACTTGGTCTGACATCTTTTTGACTGGCATTTACTTTACGAAGTTGCAAAGATAACCTCTTTATCAATGTAATTAGCCCAATCAAACGGAGTTAAGAAAACAAATGTTTATTCAACAATCCTCAGAGCTTCTTCTAAATTGAGGTGTTGTAACTCCATGCATGAATTGATTAGCTGTAGCTACATGACAAATGATAAATCACAACAAAAGATTCAAATGTTAATTCATGATAATTGGAGAAATGATCCCACACATGATTTTTTGTTTAAATGTACAAATAGATAATCCATCTAAATAATACAAGAAATATAAGTCATGTAGGATGCTATTATATATGGAGCAAATAACTTTCATTTTCATGTTCATGTCGATATGCCGCTTAAATATTTTGTAATACCAAAAGACCCATGCCTAAAGGCACTCCTGTGTAATATATGTGGTGTTGGCTCTCAAATGTTCTTACTTTATTATTTAGAAATAATTGAGTTACTTTGAATGCCAAGTGTAGGTATGGAAGTTGTGAGCATTATGTTCTCTTGGGGTGGAAAGATTTTGCGCAATCGCGATGAAGGTGTGTCGTACGACATCGAACCTCAGGGGTTGTATAATGTGCACAGGGGGATAACATTGGCCGAGTTGCAGGCTATGATGGTGCCGAAGGTTGGTACGAATGGGGAAATAATGCGATTAGAGTTTAAATGTAGACTCCCATATCGGGGGAAGTATAGGTTGCTGCCAATCAAAGATAATGAGACCTTAAGTAATGTTTTAGAGCTCCCACATAAATTAGGCCTTGATTATTTTTTGGAAATCTATGTGGAGAAGGAGAGCAATTTTGGTGGCACAGAGATGCCAATTTCGGTGGGTGGGACATTCACTCAAATGTTGACACAATCGCAATCCCCTGACAATACACTTATACAGTCTGCACACATGTTCCCTGAAGATTACCCTCCATTCAATCATTCTCAGAGTTACAATCAATTAAATGCATCACAGAACCTAGATGGTTATTACAGTGCCGGAGCAGGTCCAAGTGCTCCGACAACGTATAATCCGATGGTTCTTACAACCCCATATCCCCACTGGAATGAAGAATGTCCACCGATTTGTAATGTTCAACGTACACCGGAGACGGCTGTACAAAATTATGCATACTCTGATGATACAGTGCCATTGTTTGATGAGGTTGGAGTGAGTGATGAAGATTCTGTGGAAGATTTGGATGGCTCATGGGAAGGTGTGGACAATGACTCTGGTGATGACGAAGTTGGAGGGCATCATGATATGCAGGAGGTACACACAAATGTCCATATCCCTTTCTACCATAATTTGCATTTTGACAATGATGGTTCCATCACTAGCCGTGATGTTGTCGAACATTGGCCATTGTGGGACTTCGAAACTGCTAATTTGGAGAAAGGAATGATATTTACTGATAAGAAAAGACTAGTGCACGCTGTTCAGTTGTATAACCTGAAGCGCAATTGAGAATGCGAGGTCGTAGAATCCAAAGGAAATAGTTGGGTGGCCGAGTGCAAGCACGGCTGCAACTGGAGGGTTCGGGCAACGAAGTTGAAAGACAAAGATTTCTTTCAAATTAGAAGGTTCGAAGCGCCGCATCAGTGTGTATACCCTAGAATGAATAGGGACAATTGCAACCTCAAGTCCGAGGTCATTGCTCATTCCATCAAGGCACAAATTGCGGTAAGTGCCATGCTAGATACATTATTGTTTTTAGGATTTCATTATGACTGTAATGTATTCAAATATAATGTATATTTGTAGATATCACCAGAATTGCCTCTTGCTACCATAATTGTGGTCGCGAAGGAGAAGTTTCAGTTCACTATATCATATAAGAAAGCGTGGCTTGCAAAGACGAAGGCAGTTGCAATGGTGTTTGGTGACTGGGACGAGTCGTACCGAAGGTTGCCTAGATATATGGCTGCATTGTAGGCATTCAATCCAGGCACAGTTGTCATGTGGGACATGATTCTGAATTTGCACTCTACCTCAATCGGAACTGAAATGTACATGAACTATGTGTTCTGGGCATTTAAACCTGCAATAGAAGGCTTCAAGTATTGTCGTCCCGTGATATGCATTGACGGCACACACTTGTATGGGAAATACGAAGGGAAGATTGTTGCGGCCACTGCAGTGACTGCTGCGGACAAGATTGTACCTCTTGCCTTTGCCATTGTTGACAAGGAGATGATCGAGAGTTGGGGTTGGTTCATTACTCTGCTTAGGCGACATGTGTGCCGTGACCGAGAGGGGGTCACATTGATATCCGATCGACACACAGCTTTGCTTAGTGTCGTGTCAAGAATTTGGGACAATCCAGCAGTTCAACCAAGAGGATACCATAGGTATTGCTTGCGACACGTATGTAGCAATTTCAATGAAAGATTCGGCAATACAGTAGCGAAGGATCTTGTGTGGAGAGCTGGTTCTGCACGGCAAGTGTAGAAGTTTAACAAGATTATGGACGATATCTACAAGCTCGAGAAGAATGCTGAACGGTGGTTTAGACAGATGAACCCTATTCATTGGACATTGTGCCATGATGGTGGTTGTCGTTGGGGCATATTGACGACAAATCATATAGAGGGCTTCAATGGTGTACTAAAAGGCGCACGCAATGTTCCCATTGCAGCATCAGTTGAGATAACTTTTTATCGGCTCGTGAAATATTTTGATGAGAGTAGGACCATTGTTGAAAATGTGAGCCATCGGGGTCACTTGTACACGGCTAAAGTTCAACGATGGATTGACGAGCACCAAGCTAAAGCGAATGTGCATATGTTGGTACCAATTAATAGGTAATTTTTATTGGATACACCAAATTCACTACACATTAACATTTCACACTCGTTGATCATTGATGTTAGTCTATATTTAAACATATATGCATATTAATACATGTACATACATTTTTCCTGTAGGGGAATAGGGGAATATGAGGTGAGGACAGCACCGCATGGGATGGGGGGTGGTGCTCGTCAAATAGTTAGTCTTCGACCACCGAGTTGTTCATGTGGGAAGTATACATTATTTCACTTGCCATGTTCCCACATGCTTGCTGTGACAGCAGATTTGGGCGAGGACCCTTTTCCTTTCGTTGCACCAGAGTATAGGTTGGAAGTCCACAAGCGTATCTTCACGCAGAAGTTTAGGCCCATGCCGCACGAGCACTATTGACCTGACAATGATTACCCAACTTTGCTTGCTATTCCAGCTCGACAACGTGAAGTTAAAACGGGTCGTCCTCAACATAGCCGTATACACAACGAAATGGATACTTCCAGACAAAGTGGATTGCACCATTGTAGTTTGTGTTTGCAAAGAGGGCATGATAAGAGAAAATGTCCAGCGAGAATCCGATCGATTCGACAGTAGTTCTTTGTCTTCTTTACATATTAGTTCCACGCTACTTTCTTTGAATTGGAGTCAATGTAATATTCAATGAATCAGTATTCAGTAAATTCATAATGTATTTACGACTTCAATTACTAATGACATAGATTTGGTCAAATGTGGCAAATCTCTTCAATTGCTTTAGTTGTTGCAAGTGTCCTTTGTGCACTGGATTGTGCAAACTTTGGTGCGTTGATGGTCGATTGTGTCCTGACCTCGATGGACACCAGTTTATATAATGTTAGAAAAATGCAAATATTCATAGAATGAATTGATAATCACCAATATAAATGCAGTTTATATTCAATGTGTGTTTTGCCACATTTTGTTATGTGGGAAACTAATTTTTTTTAAATCTTTTTTCCAAAATCCATTACATGGGTAAAGGCCCATTTTATGAATTCAATCATTTCTCGGACATTTACTACGTATTCGTATATGCTTAGTTCTTGTAAAAAGTTTGACTAATGTATTTCAAATCTACATAAAACTATCTTCAAACCTTCGTACTTTTTTCCTGTCCAAATGACAACTCCTTTAAAGTGAAAGCACGTTTTTTCATGTCATACAGGTTGACGTGACAACACACTGACAATAACTTTAATCACATAGGTACTATGTGAACCTTATCTCCTATGACAATAATATCAAATGAATTACTAATCACCAATATAAATGCATGTCATATTTAATGCGTTGCCACATTTTGTTACGTCATGAATTGTTTTTTTTAGTTTCCAAACATTCATTACGTGAGGGAAGACCATTTTATCAATTCAATCATGTGTTTTAAATTTAGTACATATTGGTAAATGCTTAGTTGTTCTAAAAAGTTTGAGTAGTGGATTTGAAATCTACTTAAAGCATGGGTTTTCATGTCATAATTTTGGCATGACAACGCGCTGACAATATCTTTAAACTCACAGGTACCATGTGTACCTTATCTCCTATCACAATAATGTGAAATGAATTACTAATCACCAATATAAATGCATGTAATATTCAATGCGTAGCCACATTTTGTTAGGTGGTGAACTGTTTTTTAGTTATCAAGAAATTTTTCCAGGCAACCCTTTCTTTTTGTTTTCCCTAACTTGTTGCAGTTTGTATACCTTTGATATACTGTCAGGTCGTATTCCAATTTTGTCAGCATATGTATGTACTATTGTCAAACATCTTGTTATCGGACATCGATTTCATATATGAAAACTAGTGTAGGTCTATGACTCATTTAGCAGAGGAGATCCCATTATTGACTCATTGGCATTGAGCTGATACGATATGGCGTCAGTCGGTATGAATTATTTACTTGTAATCAATATTTGAATACTACACAAACACTGTAGTTGTTACATAATATAATGTGAAACTATAAATGTTAGTCCATGGATCATCCTATTTGGACATGTCAATGGTTTAGACAAATTTCCCCAACTGTAAACGTTAGTCCATAGAGAGAGAACGAAGAAGATTATATTAAATGGACCGCTAGCTTAACCAAAAAAAAAAAAAAGGTTAAATAGTTGATAATCATCAAGTTTAACAATTACCCCAAGTCCACGCTTATGATATTAATAACTAGAGTATCGAAGAAAGTTGATAATCATCGATTAGAGTTCAGAGTTTAGAACACAAACAATATCAATTATTGACAAAGTGAGTATTTTAGATTGTTCGTTTACTTAAATAACTTTTAACTTATTTCATACTACAACAACTTGCATTAATATAGTTCGAGCGACGTTTTTCATTTCAAAATAAAGGACTTTAAACTCTTCAAAATATATTCATTATATGTTATATTAATCTGTAATATTTCATTGTATTCATTTGATCCCCAACTTATTTAATTCTTATCTCAATGATGAAATGACGGCTTAGTTATATTTTACGCCCTTCTAATTTAACTGAAAACCACATAAACCCCCATTGCAGTCTACAGTGAAGGGTACAACCCAACTTCGTTAACAGGTGTACCAAACATTCTAAAACTTATATTAGTTTTGATGGAGCCTTTTATTTCTATGTCATGACATTGCAAATCTGTGTCTGTATGTATTTATCTTTGTACATTTACACCACTTACGCACTATGCACCACTAAAATGTTGGTTATCTCACCCACTGTTTCAGTCAATAGAAGATGGGTTCATTATGAAATTTCAATTGTCATTTGTACAAGCATTATGTCTCTTACACACAACATTGTCTTGTGCAGGCGAAAGATCAGCCGAAATTGAAATGTCGACGATCTGATTTCGGCATATGGGACACCACCTTGGACCATAGAGTCCTACGTTGCCTACGCCGTGCGGGGTTCTACTGGGTGTATCGGATTGGGCCTATTCGATTGGACCACCATCTCGTTACAACTCTCGTAGAGAGGTGGCGCATAGAGACGCACACATTTCATTTTCCTATTGGAGAGTCCACAGTTACATTACAAGATGTGGCTATTCTATTTGGCCTACCGATTGACGGACACGCAGTCACTGGAAAAGACCCAGGAAATAAGTTGGATGATTTGATAGCGCTATGTATGGAGTTGTTAGGAGCAGCACCTACAGCAGAAGACTTCATAGGCTCATCGCTTAAGTTGAAATGGATATCAGAGCATTTTCGTCACCTTCCACATGATGCATCCGATGAGACGGTTCATCATTATGCTCGAGCCTATATTTTATGGCTTATTGGGGGGGTACTCATCCCCGATAAGTCACAAAATATAGCCAAGATGATGTTTTTGACACTCCTTAGAGACTTTGACCATATCCAGGAGTACAGCTGGGGTGGTGCCACATTGGCATGTTTGTACAGGATGTTGTGTCGGGCAACTAAGGCTGATACGAAGGAGATAGCTGGCCTACTAGTGTTGTTACAAGAGAGTTGCAATGACCTGTAGTTTTATCTCATATTCTCAATTGCCGTGTTTTCTAAAGTGCCTACTATAATAAATTAATAATGGCATCATTCATTGTAGGTTTGGGCGTAGGAGAGATTGAGCAGGATCGCCCCTAGTCGGAAGTCGAACATTGCTGCTGGCGAGCGTGCCATAGGGGAGGGCGACCAACTGTTACCACCTAGCCGGCGAGCTTGCAGGTGAAGGGTTCCCTTCAGCCATGAGGTGATATTGACTAATGTTAGTGTCATCTTCCGGGACCAGTTCGACCGCATGGTGGAGGGGGAGGTTTGTAATTTGTTCATGTGAATTTACCCATTTTTTTGTTTGTCAACCTCCGTTGTACGAATAGATCTCTAAATTATTGCATTGCTATTGCAGTTCATATGGGAGCCTTACGGGACGGAGGATGATATCATGACCAGCTTCCCATCGTATTGTACCGTTGGTCGAGACATATGGATGGCGCGAGTGCCACTTATATGCTTCGATATCATTTACTGGCATCTCCCCGACCGGGTGCTTAGACAATTTGGACGTGTTCAGAGTGTGCCTGATCGCTTTGACGCCCACTTGGCTATGCATTTTAGAGATAGACGTGGCAAAATGGCCATTGATTGGGCAAAGGAATACTAGACATTTATTGGTGAGTGGAACAACCGACGCAACACCATTGTCCATGCTGAGAGGAGCAATGAAGTGCTTACATCTTTGGACCCATACATGTTATGGTTTCGCCGTCATACACGTCTAGTACTTAGTAATCCGAGTGACATTGCTGCCTTCGGATACCAAGGCGTCGGGGCAGTTTAGAGGGATTGGTAAGTTCTTTATATTCTCCAAAACAACATTTGCTTAAGTTTGTGTATGTTTGTTATTTGGCATTGAGGTGTGCCGGAGGTGGTATCAAATGATTGTACTGCAGCCATTGATGATGTGCAGCCAGCTTCTACAGAAGCGGGCGAGGGAGTCGTATGTGCGGCAGTGCAAGATATACTGAGAGTATATAGTAAGAGACCCAGGAGACAAACCCATGGAAGGGGTTGTGGAACAGGGGGAAAATTAGGACATTAGGAACAACCAGCATTGGTAAGTATATTCAAACATTATGTTCAGGTGGTGTTTTCACTTGGATTAGTCTACATTGTTTAAGTTGTGGCTTATTATATAATTCTGGCTTTTGGCTTATCTTATCTTGTAATTGTGGCTTATTTTATAAGATTCTAGATGCTGATGCTGCTGCTATTTTTGTTACTGCTTTGAAGGGAGGGGTAGCTACTTGCTGTGTTGCTGGTTGCTGGTTGCTTACTGCTTTTTCATTCTGGTTGCTGCCGGCTATGTGTTGCTACTGCTGGCTTGGATCAATGAGCTGATAATTGGGTATGAATTTTATGGTCTTCAAATAGCTTTGGATGTGTTGCAGCTCCCCACTATTAGCTAAATAAGTCAATGAATTGATATTTTAAGCACTAAATTGAAGCCTGTTCTAAACATTTTGAATACCTATATTTTCTATTTGTTTAGGTACTTTATGCATAATTTGCTTATTGAAAGTGGCAACATTTATCACTGCCTTTTGATGTTTTATAAGCTCTAAAGATAGCGACAACACAATTTCTGATGCGGAAAACGCACTCCGTCAAATAGCCAGTTTGATTCTCAAGGTGATGTAATTTATCAATATGTAATAAAGCTGTGATGTATTTGATGTGTTCAATTACAATGATGTGATGGTTATCATTTTTTTAAAATTGTTATGCACAGTTATCATAATCATACCCATGTTCATTAATGGTGTGAGTTTAACACATCATGCATATGAAAGAAAATGCATATATTTTATCATGCAATCTGTAAAGGCCCCCAGATCATGCAATCTGTAAATGCACACATCATGCATATTTTACCTATGGATTGGTTCTATTTATCCATTTTGTGAGTCCATATATAGCTGATTAGAAGTTAAGTTGCTTACCTTGTCATGGTTGATTGATGGAAAAACATATTGTCTCTGCTCTCATATAGGACGATGATGGAAATCTAGAGGCACTGAAAGTTGGTGCTGGTCATGTAGCTGCAATTACAATAAGGCTTCTGATTGCTGGTTCCCAAGCAGGTGGTTTGATTGGAATATCTGGTCAAAACATTGAGAAACCTGGGATATCCTCTGGTGCCACAATAACAGTGCTTGCTCAAAGTCAATTACCTTTATGTGCATCTGCACATGAATCTGATCGAGTGGTGCAGGTGAGGATTTTTTATTTTATTATTTTTTTTGCAGTTATGAACTTAAAGCAAGATTCAGGAGTACAGGTTTTCAAAATTTTATAATGTTTCTAATTAGTCTTTATATTATGCTTGTTCTGCCTCTGTCACTTATTAGTGGATGAATGATTTGATGGTATTTTAATTGAGGAAGCAAGGAATGAGAACTTATCTGCTATTTTTTTAATCACAAACCACAATATTTAAGCTGAAAAAACGTAAATATATTGATGCTTCTGCATAAACAAAGTAATGGTTGACTGACCTAAATATGCAAGTATCTTGAAGTGTGGTTTAAATTACATATAAAAGGAAGTATATGCTTTGGACTAGTGTCACAAGTACTATTATTTAAACCCGATATTTTCTGGAAATACAAAATATGACATGCATCTATCCTCTGCTATCCTGGTTGATGGGCACCGAGGCTAAGGCTTCAGAGAACCGTCCCTTTGTTCCCACACCATTGGTGGAACTTGATTGTGCATTGGATTAGGTTCTGCTGCAATTACTGAATATTTTTAGAATGTTGATCATTTTTCATGAAATTATATTCATTAACATATAGTGAATTTTCTTGGGCTCAACATTATGCTTGATTATTATGCCTTCTATTAATTTTGCTGCTGAGAAATGATAATCAATTTTGTAAAATTCAGTTATCAGGAGATGTTTCTGCAATAATGAAAGCTTTGGAGGAGATTGGAACTCATCTAAGGTGTAATATTAAAATTTTAATTGACTACATGTGATTGTCTTTTAACTATCCATTTTAGTTTTCTTTATAATATCTAATAATTCTATTTGTATAGGGAAAATCCACCTAAACAAGTAGTTCAGCTAAATCCAACGTGTAATCTTGCCTTCAACCGACCACCTCAGCAATATGTGGACCCAACTTCAGGTTATTCAACGCTTTTTGATTAAAATATTGGTATTATTGATCTGCTGCATTCTGCAGCTGTATCAAAATTTAACTTTTTTTCCTCACAACGACATCATCTTTAGGACAACCAATCTCGCAGCTAATTATGTAACTCTGGAGATGATGGTCTCAGAAACTATTGTTGGTGGCTTGATTGGGAGATGTGGTTCCAACATTTCGAGGATCAGAAGTGAGTCTGGAGCTGCAATCAAGGTATGTGGATCTTTAACTTTTAGTTGTGACTTTGTAGGTGCTAGTAGTGATAACAAGAGAAATAAGTGTTGCTTCCCTCTCCTTTTTCTGGTATATAAATTCCTTCGTTCACATGGTAACCAGAAAGGAGTAATTTTGCATATGACTTTTGCTATTGTCCAAGATAATATTTCAGAATTTTTATAATTTTTGTGTGCCTCTTGAGTATCGTCATCTCAACCATCTTTTGATGATGTATAAAATGCCATAGCTGTGTGCAATTGTATGGTACATGCAGAATCGTGCTTTTATCTTGCTGAAATATGCCAGTTGATTTACTATTTTATCAATTTTAACTCATGATTTTATGAATTTATATGTTTGAAAAATAGTTTAGAAAAAAAGGATTGTTTCTTTGTCCTAAAAAGGATATAATCATCATTAAATCATAAATAATTGTACATCATGATTATCTGCATCAAATTTAAACATGAGCTTTGAATTGAAATTTCAAAATTTCTAACTCTTGGAACTATTTTATTTCATGGACACAGAGCAGCAGTGTTTCATAGCAAACTCTTGGAACTATTTTGTTACTGTTTTGAAGGAAGGGGTAGCTGATTCTGGTTGCTTGCTGTTTCTTGATTCAGAAAGAGGGCAATGTTTGAAGGGCTTGTTCGCCAACTACTTGTGGGTTATCTTGGCCAATACATTAAAGATATACAAAAGGAACAACTTAGGATCAGCCTATGGAATGGTAACCAATTTTATTTGTTTCTCTTTTCTTATCATTATGCTCTCTTCTTTTGTAATTACTATTATTTGGATGGATATTAGTATTAATTTTTCAACCTGTGTAAAATCTATTTATATAATAGTTTGTCTGCTGTTATCATCCCTACGTTGATATGTACATAGATCTTTCTTTTTACATTTAGATGGCATGTGCATTGAAATTTTTTTGATGATTTTCTCATGCAGAAGAAGTATTATTGGAGAATGCAGAACTAATTCCTGAAGCTTTTGATTATCTCCAGCTGCCGTTTGCCCTAAAGCAAGGTGTTGTAAACTAATCACTATATGTGCATAGTTATTGTTCTTTGTTTTTTGAACCACTAGTGTTTTTATTCCAGTAACATCTTTACATATTTTCTTCATATGTGCCTTTTATTTTTTCACTTTGCTTCATCTAAATTCCTTATGGGTATGATTCAACTGGGATTTCATCATAATTACTCATTGTATTTTTCTTGAAGCACATGAAGCTAAGTAAGGAGTTATTATGATGTCTTATTAAAAAATAGAAAAAGAAGATAACTGGGTAGATAGTGCACAACTGGACATAGTTTCTGACTTTGTTCATTATAATTTGCTTTTGTGGGTACAATAACTCATCTTTGCTATATTAGGACATCTAACACAATTGGACTCAATTTTTATTTATCTATTTATATGTGGTTTGTTCCATAACTTTTCCTTCTTATGATGGTTTTGGGCTTAGTAAATAGTGAGTTGTATGTAGAAAATGACCACAAATATTCCATCCACCATCGACAAATTGGTGTGGTTTCTAACTTCAAATATCATCACTACTGCCTAGCAAGAAATTAAAATTAGTAGTACCCAATTCTAAGTTTTTACTATTTTCACATTTACTATTGCTCCCCAATAAAATAAAATAAAATAAAAAAGTGAAAAAAAAAAAAGCGTAAGGAAAACAGGAGAAGTAAAAGTTGCTATGTGAAGATATATAATGATATAGCTAGATCATCTATTTTTGTATTCCCTTGTAGCATTGTCCTTATGGTGGCGAGTGCCTGATGTGGCCAAGGTGGTTTGGTTTTACCCCCTTTCTGTGAAGATGCTTTTTATTGATTTCAAGGCTTTTGGTTATAATTTAAAGGCCCATGTTATTTGGAAATAAGTAGTCTGTGCTGTTCTTTGGTTGCTAAGGAATTGAAGAATTTTTGAGGAATAATCTGAAAATGTTGAAGGCTTATGCTATAAAATTTGTTGTTTGGCTTTTCTTTTTGGGCTTCAACATTGTCTCCATTGTTTGGAATTATATCATTTTTGATCAATAGCGATTGCAAGACCAAGTGTGATTTGTAAAACTTTTTTTAAGCTTGGTTGCTCTCACCAAAGATGGAAATCATTTATCTACTTAACCTATCCTTTGATATTTTTGTACTCGGAACTGCTTTTACTCATATATGCTCTCTCTGATTTGCAAAACTTTACAACAAATGGAACTACCATATGGATGTCACGGTCACCTTCCCCATCATAAATACGAGCTGTGACAACAGACGGAATTTAATAAGCCCGTGTAGGTTAGGAGTTAGAGCCGAAAACGCGTTATACTTAACCAAAAAAGGGCGTTAAAGGGGTGAAAATATGAAACAGCCTCCGAACTACCGTATGGATGTCACGGTCATCTTCCCCATCATAAATAGGAGCTGTGACAATAGACGGAATTTAATTAGCCCGTGTAGGTTGGGAGTTAGAGCCGAAAACGCGTTAAACTTAACCGAAAAAGGGCGTTAAGAGAGCGACAATACGAAACAGCCCCTGAACCACTGTTCAGATGTCACGGCCACCTTCCCCATCATAAATAGGACCTGTGACAATAGACGGATTGTAATTAGCACGTGTAGGTTGGGAGTTGGAGCCGAAAACGCCTTAAACTTAACTGAAAAAGGGCGTTAAGAGGGCGAAACTGCGAAACAGCCCCCGAACCACTGTTCAGATGTCACGGCCACCTTCCCTATAACAAATAGGACCTGTCAAAACAGACAGAATTTAATTAGCTCGTGTAGGCTGGGAGTTGGAGCCGAAAATGCCTTCAAGTTAACCGAAAAAGGGCGTTAAGGGGGCAAAACTGCGAAACAGCCTCTGAACCACCGTTCAAATGTCACGGCCAGCTTTCACGTGACAAATAGGACCTGTGACAATAGACGGAATGTAATTATCATGTGTATGTTGGAAGTTAGAGCCGAAAACGCCTTAAACTTAACCGAAAATTGGCGTTAAAGGAGCGAAACTACGAAACAGCCCCCGAACCACGTTACGGATGTCACAGCTACATTGCCTGTGACAAATAGGACCTGTGACAACAGACGAAATGTAATTAGCACGAGTAGGTTGGGAGTTAGAGCTGAAAATGCATTAAACTTAATCAAAAAATGGCGTTAAGGGTGCGAAAAAGCAAAAAGGGCATTAAGAGTGCGACAAAGCTAATTAATAAACTCACTTTGTTGCTGTATAATTGATATTGTGTGTTATATCCTCATAAATCATTATTTGCCTATTTTACTTGAAATAACAATATGTTAAGCTAAAAGGAATCATTGACTGATTTTTATTAATATAGTCTTGCTATATCAATTGGTATATTCGTTGTGTTATTCATCTAAATTCATCTGAGTTAGTTATCTAATTTTTTCCTTCTCCATTAGCTAAATTACTTGTTAAATAAATTGAACCATATTATGTTTAAACAAAAATCAAGCTTTGCATTTTTTATTACTTACCTCATTGGTTTTTGTTGCAGATTGATAATGTTGGCATGGATATAGTGGTGTTTTTGGGCCAGATTGATGATGTTTACATGGTGTAGACACCCCATTTGGACCGGCCCTAAGATTTGGGCACTTTCTTTTGATTACTCGATGATGAAAATAGGAATATGATATCTCACAAAATTCTCAGTAAAAAGATGGAATGTAAACTTTAATCCCAGTCTTACACCTGTTTTGTCAAATTATTTTAGACTCATTCTCTATTTTCTTTCCCTTTATTATGTATTATATATATATTATGTTATATAATATTTTATTAAATTTATTCGGTACCGTGGTTTCATCCACGCACCATACTTTTGTATATAATTTTTTCGCAAACTTTCATTTAATTGTTTTTCATAACTTTTTTTTATCGCTTTAAATGGTCGGTCGAACCACCTAATTTTACTACTTTATCTATTGTAATTTACTGTTGTATATAAACTGTTGTAATTCTGTTGTAATTTCATAAAATGTTGTAGTATACTATTTATAAATTGTTGTAATTTTACCACTTTAAATGGTCGGTCAAACCACCTAATTTTACCACTTTATCTGCTGTAATTTACTGTTGTATATAAACTGTTGTAATTTCAATAAATTTTGTAGTTTACTAGTTAAATTGTTGTAATTTTACCACTTTAAATGGTTGGTCGAACCACCTAATTTGTTAAAAGATGTGACCCCACCGGATGAATAGTGATCGGCGGTGAATAGTAACCTCCGGTGGTGAATAGTAACTTCCAGCGATGAATAGTAACCCCGTCAATGAATAGTACCTCCGGCGATGAATAGTAACTGCGGATGAAAAATGCCCGGTAATATGAATAACAATCAAGAAAGGTGAATAGTAATTGTCATGGTGAATAGTAACTTCCGGCAGTGAATAGTATCTCGGGATGAATAGTGTTCCTGCAAAATAAGTTTCCCCGGACAGAATGGAGCGGTCTTCCTACGTCAAGCAGAATATTTTCCGACGCACATGAAGTTTCTTTATTTTATCTTTTGTATTTTGAGAGTTTGTTAGGATTTTTTATAGTTTGCTGTACTATTTGTTCTCTTCCTCTTCCTTTATTTGGATATGTAATAATTCAAGTGTTGTAATAATTCCCCATCCCCGCTTCTTTCTATCCCATTCTTTTACTTGCTTTCCTTATTTGTACATAAACATCATATTTATTTTTCATCATATTCATGCTTTGCATCTATATTTCATGCATCTTGATTCGGCTAAGTTTGCATTTGTGGATTTAATCAATTCCTATGTGATTATGTGCGTTACCTCATGTTCTTGAGATGATTCACATGTCATATCTTAGAAGCCGAATCTTTAGTTGCATCTCATGCGTGAATTGCATTAGGATTTTGTATATAAGATCATGCATGTTTTACTAACTTTGTTTTGTAGCTTGTTCGCGGGTCGCCAAACATGTAAGTTTTTATGCTTTAGCATCCCGTTTGTGTGTGTTTTTCTTACTATGTTTAAGCATCATACCATGTGGCTATTTGCTTATGTGATATAACTGTATGAATGCCAGTGGATGGAGGTTGTGTCGCTTAATTTGGAATGATATTGATTTTCGTGTTTGTAAACTCAATTTATTTGGGTTATACATTTTCAAAACTCTTTCAAAACTACATGAAATCAAGTTATTCCAAAATGGGTGACATAGTCTATACTTGTATGTTTCACATAGTAAATTTTAGGATTTATTAAATAATCAGAACATAAACATATAAAGAAAATAAAAGTCATATCATGGTTTAGTAGAGGCCGATCTTTTGATCGAGTGAGCGGGGCGTGCTCAATTAATGACCTTCCCCCTTCATACCTAAGGTTTCGAGCCAAGCATCCTTGGCTATGACGAACAGTGGCCTTGGCACGAGTCATGGGTTTCCTAATTTTCCCAAAATAAATATTAGGTGGCGACTCTGAGATCTGATGACGCAGTCTATTTCTGGCAAAAGGTTTTGCAATAAAATGGTTTTTCTAAAAATTGCCAAATCTGGATTCTTATCTACGTTTCACATTGCACTCGTGAGACTAGATCAAAGAAATTTCGGGAGTCTGAACTGTTTAACGCGCACGGGTACCCCCCGGGCATGTTACAGTTTCTGGCGACTCTGTTGGGGATTTTATGAAACCTTGACTCGAACTCCATAATATGACTTTTATTTTCAATTATATGTTTATTGCATTGCATGCATTGGTGCACTTAAAGTTCCTGTGTTGCCCAAATACTGGTGGGAGCACAGGCAAGCTTTTTGTGACACTACACTTATTTTTACTATACTTTAGAGGCCTTGTGTTGTAACCTTTTGAGATCTGTCAAAAGGGTAGCTTTGCTATGTTACTCTGCTATGTAGCTTTGCTATCTAAGGTTCTCAGACTCCGAAGAGAGGCTATTTGACTCTTTTGATTTCCTGGAATCTTTATTGGTTATGACCCAAAGGACTCTTTGGTAACATCACCTTGACTTCAACTCTTAGAGTAGAGCTAACCTTGCGCATATAATGAGCTATAGTACCTTCCAAAATTAGGACAGGATGCTCTCCCATTTATAGGATGTATGATGCCACTTGTTTGAATAGTGAAACCCTAGATCATTTCAAAGATAGGACAGGGTAACCCTAGCCCCCATAGGGGTGTTTGTTCTCTTTCCTGCTGTGTGTTATGTGCAATGTATGGGAATTCTCAGATTCAGATGAGTGGTTCAATCATTTCAATTTGTGGAGTTGAGTTTAGTTTTTCACATGAGTTAGCAGTAATCAGTTGAGCTTGGATGCTAATGAAATTCTGATCGGGGGTCCCATTTTGTTTCAGCAAGGTAGTTGGGCACTATAGCTTCCGAAAGGTCTGATATCCCCCAAGTTCTATGGACTCGCATTGGTAGACTTTGCAAAAGTACAGATTTGGTTCAGGGTCAGCCAGTGTTAGTTTCTTTGCCACCAGTTACACGAATAAAAGCAAAAGCTTCATCAACTGTCCAGAATACCCCTTCTTCACCTGCTAGATCATCACCACTCAACTCACCAAAATCAGTGATGGCTCAGATTCCAGAAAATATAGCAGACATACTACTGGGCCTCCAACGGAGCATGGATACCGTTGCCACTACGGTTGCTGCCCAAGGCACTACTCTTACTGCTCAAGGCAATACTCTTACTGAACTGCAACGCTCATCTGGGGCGTCCATTCCTCAATCACCTAGGGTGACTCCTCCAGTTCCACCTCCACCTCCACCAGCTGACGAGTTTCCTGAACTTAATTCACCAGAAGATCTGAGAGTTCCTGCACAAACTTCAGGAGGATCATTTCCTCCTCCACAACCAGTGGAAGGGCTCCATCCCTCTGAAGCACCTGAGTCTGACTTAACTATGTTGAAGCTAGCCAAGTTGGAAAAACTTTTCAAAAAGGCACAAGGAGTTAACTCAATTCCGGACATAGAAGACGGGTACACTGAGACAGCTGTGAAGTTGCCAGAACGGTTTAAAATGCTGCATATTGAAAGATTTGATGGCTCCAGCGACCCAATGGTGCACATTCGCCTGTTCTCTGATGTCTTAAAGCCTATGGGTTTCACTCGTCCACAAAGCTCTCCTTATTTGGACGAACGTTGTCAGGAGTGGCTGCCATTTGGTATGTCAAGTTAGAGGACTCGGTAAAACAAAGTTGGGAAGAGTTAGCTAGGACCTTTATCAGCCAGTATGCTTATAACACCCAGATTGAAGTGACTACTCGGGAATTAGAGGCCACCCATCAAGAGCCTAATGAAAGTTTCGTAGCCTTTATCACCAGATGGAGGGCAAAAGCAGCAATGATGACCAATAGACCAGTTGAAAAGGACCAAATCCGTATGATAGTCAGAAATCTGCATGGAAAGATGTTACAAAAAATGATAGTCCTCCCGCTCTTCACTTTTAATGACTTAAAGGAGATAAGGGTCCAGATAGAGGATGCCATCAAATAGGGAATCATTATGGAAGATAAGGAACCTGTTCGGAAGCCTTTTGGTCGTAGTTCCAATGCTACCACCAGTAGTAGCACAGCTATGAAGCCTTCTGAAATCAATATGGTTGCCACCACCACCACTAAAATAGCCTACCCCTTTGCTCATGCCGGCCCACAAAACATAACCCGAACCCCAAGCAGAACATTCACCCCTCTCTATATGTCACTCTCTAAAGCAATGAACATCTTGACAAAAAAAGGGTATTTGAAACCTTTGGACCCCCGATCTCTTCCCGAACCTCTCCCAGCCAAACATGACCCTACTAAACACTGTGCTTTCCACCAACAAACAGGACATGACACAGACCATTGCGTTCGTCTCCGTCATTAGATCCAAGATCTCATAGACAATAAAGTCATAGCTCCCCCACAACCGCCAAAACCCAACGTCACTACCAACCCGTTGCCACCCCATGATAGAGTTTCAGCACCTCCTCATCTTAACCTCATCCATACACTTTCATCCACCTTTAACCCCAGTATCTATATCACACCTACCCATTTACCAAAACCTGAGGTATATATTCCTGAAGGCACTGAGTTATGCATGATGGATGCACCTCCAACCCAGGCAAAATCCAAAAACCCTATGGTGGTAGTACCTATGCTTGAGGCTGGCAAACTATCAGAGAAAAAGTATGATCCTAGCCGGTATATTATTCCCAGTGGTCAACCAAAGCTTGAGGTTGATCTGCCTGACTCATTTTCTATCAATGTCGTTAGAGATGATGTACTTGAACAGGGGTTGGATGATTTGGCCGACCTAGAGGAGGACTTGGCTAATCTTCATTTCTTTGAAGAATTAGATCTTGGGAATGTGCAAATGGAATGGTGGGAACCGAAGAATTCCAGTCACGGTTGGTCCAGCGGTGACAAAACTTCTGATGAGAAAACTGGAAGAACCGGGAACGAATTAAGAATTGATTTCGGAAAACCTGTTGAATATGGCGAAGGAAAGAGTTCCAGAGGAAGAGAATAAGAGCTAGAAAGCCAGTCAGAGCATACTGTTGGAATGATTCAAGCAGCGCTAGATAATTGCTTTTCAGTCAACGAAAGTGAATGGTGGGATGATAATGACTTACAGCTGGCCCATACTGATGACGAATGGGTAAACCATGTGCCGGATGAGACTTGGTATGCAGACGAAATCGATCATTTGACCAGGAGTGGACGCTACTTCAAGCCTCTACATCTAGACCAAGGAGAGCCCTCTGGCAAAGATAAAGAGCTAGAGGAAGAGAAAGAGAAAGGAAAAGAGAAAGAGGTAGAAGAAGACCTAGTTCTAAAACAACTGAAAAAGATCCAAGCAAACATTTCCATTTGGGGTCTTCTCATGGCTTCCCGAGAACATCGACAGGCAATGTTGTCAATGTTGAGCAAGGCTAAGTTGTCAATTGACACCACTCCTGAGCAGTTAGTATCATTAATCACCCCGAGAGAAGCAATCCCAGTAACATCTTTTGCTGACAAAGAGTTGCCACAAGAAGGATCAGGACATAATAAGCCTCTGCACGTATCACTGGAATGCAGAAAGAAATGGATCCCAATTGTTCTGATTGACACTGGATCAGCCATTATTGTTTGCCCTACACGCACTGCTTATGCAATTGGGCTAAAGCCGGCAGATTTCATGCCCACTACTCAATTGATCCGGGCCTATGATAATACTAGTCGAGAAGTAATGGGGACAATCAAAATATAGATAGTAGTGGGTCCATCTGAGCACGAAGCTGAATTTCATGTCATGGATGTTCCCGCAACATTCAACATGCTATTGGGAAGGCCCTGGCTTCATCAGATGAAAGCTGTATCATCCACATTACATCAATTGGTAAAGTGCCCATATGATGGAAGAATTGCCACTGTCTTCGGAAATTCATCCATTCATCCTCCTCCAGAAATCACAACACCACTGCTAGAAATACAACATGGGGAAGAAGATGTGTTCCTGTCAAGTTTTACATTGGCAGAGGCCCAGCTAGTCCAAACGCTCATGGCAGAAGATGAAGGTGTATACGTCAGTGCCCAATCAGTCTATTTGATGAGTAAACTAGGCCACATTCCAGGGATGGGATTGGGACGAAGTGGCAGGAAAGGTATTACTACAGCCAGTGAAGTACCTCATAACCCACATACATTCGGACTAGGGTATGCATCCACGACTGATGACTGGAAAAGGAAAACTGAAGAAATCAGGGAGAAGAGCAAGGCCAAGAGAACCGAGCAGCAGTTTGAGTTGGTTCATAAGCCAATTCGTGGGACTTTGAATGGACGCTTTGTCCGCCAAGGAGAAGACTTTCCTTTCTGTGGTTTTCCTGAGCCCTGGTTTGATCAAGTGGAGAAGAAGAGATACCTCGGGTTTGAGATCTTTTTCGATCATCAACTCTCCGATAGTGGCGAGGAGTGGGTAGATCCTAGCATCGACATCGGACAAGACAGAGAAGTCAGCTCCGAAAGCAGCGCAGAGGAAGTCCTGGGTCTAACATTGGCTGATTTACTGACAGAATCGCATACTAGCGTTGAATCGATGAATTTGGGGGATATGACCATTGCCGTGATCGGGGAAGAGGTACCTGCTGACTGTTCAAGCTTCATCATGGATGCAATGAATGGCTCACAAATGAATTGGCATTTTGAAAAGAGTTGTATTGAGTATTTTGAATTGGCTGTTGAGCCTGAGTCCGGTGGGTCTGTGGGGTTGGAGTCAGATTGAAGTTTGTCTAAGATGTTTAAGTCTTCTTTTTCTTTCTCTTTTGAGTCTGTTGCAACCTGTGATCCTGAGGCTTTGAATAAAGATGTGATTTTCGCCTACTTTTCTGTGCCCATAGTTCATAACATTGACCAAAATTTTCAAGATCTTGATAAAAACGAAGAGGAAGAAATCCCTCGGGCTTTGAAAAATTTAATCGACTGGGAGGAAGAAAGGCGTGCTAAGCCATTAGTGGATAAAATTGTTTCTGTAAATGTGGGTACTGAAAAAGATCCTCGCTTGATCCAAATTGGTTCTACATTGTCTTCAGAGGAACGGGAATAATTAGTTGCTTTATTAACAGAATTCAAAGATGTCTTTGCATGGTCCTACGAAGACATGCCGGGAATTGACCCTGACATTGTACAACATAAGATCCCTCTCGACCCTGAGGCCTGACCTGTCAAACAGAAGCTTCGCAGGATTCGTCTAGATTGGGCCTTGAAAATTAAAGAAGAGGTTACCAAGCAAATCAATGCTGGATTTTTGCTCGTATCAGAATATCCTACTTGGTTAGCCAATATTGTGCCAGTTCCGAAGAAAGATGGCAGAATCTGAGTTTGTGTTGACTTTCGGGATTTAAATAAGGCTAGTCCGAAGGATGATTTCCCATTGCCACATATTGATGATTTCCCACTACAGGGCATGCCTTACTGTCATTCATGGATGGTTTTTCAGGGTATAACTAGATTCTTATGGCTCCAGAGGACAGAGAAAAGACAGCATTTACCACACCATGGGGGACATACTGCTACAGGGTTATGCCATTCGATTTGAAGAATGCAGGGGCCACTTATCAGAGAGCTGCTACTACTCTTTTTCACGATATGATCCATAAGGAAGTTAAGGTGTATGTAGATGACATGATTGTCAAGTCCAAAGATCGAGAAAGCCATTACACTGCACTGAAGAAATTCTTTGAGAGAATTAGGGAATACAGGCTAAGGCTGAATCCACAGAAATGCACCTTCGGGGTAACTGCGGGCAAGATGTTGGGATTTCTGATCACGTAGTGGGGAATCGAAGTTGATCCATCTAAAATTAAGGCCATCTTAGAAATGCCACCACCAACGACTGAAAAGGAGGTGCGGAGCTTTCTGGGAAAGTTACAATTCATAAGGAGGTTTATTTCAAAATTAACTTTTACTTGTGAACCACTATTTGGTCTGTTGAAGAAAGGGAACAAGTTTCAATGGGATGATTGGTGTCAGTTCACTTTCGAGCAAGTTAAGCAATATTTGCAGAATCCGCCCGTGTTATCGCCACCCGAGCTAGGGAAACCGCTAATTTTGTATTTGTCAGTGACTGAATCAACCATGGGATGTATGCTTGCACAAGAGTCGGATGAGAAAGTAGAGAAGGCCATCTACTACTTAAGTAAAAAGATGCTTGAATATGAGACCCGCTATACTCCTTTGGAAAAAGCTTGCTTAGCTTTGGTATGGGCCACCAGGAAGTTGAGACACTACCTGTTAGCTCACTCGGTAATTCTGGTTTCAAGATTAGACCCAATCAAATATCTTTTTGAGAAACCAGCACTTACTGGTAGGCTAACTCATTGGTTGCTGTTACTTTCCGAATTTGACCTTAAGTATGTCACTCGCAAGTCTGTCAAAGGAAGGAGCGTAGCAGAATTTTTAGATGATCACCCAATTGAAGGAGAAGAAGATATGGAGTACTCATTTCCAGATGAAGAGGTTATGCAGATGGAAGAAGACACTTGGAAATTGTACTTTGATGGAGCGTCCAATCAATTCAGCTATGGGATAGGCGTGTTGCTCATAGCACCAGATGATTCCCATATCCCTTTAGCTTTTAAACTTCGATTCAAGGTATCCAATAACCAAGCAGAGTATGAGGCGTGCATTGCCGGGTTGGAAGCAGCCTTGGAACTAGGGGCAACAAGGTTGGATGTGATCGGGGACTCAAATTTAGTCGTCTCTCAAGCCAACGGAGATTGGAAAGTTAAAGAGGAAAAAATGAAAGTCTACCATCAAACCTTGGACATGTTGATCCCGAGGTTCGAAAAACTAACTTTTACACAACTGGTAAGAGAGAACAACCGATTTGCTGATGCATTGGCGACCCTGGCATCAATGATAGATATACCGGTCGGGGTTAAGATGCGCCCGATCCTTATAGAACGAAGGTACACCCCCGCATATGAAATGATAGCCATAACAGAAGAAGTTCAAGATGAAAACCCTTGGTACTTTGATATCTGGAATTTTTTGGAAAGAGGTGCATAACCACAAGGGGCAAGTACCAAAGACAAAAGAGGGATACAGCGTTTGGCCACTCAATTCGTTATTTGTGGAGATAAGTTATACAAGAGAGGGTATTTTGGAATGCACAAGCTGTGTGTAGAGGAAGAAGAGGCAAAGCGTATCATGGAAGCCATCCATGGAGGAGAGTGTGGAGCCCATATGAACGGTGTAATGCTAGCCAGAAAAATCCTCAGACAAGGATACTACTGGTTGACCATGGAGAGTGATTGTATCAACTTTGTTAGGCGATGCCATAAATGTCAAATCCACACCAATCGCATGAACATCCCGCCATCAAAACTCTACAACATGACTTCACGTTGGCCTTTCTCAGTCTGGGGCATAGATGTCATCGGGGCAGTCACACCGAAAAGATCAAATGGGCATCAGTTCATCTTGGTTGCCATTGATTATTTTATCAAGTGGGTTGAAGCACAGTCGTATTCAGTGTTGAAAGCATCACATGTGGCCAAATTTATCAAGAACAACATTATCTGCAAATATGGGGTGCCAAATGAATTAATTTCAGACAATGGCTCACATTTCAAAGGAGAAGTGGCAGTTCTACTTGAGAAGTATAACGTGGCTTTTCACAAGTCATCAACCTACAGGCCACAAACCAATGGAGCCGTTGAAGCTGCAAACAAGAACATCAAGAACATCCTGTGCAAGACAGTAGAAACTTATAGAGATTGGCCAGATAAGTTGCCTTTCGCACTTTGGGGATACAGGACATCAATCCGAACATCTACAGGGGCAACCCCTTACTCTTTGGTATATGGAATGGAGGTTGTTTTGCCGATTGAGTTGGAAGTGCCTTCGTTAAGGATTATGGCTGAATGTCAAATAACAGAAGCTGATTGGCAACAAAACCGATTTGAGGAACTGATGTTATTTGATGAGCGACGATTGAAGGCGTTATACCACAGTCAGGGGTATCAACGCAGGATTGCCAGAGCATTCAACAAAAAGGTTAGATCCAAAAATTTGAGGAAAGGGGACTTAGTGTTGAAAGACAGCTGAGCTCCTATTCACGATCCTAGAGGCAAGTTTAGACCCAATTGGACGGGCCCCTACATCATTAAATCAATTTGGTCAGGAGGAGCAGTCATTCTCATGGATTTGGATGGTTTAGAGTTCTCACAACCAATCAATATGGACAAGCTGAAGAAGTACTACCCTTGAGAGGCTCGCTAGGCCGAAAACTTGAAAGGGCGACCTAGGCAAAAAAAAAAAAATTATGAGCTCGCAAGGTTGAAAACCCGAAAGGGCGGCTTTGGCAAAAGTTAGAGCACAAAAGGAGAGTGTCAATACCCAAGTGAACCTTAACCGGAACTACGTATGGCCTGATTCCTATCTTTGGGATACGTAGGCAGCTTCATCTTAAAGTTCAGCCTTAATCATTTGTCAACTCACTCGTCTCGTCCCTGTTTGATTGGTGTATCTTTATTCGGCTTGGCTATCCATATTTAATTGGCTCGTCCCCATTTGATTCAGTTGTCCTATTTCTCTTTCAGACGAGTTCAGTCACAAGACGAATTCAAGTGTACATCTCAAGAGTTGATTTCATGTTGATCGAGTAGTGGTCATTTGCAAAAATAGATTTTGAGGACTTTTAATGAAGTTGACTGATTTTCTCAAAAATTGTTCCATTTTTCAAAACTCAGACCATTCTTTGGACCAAAAAGAGAAAAATTTCAGTGCTCATAATTTGGCTCATATGATTTCAAGGTAGAAAATGGAACAAGTGTGCTAATTTACCTCTCATGTTGATCAAAATCACTTTAACAGAAAGAAAAAAAACAAAAAAAAGGAAAAGTGATGAACTAGGGGCACAGTTGAGTTAGGCTTTCTGTCTTTTATCCACACTATCGAGTTCTCGTCACCTTAATCAAGCAATCACCGAAAAATGCACAGTAGTTGTCGCTGACGATGCTTTTCTGTTGGGCGATCGACCGGTGTTACTCTGTTTTGCGTTCATTTTGCTCTGACAAGCACAAAGGGGTGTGTTTTGGGATAGTTTTTGTGTTTTGTGTTTTGATCAGTGATAGGCTCAATATTCGGTTCAGAATTCACTAAAATGCAGCCATTTTCAAGTTTAAAATTCAAAACAAAAGTATTTTTATGTTCAGTGTTGTGCCATTCATGCCATCCAGATTTGTAAAATAAACTTGTTTTATTAATGTCAGGGATCAACCTCGATCAAAGTTGTACAAAAAAAAAAAAAAAAAACAGAGAGAAATATGTATATGTATATATATGTATATGAATGTAATACGTATTTTGTATATCGTTTGTGTGTATGTATAACCTTTCCCCTCTCCGTATGAGATACGGTTAGGTATGTCTGTTGGTTCACCACCTTTGTTCCTTTCACGTGAGACGTGTTAGGATGTTGATTTCTTTTGGTTGAGGACTTTCCTCTCTTGCAGGATCATAAGTTTTTCAAAAAAAAACTGGCTTCGCGTAGCATATAAGTCCAATCTTCAAACCGGCTTCGCGTAGCGTATAAGTCCAATTTTCAAACCGGCTTCGCGTAGCATATAAGTCCAATTATCAAACTGGTTTCGCATAGCGTATAAGTTCAATTATCAAAATCGGTTAACAACAGCAGGTGCGCCTGTCTGTTTACACCACCCCTTCTCCTCTCGCGTGAGACGCGTTAGGATTGCAAATCAATTAAAAACATCAAGTGCGCTTGTTGTTTACACCATCTTTCCTCCTTTCGCGTGAAACGCGTTAGGTTATTGTTTTACTCGGTTAAAAACATCAGGTGCGCCTGATGTTTACACCATCCTTTCTCCTTTCGCGTGAAACGCATTAGGTTGTTGTTTTGCTCGATTAAAAAACATCAGGTGCGCCTGATGTTTACACCATCTTTCCTCCTTTCGCGTGAAATGCGTTAGTTTGTTGTTTTACTCAGTTAAAAACATCAGGTGCACCTGATGTTTACACTATCCTTCCCCCTTTCGCATGAAACGTGTTAGTTTGTTGTCTTACTCGGTTAAAAACATCAGGTGCGCCTGATGTTTACACCATCCTTCCTCCTTTCACGTGAAATGCGTTAGGTTGTTGTTCCACTTGGTTAAAATTGTGTTATGGCACATTTGTATGTGATCTTGTGGCACATTTATATGTAATGAACCCCTTGTTATGTTTCATATCATTTGCGCGAAGCTTGCCTCTCATGTTGTCATCTTCATATCTTTACCATCACTCCATGGCATTGCATTGCATTGCATAATCATGAATTTTCAAACATGGCTTCGCGAAGCGTGTAAGTCTAACTTTCAAACTGCATATGTCATGTTACATGTTGTCCCTGAACTACGCGGGTTTGATTCCTTGCAAAGGGATACGTAGGCAACCCTCGGGTTCAACCACTTGCATTGCATCTTGTTTGTTTGCCCAAGTCTTATGGCCTTGTCAAAAGGGTCGTCTTCGGGCTTTGACATTCACTCACGTCAAGAAATTGACTATGAGCTCTGTCAAAGAGGGGCAACTGTAGACATCCCATTTTGACTGGCCCTAAGATTTGGGCACTTTCTTTTGATTACTCGATGATGAAAATAGGAATATGATATCTCACAAAATTCTCAGTAAAAAGATGGAATGTAAACTTTAATCCCAGTCTTACACCTGTTTTGTCAAATTATTTTAGACACCTTCTCTATTTTCTTTCCCTTTATTATGTATTATATATATATATATATATTATGTTATATAATATTTTATTAAATTTATTCGGTACCGTAGTTTCATCCACGCACCATACTTTTGTATATATATAATATTATATTATATAAGGGTACTATTCCTCCTTTGCGAAAATTCACGACACTCCCATCGTGTGTCTTTTTGTTTTCTGTGCCTTTAGACCCGCTTTGGTCAAATTATGTTGCATATTTGGCCCACTAAAATATATTTTATTAGTCCATGTATTTTAATTTTTACATATTTGTGTGTTTTTATATATTTTTTTGGATATTTGTACATATATTTATGCTAATAATCCCTTTTATATATTATTATATTATAAAGTGCATAGTAATTTTACTGTGCAATGCACAGTAAAATCACTGTGCATCTTTTGAAATCAGCACCTCCACCGTTTCTTCTTTCGTCTTTTTCTTACCATCATTTTCTATAAAAGGGGGAACATCAAAGAAGGATGAAGAGATTTTTGGGCGGGGAGAGATCAGAAACAGAAACTCTGAGAAAATTAGGAGAGAGAAATAAAAAAGAGAAGTAGTGCGAGAATTTTGAGAGAAAAAAAAAAGAATCAGAAAGAGAAGTTGTAATTCCAACTTTTGGACTGAGAATTGAGAACATATTCTCCAAACTTGAGGGTAATTAAAAGAAAGTTTGTGAATCAGAAAATTCATCATTTCCCCGAAAGGTGAGCTTTCATAAACTTTCATTTAGTTTCAAAATCTGATATAATTTGTTTAAGTACTTCATTTATTGTTTTTCATAACTTTTTTTTATCGCTTTAAATGGTCGGTCGAACCACCTAATTTTATTACTTTATCTGCTGTAATTTATTGTTGTATATAAACTGTTGTAATTCTGTTGTAATTTCATAAAATGTTGTAGTGTACTATTTATAAATTGTTGTAATTTTACCACTTTAAATGGTAGGTCAAACCACCTAATTTTACCACTTTATCTGCTGTAATTTACTGTTGTATATAAACTGTTGTAATTTACATAAAATGTTGTAGTTTACTAGTTAAATTGTTGTAATTTTACCACTTTAAATGGTTGGTCGAACTACCTAATTTGTTAAAAGATGTGACCCCACTGGATGAATAGTGATCGGCAGTGAATAGTAACCTCCGGCGGTGAATAGTAACCCCGTCAATGAATAGTACCTCCGGTGATGAATAGTAACTGTGGATGAAAAATGCCCGGTAAGATGAATAACGATCAAAAAAGGTGAATAGTAATTGTCATGGTGAATAGTAACTTCCGGCAGTGAATAGTATCTCGGGATGAATAGTGTTCCTGCAAAATAAGTTTCCCCGGACAGAATGGAGCGGTCTTCCTATGTCAAGCAGAATATTTTCCGACGCACATGAAGTTTCTTTATTTTATTTTTTGTATTTTGAGAGCTTGTGAGGATTTTTTATAGCTTTCTATACTATTTGTTCTCTTCCTCTTCCTTTATTTGGATATGTAATAATTCAAGTGTTGTAATAATTCCCCATCCCCGCTTCTTTCTATCCCATTCTTTTACTTGCTTTCCTTATTTGTACATAAACATCATATTTATTTTTCATCATATTCATGCTTTGCATCTATATTTCATGCATCTTGATTCGGCTAAGTTTGGATTTGTGGATTTAATCAATTCCTATGTGATTATGTGCGCTACCTCATGTTCTTGAGATGATTCACATGTCATATCTTAGAAACCGAATCTTTAGTTGCATCTCATGCGTGAATTGCATTAGGATTTTGTATATAAAATCATGCATGTTTAATAACTTTGTTTTGTAGCTTGTTCGCGGGTCGCCAAACATATAAGTTTTTATGCTTTAGCATCCCGTTTGTGTGTGTTTTTCTTACTATGTGTTTAGCATCATACCATGTGGCTATTTGCTTATGTGATATAACTGTATGAATGCCAGTGGATGGAGGTTGTGTCGCTTAATTTGGAATGATATTGATTTTCGTGTTTGTAAACTCAATTTATTTGGGTTATACATTTTCAAAACTCTTTCAAAACTAAATGAAATCAAGTTATTCCAAAATTGGTGACATAGTCTATACTTGTATGTTTCACATAGTAAATTTTAGGATTTATTAAATAATCAGAACATGAACATATAAAGAAAATAAAAGTCATATCATGGTTTAGTAGAGGCCGATCTTTTGATCGGGTGAGCGGGGGGTGCTCAATTAATGACCTTCCCCCTTCATACCTAAGGTTCCGAACTAAGCATCCTTGGTTACGACGAACAGTGGCCTTGGCACGAGTCATGGGTTTCCTAATTTTCCCAAAATAAATATTAGGTGGGGACTCTAAGATCTGATGACGCAGTCCATTTCTGGCAAAAGGTTTCGCAATAAAATGGTTTTTCTAAAAATTGCCAAATCTGGATTCTCATCTATGTTTCACATTGCACTCGTGAGACTAGATCAAAGAAATTTCGCGAGTTCGAACTGTTTAACGCGCACGGGTACCCCCCGGGCATGTTACACATGGGCGCAATTTACATTATATTTTTTGTTTATGGAAAACATGTACAGCTGATATGTTTTGTTATTAAGTTTTTTTTTTTTTTTTTAGTTTGAATTGTAAATGTTGGTTCGGATAGTATATGTATTTGTTAGATTATACTATATTTATGGATTCTTATTTTCTTTGATATGTACGGTTAATAGTTAAGTTGTGTATATGGTTAAAAATTGAATGCTACAGTTGTGGAGAAATATTTTTATTGAATGGTTGAGAATTGAATGAATGAATGGATGGATGAATAATTTTGTATATGCACAGGTTACAGGTGACAAATAATTGAATGAATAATTGAATGAAATAATTTTGAATGAATAATTGAATGAAATAATTTTGTATATGCACAGGTTACAGGTGAGAAATAATTTTGGATGAATAATTGAATGAATGAATGGTTGTGGAGAAATAATTTTGTTAATGTGGTTCTTATATGAATTCACCTTGTGTAGGTTCTACTTACTACCACAATGATTATGCCTTGCCTACGACCACATTGGCCCTGATAGATAATTGTTTGAAGGGAACGGCCATATGTCAAATTTTAGGGTTTAATGTTAAGGGCTGGTGTGGACGGCTTGTGTTTTCACCATCTCAATGCCTGATATTTCCTGCTCCTAAGCCTTTCTTTTGTTGTAAGTATGACTATACACTTCAGTTAGCTTTTTCTTCACGTCTGGCAACCAAGTTTCAAATTTATTTTGCATTTCTTCTTAGGTGTTGTCCCTGCATTTGATCTCATTTTTGTCCCTCAACATGTCGACACATTTGATGCTGAAGCACGAAACATTGCAATGCCGAGTCTGTTACCTGCTCAATCTAACAAATCATCTTTGCTTACTCCTCCTGGTCAGCCTTTAGGTTCTTCTCTTTCGGGGCCATCAGGTCTCAGCCCTTCTCCCAAAATTTTACAAGGAAACATCATGAGAAATTCAATTGTTGAGGTGTTCAAGCAGGCTGCAGTGCGCCTTCAGGATGATCTTCTCAATGTTTTGAAGTCTAAGGATTTTCATGATCATGAGTCTATGATCCTAGAGGCCTGTTTCATTTTTTGTGCTCTAGATGCTCTATTTGTTGATTCTCAACCCTTTAAAGAACAAGTGGAGGAATTTATGGGTTGTGCAGCATCACTTGCTGAAGTAGAATTGTCTATTAACAATTTTGTGTATAATGATAAAGACTTGTTCCTTTCTTTATGGTTGCACCTCTTATTTATCTTGAGCTCTTTTATTCTGGTTTTTATGTTAAGCAGTGACTTTCAAATCCCTTGTAAGACCAATCCAATCTTTGTAAGACTAATCCAATCCAATCTGATCTCTCATTTCCAATTCCAAATTCAAACTTTTTTTGAATTCTCAGATCATTTTCACTAGGAATTACAAGAGGAAGAGGAAATCAACCTTGAGAAAACATTGCTATATATAGCACATGTAATTTGAAGTCTGATTTAATAGGGTTTTTGTTTTGAGTAGTAGTTGTTGTTAAGGGTAGTTTATATTTTATTGAACTAGTAGGGTTAAGTGTGTTGGATTGAAGAAGTTTTGTTAGGCTGAATAGAGAAAATTAGGGTTAGGGTTTATGATGGAAGATTGATTCATAATGGTGCGGCTGTTGGGATTGACTGGGCAATTTCCCTGTTTGGGGCATTTTGAATATTTTAGTTCGACTTCTAGGTTTTGTTTTCTACTTTATTCACCAATATAGGGTGAAACGGCATTGGCAAAACCGTTTTTGATAGCTCAGTCAAAAAGCTTACCTTAACTGGGGGTCCTCAAATATTGACCTCTACGTAAAGAATTTCAATCTCCATCAGGAAAGAAGAAAGAGTCACCTTCTAATTCCTGGAAGTCCAGTGAAAATGATGACTCTAGTAAGGAATGAGGGGGTTGACAGAAAACTAAACTTGGGGGCTGGACAATAAAGCTCAAAGCCAAGTGGTTAGTCCAATTGGGGGACCACTAAAGTTCAGACAGACGAACTACCACCTTCAACAACACAGAAAATAGAACAGGTAGCTTAGTCAAAAGCTTCCCTTAACTGGGGCTCCTCAAATAGTGACCTGTATGTAAAGAATTTCAATCTCCATCAGGAAAGAAGAAAGAGTCACCTTCCAATTCCTAGAAGTCCAGTCAAAATGATGACTCTAGTAAGGAATGGGGGGGTTGACAGAAAACTAAACTTGGGGTTGACCTGAAGTTTATGAAATCACTACAATTATAAGTACACAAATCCATTCACTGAAGTATTTGTAGAATTACTTGAACTATTCAAAAACAATTGAAATATCTCCCTTCATTGATAAGTCGTGGATAAGCATTACAAATCCATTACAACATAAATAGTTTGGTCATTCATCCAAACAATTTCATTCATTATCATCATCATCTGACATCTCAATATCAGATTCATACATAACATCTATGCTCCAGGCGAAGTACTGGTGTGCATCATCCATTAACCCATCCTCGGCACGCTCATTTGCGGTCTTCATTAGTGAGGACCTTTGCAAACGTTGGGTCATGCGATTAACTTCATCGCGGATACGATGCAATGCCCTTTGCAACAACTGTGGAGTGTCAGTTGGCATACGCATGGCTAACCGGCGAGGAAATTTAATATTAACTTCATGACATAACTCAACGAGAACGTTTGCTTGAGTTATGCGAAATTCCCACTAAGCTCTCATGGTATTGACGGTGGCCCGTGAGTAACGTAAATTTGGATTAAGTGGGTATTGAAATTCATCTCCATCTGCAACCCAATAGCGACCCATTGCTGAATACAGATCAACCACCGTATATCTCATGATGATATCGCTCGAAATAGCTGTAAAACTTTTATTGTGGTATGATGCGATATTTGTACCATATATACACATGGTAGCTATATGTATGAAATTATTGTAAACAACTATGCATCAGAGCTGTCACGTCAACATTTATGACCTGAACAACTATGCATCAACTTGATAGGAGTTGTCACTTCGACTTTTATTTACTACTCAGTGCATATCAGAAGGTTTTAAGCAAAGTTTAAATCCGCTTGAAAATTTAATTTAATTTTTCCGCTTACAAATATAATTCAATTTATTTTGCCTTGACAACATATTTAATTTCATTTTTTACCTTACATATTTCATTTAATTTCATTGGAGAAATTTGACCAATTTAATTTGAAGTTAATTATGTGTTGATTTAAGTCGGTGTTGTTCTTGTTTGTAACACTTTCAAGTTCTGTTCATCGAAAAACCCATTCATTCTAACTCTACTACAAATTAATCTTCAATACATTCTAACTGTATAATATTTCATCTTCAACGTTTATGAATCTATTTGGGGGTGCATAGGGTGGCTTTTTAAACACAAAGGGTCTAATTGTTTTGTTATTTTGTTCTGACACCCCCTCAAAATTTTTATGAATTGCATAATTCACATGGGCACAGTAGGTGTGGTACGATAATAAATTGTAGCTCGGTACAGTGATACGTCCAACATTTCTCAGTGATACTCGCCAGTGACTTGAACAAATGTAATAATTTGGATGCTTTGTTTTTTCCTCAGCTGCTATGTGAATTTGTGCAGCGATGCATATGACTTTGTTCAGTGATGCAGTGATGCATTATCATCACTAGACATCTCTAGTTAACCCCCACTATGATGTCTATAAATAGTGATACCCCCAGTATGATGTTCGTTCAAGTCATAACAAAAGTAATATATCTACAATTACTATTATTATTTGTTGGTTTATTTTATGAACAATGTCTTCAAGAGGTGCAGGAAGTTCACGCTGGCAAAGAAATCTGAAAGTGTGGCTGCTACCTTCATTTACTTATGACTACAAGAGCAAAAAGTACTCGAGTCCGAAGGATTATTATGCTGGTATACGAGCAAAATGGGCGTTCAGGGTAACAGAGCAAGAAGGATTGTTTAATGATCTACGTAACTTTAGGGCACCGATACCTCATCGTCGTTCATTGACCATGGCTAGACGAAATGTGAGTGACTATGAAAAAGCAGTTAGAAGAATTAAGAAGGAGAACAACAGAATGTTGATGCGGAGATGTCGACATTTCATGCTTCAACTAGCCACCAAAATGGCAGAAGCAAGCAACAGAGATTTGACAGTGATTGAGCGAAATAATGTCTTAAACAATGAAAAATATCTCTCTGACTACTACATGTCGGATGAGGAATGAGAAATCAAACACCTTTATCTTTCATATATGTTTGTATGTTGTGTCGTATCTTCGTTACTAGAGTGTAAGACAATGTTGTTGTTCATCTAACGTACAGATGTATTTCAGATTTATATCAGTTCTAATGACGCTGATTTTATATTTTTGTTACGTTTCTTACATTTTTTACAAGTCTAGTTTCTTACATTTCTAGTACCTATCTTTTTCCCAAAAATGTAAAAAACTAGACTTGTAACCAGTTCTAATGACGTTGATTTTATATTTTTCGGATTTATACCGAAAGAGAACAACACTTCCGAAATTACTGTGTAACACCAGTTTACTTGACAGATTTGAATGCACCAGTTTTCTGGACAGATTTGAATGCACCATGATATTCACAAACATTGGTGGCCAAGTACTCCTACCTAACCCAAGTTTCACTCACAAGATCCACCATTCTTTTAAAGTTCATTTCAAAAGTTGAGATTGTAAATGTTTCCCAAAATATTACAAATTAAATATTCAAAAGTTGATTTTAAAATAATTCCAAATGACAACAAAAATTCAAATAGTCATACTTTTCAATGAAATACAAATAGTTGGTCATAACAATGAATGATGCATAGCTAAGTGAAACACAACATTGCCTATATAAGCTTCCTTTTTGATTACAGTGACAACTCATCTCTTATTGATATATGTGGGATTCTCAATTCAGAAAGTGACATGGCAACAGTGAATTCACTGATTTACCTTACAGTGAGCATGCCCTTATTTTGTCGGTATATGCAGATGGATTGTCAAGTCATGTGACTTGGTGCACAGGCTTTGGTTTTCTCAATTTTTTGCTCGATTTTTTGATTACAGTGACAACTCATCTCTTATTGATATATGTGGGATTCTCAATTCAAAAAGTGACATGGCAACAGTGAATTCACTGATTTACCTTACAGTGAGCATGTTCTTACTTTGTCGGTATATGCAGATGGATTGTCAAGTCACGTGACTTGGTACACAGTATTTGCTTTACTCTATTTTTTCATTCTAGTGACAACTCATACCTTGTTCGTATATGTGGGATTGTCATGCAGAGGCATCTTTCTAAAGTCGTTCATAACCAACTATATAAATGACTAAAGGTGAAGATACAACCTTACAACTCATTTCGCCCTACGAAATTATCATTCATTTGTTTTAAAAAATTAGCATGGCTACATGGTTCATGGGAGGGAGTGGGAATCGCAGAGGTGGTAGGAACTTGCAAAAGGGTGACAGTTCACGACGAGGAGGGGGAAGGGGAAGTGGCGATGCTGAAGATGAAACACCATTTCCTTTGTTAGATGCCTCTTGTGCTTATCATGATAGGCTTGGGAAGCGACATTTTGTCATGCCCAAGTACTATCGAGATCCATGTGGTTTGGTGGAGGAACTATTAGATAATCAAACAGGATATGGTTTAGCAAACGCTGGACTTCTGAAGTGGCCCGCACTATTTATAGAGCGAGTGCAAATGGAAAGATTATGTCGGGAAAATCGACTGAAGCTGCCAAAAGCACGTTCTGTTGAGATCCAAAAGGAAGATCCTGATAATGTTGATCGACTATGTGAAAGACTACAACATGAGATTTCTCAAATGCGCCATAGGTTAGCCCGCGATATGCAGCTACACATAGTTAAGAAGGATGCCCAGAAGAACAGAACAGAACCAAATGTTGCGGCTATCAAGGGTATCATGGGGAATCCTGAACTTGTCTCCGACGCTGAGCTTTCGGATTATTCAGACTCCGAGCCACCTGCCGATTTAAGCGCGAATTAGGTGTTAATGTCTACACTTCGGCAATATAACAACTTGCATTAATATGTAATGTCTGTGTTAGACTAAGTGTTTAATTAATGAGTTTGTCAGATTGTCTGCTTAATATTTGTCTGTCTAACTGTTATGTTTATGTATTGTGTGTTCAGTTCAGGGTGTCTAGGATGTATGTATTGTGTGTTCAGTTCATGGTATCTAGGATGTATGTATTGTGTGTTCAGTTCATGGTGTCCAGGATGTATTTTTGTGGGAGACCTATGTCTGTACTACCTATGTAACTGAAAACTATTACATTTGCAACTTCAGTTATGTTGTTTTCATGCATGTATGAGTATTTAGTAAATTAGTGACTTCTTATATTATGTATTACTTATTACAAAAATGTTGACAAAATTTATTTGTGGAGAAATACATATTCTCTTAACTTGTTCATCTTCTCAATCGTGAGAACCCAATAATTTAACCATTATTCATTGAATATAACAAATAACGTTCTCATTCTTACAAAAAACTACACTACCAATAGCGCTTTCTTAATTTAGAAAAAAAATTATGTTAAAAGCGTGGTTTTCAACCACGCTTTCTTAATTAAAAGCGTGATTTCTACTAGCGCTTTCAATGTTCATCAAATTTTCGGCCCCAAATAGTTAAAGCGTGTTTTGTAATAGCGCTTTAGCCTAGTTTGGGAATTCCGCCCAAACTAGGCCTAGTTTGGGAATTAAGATGATAATTTGGCTTAATATGGGAAAAGCCCCGAAATATAGTGCACATTAAAAAAATAAATAAATATTTAAAACATAAAATATTTATTCACACTCCAGGATGGGTTTTGTAAACACTTTGAAATTTTGGAAATTTTTGAAAAGTGATTTTGGAATTTTTTTTTTTCAAAACATTTGAACTACAACAAATTTTTAAAAAATTTCTCAAAAATTATATATTGAGATACAAACCAAACAAGCCCTAAGTTTCAGTTTTCTGAATTAAGTTTTTGAAAACTGAGTTTTTTGTTTTTAGTGAATATTTTTTAAATTTTTAGCATTTTTTTTTTTTACTTTTTTAGATGCATTTTACTTAGATGTATTTAAAAAGTAAAATATTTGTAAAAAAATATTTTCAAAAATTAATAAATACACAAAAATATGAAAAATGTAATGAATTTTCGTTTTTTTTTTTTTTTTGTTTGTATTTTTGGTATTTAGTGTATTTATGGTAGGTATGTTTTAAAAACTTAAAATATTAAAAAATTCAACAAAAACAAAAAAATACGAAAAATAAGAAAATAGAATTTTCCAAAAAATGTTTTAGAAAACTCAAAGCAAGCATTACGTTTTAATTTTAATTTTTATTTGTGCTGTCATTTTCTAAAGAAACCCATCTTTGAATGCATTGAAATTGCTGCTCTCTTACTCATCTTTTCATTCCCAAGTCCAACCTTCCCACATGAGAAAAAATAATTAAAAAAAAAAATTTCGAAAACCATTTTTTATTAAAAATATTTGTGGTCAAAAAATATTTAAGTTGAAAATATAAATTAAAAAAAATTAAAAATTAATGTAAAACCAGTTTTAGCAAAACCGTTTTCTAAAACGACTTTTCTAAAACCGTTTTTTATTAAAAAATATTTTTGGGCATAAAATATTTATTTTAAAAAAATTAATGTAAAAACGGCTTTTCTAAAACCTGTTTTTATTAAAAAAAAAATTTTGAACAAAAAATATTTATGTTGAAAATATAAATTAAAAAAAATTAATGTAAAAACGGTTTTACCAAAACCGTTTTTAATTAATTCAGAATTAATTAAAAATTAAGTAAAATCGGCTTTTCTAAAGCCGTTTTCTGTGTCCAAAATAATTATTATTTTAATCACAAAATACGGTTTTTGAAAAACCGTTTTCTGGAAAACGGCATTAGCAAAGCCGTTTTACCCTATAATGGGAATAAAGTTAAAAACACACCCTAAAGTGGGACTAAAATGTTCAAAACGCCACAATCAAGGGAAAACGCCAATTTAACCTGATATCCACTGGCATAATTGCCAAGTTTCAATCTTGACTAACCAACAACTCGAACGCGTTCACACAATAAAACAACTTTGGAACCATGAGAAGATGATGTATAACCATGAGGGGAGATGGAGTGACATCAATAACTGGATTTTCCAAATCAATGCCTGCATTATTAACATTTAGAGGTGATTAATTATCAAAAAGAAATATATTACCAACAAAAAAAGGGAATATTGGAAGTAAATAGCAAAAACTGAGATAGAAAAGAAATGACGTGTTCTAGGAATTCGATGATAGACATCATGTTACACATCCCTTAAATTAGTATTTCCCATACCACATTACTCGAATGAACCACAAATTCAACCTTTGAATTGACATATTCTCAAAATGTCATATTCTAGTTGGACAAGCCCAACCACTCATATAAAAGTTAATTATGTTGTTGTTGACCTAATAAAAACTCTAATTCTATTAACAACTGTGAAATCTCCAAGTTACAAAACTTGGGAGATCCCATGTAAATGAAACTCCTTTATCTACATAAAGCACAGTTAATATAACCATGAGGTTAAAACATTCATCTCATGAATCACGTCCATTATATATGAAAACCTACGAAGCACATGCACTCCATCTCGCCTAACGTATTAGTGTCCAACACATCTAGGACATCGACAAGTTCGAACACGTGGCACACACATGTCAGACATGCCCTCTCTTCTATCCCACTTTTGTTCACTTCTTTTAGTTGCTGGACACACCTCTGACACTCTCCGAACACTTCTCGAATACGATGATGGCCAAAAATAAAATAAAATAATCATTAATTTTGTTCATGCTACCTGTAGGAACTCTAGATCTGTGATTCATAGAGAATGTGATGAAGGAAGAAGTCACACAAGAGACAATAACAGTATAAGAATAAGCATACTGTAGACATCCCATTTTTGACTGCCCTTAAGACTTGGGCGCCATTGATTGATCACTCGATGATGAGTTGTGCTGTGTAAACGTTCAATTTCTTCAGCAAGAAGAGTTCTAAATCCTAACCTTACACCCCATTTTGGACCAAAACTTTTTTGACCAAAATTATTTTACACCTTAAAACCCTCTCTTTCAAAATATTTTTGAAAATGTTTCTACAATGTTTCGAGGCTCGCATTTCATTAAAAATTACACTTTTCGGTAAACTGAGTAAGGACAAAGTGGAAATAAATGGAAGAGATGTGAACACTTTCAAAAATCTTTTAAACCTCTTATTTATAGGGTTGGAGTTGAAGAAAATTAGAGGAGAGGGAAAAAAACTAGTTGGGGAAGAAGTTGGGCTTGAAACCATTAAGAGAGAACTTGGCAACCTCACTAAATCAGGCCTATCCTTTTGTACACTTGGACTTTAGTTGTGAGGTCACCACCATTGGAAAGGGGACTTCCGGGGCTACATATTTTAGACTCAAGAATCTCCTAAAGCCAAGTCCGGATGAGGGAGATATGGTTGTTTGAAGTCAGTCATCAATCCGATTAAGACAAAACTGAGCAACCTTCACTAAAATAAGCATGTCTCTTTGCACACTTAGAATTTAGATGTGAGGCTACCACCATTGGAAAGTAAACTTCCAGGGCTTCAATTTAGACTAAAGAATGACCTGAAAAGGAGTCCGAATGAAAGAGAAATGCCCAATTGAAGTCGGGCCTGGAAGTATATTTTTTATGGCCGACCGGCCACCATTGATGGCCGATAATGCATACTTTTGGCCGGTCGGCCACTGGTGAAAAACCTAGATATTTTTGGCCAGCTGTCCCCCAAATGCTCCAGCTGTCCCAATTCAGATATTTTCGACTAAGGGACTATTTTCTCTATATATACTTGACATTCTCTCTTGGTTTTAAAGTTTAGAAATATTTTAGGAGGGTTAGAATTTTTTGGAGCAAAAATTTCTCTCTCTCTACATTTCTCTCTCTCTCTCTCTCTCTCTCTCTCTCTCTCTCTTGCAAATTTGTGCACATTAGCCTACATACACTACACTTTTGCCTACGTCTCCTTAACCAAAGTTGATCACCATTGGACTGAGGTTCCTTGAAGCCTTCTTGGAGCTCTTGAAGTTGGTTTTGGCTTGAATTATTGCCTAGGATTGATCTTTGCTTCACGAGGTATAACACTTACCTTTTTAACTTGCTTTGCATACTTGTTTTTCTATCTTTTTCCCACTGGTTTTGGGTTGTTTTGGGGCTGTAAAAAAAAACTCTATTTTGCGGGCTGAAATTGGTGGTTTTAGGCCATTTAAGGTTAAGAGGTGGCTCACCCTTCTTTATTCCTTGTTTCCCACTTTCAAACTATCTTTTTTTAGACTTTTGAACATTGAATTTCAAAGTAATTTCAGTGGTGAAAATAATGTTTTGAAGTCCAAATTTGGAGGGGTTAGCCTCCCTTCCTTGTGCTTTTTTTGCTATCCTAGTCAACTCTATGTTTTAGCTTATTTTTCTAGCCATTTATATCTTAATTCCAGCATGTTTTATGCTCTATTTTAAACTGTTTTGCCTTTATTTTTAGCTGGTTGTTGTATTTGAGTCTTGTATTGTATGCTTGTAATGTAAGTGTCCTCACAAGCTTGGTGTTTTTGGCCTTTAGGCACCATTTGTTTGAGTTGATTGCATGTTTTAAGTGTTTTTCTCACTTAATTTCAGCAAGCATAATCTCTGCAACCTCCCTCATTTCTTGACTCTTTGTTTGCTTTGAGGGTTGTTTGAACCTTAGGATTGTTTAAGCTTGAGATTGAGGTTCATGCTTAATGGTTTAATCCTCTTTAGGGGATTCATTATCAACGGAATGACACTTCTCTCTTGCCTTAAACTGCCCCTTGTTTGACACTTCCTTCTCTTTTAGAGGACTTCTCACCAATGGACTTAATTGGTTAAAGAATGGAAGGGTAATTAAAATGAGTAAACAAATGTTGAAACTAAAATTGTGCGAAGATAACAATTTGATTGTTTGGACATTAATTGAACACAAGGAAAATTGGGGCATTTCATATTCAAAGTGATAAAATGTGCCAAGTTTCCTAGGTCTCCATTATCCTTGATCATGCATGATAGGGTGAAGGTTGTGGGTCTTGTTTATGCATTCAATAATATTGCACACTTTGGTTCATGAGCCATCATGCAACGAAATTGCTTCAGTTGATGGTTTGAAGACCAAGATTTGTCTCCCTTTGATTTTTCCATGAAAAGGGGAATGAATTATGCAAGCAAACCCTTGAGCAATACACTATCCTACTCTGTTTTCTATCTGTTGCAGCAAGGGAGTCCAGTCAGTAGTGGCCGATCGACCATCATCAGTGGCTGACCAGCCCCTTGTCGGCCACCAATGCAAATTCAACAGTGTACTTCTGAGATAGAATAGAATTGATCTGGAAAAGGAAATCAGTGCAAGTGTCCTATTGAGTAACAGAGGCATGCACTAGCAGAACAATGGCTTTTCGGGTCGAAACTGCGTTCATGCATGAGTTCTTCATCGATCCTTGGAATCCGCATTGTAATAGATTAATTTTATGCTCAACTAGTGGCTTTTGTAGTTAGTTAGAATAGCTAATTTGTAGTGTATTGTAATTATAATTAGTTAGCTAGAATAGTTAATTAATTCGGTTTGTAATAATTAGTTAACTAGCATAGTTAGGTAATTAGTTCAATTTGTTGTAATAATTAGTTAATTAGTTTAGCGAATTTAATTTGTGTTGTAATAATTAGCTTAGTTTAGCCTACTTAGCTAGCTAGTTAGTTTATTTGGACTCTCCTTCGTGAGAGCGCAATGTAATAATGTGTATGTCTTCCAACTCTATGTCTTTCTCCCTTTTATTTATCAGCTTATGATGGTTAGATTAGGGACATCATGTTTCAATTAGCATATTGCATGCTTGCATCCATTCATTTGTATTGCATGCACCGAGGCTCGGCTCATCATTCTAACTGCATTGTCATTTCAATACTTCTTTGAATACGTGCTTAAAACACGTGTTATCAAATCGATTCATATGCCATGCTTATTAGCTGAGCCTATTTAAATTGCATATTGCATATAGCGACCCCGGTCTTTTCCCATTTGATTAGTGTATCCGGACTTATGTTCCGTAGATTCCGTTGTTATCAGATTGTTGTTGTCATCCTTTAATTCTATCTGATTGAGTTTAGGATGTGTTTGGCGTGTTTCGAACAGGTGGGTTGAATCTGAGTCAAGATGTTTGTCGCTCAGTTTTTAGCCTTTCCGCTCGAGCGGACATTTCTGCGCTCGAGCGGAGTTTACACCCTTCCAGCATTTTTTTTGGTTCCTGCAAAACTTCTGCAGGTGAGAATTCTACGCTCGAGCGGGCATATTTGCGCTCGAGCGGACATTGTTTTTGTTCTTTACGCTCGAGCGGTGTGTTGTACGCTCGAGCGGACCTGTCCAGTATTTAAAGGCAGCAGCGGGATTTTTAGGGCAGTTTCTCATTCTTTTTGATCCCAAACCCTAAAGCCCGACTTTTCTTCTTCTCTAAACACCTTTTCTCCTAGGTTTGATCTAGTTAGGGTGTGTTTCTACCCTAGTTCTTTTACAAATAAGATAGAGGAGAGTGAGGGCTTTCATTTAATCTGATCAATTGTTGATTTGGAGCACTTTGGAGTTTCGAGCATTTTCTTCATCTTCTCCTTTTGGGTTCTTCCTTCGAGGTAGGGATTTCCTACTCCATTTATACGCTTTAATCCTAAGTGTTGGTATTTTGGTACATGGGGGTAGTTTGGTAATTTTGGAAGAAACCTTAGGGTTTTGGTTTAGATTAATTCGTGTAATTAATTTAAAAGAAACAAAGTGGAATTTGGTTTAATTCATGGGATTGGGTAGCTAAATATTTACCTTTGGAAATGTTGAATTTATATTCATTGATGTATTTATTTCTCGCTTAGAAATAACTGTTTTGGGCTATCGGTGGAGGATAGCCATTGATTGTTGTAGACCTTGCATGCGGCTTAGGTATAACTGGAATTGGGTCAATTGTTTGACCATTGAGTTAATACAGAACATTTGTGTATTAATTATGTGTTGTATATGACAATTGCGTGTTTCATTGCATATGCATGTTGTTTGGAGAAGATAGGGGATGAACTCCACGGTTTAGGGGAAGATAGGGGATGGACCTCTAAACCGGATTTATTGGGAGGAGATAGGGGATGGACTCCAGTGGCATCACTCTTATGTGTGCTTAATGATTAATAGGCATATGTCTATTTATTGTTGATATGATACATCACTAAAATGTGTATCAGTAGGGAAGTATGGAAGTGAATTGATTATGATTGATACAATACCAACATGTGTATTTGTTATGATTAGGTCTAACTTGAATTGTTATTCCTGTTGAATTGGAAGTAATGGTAATAAAAGATGAAACCCTGTTGAGTTATTTGGCCAGGTTCTGAGCCATAAGTGGAAAGTGAAATGTGCCATAGACAATGAGTCATAGGCAATATAGACATTCGTGTCATGAATCTTGTAATTTGATTATAGTGTGTTAACCATGTATCAGATGCTAATACTTTAGTTAATTCTTATGCTTGGTTTAGTATTTCTTTGCTGGGCTGTGGCTCACCCTTTATGGGAACTTTTTTTTCAGGTTCAGGTGGTTCACTCCCTCCAAGGACTTAGCTTGTGAGGAATTGAATTGGAAGATTTGCTTATTCATTTTTATTTGTTTATTTGAACAATGTAATCTTTCAAGCCTAGGGCTTTATCTGTTTTGAGTTAGAACTCAGTGAATTTGTGTCCAAGTGTTGGCTTGGCAAGATGTAAGCCCGTAGGGCATTTATTTTGATGTTTATTTCATATTACTCTGATGATTTAGATAAGATAATGGTTTTCTTTTAATAATGCATGCTGTGTTTTATGTTTAATGGGTTTATATTTGAGGGCGTTACAACTTGGTATCAGAGCGTACCGGGTTTGAATACTTTGGGTACGTGGGAAGTGATTAGTATCACAATGGGTTCGTCTCGTTTGATAGAGACTTAGTGTAATAATTACATGATTATATGATAACATGTTTATGTGACTATGTGGGTATGGAATGTAGTTCCTTGGATGTTGATCGGATCCTTGAGTCTTTGAAAGTCTTGTTGGAAAGGCACTTGATCAATGTTGTTTCCAACCGGAACTTTAGGGACGCCTCGGGACTATCACTATCCAGGAATGAAATTCGTAGGTGCTTATGTGATTATGTGCTTACGTGGTGTGATTTATTGTTGTTCAATACATTAGGACGTGAGTGTTTAGTTTCGGCACATTTATTAAGGTGCTAATGTTTTTGTTTCCTTTAATAGGATGTCAGGACGAGGACGAGGTCGCGGTAGGCGCGGTAGGCAGGTTAGGCAGGAAGTGCCTATACCGGAGGAAATTCCGGCAGTTCAGGAGGGTGTTGGCCAGGCCAATGTGGCCGAGCCAGTAGGACAGCAGTTTATGGGCACTTTGGCCCAAGAGATAGCAGGGGCATTTCAGGCGTCAGTGGATATTCTGAGGGCTGCGAATCCAGCCCAGGTAGTTCCAGCCCCGGTAGTTGCTGCAGAAGCAGGGCCTTCTTTTCTGAAGAGGGAGTTTTTCCGGTCTCAACCGGACGTGTTTGTAGGTGATCCTAGTGAGCCGCTTAAGGCAGACGAATGGCTCGAACAGACAACGAAAACGTTTGAGATGCTTGGCATCGAAGACGAGGGGTTGAAGGTGACCTTGGCATCTTTCCAGCTGAAAGGGGATGCGGGTCAGTGGTGGAAGTTCACCAAGGGTCGTATTGGAGGTACTTGGAAGGAGTTTGTTGATGCTTTTCAGGTGAAGTACCTGTCTCCAGCTGTTCAGGAGAAGTTGAGAGATCAGTTTTGCCATCTTGAGCAGAACAGTTTGTCAGTGGCTGAGTTCGAGGCCTCATTTACTAGTTTGTCCAGGTTTGCACCTGAGTTAGTGGCGACTGAGGAACGCCGTTGCATAGAGTTCGAGAAGAAGTTGAGGCGCGGCCTCAAATTGAGAGTTATGCCAACTATGATTAGGGATTTTGGGCGTTTGGTTGATGCAGCAGCCCATACTGAGATCGCGATGCGGGAGGAGGAGGAAAGGCAGAAAGGCTCCAAGAGGAGTCAGGACGGTCAGGGTGATGGCAGGAGGCAGAGAGGTTTCACTCCTCAGCAGCCTCAGAGTAGTTTTTCTAGATCCATTTTTCCAGTGCCGAGTGCTAGTTCTGGGAAGGGTAGTCAGGGAGACGTTACCTGTTTCAAGTGTGGCCAGTTGGGTCACAAGTCTCCAGTTTGTCCTCAGAGGGGAGGAGTTCAGAGAGCAGCATCTTCTTCGGCTCGATCTCAGAGCCAGAGTCAGAGTAGAGGTCAGCCACTATCGTGTTTTCAGTGCGGTCAGCCAGGGCACATGAAGAGGTTTTGCCCACAGTTGGGTGGCACATCTGGTGCTACTGGTTCGAGGCAGACTCAGAGTCAGCTGCCTGCTCAGTCAGTTCAGGCCTCGAGGGCCAATCAGGGGGCTTCTTCGTCCCAGTCCGTGCAGCAGTCCACTGCTCCGAGGGGTGAGCAGGTTGATCAGAGGACATCTGGGCGCGTGTATGCTGTTACCGCGCAGGATCTTGTACCGGCTCCGTCTGTAGTGAGAGGTACCTTCTTGTTTTGCAATTCAGTTGCTAGTGTTTTGATCGATACGGGTGCATCTCATTCCTTTGTGTCTGCTGCATTTGCATCTATTTTGGAGTTGGAGCTAGCCCAGTTGGCATCTCCTATTTGTGTAGTGTCGCCTCTTGGGGGTGAGTTGATTTTGAAACAAGGTGTTAGGGGTTGTGATATAGAGGTCGATGATCATAGAATCCCTTTCTCTTTTGTAGTTATGCCCATGAAGGGCTTTGATGTTATTTTGGGTATGGACTGGTTGTCGTCATACCGGGCATTTATTGATTGCTACCGTCAGAGAGTCACTTGTTGTACAGTTAGCGGAGAACGTTTCCATTTTCTGGGGGACAGGGTTGGTAGTGTTTTGCCACCAGGGTACGATTCACGAGGGCGAAGTGAGCTTAGTGGTCTACTTGCTAGCTTTGAGAGTAGTGAGTGTGATGAGACCCAGATTGTGTTACCGAGGGTGGTTTGTGAGTACCCGGACGTCTTCCCCGAGGATCTTGTTGGTTTGCCACCTCATCGAGAGATTGAGTTCTCTATTGATTTAGTGCCCGGCACGGCACCGATTTCTATGGCACCTTACCGTTTCGCCCCAGCTGAGTTAGTTGAGTTGAAGGTTCAACTCCAGGAGTTGTTGGATAAGGGCTATATCCGTCCTAGTGTTTCACCTTGGGGAGCACCGGCCCTCTTTGCTAAGAAGAAAGGTGGTGCTTTGAGGTTGTGTATAGATTACCGCAAGTTGAATCGGGCTACAGTTAAGAATAAGTATCCTATGCCCCGTATTGATGATTTGTTTGACCAGCTGAAGGGTTCCCGTTGTTTCTCTAAGATAGATTTGAGATCGGGTTATCACCAGTTGAGAGTCAGGGAGGAGGATATTCCAAAGACGGCATTCCGTACGCGGTATGGCCACTATGAGTTTCTGGTGATGTCGTTTGGGCTCACCAATGCACCGGCAGTGTTTATGGATTTGATGAACCGGATTTTCCGGGAATTCTTAGATCGTTTTGTGGTCGTCTTCGTGGACGACATTCTGATTTATTCACCTTCACAGGAGGAGCACGAAGAGCACTTGAGAGTGGTGCTAGAGTTACTTAGAGCCCATAAGCTTTATGCTAAGTTTGGAAAGTGTGAGTTTTGGCTAGAAGAGGTGAAGTTCTTAGGCCATGTAGTTTCTGGGGAAGGAGTGTCTGTTGATACATCCAAGACTGAGGCAGTGCAAGATTGGGCACAGCCTAAGAGTGTGTTTGAGATCCGCAGTTTTCTGGGATTAGCTGGGTATTACCGTCGGTTTGTGAAGGATTTCTCCAGGTTAGCTTCACCGTTGACTAGGCTGACTCGGAAGGGAGTCAAATTTGTATGGAGTGAGACTTGTGAAAAGTCGTTTCAGGAGTTGAAGGTTAGATTGACCACCGCTCCGGTTTTGATTATCCCGGAGAGAGGGTTGGGTTATGCAGTCTATTGTGATGCCTCACGAGAGGGTCTGGGTTGTGTGTTGATGCAAGAGGGGAAAGTGGTTGCCTATGGCTCACGTCAGTTAAAAATTCATGAGAAGAATTACCCTACGCATGATTTAGAATTAGCAGCTGTGATATTTGCCTTGAAGATTTGGAGGCATTATCTTTATGGTGAGAAGTTCGAGGTATTCTCGGATCATAAGAGTCTGAAATATCTGTTTACACAGAAAGACTTGAATTTGAGGCAGAGGAGGTGGATGGAGTTCATTGAGGATTATGACTTCGAGTTGCACTATCATCCGGGGAAGGCCAATGTTGTGGCTGATGCCCTTAGCAGGAAATCTGTTGGTGACTTAGCTAGTATAGCCATCCGGGAGTGGGAGATGTTGGGTGCAGTTGGGGAATTTGATTTGCATCTGGGTGAATCCGTTGAGGCTGCGGCCTTGTTTTCTGTTGTCGCACAGCCTACACTGGTGACTCGAGTGTTAGAGGCTCAGAGGGGTGATCTTGAGGTAGAATCTCTTCGAGAGAAGATTTCTAATGGGAAGGTCGAGAAGGGTTTAGTGGTGTATCCCGACCTGAGTGTGAGATACCGAGACCGTCTGTTTGTGCCGGAGTCTTGTCGAGAGGAGGTACTCCGAGAGTTCCATCATTCGCGCCTTGTGGTGCATCCGGGAGGTACTAAGATGTATCAGGATTTGGGTCGCCAGTTTTGGTGGCGGGGTATGAAGAGAGATGTGGCAGCCTTCGTATCTAGGTGCCTTACTTGTCAGCAAGTGAAGGCCGAGCATCAGAGGCCAGCGGGTTTGTTGCAACCCTTGCCTATCGCCGAGTGGAAGTGGGAGCATGTCACTATGGACTTCGTCGTGGGTCTTCCGAGGACTCAGCGGGGTAGTGATGCCATTTGGGTGGTGGTAGATCGATTGACGAAGTCAGCGCACTTCATTCCTATGCGCGTTAGAGATTCAGTAGATCATCTTGCTGAGTTGTATGTTCGGGACATAGTGAGGTTGCACGGGGTTCCAGTGACGATCGTCTCAGATAGAGATCCTCGTTTTACTGCCAGGTTGTGGCAGAGTTTGCAGAGTGCTTTAGGCACTAAGTTGACTTTTAGTACGGCTTATCATCCTCAGACTGACGGGCAGTCCGAGCGTACTATTCAGATCCTTGAGGATATGCTTCGGGGTTGTGTTCTCGACTTTAGTGGGTCGTGGGAGAGGCACTTGCCATTAGTGGAGTTTGCCTACAACAATAGCTTTCAGTCTAGTATCGGTATGGCACCGTTTGAGGCCTTGTATGGCCGACCGTGTAGATCTCCAGTTTGTTGGGCCGAGGTGGGTGATGCACCTTTGTTGGGTCCGGAGTTGGTGAGAGAAACGACGGAGAAGGTCGAGCTTATCCGTAGGAGGCTGGTTACAGCACAGAGTCGTCAGAAATCTTATGCCGACCGTAGGAGGAGACCTTTGGTGTTTGAGGTAGGTGATCATGTCTTTCTGAAAATATCACCTAGGCGAGGTTTGATGAGGTTTGGAAAGAGCGGGAAGTTGTCCCCTCGATTTATTGGTCCCTTTGAGATCCTTGAGAGGATTGGCGAGGCTGCTTATCGTTTAGCTTTGCCACCGCAGTTATCCGGAGTTCATGACGTGTTTCATGTGAGTATGCTTCGGAAGTATGAGCCGGATCCATCGCATGTGTTGGATTGGACCGATTTAGTTGTTGATGAGGATGTCTCATATGAGGAGAGACCGGTTCAAGTCTTGGATAGGCGGGATCAAGTTTTGCGTGGCAAAACCATCCCTTTGGTGAAAGTTTTGTGGAAGCATCACGGAGTGGAGGAGGCCACTTGGGAACGTGAGTTGGAAGTCCGTGAGAAATATCCGGAATTGTTTACTGATTTATAATCTTGTATTTAGATTATGTAATATTGTTGAACTTAAGAGTTTTATATATGTCTTAAGTTAGGAAAACATTGAGAATGTTTTGGTTTGTGGAATTATTTAAAACTTGCCATATTTTGGAAGTTTATTGGAACATTGCATATGTTGGTTTGTTATTGGATATCATGGAATTAACTATGATATGAAAACGAGAATCTTGTATTTCAAAAATATTGAACTTGAAAGGAAATTGCATACTGCTAATGCAGGTTGAAAGATATACTGTTTTTACATATTGTGAGATGCCTCTTGATAAAGAGATGAAGTGACCGGTATTGGGTCAAGTTGTTTATTGCCGTGTTTTATATCATTGGGAATTGGGAAAACTCATTTTTTTACAAACCTATGCTTAATTTCGGGGACGAAATTCTTTTAAGGGGGGGAGGTTATAGCGACCCTCGGTCTTTTCCCATTTGATTAGTGTATCCGGACTTATGTTCCGTAGATTCCGTTGTTATCAGATTGTTGTTGTCATCCTTTAATTCTATCTGATTGAGTTTAGGATGTGTTTGGCGTGTTTCGAACAGGTGGGTTGAATCTGAGTCAAGATGTTTGTCGCTCAGTTTTTAGCCTTTCCGCTCGAGCGGACATTTCTGCGCTCGAGCGGAGTTTACACCCTTCCAGCATTTTTTTGGTTCCTGCAAAACTTCTACAGGTGAGAATTCTACGCTCGAGCGGGCATATTTGCGCTCGAGCGGACATTGTTTTTGTTCTTTACGCTCGAGCGGTGTGTTGTACGCTCGAGCGGACCTGTCCAGTATTTAAAGGCAGCAGCGGGATTTTTAGGGCAGTTTCTCATTCTTTTTGATCCCAAACCCTAAAGCCCGACTTTTCTTCTTCTCTAAACACCTTTTCTCCTAGGTTTGATCTAGTTAGGGTGTGTTTCTACCCTAGTTCTTTTACAAATAAGATAGAGGAGAGTGAGGGCTTTCATTTAATCTGATCAATTGTTGATTTGGAGCACTTTGGAGTTTCGAGCATTTTCTTCATCTTCTCCTTTTGGGTTCTTCCTTCGAGGTAGGGATTTCCTACTCCATTTATACGCTTTAATCCTAAGTGTTGGTATTTTGGTACATGGGGGTAGTTTGGTAATTTTGGAAGAAACCTTAGGGTTTTGGTTTAGATTAATTCGTGTAATTAATTTAAAAGAAACAAAGTGGAATTTGGTTTAATTCATGGGATTGGGTAGCTAAATATTTACCTTTGGAAATGTTGAATTTATATTCATTGATGTATTTATTTCTCGCTTAGAAATAACTGTTTTGGGCTATCGGTGGAGGATAGCCATTGATTGTTGTAGACCTTGCATGCGGCTTAGGTATAACTGGAATTGGGTCAATTGTTTGACCGTTGAGTTAATACAGAACATTTGTGTATTAATTATGTGTTGTATATGACAATTGCGTGTTTCATTGCATATGCATGTTGTTTGGAGAAGATAGGGGATGAACTCCACGGTTTAGGGGAAGATAGGGGATGGACCTCTAAACCGGATTTATTGGGAGGAGATAGGGGATGGACTCCAGTGGCATCACTCTTATGTGTGCTTAATGATTAATAGGCATATGTCTATTTATTGTTGATATGATACATCACTAAAATGTGTATCAGTAGGGAAGTATGGAAGTGAATTGATTATGATTGATACAATACCAACATGTGTATTTGTTATGATTAGGTCTAACTTGAATTGTTATTCCTGTTGAATTGGAAGTAATGGTAATAAAAGATGAAACCCTGTTGAGTTATTTAGCCAGGTTCTGAGCCATAAGTGGAAAGTGAAATGTGCCATAGACAATGAGTCATAGGCAATATAGACATTCGTGTCATGAATCTTGTAATTTGATTATAGTGTGTTAACCATGTATCAGATGCTAATACTTTAGTTAATTCTTATGCTTGGTTTAGTATTTCTTTGCTGGGCTGTGGCTCACCCTTTATGGGAACTTTTTTTTTCAGGTTCAGGTGGTTCACTCCCTCCAAGGACTTAGCTTGTGAGGAATTGAATTGGAAGATTTGCTTATTCATTTTTATTTGTTTATTTGAACAATGTAATCTTTTAAGCCTAGGGCTTTATCTGTTTTGAGTTAGAACTCAGTGAATTTGTGTCCAAGTGTTGGCTTGGCAAGATGTAAGCCCGTAGGGCATTTATTTTGATGTTTATTTCATATTACTCTGATGATTTAGATAAGATAATGGTTTTCTTTTAATAATGCATGCTGTGTTTTATGTTTAATGGGTTTATATTTTGAGGGCGTTACATTGCATATGTTGCATTAGTCATCTTGTATAAGTTAGGAATCATGCTTTTTTTTTTCTAACTCTTTTGTTCATTTTGGCTGGGAGTACTAGGTGAGTTTTTAGTGCTTTAGCATACTTGTATGAGTGTAAGTGATTGCCATGACTAACATGCTTTCCATGAGGCTAAGTGCTTACTTGTTAAACTATTTGAGTGCCTGTGAATGAAAGCTTGTTGCTTGAATTGGAATGATTCAATGAATGTACGTTTAAGCCCACTTTGTCAAGTGGCAAATTCACAAACTTTAAGCCCACTTTGTTAAGTGGCAAAATCAAACTCTTTTCGAAAAACAAACATGACTTGAAATGTTCCAATTCGGGCAAACTAGTCTATACCTTGTGTGCGCACATCACATAGTAAATGCTAGCCTAATAAACTGGAACAAAAACATATAATGTTGATAAAAATCATATCATGATTAGTAGAGGCCGATCTTTGATCGGGCGAGTGGGGTGCTCAATTCATGACCTTCCCCACTCGTACCTAAGTTTCCAAACCGAGACAATCTTAGTGATGACGGACACGTGGCCTTTGGCACGAGTCATGGGTTTTCTAAATTTTTCCAAAATAAAATATTTAGATGGCAACTCTGTATCTAGCAAAGTAGTCAATTTTTGGCAATTTGATTCAAAATCGATTTTCCAAAAGATTTGTCGGATTTGGACTCTTTGGTGTTTATCAATTTCACATTGCACTTGTGAGATTAGATTCAGAATTGTAGGAGTCTGAACTACAGGGCTTATTTCGAGTTTCCGAAAGGGGGGGCGAAAAAGTCGAGCTACACATACTTACCTGGTTCTATTTCGTCTTCTTCGACAGAGGCATCCTGGGTTCAGATTCATTTTTATTTTTTTCCACTTAATGGGATGGGCTCTCTTTTTGTTGGTCTATTGTACATTGTTATGGGCTTTATGGGTGTTTCATTCTAAATTGCCACAGACCCAATTCATTGTGCATGGCTTTCTGCTTGGACTACGTCAAGCAGGTTTAAAAATCAAGCTCATCATATCCAAGCATGATGTAGAAAAAACTATATTGCAAACCAATCCAAGAAAAGAAATAAACAAATAGTTTATTATAAATAAATCATATCCAATAAAAAAAATTAAAAAAAATAAAGCACAATATTGATTTAGTATTTTCTAAATTCATGAATATTTTAATATATATGACATAGATATATGAAAATATTGTTTTTTCATGTATCCCCCAACGTGTCGTGTCCTGAAATTTTGAAAAATTGTCGTGTCGGCATATCTGTGTCATATCCGTGTCATATGTCCCTGCTTCAACATAAAATTTATTCCAATAAATAAATAATCAAATACATGAATCTAATTGGCTTAAAAACATATACCCTATGAAGCACCAATACTCCAAAATATGTGTTGTAGCAGTGTTGGAGACGGGGACACATACGGGACTCGTGTGTCCCTTTATTTAATTACTTTTTTTTCAAGGAGCACCCCAACTAGTTTTTTATCCCCTTTTCTTAGTTCTTTTTATGCATGATGGATGTTGAATGATTATTACTTTTCGCTCAAATTTAAATAATTAATAGATGTCGATGGTGTGGTGAGGTTTCTTTGCAGTCTCATTTTCCATTCATTTTTTGTTTTGCCATTGATCAGGAGGTTGTGGCTATGTTACCTGGAATGTGGATTGTTCGGCTACATGGAACAGGAACATGAACATGCTCTAAAATGTGATACAATAGGGGTAGACTTGTATATATCACGCTTAAGAATTTAAGTTACTCTAGAGTAAATTTCTTTTAACTATTAGGCATCCAATAAATGTGGTTATTATTATTATTATTATTATTATTATTATTATTATTGTTGTTGTTGTTGTTATTATTATTATTATTATTATTATTATTATTTTTCATGTAGCAAAACGTTTCTATGAGCATTATGACTCATTTTTTTTTATGTTTTTGTCTTGTAAAAACTTAAGTCATAGATTATAGTTCATTATGTTTGATTTTTTTCCCTCCTAACGTAACATTTAAGGAAATATACTGGTAAAATTTATGGGATCGTTTCAGATCACTAAATTTATCGTTTTGGAACAGAAATGAACGTGTATATCAATACGTAATTCGCTAAGGTATTAGCATTTTTTGGTAACATAGGGCTGTAGTGGCGTCTTATCTAGATGGGGTTGGAGGTGCAATGGTTTGGGATATTGTATTGCGTCAGCAGGTTCATGGTTGGGAGGTTGGGCAGCTGATGGATTTACTGAGTTTCTTGTATAGGGTGCAGGTTTGGGGGGATGAGGCAGGATGTCTTGGTGTGTGTGTAGGGGGGAGGATCAAGTGCAAAAGGTGTTTTCTCGATTTTGTCGTTCTACCGAGCTTTGTCTAGTGGTGTGGAAGGGGAGTTTCCTTGGTATTGTGTTTGGGTTACGGGTGTTCATCTAAGGTAGCGTTTTTTGTGTGGACGACAACTTTTGATCGGATTCTAACTATTGATAATTTGGTTTGCCATCATTATATTCTAGTAAACTGGTGCTATATATGTTATGGTAATGCAAAGTCTATGAATCACTTGCTTATCCATTGTCCTGTGGCTTATCGTTTGTGGGTGCTCATCTTCTTTACTTTTGGAATCGCTTGGGTTTAGCAAAGGGGGGTGATGGCGGTCCTCTAGAGTTGGGGAGGGGGTTGGATTGGGGGCAGCAGAAGGCTTGGACCATGGCCCCATTGTACTTAATTTGGTTGGTTTGGTTGGAACGGAATCGTCGTATTTTTCAGGGGGTGGCTCGATATATCTTGTGGTTAGAGAATAGGTTTTTTGTAGTTTTGTATAGTTGGGCTACAGGGGGGGTGAATTTGAATTTGGATTTGGATTTGGTTTTTTTTTTTTTTTGATTTCTTGAATGATTTGATTGGTTATGCTGTCTTTCCCCTTTTCGGGACTCTTTTTGTATTTTTTGCGTCATCTTAACGTTATGAGCAATAAACTTAATTTATCACAAAAAATAGTTATCGTTTTATTATTTTGAATTAGTGTTAGTTTTTGTTAATTTTAATTGTTTATGGATCTAATATTAATCTACATATATATAGAACTAATTTTTATTGTCATGTCCCCATCGTGTCCGTATCTTTATTTTTTTGAAATCACTGTGTCTCGTGTCCATGTCCTTACTTCTTAGCATATACCCTATCATTGACTTGTCTACTAATTAATGGTTTGTTTATAGACATTTCTTTTTGATGAATTCTCTTTTCTTTTCCTTATTTTTCTTCTTGTGTTTCTTTTCCTCACTATTCTCCTTCTTCTACTGAACGACTAGGCACTACCTTTCATCCCTGGTCCTCCTTCTTGCGCTATCCCTACTATGTGGCTCACATAGCCACATGTATATTGTATTTTTTGATTTTATCTTATCTATCAGAAGTCTAGTTCAACATCACAAACTTGTTTGTTTTCATACCATAGAGCTCTTAACAATATTTATGCTATGAAATAGAACTGTGACTTAGACCTATACCAAGTTTTCAAACATAAAGGAAATAACATCTTTATCTGAATTCCATCTATTAACCGATTTTTCAAAATTTCATTTAAGATAATTGAACATTGGGTACATTTTTATTTTTTGATAACTAGGTGTTCAGACCAACTTACACACATCTCATCTAATCCTGAGACCCACGCAAAGTGCCCCCTTCATATGGATCAGGCAAAGCTCAAGCAGAACCTGCGGGGCATGGTCCCAAGGAGTTGATAGGACATAGTAGAAGTTGAACCTAAGACCTGGAAGGGAGCACACCTCAAAGCTACACCCACTAGGCCAAACCCTTGGGGTTAACATTGGGTACATTTAACATGCATATCTCTATTCTATTCCTTTAAAATTTACGCGAGGTAAATACAAAGAACCCTAGAAAGAAGAAGATTAGAGACTTCTGCGTACTTAGCTTACCAGAGAGAAAAAGTTGATGGCTTAAGAATATACATCCTAACATTGACTTATCTACTAATAAACAGATTGTTTCTAGACATTTCATTTTTATGAATCTCTTTTACTTATCCTTCATTTTGTTCTTGAGTTTCTTTCCCTCACTCTTTTACTTATCCTTCCATTTCTTCCTGAGTTTCTTCCCCTCACTCTTTTTCTTCTACTGAATGGCTATCTCTTCCTCTTTAAAGATCCTACAGACTCTCTTTCTGTAACGCCCTCAAAATTAAACCCATTAAATATAAAACAAGACATGCATTATTAAAAGAAAACATTATACTATTTAAATCATCAGAGTCTTAAGAAATAAAAAACATCATAATATTTGCCCTAAAGGCTTACATCTTGCCAAGTCAATGCTTGGACACAAAACATGAGTTCTAACTCAAAACAAATAAAGCCCTAGGCTTGAATTACATATAACTCAAATAAAGCAAATAAAGTAAAGCAAGTCCTCGAGAGTCCAAATCCTCACAAGCTAAGTCCTTGGAGGTAGTGAACCGCCTGAACCTGAAAATGAAGTTCCCATATAGGGTGAGCCACAGCCCAGTAGAGAAATACTAAACCAAGCATAAGAATTAACTAAAGCAGTAGCATCTGATACATGGTTAACACAAAATAATCTATTTACAATTTCATGACACAAATGTCTACATTGCCTATGACACTTTGTCTATGGCATAATTCACCTTCCAATTATGGCTCAGAACCTGGCCCAAATAACTCAACGGGGATTTCATCTCTTATTAACAATCTTTCCAATTCAACAGGGATAACAAATCAAGTTAAACCTCTCATATAACATAACAAATACACAAGTTGGTATTGTATCAATCACAATCTAATTCACTTCCATACTTCCCAACTGATACACATTTTGATGATGTATCATATCAACTAGATAAGCATATGAGCTGTATCTCTGCTATAGGCGCGCATATAAGCAGCAACCCTGGGTTCATCCCCTATCTTCCCATAATCATTAACCGGTTTAGAGGTACATCCCCCATCTTCCCCTAAACCGTGGAGTACATCCCCTATCTCCTCCCATACACAAGTAATGCACATAAACATAAAGTCATATACACAATAAATCAATACATAAATTCAATGTAATATTCCAACCTTTATACTCAACAACTTAACCAAATGATTAGTTTCAATTTGCCTAATCCACATGCAATGTCTACAACAATCATGGCTATCCTCCACCGATAGCCCAAAACAATTATTTCTAAACAAGAAATTACTATAGCAACACATGTAATTTCAACATCCTCAAGGTAAGTATTTAAACTAACCAAATACAACATTAAATCACTAAATTCCCCAATCTCATGAATCTACCCAATATCACAATCTTCCCTTAAATTGGTTATATAAATTAATCTATGACAAACCCTAGGGTTTCTCCCAAATTAACCAAACTACCCCCACATACCAAAATACCAATACTTAGGATTAAAACGTATAAATGGAGTAGGAAATCCCTACCTCGAAGAAATAACTCAAAAGAAGAAGATGAAGATGATGCCCAAAACTCCAAAGTGCTCCAAACCCACAATTTCTCAGATTAAAATGTAGCCCTCACTCTCCTCTACCTTTTTAATGAAGGAACAAGGGTAGATACACACTCTAAATAGATCAATTCTAAGAGAGAAGATGAGTTGAGAGAGAGAGAACTCGTAACCTAGGGTTTTATAAACTGAAAGGGGCTGAAAAACTGTTTTAAAACACGCTGCTGCGTATTTAAACTTGACAGGTCCGCTCGAGCGCACAACACACCGCTCGAGCGTAAAGAACAAAACAAGGTCTGCTCGAGCGCAATGATAACCGCTCGAGCGTAGATCTCTCACCTGCAGAAGTTTCGCAGGGACCAAAAATTGCTGGAAGAGTGTAAACCCCGCTCGAGCGTAGGGATGTCCGCTCGAGCGGAAAGGCTAAAAACTGGGCAACCAACAACTAGACCAAGGCTCAACCCAATTGTTCAAAACACGCCTAACACATCCTAAGACTCGACCAAATAGAATTAAAGGATGACAACAACGACAATATGACAACGGAATCCACGGAACATAAGTCCGGATACAATAATCAAATGGGAAAAGACCGGGGTCGCTATACTTTCATCCTTGATCATCCTTCTTCTTTCTCTATCCCTGCCATGTCGCCCCTATAAATGTATTGTATTTAGGGTTAAATTCATTTTACCTCCTTGTGATTTGAAGCTAGAGCACTTTATGCCCTTATCGTTCAAAATATGGCCAAAAAACCTCCATATGGTTTTGAATTAAAATGCAACTGTTAACACAGTTAACTATAAATGTAAAATGACAATAATACCCTCAAACTCTTTTTTTTTTTTTTTGTCATTTTCTTTCTCTCTCCGGTCTAATACACATAATTTATAATGTCTAACATTAATTTAATTAAATCACAATTAATTATAAATTCTTTATTATTTACTGTAATTCTTAACTTTTTATTGCAATTTTAATTCAATTATATTCTATATCATAATTAATCGTAAATATTTAATTATTTATTATAATTACTAACTTTTTATTCTAATTTTAATTTAATATTTTAGATAAAAATTAATCCTAAATTCTTATTATTTATTATAATTCCTAACATGTCAATCTAATTTTAATTTTATTACATTTTTGTTCAATTCTTAATAATTAATTATTTAATATTTTATTTAATTATATTTTTAATCAATTCTTCATTATATTTTATATTTTAGAGCAATTCTTAATAATACTTTAATTTATTGAATTTTAATTAACATATTAATCTAATTTTAAATTTAGAAAAAATGGGGGTAAATTTGTCTTTTTGTTGTATTAATTTCACTTTAATTTTTCAGAAAATCAAACCCACTCTAAAAATTGGTGTGTGTAATACACCTTCCGTTAGTTTGGCTTGAAAAACTAACGTTGTGTTTGATTTGGGGATTTGGAAAGGGATTTGGAAAGGGAAAGAGAAAAGGTAGTTGAAATGTGAACAAAATATACCTACATTTCTCCTAATTTCACACATTTTCCCTTTCCATTTCCAGAATCCTCCCAAAATCTCTCAACCAAACACAGCGTACCAGTAACACTTTAGGCCAAAATCATATGGAGGTTTTCTAACTATATTTGAACCATAGGGAGATAAAGTGTGTAATGATTCGAATTCTAATACATATCGGGATTGGTATAGTCGGTGTCCGTCACCTTAAAACTTGCATGGTTGTCGGACTCTTGGTATTGATGGGTTAACAAGTGAACCTTAAATATTATAATTGAGGACCCTTGGTGATGTTTGGAACCTTGATTGAAGTCTTAACAAGGTACTTAGGCAAGATTAGATCTAAAGCCCCAAAATTGAGTTTTTATTTTTGACCAACCTTCACTCCTTTGTCCTTTTCTCTCTCCATACTTTGAATTTGGATGTGAGGCTAGAACCATTGGAAAGCTTATTTTCGGGGCTTTGATTTGGATACAAGAACGACCTAAAACAGAGTCCGGATGAGAGAGTTAGGTTCATTTGAATTTTGAGTTTTTGTGCTTGAAGCAAGCTCGCTCGAGCAAGACTTTCTTCGCTTGAGTGAACTGTGCAATTTTCAGAGATTCTACGAGCTTCTTTTCCATGCTTGAGCCAAGCTTCCTTTGCTCGAGCGACCAAGTCACTAACAGACATTATAAAGTGACTTTTTGGCCCAAAAACCTTAGTTTTTCTGCCTCTCTTTTTCTCCTCTCCTCCATGTCCTAAAACCTAGCCCTCAAAACTTTGATTTCATCCATTTTTACCAACAAATCCACCATGGATCTTGCATCAAGGATGGAGAACAAGAGAAGATCAACATTTTCAGCTGATTAGATTTTGGATTTTCGAAAGGATGCTCTTGATCTAGCTTCTTTGCTTCCAATCTTGAGGTAGGGGTGTCTTTAACTTGTTATATGCTTGATTGAGACTTATATGTGGTATTTTCACTAGTTATTTATGTGGTATATATATACATAGGTATATATATATGTGTGTTATATAGAGATTTGTTGTGTTAATGAATAAATTGAAATACATGTGAGTAATACTTCATGGTTATAAAGGGAATCATACTTATTATGGATGAATATCATTCTTTATGATGGATAATTAACTCAATTTCATAAAGGAGAGAAAAACCCCAATTTTACTCAAACCCTAGTTTTCAACTTTAATTTATAAAAAGGGGTTTTGCTCAATTGATTTCTAAAACATGAAATTGAGTGTAATTACTTGATTTTGAGATTGAAATGTAAGATTGGAGATTCCTTCTTAATGTAAACCTTGAGAAGAAGGTGATGATTGCTTGATGGTAGATCCTTGAATTATGAAATGTGAAGAGGTGGATTATTATGAGTTGATATCATCTTAGGAAAGTAATGCATTGTTTATAAATTCATGCATCATATGCATTATTCACCTCTTTTTGGTTTTACCTTTGTATAAACGGTTGAAAGTTGGAAGTGGGTAAATAGTTTATGAGTCCAGGTAGTGAGTTGGGTTGAAATTGAGTTGTGTATTGTATTTGGTACCCATGCAGGGAGTCAAGGTGTTCAATTGCCTTGTCTGCACATATCGCCGGACGAATGTGGAAAAACATTTTGGGGTGTCCACGAGCCCGCCGTTTTTGGAACCGGCAAATGTGGAAAACAGATGGTTTTGGGTGTCCACATTCCCGCCGTTTATGGAGCTGGCAAATGTGGAAGGTTATGATGTTTTGGGTGCCCATCGCCCTGCCATTTCTGGAGCCGGCAAATGTGGGACTATTTTTTGTATACAAAACTATATATATGTATAACTGCTTTGATTGCGGCTCTCACTTGGGATGCCATAGTATATTTACCGCCCATGGTTACCTTGAAAAATGTTGAACAAATGTCATGCAATGCATATTTCATTTGTATTTCAACAAATATTTATAATTAAACATTTAAACTTTCATCATACCTGCATTGCATGATCATGTGTGTTTCAGTTAATTATATTCCTTGTTAAATACATTGCCTACTGAGCTTTTTGCTCACCCCAAAAGTTAACAAATTTCAGGAAAAGATATCGAGGCACCACCACAACAATGGATGTATGAAATGAGGTTGGATGAAAGCACGAGAGCTCTTTTGTAGATATTTTGTGATTTGGTTTGCACTATTTTGTATGGACTATTTGTATGAATGAATTGGAAACTTTTTTTGTATATATATAATTTGACAATGATGTATATTTGAGATAGTTCAATTGAAAAGAGGAGTTAGAGGATTGTATTAATGTTAATATTTGTTATCTGTATGCGGGTATTATTGTTGATTGTATTAAGGTATCAGGGGGATTTAGAGGTATTTCTCTAGGGCGTTACAAAGTGCCCCAACCACAAGGGGATAAAATGAATTTAACCCTTGTATTTATCTATATATATATTACCTGCTTATTTAATCAATTATTTTTCTAATTAGTTATGGGTGATAATTGTGATACTTGCCCAATTCCTTAAAGACTCTAATGTATGACCCTAACCTAGCAGTTATATAGCCTACAATTGTTGGAAAATAATGGTATCTCGACAACTTTAATTTGAAATTAAAGTGGGACCCAACCGCCGGTTGAGGTGGGTCTAAGTGGTTTTGTATTCTCTCAAGTGAGAAGATCACAATATAAAAATAATGAGCCGAAACTATTGAGTTATGAATGAGAATTGTCTCATAAAATGGGCATCAATAAAATTGAGCTTAGATTTAGACTTAGTCTTAGTTTGGACTGGGTCTAGATTTCTATTTGTGCATGTGTTGGGTTTGGTCTTGGACTTAGACTTGGACTTACTCTTAAGCTTGGGCTAAGCTATGTTGTGTTGGGCTTAGCTTGTGCATGTGTTTGAGAATTGGGTTTGGATCGGCTTGCAACCCAACATTAGTATCCATTTTGTGACCTATCTAGTTGGTTTATTCAAACATCATTATATACATATTTATTTGTATATATTAAGCACATAGGAGGTTTAGACCTTTATAATTCTCATCTTTTGATGATGGAGTTGATGACCATATTAGTGGCCTTAGGTTTTCAACCTTTGTAACTCTAGCCTTAATGGCTAGAGTTGATGGCCTTGGTTAGTGGCATTTGAGGCCTTATTGATGTATAATGACCATATTAGTGGCCTTAGGTTTTCAATCTTTGTAACTCTAGCCTTAATGGCTAGAGTTGATGGCCTCGGTTAGTGGCATTTGAGGCCTTATTGATGTATAACCTTCATGGCTAGGGATTTCCCTACTTATATAAATAGAGGCTTTTCCCCTTCAATTTGAAAGAAGAATTTTAGAGATGGAAAATGGAGATAGTGTTTTGAGATAAAAAGTTGGAGATGTTTATTGTACACAAAAGAAAAAATTTTCCTATCTTCTTTTGCTAGCCCCCTTCTTTGATTCTTGTTAGAGAGAGTGCATCCATTGTCAAGTTCGCCAAAGATATTTAGAAGGTGCTTCTGCATTAGCTGGATTCAGCTGTCGTGTCCTAGGAGACAGACGCCAGCGTACCTCTAGCATCCATCAAGAGGCGGTGAATCTGTTTTAAGGAAACTATTTAGTGCAGGCTTCGATTTGCTTCTTTTCTTATCAATTGTTCTTAAATTTCTCAAAATTCCGTTTACAAAGATAGCTTCTAATTTTAAGTTATCCATGTTAATAATTTGTTCTATTAGTAATGTACTCTAATTCATTTCTATATTTTTAGTTGTGTAATTTATTCTATATTTCATTATTTAATAATAAAAAATTTTGTTTTGTCATTTCTATTTAATTTTTTATATATATTTTCTTGTATTATTATAGAAAAATACCAACAACAACATCATTCATCAAATCAGGCATTATAGTCTTACATTGGTTAGAAGACACTTATCTCCAGAGTAAGTGTGTATGAGAAAAACAAAGTACAATTATTGAGAGGAATTCAAAAAGATCTTTATTCAAAAATCAATAATAGTTATATATAGAACCTATATTGTAAATGCACTCACAAATTACAAATTGAACTATTAGAATACCAAAAAAAAATAAAATAAAATATGAATCACCTATATTCTGCAGCTTGAAGATCGCGGTTGATTAAACCTCTACACCAAATCAATTAAACAAAAACTTCACAGCATAACCCTGAAATCTTAGAGTTCTACAAATCAATTTAAAAAAAGAAGAAGAAGCACACAGATAGGATTTGAGTAGAGAAGGAGATGTGAAGTAAAAAGTACCTTTGAATGTAGTATCATCGCTTGAGCATGAAACGATAGAGAGTAAGACAGAGAGAAAGAAAATAAGAAGAGGTGGAGCTACAGAAGAGCTCATCGTTCCAAGGGAAAGAAAGAACGTGCCAGGCGCACTTTGGGTTTGGATGGACCTTCTTGATGATTTTGGTTTTGAATTTTAGGAAACTACCTAGGAATGAGGAAAAAATATTACCAATATATAAGGGTGCAAATTACACCCCCCAGTCTTTTATTTGTACTCACTGTAAACACACTTGCCTCTCATGTATTTGTATTTTTTTTTTCAACTTCCACTTACATTTAGTTCTTCATTAATTTTTTGGTTTTTTTACAAAACAGAGATGAATTGAAATTTGGGTTTTTAGGGACGCTTAAATTTGATCCTTTACACTTACTATGTTGGGCTCAGGGCATAACAATAACTGTTGTATCTTAATTTGAGGTTTATTATAGTTTATTTTTATAATTTGAATCGTTTATTTTGTAAGACTCGTTGAATACTTCAAATATGTCAAAAATCATATTAATCAGATATCAGTAACCATGTAATCAGATTACATTTATCATTAAATAAACAAATAAATAAATTGTTTTTCTTTTAAAATAGTATAAAAAATATGCAATCTTCACGTAATTACTGATATCCGATCAATATAATTTTTTATATGTATGAAGTACTCAACGAATCCTACAAAATGAACGATTGGGATCATAAAAATGAGTCCATAATAAGTCTCAAATTGAGGCACAACAACTACTGTTGTGTCAAGGGCACAGTAGCAACCCATACCCTATTTTGGGGGCAATAATGCTACGCACATAAAGGACCAAACATAGAACCAAACATAGAAAGTATTCATTCGGGTGATCGACCGAATGAGAAGATGATAGTCGCGATTAACAAGATAACAGCCGCAGTTAACAAGATGATAATCGCGGTCAACAAGATGACAACTATGGTTGACAAGATGATAGTCGCAGTTGACATGCTTTGGCCGATTGACCATCTGGTCGTCCGGCCAGATGAACAATTTATGTGTTTGATTCTGTGTTTGGTCCTCTGTGTGCATTATTGATTTTGGAAGTGTCTAAGGAAGTAGGTTGGAAGCTAAAATAGTCAATAAAGACAAAATATACTAAAATAACTAATAAGACAAAATGTCATATCTAAATCATAATTATTTCATTTTTTCTCTTGCAACTATCAAATCAACTACCAAAAAAACAAACTTCTCAAACAAATTTTTTTTAGCCATGTTAAAATAGCCAAAAAGCTAACTAAAATAACTAACTTCCCAAATGAGGTCTTTGTAAGATAATAATCAATATATCTGGTGGAAGTTTTTGAAGAATTTTTTTTTTTTTAAAATGGCTTTATTAAACAAAATTATAAAAACCTATAACAAAATACATCTTAAATTTTCTAATTTGTCAATTTAAGTTCTATTTTTTTTTATTTATTCTTAATCTAAACTATTTGTTTATTTTCGTAACGATGAAAAAAATTTATATTTTAGCCATTAAACTCGAAAAATATATTTTAGACATTTTATGTACACTTACATTTAATTTAATGGCTAAAATACTATTCTTTTTGGAGAAAATTAGTAATAAATCCAATTTGGAGAGTGACTAAGGCATTAAGTCCAGTGGATATTTTTTGTTGGTGAGAGGCCTATCCTTTGTGAAATAATTTGGTGAGATATCATTTTTATTGTTTTGAAGGAGATTTTATTTTCAATTTTACCTCTTAATTTATGTATTGACTTTTTTTTTTTTACTATTTATTCAAATTTATATCTATCTATTCAAATTATTTTTTATTTGTTCAAATTTTTTTTCCCATCTGTTCAATTTTTTTGACTATATATTCAATTTTTTTCCTATCTGTTCAATTTTTACACCTCTCTTTTCTCTCTTTCTCTATCTATTGAAATTCTCATTTTTAACTTATATGTTCAAATTCTAATTTTGAACAAATCAATCCACTGTTCAAAAAAATTATCTATTCAATTTTATTCTATTTGTTAAAAATATATGTTGATGAATCTACTATCTGTTGGAATCATTTTCTCTCTCCCCCTATTTGTTGCATTATGTTTCATCATCATCATCATCATCATCATCAGCAGCAGCAGCAGCAGAAGCAGCAACAATAACAACAAACAATTGACCATCAACAATAGAAAATAAAGTGCTCTTTATAGGGTACCCTCTACAGAGTGGCTGATTTGGTGTATCAGTTTGGTTGCTGATCTGCTATGCTCTTCTGTGTTTGCTTGCAGTGATATCATGGTTGTTCTAGTTGGTCTCTCACCAACTCTGGGGGTACTAGCAAATGATAGGATGTGCTAAATGGTGCCAACCTCGTTGGGATGATTTAGCCCATTGTGATGCCTTTGCACCTTCTCTTTTTTCTCTTTATTGATGTAATTTCGCTATGTTCTTTTGTACTTGTGTTATTCCATCAATAAAGTTCTTTTTTTGCCGATCAAAAAAAAAAACAATAGAAAATAAAGAAGAAAAAAAATAACAGATCATTATCATCTTTATCATCTTTATCAACAACAGATCTAATACTGAGCTCAAATGTATAAAAGTAAAAATAAAAAACTGAAAGAGAGGGGAGAGAGAGGTCTCAAGTGTTGATTTTTTTTTTTTAATTTGTTACAATCTCCTCACATCTCTATCTCTTTCTATCTATCTATCTATGGTTTCTTGACCTGAGCAATACCGTGAGAGTCACGGAGAATGACTCCAATCTACAATGGAGTCATGTCTTTCTTTGCAAACATGCAGGTGTTTTATTCAACCTACAAGATCATAAGAAATTTAAGTAGAAATATGATCAATCAGAGACTTTCACAACTTTCAATAATTGAAACCCCAAAAACAATAAATGAATAAAAATAAAATACAACAAACTCAGTTAATTAATGCATATTATATATGTATATATATTGAACTCACGACGGTTTTGACAAGTTCATCGGAGTAAGATTCGGTATGGACGACGGAGACACGAGAAGAGTCAAATCAGTAGGAAGATCCAAGCCATTGATAGAAGGATTGGTAACTGATCCATTGAGATCTAGAGCTAACTAGGAGAGATTCGCTTGTGAGGTAGAGTTGAAGCAAACTTGTGAATGAAGGCCTACCAGAGCTTTGACAACTCCAGATTTGAGGCGGCACAGTCCGATGACGCAGATGAGGGCCATATCTGAGTCATCATCATTATCACAAAGAGATAGAAAAGATGGAGAGATCATTAGCCGGCGCCAAGCGATGCTACGGTGGTGTCTCCGAAGCCACGGAGGAGGAGATCGACAACAGTTGCAGCGATGTTAAACAGAGACAATAGAGAAGTGGAAAATGGCGAGAAGGCGACAACGATACGGCGACGATGATGATCGCGAGAGAGAGAGAGAGTGGGTGGATAGTTGATCATAGAAAAGAAGAGAAAGAGATGAGAGACAGAGAAAGGGTTTGGTTCACATGTACACCACATATATATATACACGGAGAGAGAGAGAAAGGGTTTGGTTCACATGTACACCACATATATATATACACGGAGAGATAGAGAAAAGGTTTGGTTCACATGTACACCATATATATATACACATGGGTAGTTTGGTTATTTTGGGGGAGCTTATTCTTATGGACAAAGTATTTTAGAGTGTGTGCCTTTCGACAAATAAAAAAAAAATTAAAATTAGACTTATGGACCAAATGCCTTATTTTTGTCGATTTTACTTAGCAAAAATAGATGAATAAGTTGTATTAAAAACAAATCAAATAATTAAGTTTTAAATGATTAGATAAATAGCTTGAAGAGCTCTCGCTTTTCCAAAGCTCTTCAAGCTCCTATGAGTGAGTCTCTAAAAAAGAAATATGAAGTGATTTCTTTTTTTTTGTGGAGCTTTGGTGAGTGGTAGGTATTTATACACCCCCAAGATTAGCTTATGGTTTAAGCAACTGATTATAGTGATGCCACGTGTCAAAGGGAACATGTATGGAAAAGATTTTTTTTAACTGTCAAATGAGGTAATTGTGAACCTCGAGGACTTTGTGCCTTTCCCTCAAATAATCCTTCGAGGATAATAGACAGTCCGACAACATTATGAATTACATTGGTGATCCTTTGTCTTTAGCCACCAATCCAACAACTCCAACATCTCAAAATAGGGTCAACAGTAGTTCTAAAAAACATCTTGCCGCAAGGTTTGCCAAGTCCTGAAAGGCCCCCCAAGTCTTGCCACCTAGGCTTTAGGCAAGTTATTTTAATTAGGAAGGGATATCTCTAAGTTCCACATCTTCAAGAGAGGGTCACTAACTCCTGTCGCAACTTACCATTCTACACGTTGTCATCGGAATAGCTCCAAGCCCTCATATTACTATGGGACCCACTTTACTGTGAGACTTCTAGATTCCTAAAATATTGTCAAGCTAAATGCACTAATTTTTGGGGTCATTGGACCTTTTGTGTTTCGGCCACGTTTGGTTTCCGGGTTCATTGAACCTTTCAAGTCCCAAACCCCATGAATTGGGGTTTTCACTTTTCTTCATCATCCTTTTCTTGTCTTCCAAGAATCAAGTATTTTACCAAAGAATTTTAAGGCCTCAACTTCTTTGAGCTATTCCTGCATTTGCAATTTGGGCTGGAATGCCTTCAATTTCCCCTATCTCACAAAACATAATTTTTTCGGCTTCTCTTTGAATTTTTTCGATCACAATCATTTAGAACCACTTTTAGCCTGTCCAAACAGACGTTTCATCACCCAGAAATTAGCAATCCCTCTAGCCATTTTATGTATCGAAAAATTGTCACTATTCATTTGTTTCCTTTCTTATCCTCTACTTCATACTCTACATACCTTATAGTTTCGTATTCCAACGAGTAAGTACATACATAATTGTGGTTCGTTGACAATCTTCTTGTCATGTTGTGACTTGATTGCGAACCATTTCATATTAAGAGATAGATGCTAGTATTCTGAAGTATCATGAGAAGGACAATTTTGTCTTAAAGAGAGCGTGAAAGGCTCAACTTGGTTCATCATTTGTCTCCCTTTCTGGAAGTGTTTTGTAAGCCTGCTGTTTTTTTCCAGATTCATTTGTTGTTGTAATTTGTTTAATTTGCAATTGGTTTATATAATTAACAATTAAATTTGTATCAATTTGATTTGTGCCTTATGAGCTTGATTTTGTTTTATATTTCACACACAATTTACATGAGTGTATTGAGGTTTTCAACAGTATATTCATGTGTCATATGAACACTTTATTAAGATACATCATTTTTTACGTTATACTTTTAACCTAAAAAATAAGCGACATGTGTCATTTAAGTAGAAATTTATTTAATAAATGACCTTTTTAATTTTTAAAATATGGGACATGTGTCATTTTGATATTCAAAATTATACGTTCACTATTGACTTTAACGATTTGGTTAGAGAATCAAATTGAAACATTTTAAAACATATTTTATATATTTGTTGACAAATTGGCACAATTTAAATATTTAAAACTAAAATAACACAAAACTCATACATTAAACATTAAAAATGTAATTAACCTACCAACACAAAAAATACAAAAAAATGCCAATTATTTATTATATCTCTATAAATTTATATATGTCATTATTCAATTTTTTGGAGAAAATATCTCCAATATATATGCATAGAGAGGCATATAGTGCATTGAAACTCTGTGCTTTGAAATAAAAAATTGTATTAAATGAAAAAAAAAAAAGCACTAAGCAACAAAAAAAAATTTACTTATAAATCTCATTTCTAAAAAAAGAAATTTTACTCATAAATCTCATTTTAAGAAATGGTGATCCGTTTAGTCCTAAAGATTTTCTTATAGATCAATTATCCCAATAATTTTGGAAAGATAGATTTAATATATTATTTGAATTTTGGATTTATAGTTATACGTCTATTTCTATTATGTGTTTTTTTTTTAATTTTTTATTTATTTATTTTTTAAGATAAGCTACACAATTTATGATATTCAAATTTGGGATGAATTTCCATATGAAAATCTTTTTGGGGCAAATTAAACTAACAATCTCTATAGTTTGAGACTCGTGTCACTTTGGTCTCTGATTTTTCAATTGAGACACATTTAACCCTGAATTTTGAATCTTGTTCTAAATAAGGATAATTGAAGATACCATTGCTCAATTTTAAGGGCAAAGTCGTCAATTTGATAAAATATAAGCTAATTTGGCAAAAATAAATGTCAAAAAAATATTTTTGAATTTTTAAAAATTATTTCTATCCACTAAAGATAAAATTATGTAAAATTGATAAATCTTTTGCACATTCATTTATTTATTTATTTTTCCAAATTATTTTTTATTATGCGTTTGAATGATCATCATGTAATAGGTGTTTGTTAAGCGTTTAATGTGTAATATTTTTAGTTTAAGATTTTTTGATTTAATAATAATATCAAAGTCGTCGCCATATTTGAATTTTAGAAAAATAGAAACTAATTTAATGAAAATAAAAATAACCACCCATTGCATGATCATCATCCAAACACATAATAAAAATTAATTTGGTAAAATAAATAAATGTGTAAATGATTTGCCAATTTTACATAATTTTATCTTTGGTGGGTAGAAATAATTTTTAAAAATTTAAAAATATTTTTTTACATTTATTTTTATCAAATTGGTTTATATTTTATCAAATTGACGACTTTGCATTTGAAATTGAGCAATGGCATCTTCAATTGTCCTTATTTAAAATAAGATTCAAAATTTAGGGTTAAATATTTCACAACTGAAAAGTCAGGGATCAAAGAGACACAAGGCCTAAATTATAGGGACCATCAATGGGAAATTCTATTTCCACACACTCCTTCCTCTTTCTCCACATATTTTCTCAATACACACACTAAATAAATTTAAATTATCAACTTTCACTCAATACACATCTTACCATACTAAAAATACCCTTACCATCTTCATCTTCCAAACCCTAACCCTAACAAGCCACCATCGCTATTATCGCCGCCGCCGGCATCTCTTTCCCTCCCTTTCACATCCAGTCACTACCCCCACCCATCCCTCCACTCGTCGGCGCCACTTCCGTGACCTCCATCGCCAAAATCAATCTCTGATTTCCTCTCTTTCTTAATCGCAAAGTAGGGCTGTTATCGGTGCCACCATTGCGACCTCAACCCTCTCCTCTTGAGATCGATCCCTTTCTCTCTTTCTCTCTCTTACAGTCGCGAAGGGGGCAAAAAGTGGAGGCGACGGCGATTTGCTTGGCAGCTAGGAGAGATGAAGGCGAAGGAATATCATGGTGGTGTTTAATGAAGGTGGAGGGAGATTGCAATGATCCGCCGATCTTTTTCTCAGGCAATAGAGGGTCGCAGTGGTGGGGAAGAGACGACGGGAAGAGTGGAAGAGGGGAGAAGTATGTAACATGCCCAGGGGGTACCCGTGCGTATTAACAGTTCGAACCCTCAGTCTTTTTGATCTAATCTCACTAGTGCAATGCAAAATATAGATGAAGAGTCCAGATTTGGAAATTTTTAGAAAATCCATTTTATTGCAAAACATTTGGGTCAGAAATGGACTGCATCATCAGATCTCAGAGTCGCCACCTAATATTTTGAAAAATTAGGAAACCCATGACTCGTGCCAAGACCACTGTTCGTCATAACCAAAGTTATCTCGGTTCGGAACCTTAGGTATAAGAGGGGAAGGTCATTAATTGGGCATCCTTACTCACCCGATCAAAAAACATCGGCCTTTACTAAACCATGATATGAATTTTATTTACTTTATATGTTTATATTCCAATTATTTAATAAATCCTAAAAATTACTATGTGAAGCATACAAGCATAGACTATGTCATTCATTTTGGAATAATTTGATTTCATGTATATTGAAAAAGAGTTTTGAAGGCGTACAACTCAAAGAAATTTGAGTCTACAATCCTGAAAAGCAATATCATTCCAAATTAAGCGACACAATCTCCATCCGCTGGCATTCATGGAGTTATATTACGTAAGAAAATAGCCTCATGGTAGAATGCTAAACATAGTAAGAAAATTATGTACAAGTGGGATGCTAAAGCAAAACAACTTACATATTTACCGACGTCCTGTGAATAGCTAAAAAACAAAATTAGTAAAATATGCATGATCCTATATACAAAATCTTAATGCAATACATACACAAGAATGCTTCTAAAGATCTGGCTTCTAAAACATGACATGTGAAATATTGCAAAACATGCGATAACGCACAAAATCATGTAATAATCAATTAAAGCATAGAGATACAAATTTAGCTAGATCTAGGCATGAATCATGTATGTGAAAGCATGGATATGCGTGGCATACAAGATATATACATATGTACAGCTAGGGAAAGCGATTAAAGAATGTGATAGATAAAAAGTGGGGATGGGAAATTATTACAACACTTTAAATAAATTATTACAAACCGAATGAGAGAGGGAAAAAAATTACAACAAAATAAAAACCTCATAAAACACTCAAATTAAAAAAGAAAAACAGAAATTGCATAGGCCTTGGAGATCATCCACCGAAAATTTGTTTGCTGCTCTATTTTGCCTTTGAAAAATCATTTGGGAATTCTTGTTTTTCATGTAACAAGACCAAAACAAAGCAAACAAAACATTTCCAAGAGAAATGATATAATATATACAAAAATTATCAATTGAAAAATCTAACAAATATTCGCAAATTATCTCATTTTGTTTATGGCCAAAATTAAAACTTAATCTGACAATATTTAAAAATCATTCAAAATTTCACAATTCTAACTTCACAGTTGTGTCTGAAATGACCCTTTTAGCTAGGAATAACTTTGCTACATTTTCGGGGGCCTTACTGAAAATCCTCTTACAAAGTCGGGCCACACCACAATTATTTGAAAATTGTGAATTCAGGAGATATTCTGTCAACACCAAGGAATATTCTGTGAAACGAGGAATATTGTATTTGTTGATGTTAGTGGTGCGTCATGCTGACATCATCATTCACAAATACTAATATACAAAATGACAAATATATTGCCATGAGGGTTTGAACCCATGACCAAAGCCCTAACATCCAACATCTTAACCATTGAGCCAAACCAAACCTTGTAAAGTATTTTCCCACACATAATATTTAGACAGTAATACTAGCAGGAAATAGCACCCAAGAAGATGCTTTAGACAACTTTCATGTTTCTTTTTATTTTCTTTTCTTTTGTGATAAATATAATGGTGGTTTCACCCACCACCGTACCAAAAAAATATATATTACAATATAATAATATATTATATAATATAATTAGTAGAGAAATTTCATCAATCAACCATTTTTAGCAACCCAAGTATCACATATTTAAAACAAAAGAAATAGAAAGAAAATAAATGAGAAAATTGTAAAATTTCACCTTTGGAGGAAATGGTGAATATTTTGATTATCAAACTTTCTTCTTTACACCCTCAAGGTTATGGTGTATGCTTTGGAATCTCAGTAAGAAATTTTAAATTTTAGCTTTAAAAGATGGTATGACAGTGAAGGTGGTATGTGAAAGGTATTGGAAGAAAATAATTATGAAGAAACAAACTCTCTCTGTTTATAAACAATTCTCTCATCCTCTCTCATTTTATTCCCCCCTCTGAGCCTTCCCCCTCATTTTCTTCAGAAGTCTTACACCATTTATAGCTATGTAAAGTAAAAGCAAAAAAAAAATAATAATAATAAACAAAAAATAAACAAAATGGCCGACACCCATCATCAAAGAAACATATTTATATATATTATATATAAAGGTATGTATGATTAAATCAAGTGTGCCTCAGCCGTGCACTTTGTCCCTTTCTTTATTTATATAATAATAAAATTATATATATATATGCATGATTGAATTAGGTGCGCCTGTGCCGCGCACTTCCTTTTTTTCTTTTTATATTATTTTTAAATATAAAAATACCAAAAATATGTACAAACACAGTCTAAAACAATTTGGCCAAAATGGTTGAAGGTTGGGATTAAAGCTTAAATATGACTTTTCTGCTGAGAAATTCGTAATATAGCATATTCTAATTTTCATCATCGGGTGTTCAAAAGAAAGCACCCAAGTCTTAGGGCCGGTCAAAATGGGGTGTCTACAGTTGCCTCTCTTTGACAGAACTTAAAGTCATTTCTTGACATCAGAGAATGTCAAAGCCTAAAGACGACCCTTTTGACAAGGCCATAAGACTTGGGCAAACAAACAAGATGCACACACAAGTTGGTTGAACCCAAGAATTGCCTACGTATCCTTTTGCAAGGAATCAAACCAGTGTAGTTCAGGGGCAAAATGCAAAGGATGCGCTCAAAATGCAATTTGCAAGTTGGACTTGCATGCTTCGCGTAGCCTGTTGTTTTGAAAATTCATGATTATGTAATAGGATGTAACGAGCAATAATCAAGTCAACATCATATGAATGAAAGAAGCCTCAACTTAAATCAAAACAAATCTAATTGTGCCTCACACGGAAAGGAGTAAGCAAATTACAATTCCAAACATGTTTCAAGTGAAAGGAGGGAACAGTGTAATTAATAGGCATATCTCTCTGTAATTCATACGGAGAAATGGAAGGTTGTAACCAAGAGAAATCAACAACTTGATGCATCTCACGCAAAAGGAGGTAAAGGTGGCGTGAACAATAAACACACCTGACATTTTTTAATCGAGTGAATAAACAACCTAACACGTCTCATGCGAAAGGAGGAAAGATGGTGGAACACCAGGCGCACCTGATGTTTTTAACAAAGTGAATAAACAAACTAACGCGTTTCACATGAAAAGTGGAAAGATGGTGTGAACACCAGGAGCACCTGATGTTTTTAACCGAGTAAATCAACAACCTAACGCGTCTCACGCGAAAAGAGGAAAGATGGTGTGAACACCAGGTGCACCTGATGTTTTTAACCGAGTGAATTAACAACCTAACGCGTCTCACGCAAAAGGAGAAAAAATAGTGTGAACACCAGACGCACCTAATGTTTTTAACTGAGTAAATCAACAACCTAACACGTCTTACGCAAAAGGAGGAAAAATGGTGTGAACACCAGGCGCACCTGAGATCCAAACGCATCTTATGCAAGAGGAGAAAAGTGAACTTGAGATCCAGACGCATCTCATGCGAGAGGGGAAAAGTGAACTTGAGATCCAAACGCGTCTCATGCGAGAGGAGAAAAATGAACTTGAGATCCAAATGTGTCTCAAGCGAGAGGAGAAAAGTAAACTTGAGATCCAAAGGTGTCTCATGCGAGAGAAGAAAAGTGAACTTGAGATCCAAACGCGTCTCACGCGAGAAAAGAAAAGTGAACTTGAGATCCAAACGTGTCTCATGCGAGAGGAGAAAAGTAAACTTAAGATCCAAATGCGTCTCACGCAAGAGGAGAAATAGTGAACAAATCCAAATGTGTCTCACGTGAGAGGAGAAAAGTGAACTTGAGATCCAAACGCATCTCACACGAGAAAAGAAATAGTGAACAAATCCAAACGTGTCTCACGCGAGAGGAGAAGGGTGATATAACCAACAAACGTACCTAAACTTATTTCCTATGGGAGGGGAAAGATTTTAACGTCACATCCTAACACGTTTCACATGAAAGGAGCAAAGTTGGTGTAACCAACAGGCGTACCTAACCGTATCTCATACAAAGAGGGGGAATGTTTTAATTGGGTGAACATCAAATCCAAAAATGTTTCACATGAAAGGAGCAAAGGTAAATTCGAAGTCCAAACGTGTCTCACGCGGATGGAAGAAGGTATAGTAGAATGATTTATTTTATTTTATTTTGTTTTCAAAAATCAAATATTTATTTATTTATTTATTTATTGTATAAATACCAAATATCATATACATATACACACCATATCCATAATACAAATATACATACAGGCACATACAGGCAAACTATACACATATACGGAGACACACGCACACACACACATATATATATATATATACATATGAACAAAAACACATACACAGACATATACGGTATACACATATTTATATACAGGCAAAAGACATTCAGATATGTACATACGGTATACATATATACATTCGAGGAATATTTTGTTACTGATAAGGAATATTTTGTTTGCTAATGTCAGTGTACTCAAAACACGCAAAAATAAGGGAAAAACACAAATGCGTTGATACGAGGGTTTGAACCCCCAATCTCAAGTTTAGCCTTCTAGTTCTTAATCGTCCAACCAGACCACCTAACCAAGCGACTCTTGTGACAAAATATTCAAAAATATATATATGATACATAAGTATACAATACATGTACACATAAGATCAAAACACAAAAAAGAAACACTCTCTGCTATGGGGGTTCGAACCTCTGACCTCTGACCTCAGGCTCAACCTCTCAATTCTTGACCACTGAACCAAACCAATTCTTTTGACAAAATATATACACAAATAATATATGTACATGATATATGCATACAGATACAATACATATACATATCTATATATTTCCCGCCTCCCTTGTTTTTGTCTCACTCTCCCTCTTCATCTTTTTTGAGCGTCGTGTCTGGTATGCGATTTCAGTAAACACGGCGCCTGACCAATAGAGCTAGATCCTTACTGATTTTTTTAACGATTGCCTCAGCACCTTCACCCCCTTGTCTTCTTCTCCTTTCTCGTTCACTTCTTAAACTGAGGCCTGTGAGAGAGGCAGAGCAAAAGGCTGCAAACTCTCTCTATCACCACTCTGCAACCCCTTTTTTTTACCTCACTTTCCTTTAACATGGCCTCTTTCCTCAGTTCTCTCACTCTTTTTCCAGACCTCAAGGAGTCTACAATAGAGATGACCGATTCCAACTCCCCTGAACCTCAACCATGCTCCTTCTCCTTCTTCTATTTTCAACTTTCCTACAATGCCAGTTGAACAACTGATGGCTGCTCAGTTTGAAATTGAGGCCAATTCTTTCACGCTGAAAGCATGCGTAGAGACTGTGACTGCGGTTTCCAATCTATCCCATCACTTGGAGCGCAGGACGAATGACCATCGATTGAATGCACAATTTTCTTTACTTCAATGAATGTACAAAGATTCTTACGGGGAAGTTAGCGGATTAAAGAAACAAATCAAGGAACTGAAATGACAGGCAACTGTTACAGCTCGTTATGGGATTTCTACCTTTGATGGCCGGCAATGGATCATCACTTTCGGCGATGTTGTAGACATTAAGGCAAGGTCTTCAAGAGCCTGCCAAAATGAAGGTAAGAATAAGTGATCAGTGGGAGAATCAAGCAAGGAAGGTATCAGCAAGGGAGGTCGGTGTGTATCCGTCATCGCCGGGCCACTGCCTGAATTTGAGAAGATTGTTACCTCCTTTGTTTTTCCTTTATTGTTTTCTCTTTTTTGTTGTTGCTGTTGTTGTTTTTGCTTATGTTTTTTCTTAGAAAGGAGCACCAATCCTTCAAACATTTCTCTCTTTTGTTTCGAAATTTCTTCTTCTTTTTGTAATGTTGTAATTTTTTGGGGAGGGGGGGTTCACCTTGGAATTTGCATAAAAGAAATTTCATTTTTGCATGTCTTGGCGTGAATGACTTTGCACTAGATTTTGAAAATATTTTATTGAATTTGTATTTGAGAATGATTGAATTTAAATGAAGTCTGAAGTTGACATTGAGCCCTCAATTGACTAGAAATCAAAGAATGACTAAATGGAAGAAGAACAGAGCAAAAACAATCCAAACAAACCTATTTACACTCATTAGAATGAAAGAGACTTAAAAAAAAAAAAAAAAAAAAAAATCTAAAAGACAAGCCATTGAGCTTTATACAAATTATGCAGTTTTCACATTTTGGGTTCATATATTGGCCTACTGGCAGATTGAGTGACCGGCTGGCTGACACAAATAGGAAACACACCTAGAGTCAACTAAAATCTGAATGGCCGACAAAATGGTTAGCCGGCCAGCTGAAATATGAACATAGGATTCGAGAATACGGGGAGAAGACCGAATTCCTAACTCGATTATGCCCCTAGTTCATTGTTTTGATCTTCTTTTTTTTTTTTTTTACTAAAACGATTTTGAGCAACATGAGAATTAGATTAACATGTGTGTTCCACTCTCTGTTTTGAAATCATGTAAGTCAAGCTGTGAGCACTGAAAATTTTTCCTTTTTTAAGTCTAAAAAATGGTTTGGTTTTGCAAAAATAGAATAATTTTCGAGAAAAATTAGTCAGCTTCATTCAAAATAAACAAAAACCTATTTTTGCAAAAGGCTAAATCAACTATTAGGGTGCATAGTGCCAAGCCAGATAATCGCAAATTGATTCTGTTGTAGCAATGGTGATAACCGAACTGAATGAAGCCGAGCAAAACTAGACTGAATCGAACAGAACTGAACTGAACGGAGCCAAGTTGAATCGAACCGAACTGAACCGAGCAGAACAGAGACAAGCCAAGCAAACACGGATAGGACAACCAAGTCGACTAAAGATACATCAGATAATATGGACGGGATGAGTGAGTTGAAAATAGCTATGGCCGAACTTCAGGATGAAGCAGCCTACGTATCCCAAAGAGAGGAATCAGGGCTTATGTAGTTCCGGCGAAGGTTCACTCGGGTATTAACACTTTCCTTTTGTGCTCTAACTTTTGCCAAAGCCGCCCTTCTAAGTTTTCAACCTTGCGAGCTTTTTCATTATTTTTTTATTTTTTGTTTTTCTGCTCTAACTTTTGCCTGAGTCGCTCTTCCAGGTTTTCATCCCAACGAGCCTCTCAAGGGTGGTACTTTCGTTTTAGCTTGTCCATGTTGATTTGTTGTGAGATCTCTAGGCCATCTAAATCTATAAGAATGACTGCTACACTCCAAATAGACATGATGATGTAGGGACTACGCTAATTGGGTTTGAATTTTCCCCTAATGTAGCGGATTGAAACTTGATTGTCTTTCAGTAATAAAACTCATTCTCTCATATTTCAGGATTGGACTTCTTTTCCGGTCTTCATTAGCTTGAGAAACGATCCAGTTTGAATCTTTGTCACATTCGACCTTATTGTCCCTAATTCAAGGGCTGTTTCTAATCTGAATTACATCTGACCTTATTGCCCCTAGTTCAAGGGCTGTCTCCACTTTGGCTATGCAAGCCTTATACTTTGGTTAATTTTTGAACATTCTGAATCAAGGTTTGAAAGCTAAGAAGGCCAGACCTCAAGTCGAGAGAGATTCTATGCTATACAATCCCAAGATCAATTCCAGGCATGTCTTCATAGCACTACACAAAAACATTTTTTAAAATCTTTTAACAAAGTGACTAATCGCTTGTGCTCTTACGAAGACAATATAGAACCAATCTGGACCAAGCCAGGATCCTTCTCAATACCCACATTAACAGAAATGATCTCATTCATCAAGGGCGTAGCACACCTCTCTTCCTCTCAGTCAATCAAAATTTGCAAATCTTGAGGAATTTCTTCCTCTTCATTTTTATTAGAGTTTTGAAAAAAAAAGTTTTGTAATTTTTGGTCAATGCAATGAATTAAAGGCATAGAGAAGTCGGCAGAATCTATGGCACTTTTATTGAAAAGAAACTACGACTTAGCAATGACAACTGACTCAAAAGAAAATGACAAAGAAGACCTAGACAAGACAGACATGTCTAGGTTAGCATTCCCAAAATCAACAAACTCTAACTCACTAGAATGACTCAAGCCTGATCCCAACTCTACAAACTTGGTGGAATCAAACTTAGACTCAATACTCAATTTAGAACTCAAAATAAAACCATTTTCAAATTGCTGGTCAAAGTGTGGGCCATCATAACATTCAACATAAAGCCCATGCAATCAACAGGTGGTCACTCCCTAATCACATAAATGGTTGAATATCCCACAAGTTTTATTTATTTACACTGGTAGACTTTGTAGGATATCGAACTTTTCTGAAGCAATGGTGCTATAACAACTTATCAAAAACAAAATGGAACTTCAAACCAGAACTATGGTGGCACTTTGGCCTAATTAACACAACTGATCGTTGTATGCCCCCCACTAAAAAAAACTGAACCCCACAAACTGACATGCCTGAACCACTATTCAGAATTTGAGAACCTCAGATTCCATACATTGCAGATATCAGGAAAAAGAACAAACAATCCTATGGGGGCTAGGGTTACCTTGTCCTAGCTTGAAATGATCTAGGGCTTCACTATTCAAACAAGCGGCATTATACAACCTAGAAATGGGAGAGCATCATGTCTTATTGTTGGAAGGTACTAGAGCTCACTATATGTGTAAGGTTGGTTGTACTCTAGGGGTTGAAGTCAAGGTGACGTTACCAAAGAGTCCTTTGGGTCATAACTAATAAAGATCCCAAGAAATTAGAAGAGTCAATATAGCTTCTCTTCAAAGTCTGTAAACCTTCAGATCTCAAAAGGTTATAACAAAAGGCCTCCAAAGTAACGTAGAGATAGGTGTAGTGTCACAAAAAGTGTGCCTGTGCTCTCATTAGTATCTAAGCAACACAGGGCCTTTAAGTGCACCAATGCATGCAATGCAATAAACATATAATTGAAAATAAAAGTCATATCACGGAGTTCGAGTCAAGGTTTCATAAAATCCCAAGCAGAGTCACTAGAAACTATAACATGCCTGGGGGTACCCGTGCGCGTTAAACAGTTCGGACCCTCGGTCTCTTTGATCTAATCTCACTAATGCAATGTGAAATATAGATAGAGAGTCCAGATTTGGCAATTTTTAGAAAATTCATTTTATTGCAAAATATTTTGTCAAAAATGGACTGTGTCATTAGATCTCAGAGTCGCCACCTAATATTTTGGGAAATTAGGAAACCCATGACTCGTGCCAAGACCACTGTTTGTCATAACCAAAGTTGTCTCAGTTCGGAACCTTAGGTATGAGAGGGGAAGGTCATTAATTGAGCACTCCCACTCACTTGATCAAAAAACATCGGCCTTTACTAAACTATGATATGAATTTTATTTACTTTATATGTTCATATTCCAATTATTTAATAAATCCTAAAAATTACTATGTGAAGCATACAAGTATAGACTATGTCATTCATTTTAGAATAATTTGATTTCATGTTTTGAAAAAGAGTTTTGAAGATGTACTGTGAGAACCCAAATATAAAAATAAAGTAAATAATTAAATAATAATAATTTTACAATCTCAAATATTTTGATGGTGAATCCTAAAGTGCAAATTAAATATTATTGGAGGGTCTTTTACTTAATTTAAACCTAAAATAAATTTATGGTAAAAATCTCTAATTTTGAGGTAAAATTTACTATTAAAATAAATAATAGTAATAATGTTAAATAATAATAATAATAATAATAACAACAATAACAACAACAACAACAACAACAACAACAACAACAACAACAACAACAACAATAAAAAAAAAGAAAAGAAAAGAAAAGAAAAAAAAAAGGGTTAAGGGAGTTAGATTATTTGAAGTGTGCGGGTAACCCTAAACTCTCATTATATTGAATGAGCAGCCGTGAAGTCTAGGGAGAAGAGAAGATAGGAATGAAAGGTACTAATTAGGTGGCTTCAATATCTAATTATGAAAATATAGTTGTTTTGTATAGATGTTTCTGTGCATTCTTTGGAAGAAGAAGGAATGAAAGGTAATAATTAGTTGGCTTCAATATCTATCAGGTTAATAGTTAGTGTGAAATAGTGTAATGGGTATAGTGGATGTATGAAAAACATGCATATGGCATGGTTATATTCAATGAGTGTTTTTGCTTGTAATGGTGGACCTTGTGAGTGAAACGTGGGTTAGGTAGAGTACTTGGCCACCAATGTTTGTGAATATCATGGTTTTTTATGTAGTTTGAGGAATTAATCGGGTACATAAAGTTGAGGGTGCAATTTATGAGCATGAAATTCTGCACATAGCTACAAACTTTAAAAATCAAGAAACCATATCAAACGAATGAATTTTGAACTGAAATTTTTTACAGTAGATTAATTACATATTGAATTGCATATCTGAATTTTCTCATAATTTTTGGGAGTTGAAATCTATATTATCTGGTATGTTCAAATCTGTCCAGAAAACTGGTTTAAAATAGTAACTTCGAAAGTGTCGTTCTCTTTGGGTATAAATTCGAAAATTATCAAATCAGCGTCATTAGAACTAGTTACGAGTCTAGATTCTTACATTTTTGGCCTTCCGTTGATTGCTCGTGTCTACTAAGAGAACCATTAATTTCTTTAAAATTGTAAATAATTATTTTGTTAAGCAAATCAAGTGAAACCATTTGGGTTTGAAACTTAGGATATATTAATTGATATCTGGAGGGTTTTGGAATTTTCCAAACAGCGTGGAGTGGGTTTTGTAATTTTCAAAGTTAGCGAATAAATTGGCAAAACTTGTTTAAAACTCTATTTTATCTTAAAGTTACTTTTAATCAAGTTTCGATCTGAACCCATGTCTTTGGTAATTTTAGACTTTGAAGAACATGAGCTTAGGTAATATTTAAGAGTAACGGTGAGTTGGGTTGAGCCGTGTTAGTGCGCTTTAGTTTGGGGCTACTTAGTTATTATTCTTTAGTATTTTTAAACTAGTAGTGGCGTGTAGTTTTCATACTTGGTTTAGGGCACTAGTTGGACTCTTATACTCTATTCGAGGATTACATTGTTCCGTTTTCAGGTGAGTAGTTGCATGCTACATATTTTTATAAATGTTCCCCTACCTTGAATTGTTGGAAAATTGAATAGTTGTTTCAGGACTAAACTGCTTTGATAAATTATTATAGTACTAATGGAATTAAATTATTTCTGAAACATCTGTAAACCTAGCATACTGTAAACTATTTGTTATGGTCTCATGTTTATAATGGTGAACTACCATGTTTTGCGAAACTGAATTTTATTGATTATTGGGACCATCTGTATATTTAGTCCAGGGAAATTATTCCACTGTGTGTGGTGACTCTGGCCACTAGGGAAAAGATCCGGGTTGGGCCGTGATGACTCTAGTGCTCAACGATTGTAAGGAAAAGACTTGGGTTGGGCTAGGTGACCTTCAATCGGATCGTCTTAAAGAAAAGGCCCGGGTTGCCACCCTGAGGATGACTCTTAGTTCGGTATTGGATCCAACGGGCCTATAGTCTTGAGAACTGTGTGGCATGTTACTTGTTATTCTTGGTACCCAGAAAATTATTGGTGTTCATGTTGTAATCTGTTTTAACTGAAAAATGTCATTTATCATGTTTTTAAGAGACATGAGTATTTTAACTGTGGAACCTTCTTTTTGAAACAGATTATTTTTATCAAAAGTGTATGTCAATCTAGTTTCTATGATATATATCTTATTTTGGAATTGATTCTTGTTTTCAAAACTGTACATACTATCCATGTTGCTACTCACTGAGCTATCAACTGACTTAGTTGTTTATCATTTCCCAAGTACTAGAAGGACTTAGAGTGGACTCATGGCATAGCAGGGACTCAATTGCATGGATCTCTAGGACATTCATTTATTTTGTTTTAGATTGTTATGCCAAGTTTGTGCATATTTATTTTTATTTTTATTGAGATTCATTTAGGATTGTTTTGATATGTGGGCTATTTATATCCCATAAGTTTGGATGGTATTGATTACAGTTGGTTTTGCCATTTATACTTGTGGCGTGTCACTGGATTGAGTTTGGTTATTTATTACTGGACTTTTGTATAGTTGTTCAATGTGATTATGGATTAGTAGTTAGGCTTACGTGTGCCTTGGGCTAAGGCCCTGTGGGCCACTACCAGTCATACCTGGTTTGGGGTATAATATGTACAACTCAAAGAAATTAAGTCTACAATCATGAAAACCAATATCATTCCAAATTAAGCAACACAATCTCCATCCACTGGCATTCATAGAGTTATATCACATAAGAAAATAGCCTCATAGTAGAATGCTAAACACAATAAGAAAATTATGTACAAGCGGGATGCTAAAGCATAACAACTTACATATTTACAGACATCCCGCAAACAGTTACAAAACAAAATTAGTAAAATATCCATGATCCTATATTCAAAATCCTAATGCAATACATACACAAGAATGCTTCTAAAGATCCGGCTTCTAAAACATGACATGTGAAATATTGCAAAACATGCGATAACACACAAAATCATGTGATAATCAATTAAGGCACAAAGATACAAATTTAGCTGGATCTAGGCATGAATCATGTATGTAAAAGCATGGATATGCATGGCATGCATGATATATACATATGTACAGTTAGGGAAAGCGATTAAAGAATGGGATAGATAAGAAATGGGGATGGGGAATTATTACAATACTTTAAATAAATAATTACAAACCGAATGAGAGAGAGGAAGAAAAATTACAACAAAATAAAAACCTCATAAAACACTCAAATTTAAAAAGAAAAACAAAAACTGCATAGGCCTTGGAGATCATCCACCAAAAATTTGTTTACTGCTCTATTTCACCTTTGGAAAATCATTTGGGAATTCTTATTTTTCATGCAACAAGACCAAAACAAAGCAAACAAAACCTTTCCAAGAGAAATGATATAATATATACAAAAATTATCAATTGAAAAATCTAACAAATATTCGCAAATTATCTCATTTTGTTTATGGCAAAAATTAAAGCTTAATCCGACAATATTGAAAAATCATTCAGAATTTCACAATTCTAACTTCACAGTTGTGTCCGAAATGGTCCTTTTAGCTAGGAATAGCTTCACGCATTTCCGGGGGGCCTTATTGAAAATCCTCCCAAAAAGTTAGGCCACACCACAATTATTTGAAAATTTTGGGCCATAGTGCAATTTTCAGAATTCATGAGATATTCTGTTAACACCAAGGAATATTTTGTGAAACGAGGAATATTGTATTTGCTGATGTTAGCGGTGCGTCATGCTGACATTATTATCCACAAATACTAATATACAAAAAAAAAAAAAAAAAAACGAAAAGACAAATATATTGCTATGGGGGTTTGAACCCATAACCCAACATCTTAACCACTAAGCCAAACCAAACCTTGTAAAGTATTTTCTCGCACATAATATTTAGACAGTAATACCAATAGGAAATAGCACCCAAGCAGATGCTTCAGACAACTTTCATGTTTCTTTTTATTTTCTTTTCTTTTATGATAAATATAATGGTGGTTTCACCCACCACCGTACCAAAAAAAAAAAAAATTACAATATAATAATATATTATATAATAAAATTAGTAGAGAAATTTCATATCAATCAACCATTTTTAGCAACCCAAGTATCACATATTTAAAACAAAAGAAATAGAAAGAAAATAAATGAGAAAATTGTAAAATTTCACCTTCGGAGGAAATGGTGAATTTTCTGATTATCAAACTTTCTTCTTTACACCCTCAAGGTTATGGTGTATGCTTTGGAATCTCAGCAAGAAATTTTAAATTTTAGCTTTAAAAGATGATATGACAGTGAATGTGGTATGTGAAAGGTATTGGAAGAAAATAATTATGAAGAAACAAACTCTATGTGTTTATAAACAATTCTTGGCTCCTCTCTCGTTTTATTCCCCCCTCTGAGCCTCTCCCTCATTTTCTTCAGAAGTTTTACACTATTTATAGCCATGTAAAGAAAAAGCAAAAAAACAAAAAATAAACAAAATGGCAGACATCCATCATCAAAGAAACATATTTATATATATTATATTAATTATTATATATAAAGGTATGTATGATTAAGTCAAGTGCGCCTCAGTCGCTCACTTTGTCCCTTTATTTATTTATATAATAATAAAATAATATATATATATATATATGCATGATTGAATTAGGTGCGCCTGTGCCGTGCACTTCCTTTTTTTTTTCTTTTTTAATTATTTTTAAATATAAAAATACCAAAAATATGTACAAACACAGTTTAAAACAATTTGGCCAGAACAATTTAAGGTTGGGATTAAAGCTTAAAGTTGACTTTTCTGCTAAGAAATTCGTAATATAGCATATTCTAATTTTCATCATCAGGTGTTCAAAAGAAAGCACTCAAGTCTTAGGGCTGGTCAAAATGGAGTGTCTACAAAGCGGCAGCCATGGATGGTGATGGTGGAAATTGATGGTTTGAGAGAGTTAGAGTTAGAGTTAGGGTTTTGGGAAAGGGATATTTTGGTAGTTTAATTTTAGGACAAAAATGTAATTGAAAAAAACAATCATTAAGTTTGTGGAAAAAGAGGAAGTAGTGTGTGGAAATAAAAGCTCCCATGTCAGTGTAATGCGCCCATCTTTTTTACTTGGAAAATATTTCAAAAGTAATACAAAAATAGTTAGAAATATGAGATTTTTCAAACATTCAAAAAAGATATGGGATTTTTCAAACATTTCAAAAGGAGTACAAAAACTCTTTATTAAGTTTTGAGCAAATATATCATTTCAAATTATAACACTCCACTATAATATTACAAAAAAACTTCTTAGTGTACTTTTTATAAATATAACACTCTAATATAACATATAAAAAAACCATTTAGTGTACTGTTTTTAAACGAAACACTCCAATGTAACACTTCAAAAAAAGAAGGTGTGATTCTTCAAATTATTTCAAAAGGATTTGAGATTCTTCAAACCGTTCCAAAAGTAATACACAAATTCCTTAGTAAGTTTTAGGCAAATATATAATTTTAAACTGTGAGTGTTACGTTTAGAAAAAGTACACTCGGGAGTTTTTTTTAATGTTTTTGTATGTGTTATATTGGAATGTGTTACGTTTGGAATTACATTAATTGGAGTGTTATGTTTGAGAAATGTACAGTAAGAAGTTTTTTTTGTATATTACATTGGAGTGTTACGTTTTTAAAAAATACATTAATGTTGTGTCTGGTTAGGGGATTTAGGGAGGGATTTGGAAAGGGAAAGGGAAAATGTGTGTGAAATATAGGTATGCTTTATTTACATTTCATCTACCTTTTTTATTTTCCTTTTCAAATCTCTCCTCTAATCCTCTAACCAAACACAACATAAGGAGTTTCTTTTACCGTTATATTATTACGTTTGAGAAAAATACACTAAGAAAATTTTTAGTGTTTTTATGTGTTACATTAAAATGTTATGTTTAGAAAAAATACACTAAGAGTTTTTTTGAGTGTTATATTGTTACGTTTGGGAAAATTACAATAAGAAATTTTTTACTATGTTACATTGGAGTGGTACATTAAAATGTTATGTTTTTGTTCGAAATGTAGGATTTGTCCAAGAATGAGAGAAAATCTAAAATCTTTATAGTGTAGATTGCCCAAATATGTAATTTTATATTTGGAGAACAACAATGCTAGGGATACTTACACATTTACTAACAATTTTATTAATACACTCACAAGTTTTAATAAGATCAACCATCATTTGATATGAGACCCACATCAATTTGTGAGTGTGTTAGTAAGATTATTAGTATCCCTACCATTTTTCTTTGGAGAAACCCACACAAAAATTAAATCCAAACTTGTAAGTGACTACTTTTTTTTTTGTGTGTGTGTGTAATTTCTACTTTAATAGGATCTTTAAGTTCATAAGAAGAAAAAAAAGGCTAAACAATTTACAAGATCATATTTTAAGATTTATTGATATTTTACTAGTAGTTTTAGTGTCGTTAACCTAAGCCTCCAATGGAGTCAAATTAGCAGTACTTCAAGGAAAAGAATTGAATTGTTCGTGCGAAAGAGCAATTGTTTTTTGTGCAAGGAGGTATCGAAGAGGCATTGAGTTTTGAATAGGAATTTTGCTAGGTCTTGGTGTTTTGGTGCGAACAACAATGGTGATAATGACGGAGATAGTAGCAACAATGCATCAAACGATTCGAATTTGGCGACAACGACATCGAGGGACGAGGCAGAAGAGAAAGCACAGAGCAACGATGATTTTGATTCGGACAAGTCCAAGGCTTCTATGTCATCAAGGGTGAGACTTTTTCTATCTATCTCTTATAGTTTGTGTTTTTTTTGGTTAATTAGTGTGTTTGAATTGAAAGTTGTACCTAATTTAGGAAAAGTGCTACTTCATAAATTATTTTGGACTCCTCAATTTTTAAATTTTTTTATTATAATAATAACCTTAAATAAAATTACTAAAAATGATATCATTAATTTTGAAACACCCCATCTCACAATTAAACTTACATACTCACTACATCATGAATTAGGGTTTATGAGAGCACCCATCTCCATCACCACCCATCCATCTTCCTCAAATCCCACCTGCAAAACCTATCCACCCTCAAAACCTTGAAAACCCTTCGGCAGCAATATTCCGGCGGTAACAGTAACAACCATTTGACTACCTACACTTCTCCAGCAATGACAATGAGTGGAAGTTTTTATGGTAACCACAACTCCATAAGAAGAGGGGAGTACAACAATAAAAGCTTAGAGGAGGTTCATAGCTTTGATGTTGTTCTTAACTCAGAGGAGATTGGCCTTGTAAGGGTAAGTTTCTTGAAAAAATGGCAAAAATAATAAAATCTGTTTGTCATTTTTTCGAGATTGAACTCCCGAACATCTAACCATCATGAACACAGACCCGAACATTGTTTATTTGTTTGAAAAGGCATTCCCGAACAAATAAGTAATGTTCAGGAATACAAGTCCGAACATGAAAATTTCTTAACACATGGAATAGTCAAAATTGTTAACGCTTGCAGAAGTTTACATTTTTTCAAGTTTGGGAATACAGGCCTGAACATTACTTATTTGTTCAAGAAGTTCGCGAACAAATAAGTAATGTTTAGGAATGCAGGCCTGAACATGGAAATTTCTTAACACATTGAACGGTCAAATTGTTAACGCTTGCAAAAGTTTTCATTTTTTCAAGTTTGGGAATACAGGCCCGAACATGGAAATTTCTTAACACACATTGAATGGTCAAAATTTTTAACACTTGCAGAAGCTATCAGAAGTAGTCCAAATCCATTATCAGGTACAAAAGTTATTCCTTCATCGTGTAGCTTTGAAAATATTGCGGCATGGTTGTCTGCTAATCTCACAATTTTATAATATCTGCTAACAAACCCAACCAAACCAATTATTATAATTTTTTTCCTGCAAGAGAAGAAATTATTACGAGAAAACTAAGAAATTATGTATATATATATAGAGAGAGATCATACCAACTGTTACAAAGGTGGATGAGGCAGAATAGACAGTAATCACATTGGCTTATCTTCTTCTTGGTGGGTTTTGTTAGGGTTTTTTGGAAGAGGAATTTTTTTGGGGTGTGGGGGTGTGCATTCAATGGGTGGAATGTTTTCATAAGGATAATTTTGGTATTATTTTTTTTGAGGGGGGGAAGAAATTTTGAGGATTTTAGAATTTATAAGAGAGGGGGTCCAAAGAAATGGGGGGGTCCAAAATAATTCATGGGATGCTAATAGCACCACTCTTTGGGAAAGGATGATGAGAATGAAATCTGTTTGGTAGCTGAAAATGCAGGAAATGAATTGGTTCTAATTTTTTGAAAATTAAGGTTTTTTTCTTTAATATCTTTTTTTAGTTTTTTTTTTTTCATTTTTTTTCGTAAAATTTTTAAGTAAATTTTTTACTCTTTAATATAGATATACTTAAAAAGTAAAATATTTATAAAAGCCAATAAATATACAAAAATATAAAAATATATTGAATTTTTTATTTTTGGTATTTAGTGATTTTTTTAATTTTAAATTTCACATATATTATACTTTTTAATTGTATTTATATTAAGATGTTGTTTGACATGTTCTAAAATAGCTAAAACAGCACATACTATTTTAGTATATTATCTTATTTAGATCACAATCATCCTATGAGGGTCACATCACTTCTTATTTGACTTATATCACCTCTTTACCACATCACTTCAATTCAACCCTAACTCACATTTCATTTCACATTTTTTCGTAAAAAGTAAAAAAAAATAAAAAAATACTAATTTGACATTTCTGAAACAACCCCTAAGTGCATCTAAAAACTACAAAAATTATTTAAAATATTAAAAAAATTTAGTAAAAAAAAATACGGAAAATAAAAATTTTAATTTTCAAAAAATTGAATTTATAAAATTGGAAACAAACAAGGTGGAAAAAAATGACAATTTTGATGGAGAATCCAACATTGAAGCACCATTTTAGAAAATGGTTATTAAAAAATTATTGAAAATATCTTTATTTGACAGATAATTCAAAAAATATATATTTGTGTGTGTATCCAAGACAAATTTCATTAAACCGATGCGCAAATAGTACATATTAATGTGTGTTAGTGTGTATCGAAGACAAATTTCATTACTTTATTAAAATCAACTTTTTATTTGAAGCACGAACTCTTCTAACGAGTTGTGTCATGTTGTACACGACACTTTATGTAAACATCTAAAAGCGGGTCTGGTACTTTCTTCAACATGTTTGATTTAAAATTTTAAATTTATAATAGAACACTTCACATAACTTTTCGGACACTTTGGTGACATTTCTTGAACCGTTTGAACACATGCTACGTAATGAATCTCATCATAGAGACAATGTTTTGCATTATTTGAAATGCAACTTATGCACTTTAAATATGTGTTGGAACATTTATATGATCACTACATCATGTTTGTTTCAATGTTCTACAATTATTTTACATTTTTTAAAATGTAATTGTGTTGTATGAATGATACCTTGATGTTTAAGTAATAAAATATGACTTTTTAATTTTAATTAGCTTATGTTGCTTAAAGAAAAAACAAAACTGTTCATATATTTGACTTTTATAAATCTATAAAAATATAAATTTTTAACATGTCCCACTCATACTATGTCCTACATTTTTTGAAAATCGCCATGTTGGTGTGTTGCATGTCAGTGCTACTGTAGGTTTGATAGTGGAAATTAGAACCAAAAGCAACTTTAAAATATGGGTCATGCTAGGTTTTCATGAAACCATCTGCACCGTTAGATTAGGTATGTATCTCATGATCCAACGGTGCAGATGGTTTTCATGAAAATTTTTCATGAAACCTAGCATTTTCCTTAAAATATCCGAGCAAAATAGAAAAGGTTGAGAATGAGTACAAGTTGAGTGTGGTATTGAAGAGGTATAAAGTTTTTGTGTATGAGTGGGCATATTAGAATATGATTGTGTGCATTAGAATAATCTGCCAAGTAATATATGATTAAGTATGTGATTTGACGGAAAATTGGATAATATACCTTCACACATATCTTCATGCTTGTAGCTTAAAAGTATATAAACAATCAGTCATCAGATGATTCCGTGGCCAATGGGGCTAGCATGTGTCACATGCTAAAGCACATGGATGTGATTACAATCAGGGTCATCTGAGAGAAACAAAAGAAGGGTTGGAAATGGGATGAATATATAATAATACCAACTGATACCATATACAGAAGAAGATAGGTTGTTTATAATTTCTCTTGACACAACAATGATAATGTTGATTCTAATATATTTGATTCGCTTCTTCAGCCACCAACAATTTCACCTGTTGGACCATCTTATAATAATTTCCAAGTCGACTCTTTTAAGCTGATAGAACTCCTTGGACCAGAGAAGGTTGATCATGCCGATGTGAAGCTTATTAAGAAAAAGCTTTTTGGCTATTCCACCTTCTGGGTGACCAAAGAAAAGCCATTTGGAGATCTAGGAGAGGGCATTCTTTTTCTTGGCAATCTGAGGGGAAAGAGAGACGAAGTTTTTTTCCAAACTTCAGAATCAGCTGGCTGAACTCATGGGCAATAAGTAAAATTTATTTATGGTGGAGGAACCCAATTCTGAAGGACCAGACCCACGCAGTGGACTCGTGTCAGTTTTGGTATGCTGCGTAAAGAGGTTTCAAAACCAGGGCCAACAATACTATGGCAATATGTGATTGCTCTATTGTTATTTGTTCTCACTGTTGGTTCCTCGGTAGTGCTAGGAATTGCATCTCAGGTATTGCTGATTACTTTTACACTTGGACATTATTGTATTAAAAGTAGTTATGATCTCCTTTTCTATTGGCTTCTTTGGTTTTCGAATGTTATTTTGTAATTGTAAGCGTGCCAGTAAGGATCAATCATTCCTTACAGAATGTTAATTGCCAATCAATTACCAGACGATTGTGTTTTAGTTCTTTCAGCCTCAATGAAGAGGACTTTTACTGGTGGCTTTGTTTAGGAGAATTAAGCAAACAATGATTAAATGAAGAACAATTACAGTATTTCATTAAGTGAAACGAAAGACTTACAATGATCCAAATCAGCCTCGTAGAGGTTTACAGCAACAATCTACTTGAGACTACTCCTATGAACGAAATGCAGTGCAGAAATTTGAAGTACAGAAATGTAAAGAACATGCAATGTAAAACTAGAAAAGAAATAATGCAGAATAAAACTGGTTTTCTGGATCTGAGTCTGGGGTTTTTTCTGACGCCTTCTCTACTATTTATACTTCCCAAGGAGAACCATCGAACTGCACTTCTAACTGTCAAACTGCTCCTCCATAATTGCTGATCATGTTGCCTTACAGTTAGCTCCACTATGCCAATACCTGCAGTTAGGCTTCCCTCTTGATTTTGAATTTAAATGTGAGTAACTGTTGAAACCACATCACTTTGTATTTCTTTGCTGATCCAGTATTACGCAAGTCTCATGAAAACCAATATTAACTACCACGTGTACGATCATGATCAAAGGTTTAAGTTGTCTTCCCGTATTACCCTTAAATTGCCACGTGTTACATTGTAATTGGCTTGTACAAAATATGTAGCCAACATTACCCTCCGCACTAATATACCCAATACTTGGTGATATTAGTGGATCAAGGTCTTTTATCCACGTCTTAGAACGTGTATGGGCTTTGCATTCTTCCAGAAATGCAACTATCATTCATCATTCGCATTAAATTCTCTTTTAATCCTTTGAACATCCCCACTATCTTAGTATTCAAACAGACTGATACATCTTTTATGGCCAAATCGACTCTCTCTTCTATTGATCGAGTATACGAGGAGTCATCTGATGATGATGTTCTTTCTTGAAAAAACCTTCATGCATTGATTAGCCACCTTTACCCACTTTCTTATATTCAAGTCATGGAAGCTTTTGTAAACTATCAACCTTTGGATTACGCACATGCTACTCATAATTTTCTAACCCAAAATTTTGCAAAAATGGACGTTGGAAGCTCTTCTTCTAATCCACAATCTTCTGAATGGGATGAAGCTGTGGCTTCTTCTTCCTCTAAGGCTTTTGGTTGGAGAAGCTGGTCAGAATCTGAGGCATGTGAGTGAAGGGAGCGAGTTAATCATCACTTTGTCGAGTTCACTTATCCTCTAGAATTCCCTTCTGATGCTTGAAGTTCGGTGGTTTATCCTTACATGCCCATCAACTGCCGACGCAATTTAGAAGACAATCTACTTGCAGCATGGTACGCATCATCCATGCCTAGAAAGATAGTACAAGCTACCCGACGCCCAGAAGGGGCACAAGGGTATAAACCATCATTCTTAGCCCAGAAGGCGAAGCTTTGCTCTTTTGACTGGCTTGATTGTGTTAACGCCCCTCGGTTTCCTCCCTCTTTCGAAATGGAAGCCTCTATACCTCTTCCTCCATAATGCTGGACAGAAAGACTGAGGCTTACCCTCTCTGCGGACAAGGTTTTTCCTCTTTATAAGCCTCCACCTCCTCATACTCCAGCTTAGCGAAAGCAAGCCCAACTTCTGCTTGCGGCCTTTTCTCACATGCCTTTCAATGTTCTTGAAGATGATGTTTCTCTCAAGAACCTTCGATGGGCATGTGATATTATGACTCAGGGTCATGTCCTCAACCCCATCGCTCAAGCAGAACTCCAAATGTTTTTGGACCAATTTCCGTTGCTTCTCCATTGGCACTGGACTTCTGTGGCCACCACCCAATCTTTGAACCAACTCTCATCCCTTCGAGTTCATACCCAATACGAAGCAGAGAACCTCATCAAAGAATACAATGACTTCAAGAATAAAGACTCTGCGTACTGGGATGACTTGGATATGGACGAGCTGGAGCAAGGGTTAAAAGAAACAGCATTCGAGATAAAGGCTGAAGAACTCTTTTATCAAGTGAGAGCACATCAACTTCAGCAACCAAGCCTAGAGAAAATAGAGGATAGAATAAAAAAAGAACAGAAATTTATTGACCATAGCTGGACTAAATTCCATGATCTTGTTATTTATTCTATTCCTTACTTTTATGAACTCAAATTTGTACCCAGAGAGGGCCTTTTGATGTAATTGCTTTTGTTTCAATATAGCTAAGACTTTTCTCTTTGTTTGGCATGGTTTGACTTTATCTCTGTTCGTCTTTATAAGCAAATTTAGGGCTTCGAACTCAATAATCTCATCCTTCAAATTTGGATTTAATCATCTCAAACGAAACACTGAAAAACCAACATGAACCTTTCCCAATTTATGGAATACAGTTGACAATTTTGCTGATTTCTATTTAGAATTAGTGCTTCGAATTTAACAATCTTGCCCTTCAAAGCTTGCTTTAATCATATCCAACATATGGTCATATGGTTAGCACGATCAATCAGTTTTAGATTGACCATTTTTGCTTCGAACAACAGTCCATACTTTCAAAAATATGGAAGTCCCTCTCAAGGATTGCACTGTTTTAATTCGAAAGAGCAATCTCTTCTGTATATTACCAAACCAACTATTGGCTTTGATACTTCGAACAACAATTTCCATCTTTGAGGGATCTCAAGTTTTGCTTCGAAGGATTTATTCTCACTAAGAAACCATAAAACAGGTTCTTACTCCTTTTGAAGTGAACAAATATCTAAACACTCTTTCACTATGAGGCATGGAATGTGCTTCGAAGTAAGCATGAGGCATGGAATGTGCTTCGAAGTAAGCTTTCGACATTCGAAGCCATTTTTCATTTCATTTTAGCGCCAAAAATTGGCTTCGAAGCCAAATAGTTTATTTCGAAGCTGACATTAGTATTTGAGATGTGTTTCCCTCCAAAAATTATCAATATTGAGGGAAACTCTTTGCATCCATACTTTTAGTACTTCTTTACGAATTCCACGATATATTTTCAGACACAAATGTTTAAAACCCTTTTATTTCATGCTTTGAATCCACCCATTTGCTTATCACATAAACCCTTCGTCTCTACTGACTTTCATTTTCCTCCTACTCTCTCCCGACTTTGTATCAATGGCTTCTTCTTCTCTGAAAATACCGGTTATGAAGCGTGCGAGTCCATTGTGACCTTGAAAAGGATTATTGCTGAAGATTGTAAGAAGTATAAGGCCGATGAGAAAAGCGCCATTGACGGACGCATCTTCATTCCTCACCGTCATGAGCAGCAAGAGTATGTGCTTGGGCCCATCTTCAAAGAGATTCCTATTGAGCTTCCAACTTTATATCCACGTCTAGAAAACCATTGTCTCCTTTACAATGGTGGTCTTGACTGGGGAAACTGGAAGATGAACTGCCCCCATCGCTGCTGGCCCACAGTGAGACCAGAGTGGCAAGAATGGTATGATCAGGTTGTCCCTGATAGGACTCTGGACCTTCAAGAGCTCTACCTTTTCGATGCCCTCAAATTATCTAGGTTCACTATCTCAGAGGACCCTTTCTTAATACCTACTGCCCTTTGCTTTTAGAATTCTGCCTTTAATTTCTTCCAATTCAGATGTGGGATGATGACCCCTATTGTTCTTGATATCTGCCATCTATTAGGTTTGTCCCACATTGGAACTCTCTTTGGACCAGATTATCCTGACCTACCAACCCTTTTTTCCCTCCCCTCTCTTAACTCATCCTATAGTGACTTTGTCAAGGAAGAGAATAAAAGGGAGGGCCCTGTGACTAATAAGGAATTCTTTTGCTTCATATTGTATTGGCTTTGCAAATTTCTTTTCTGCACCTCTTCTCAAAGAATTATGCCTGAATTCGCCCCTCTTGCCAAAGCCCTTGTTTTACAGAAAAAGGTGGCTTTAGCCCTATACGTCCTAGGTCACGTATATAGAGCATGTTCTCTTTTTTGTGAGAAACCCTTGGATGCCAATCAAGGGGGTCCATTTTGGATACTTCAGCTTTGGCTTTTTGCTTATTTTACTGAGCTACAATCTAAATACCTTAAATTTTTTGAGCCAAACCCTATTACTCATGGCATGAGGCTAGCCAATGCTTCACTTTATCCTTCTACCTTTGCTTTTTACTTCTCTTTCTTCCACCAACTTTCAGCTTCCCTTCCATCTTATAGCTTTCGTCCCTTCGAACCTACTACCATTGGCCCATCTTAGTTGAAAAACTTTCTAAGTGATAGGTTCTGCTCTTCACCTCAACACAAGAACATATGGGCCTCTATTCTGATCCCCAAAGAGTTATTCATTGGGACTATGAACCCCAGAGCTTACAAGTGCATTGCTGAGCCTTATTGCCCTGCTCAATTTGCTAGGCAATTTGGCCTCTCACAAGGGGTCTGAATACCTCTCTGTAGCCAGACCAATTTAAGTCTTACTAGTAGGGATTTAAAGGTTTGAAGATCCAGATTAGAAGAAGCAACTTCTAAATTTATCCAGGACTTGATTGAGTTTGAGTATCTCCCTTTCATTTCTCAGAGTAACCTATTGAAAAGGTGACAAAATTGGTGGGTGACCAATATGGAGGTATACAGGGCACATCCAGCACCATTAATAGTTCTTGGGGAGGAATGGCCAAGTATACCTGGGGTTCAGGCAGCAGAAGAAGAAGAAGAGGCAGATCAAGAGTAAGAGACACCCTTAAAAAGAAAAAAGAAGATGACTGTCTCTCTTGCTGATTTCACTAGAGATCCTATCCATGAAACATCTGCTAAAGTAGTACAAGCAAAGCATTCCAAAGAGCTTATTGTATTCCAAAGGGCTAAAAAGAGGAAGCAACAACAAATGCTCAGAGATGAAGCTGCTACTGCTGATGCACTCCAGAAAGAGGTTGCAAGGAAACAGCAAGCTGCTGGACACTATACTCTTTGCAGCTTTCCAATCATGGCCATTACTTCTGAAACCAGTAAGCTCCTTTGTACTTCTATTCATCTTTTTCGAATTCTCAGTGCTGAGGCTTGACATTGTTTTGTATTTCTTATTTTGCAGCCACAACTACTTTGCCTATTCTTCCAATAAGGACTCCATCAGTTTCAGTCGAAGTTGAATAACCTCAAGATATGGAGCCCATTCAGATAATTCTCCCACTTCCTGGCCCTATATTTTCCATACCCTTCTTGAGCCCAAGTATTCCTGCTTCTTTTCCCTTTGGCATAACTCTATACCCCCCCTCCCCCAATTTGTCTTTTGATTTTACTTAGTTTAATTCTTTCTCAAGCCCTGCTTCTCCTCCTCTTCCTAAGGAAATTCCAACTGCTACTTCGTCTTTGATGGTAGCTGATTCCTCTATAGAGGGTATTGGTAGCTCTCCAACTCATGGTCTATTATCTCTACCTAGTTCCAGCCCCTCTTCCCTCGACCTATTGGTGGCTAGAACTATAGAGACTGCTGAAGATGCTCCACCCACTTCTCCTATTCCTATGCAGTCCTTTCTTCCTTCCACCAAAGCTCTTTCTGCAACCTTCATGTCCACGGATGAGGTACAAATCTTCGAAGCTAGACTAGCTAGTCTCTTCGATATATCTTCCACCTCTCCAATGGCTAGCGATGAGACTGAGCCATTAGTTCTGGCTAATTCTCTGCTAGAAATTCTTCAGTGCTCTTCCACCAGTAATAAGACTTCCTCACCTCCAATAGACTTGGACAGCTGTCTAGAGCTGCTAACATCCTTTTCAAGGATTCCTTTCGAAGCTTTACAGAGGCCTATAGTAAGAAATGGCTTCCTCTAGTGCTGCAAGATTATTGAACAATCCGGCATGACTGTCTCAGGTCATTTGTCTCAGGCGGCAGCCACCATTGATTTTTACATCAACATTTGCCGTGCTGCCAAGGCTGCAGAGGAGAAATTGGTAAAAGACCAGAGCTTTGTTTCCAAAATACATACTGAAGTATCAGAGTTAAAGGAACATCATTCCTCTGTCTCCCAATTTCGAACTCAACTATTAGAGAAGAAAGCTCAACTTGAAGAGGAGCAATCCGCGGTTAACCAGGCCTTAGATCGAACTGTCACCAAATTACAGATTACCAATCAAGGACTAGCTAACTGAAAGCAGGAAATGACCACAACCATCCAGTTGTTCTCATCATTTAAGAATAGAACTTCCATTGTAAAAGAATAACTGAGACATTGTACTGACTTTTGGGCCAATTTATGGAAAAATGTATTTAACTCTTTATGAAAAGAAAATTCTTATTTATCATTTAAATATTCTTATGTTCTTTTACTTAACATTTATTCTATTCCTTGTATTTCCCATATGGTTGGAAAATAAGGCTTCAAATATCTGCCATTAATCTTTTTGGGATGTACATATCCATTCAAATTTCTCAAATGGTATGCTCCAAAAGACAGGACTCTATAAACTTGATATGGTCCTTCCCAGTTAGGTGACCATTTGCCAAACTTATGGCTTTGAATCCCTATTGGGAGTATCGTCTTCCATACCAAATCACCTTCATCAAAGCCAATGTGTTTGACTTTCTTATTATAGTTTTTGGCTGCTTTCTTCTTTTGGAAAAGAATTCTATTTAATACCAGAATTCTAGCTTCATCTATACTTTCTAATTCCAAGCACATACTCTGATGATATTGCTCAAGATCTAACTGGTCTTGGCATCTCACCCTTAAGGACTTAACATTAATTTCCACAGGTAGTACTGCATCATGCCCATATACTAAGGCATAAGGAGTGATTCTTGTGCTTGACCTTGAAGAAGTCCTATAAGCCCACAATACATCCAACAATAAGGAGTGATTCTTGTGCTTGACCATTGGCTTGTGCATAATAGGGGGTGGAATTAATAAGGCTAATTCCAAACTCTGACACAAAAGACTTTACCATTTTCCCATCAAATACTATCCCATTATCAACAGTTATAGTCTGTGGGATGCCAAATCTATGGATTAAATCCTTAATGAATCCAATGACTTCAGTCTGATCTATAGCCTTGTATGGCTTAGCTTCGATCCACTTAGTGAAGTAATCAGTGGCCACTAAGATGAAACAATGATGCTTCGAAGAGGGTGGGTGTATTTTCTCTATCATATCCATAGCCCATCCTCTAAATGGCCAAGGCTTCACAACTGCATGCAAGTTAGTTATAGGCACGTGCCTTATTGTGCCATGCTTTTGGCATGCCTGACAACCTCTTGCATATTCTATGCAATCTTTAAGGATAGTTGGCCAATAGTAGGAATGCCTTCGAAGCAGCCATCTCATCTTCACACCAGGTTGATGAGCACCATAGATGCCTTCATGAACCTCAGCCATAGATGTCAATGATTCCTTTGGGCCTAAACATTCCAACAATAACCCATCTCCCCCTTTTTTGTAGAGAGCATTACCATACATTATGTATTGCATAGACTACAATTTAATTTTTCTGCTGGCTTTTGAAGATGGGCCAGCTAGATACTGTATTATTGGATGCCTCCAATCTTGCTCTTGTAAGTCATTATGATTGACTTCCAGGACCACATTCCTTTTATTCAAAGGTGGTATTACTTTCTGATATGTTGTTTGGCTTATATCTCTTCCGGTATTATCCCTTCTCTTGAAATTCGAAGCTTTTTGAGCCACATCATTAGCTTTATTATTCAAGAATCTTAGGATATGAGTTACATTTGCTATCTGAAATTGAGAAAGCAGATGTAATGAAACAACATAGTATGGCAACATGCTTATACTTTGACATTTGAAAATCCCTTTCACCTAGTTAACTACCAATTGAGAATCTCCAAATATGTCAACTGCATGAGCTTGTAATCTAATAAGTATTTCCAGTCCCATTATTAAGGCTTCATATTCAGCTTGATTATTGGAACAAGTAATTTCATCCACTCTGAAACCATGTGTGGTTTCAACTTGATTATTGGAACAAGTAATTTCATCCACTCTGAAACCATGTGTGGTTTCTATTCCTTGAGGTGACTTAATTACTACACCAATTCCAGTTAAACCATTGGCTTTTGATCCATCGAACCACATTTGCCATGGTTCAACACTTGCCATACCAAGTTCCATTATCTCTTGGCTTTCTGTTTGACATGGATGGTCTGCCAAAAAATTAGCTAAAACTTGTCATTTTACTGCCTTTTGGGGAACATATTCTAGATGAAATTCTGATAAGGCTAGTATGCATTTGCCAATTCTTCCCCTCAACATAGGTCTAGATAACATATACTTAACCAAATCTGTGGTTGCAATTACCAAGACAGTTGTAAGCAAAAGATAGCATCTTAATTTCATTGCAGCAAAATACAATGCAAGGCATAGCTTTTCTACAGCTAAATATTTACATTCACAAGAATTTAAAAACCTACTAAGATAATAAACAGCTTGTTCTTTACTTTCCTCATTGTCTTGGGCTAAGAAAGCTCATAATGAATCCTCTGCTGCAGCTATGTACAACTTTAAGGGCTTATCACCCTTTGGTGGCATCAGCACTAGAGGGTTGGCCAAGTAGGCTTTAATTCCTTCGAAAGCAGTTTGATGCTCTGCTGTCCACACAAACTCCTCTTCATCTTTTAGCCTTAACAAAGAAGAAAATACTTTAGTTTTCCATGCAGCATTAGAAATGAATCTTCGAAGAAAATTAACCTATCCAAGGAACTTTTGTAATTCTTTCTTACTTGATGGAGGTCTGGCTTCAATGATGGCTTTGGCTTTATTCTAGTCAATCTGTATTCCTTTCTTGTGTACTACATAGCCAAGAAGTTTCCAGATGATACGCCAAAAGTACACTTAAGAGGATTGAGTTTCAACTTAAACTTTCTCATTCTTTCAAAAGCTGCTTCTAAGTGAAACAAATGTTCCTCCATGGATTGGGATTTCACTACAATGTCATCAATATAACACTCTAAATACCCTCCAAAGAGGTCATGAAAGATAGTGTTCATGGCCCTCTGATATGTAGCTCCAGCATTCTTCAGGCCAAATGGCAGTTTAACCCATTCGAAGGTGCCAATATTTCCAGGACATCTGAATGCTATCTTATGGACATCTTCCTCTGCAATGCAGATTTCGTTATAACCAGAGTGCCCATCCATCATTGATAAAATTTGATTCCCTGCTGAACTATCTACCTACAAATCTACTATAGGTATAAGATACTCATCTTTTGGAGTTGCTAGATTCAAGTTTCTGAAATTGATGCATCCCTCATTTTACTATTCTTTTTAACTACAGGCACAATATTAGATAGCCATTCAACGTACCTGGCTGTCCTAATAAAGCCTGTCTTGAGGAGTCTAAGAATTTCCCTCTTAACTTTCTGAATCACTTCTGGACTCATTCTTCTTGGTTTTTGCTTATATGGCTTGAAATTAAGCCTCATAGGGAGCCTATGTTCTACTAATGACCTATCCAATCCTAGTAGTTCATTATAAGACCATGCAAAATAATCTTTATATTTCTTCAAAACAACCAACAACTGGTTCCTGTCAAAAGCATTCAACCAAGCACTTATATAGGTGGGCTGTTATGTAGAACCTTCCCCTAAATTTACTTCTTCCAAAGGGTCTTGTACCTGAGAACTTGCTGATGCTCCTTCTTTGATTTCTTCTAACTTTGAAGCAATCTCCTTGCTTTGTTCTGCTCCCAGCTTCTTTGATTCAATATCTTTACCTTCCTCCTCATAGACAAAGTTTTTCCACAAGGCTCTTTCCTCCTGTATCTCTTGGACTTTTGTTTCAATGTCCAAAGCAAAATATTTATCTAAGGCCAAAAATCTGACATGCTGTCGTTCCTTCTTACAACCAATCATCATGGCTTCTTTCTCTTGCTCTTGCATTTTCTGGACTATTGATTTTACATCCAATACTGAGAACTTAATCAGAGCCAAAGACCTGGCTTCTTGAGTTCCATCTCTTAGCCTACAACCAGGCATCATTGTCATCCTTAACGACAAACTCTTCATCAGCACTCTCTTGGACCAAGTACTTTAGATGTGCAAATTCTTCATCAGCTATCACATCGATTGATCCATCAGGCTTTCTTAGTATACTGAGTGGTGCCACTCCTTCAGTATATAATTTAGCCTCTGCAAAATATGCACAAGCTATGAAGGGTTGAGGATCTACATTGATCTCCTCCGTCTCTCTATTGCACAAGGCCATCATGAGTTTCTGATGTAAAGAGGAAGGCACACATTTGTTGGTGTGAATCCAATCTCTTCAAAGTAAAGCATTGTACTTAGCATTACTGTCAATAACGAAGAATGCTGTCATGCAGTCCCTAGTTCCCACGCTCAGGTTGATGGGCAGGATACCTTGGGCCATCTGTTTGTCTCCAGCGAAACCAGTAATGGCTGTACTAGTTGGGATTAGTCTGGGGTTCTTCTTTCCTAGTTTCTTCAACGAAGATTTTGGAAGCAGGTTTACTGCTGCCCCGTTATCCACCAGCACCCGATTCATCTGTATTCCATCGAAGAAGACCTTGGTATACAAGGGTTTGACATGCTATGTCATTGACGTCATAGGATACTCAAAAGGGTATAAGAGGTTAATACTTACCTGTTTCTTACTCTCGTCTTCAGTTTCCATTGGTGTGGCTACTTCGAATTCGTCTTGCACCGTACTTACTTGCGAGTCTTCACTGGAGACTGGAATTGGGTCAATCTCCTAACCTTGGTTTTCATCTTCAACTTGAAACTCTTGTGGTAATATAAGCACCATATTCACTGACACTGGAAGAAACGAGCCAAATTGGACGACTGGCTGTATCTGCTTTCCCTCTTGGTCAACTTGTTCAATTACTTCAAAAACGTCTTCCATGCTGCATTCTGGCACTTCAGTGTCAGTAGCTTCCTTCGAATGGTCTGTTTCTATTGGTTTTTTGACCAAAAATGTCTGTTTAGCCATGAAGGCTTCAAACATTTCTTTCTCAACCATCCCATTCTTTTGGCTTGGGATGACCTCATCTTCTATCTCACTATCACTTTCCATCAAAGCTTTTTCCAATCCTGCCAAGCTAGATCTTTCATTGGCCTTTAGTTCGGAATGAACTTTGGTCAACTATTCCCTGCTACAACTCATTTTGTTTGGAAGAGTCGATTTTAGATTATAGTCTGACTTTGAATCTTCTTCTCTTTCTGCCTGGCTCTTTAACTGAACCAATGAGGAGCTTTCTCCACCTTCTTTCAAATCTTTCTAGTACTGAGTGTACCTTCGTTGGATCTTCCTTCTTTGGGATCTAGAAATCACTGGGATCATATTCGGTTATTTTGTTTTTGGGTGCTTAAGCAACACCCAATTATTTGGAGCCACTAAAGGAGGTTTGACCATCCTACCTTGGTTTCCACCAACATTTCTTTGGGTAGATATCTCCCTTGGTTTGTTCTGCATGACAAACCAATCTTGAACTCTCGGTACCCACGAGCCTACTGACCCAGCTGTTGAACTGTTTCTTTCTTCCTTTGAAGCCATCTTCAAAGCTGGCTGTGAAGGCCACTGCTTGGCCCTGACTCCTTGTTTTGGGCCTAACTCAGGCCTTTGATGAAGGTGGCCACTTTCCATCCTACATGAGATGGGCCAAGAAGGCCAATCTCTGGCCTTGATCCCATAAACTGAATCCTTCTTCGGTCTCCTTTCAGGATAACTGCTCTCTATCCTGTAACGATTAGGTGGTCTGGACTCATATAAAGGCCTCTTGCCTTTAGAATGCATTATAGTGGCTGTTGGCTCAGCCATTAGTGGCTGCTGCCTAATACTAGTTACATATGGCCTTTTGTTATAAGCACTGGTTGGTTTAGGACGCCTCTGCACTGTAACACCCGCATCCTTTGAATCCTTTGGAGAGTGTATTTAATTCCCTTATTTTCATTTTGGGAGTCTTTGGAGTTGTGAATGTTGGTTTTGGAGGAGTGTAATCCGATTTAATCTTGTTGGGTTTGGTTGTTCGCGCATGTTCGGGTTAAAAGTTCCTTGGAAACTTAGAAGTTTTGCCTTGGGGTCGACACTATCCTTCTATAGGGTTGACCCTTGCATGTTGTAATGTTTCTGGAAGTGTTGCTGGAAAATAGGGTCGACACCAGCCTTGGTGGTGTTGACACCTTCCTCTTGTTGCTGTCCACAAGGGTAGACACTAGTCTGGGAAAGGGTTGACCCTCTTATGTTGCAGAATTTTGTGTTGGTTGCTGGAAAATAGGGTCGACCCTTGCTGTCAAAGGGTCGACACCTTGCCTGTTGCACATATTGTTTTTCTTCCTTGAGGGTCGACACCTTTGCCCGAAAGGGTCGACTCCTGCGTGTTTTTTTCAGATTTTTGGGCTGGTTTGGACCTTACTTTAGAGGGGTTTTGGGCCAATTGTTTTATGGACCTTAGGGCTACTCCTCCACTACTATAAATAGGCTCCAAAACATGTTTCATTTAATTTTTTTTCTCTTCTTTCCTCCCTCTCAAACCGTGAGCTCTCCTCTCTCTCTAAACTAAAGCTTTTGGCACTAAGATCTCTAGATCTACTCACCTAGAGTGATTGTTCCACTATGGTCCTTTGAGAAAAAGTGTAGATCTCATCAAAAGCTTCCTTTTGGTCCGATTGATTCGTTGTTTCGTCGCCATTGGCTTATGGGTCGTCATCTTTTGGCTCCAAAAGGTAGGGATTTCTAGTTCTCTTTCAATACCCTCGTTTATGGATAGATTTGTGGTATTTTCTTTATATAAATACAAAAGTTCCAACCCTTATTAATAGCCCAAACATCTACAAGTTTAATTTGAACTTTGGAAGTGTTTGAAGATTATGTTAAAAATTAGCAAATGAACCCTTATTATAGACATTGCAGATCATATTATAAAGTGAAATGAAGATTGGGGAAAATGATTTATTAATGATATGGATGACATGAGCCTTGGGGTGAAATGATGAAGTGAAAGTTTAAGAGTTCACCTTGAATTATGTTGAATTGTGTTGAGTTATGTAGAATTGTGTTGATTATGTTGAAGTGAGTTGACTATGTTGAATTGTGTTGAATCATGGTGAGTGTGTTGAATTGTGTTGTGTTGGGTTATGTTGAGTTTGAATTGTGTTGTGTTGGGTTGTGTTGAATTTGAATTGTGTGTTGAGTTTGGGTTGAGTTGTGTTGGGTGGTGTTGTGTTGGTACCCGCGCAAGGAGTTGAAAAATGGTTTTTCGGTGCCCATGACCGTCCGTATTAATAGCCGGTAAACATGGGGGTGGTTTGAATTCAAGGTGCCCAATTGCCCTGTCTAGGCTTATCGCTGGACGAATGTGGGAAAATGGTTTTTGGGTGTCCACACAGTCCTGCCGTATTGTAGCCGGCGAAAGTGGAAAATGGTTTTTGGGTGTCCACACAGTCCTGCCGTATTGTAGCCGGAAAAAGTGGAAAAACGGATTGTTTTCGAAAATGTTTGGGGTGCCCACGTCCTGCCGTATAACAGTCGGCAAATGTGGGGGATGGTTTTAAAAAGTTGAATACTGGTTTTGGAAAAATGTGGTTTTTAGATGAAAACGGCTTTTGAGAAACTGGTTTTTGGGAGTTCACTTCCCGCCGTATAGTAGCCGGCAAAAAGTGGAATATGTTATGGATTGGGTGCCCGCTGTCCCGCCGTATCAAGCCGGCAAAAGGTGGGGTGTGTTGTGGCGTGTGTTGAGGTCAACGATGATATATGTGACTTGTAATGAACTTGTGAAATTACTATTTGATGTGTAAATGGGTATGGAATGTAAATGCTTATGGAAATTATCTGGAACGAATGGATAAAGAAATGGTAATTGGATTTGGGATTGGTGATAAAGAACTCACCGGGTTGTTTGTATCTATAAGGAAAGATTTATAGTTTTATTTTGTGATTAATTGAGAAATTGAATTAAAAGAATTTGTTATCCTAGTGGTATGTTGAATTATAGTTGGTAATGCTAATGTGGATGTGATGTAAGTGTTCTTGGATTTCTATGTTAGAGCGTTATAGCAATAAAAGATCCACTGGTGGGAATGGAGTGTATGAGGGTTGTTTTGGGTATTAAGGGAACATAAATTTGATGTCATGGAGTTGTAACAAACTTAATTAGTAAAAGAGGAGAATGGGAATAGAAGGAAAAATGTTAAGATGGATATTTAATAAGGAAAATTTTGGAATGGGTTAATAAGTATAAAATGATGTGGTTCCTTAAACATTTTGTTTCCAAAAAGGATTTTTGTTTGGTTTTCTGATAAAGAGGATGGTTTTTGATGGTTAAGGATTTTCCTTAAATTGTTTAAATAAATATACTCTACGTATGATATTTTGAAATTGCAAAACGTCCCCTACTATATGGTATCACCTTGCATGCATGATCATTTCTATCTGTGTGTTGGTTATTGATTTAGAACTATGAGATTCTTACTGGGCATTAGTGCTCACCCCTATTGTTTTTATCTTTTTACAGGAAGGAAGTGTGAATTCTGTAGTTGAAGAGTTACAAAGTCCATAAGTCTGTGTGTATAATTTCGTTATGGATGTGAAGAAAGTAATTGTTGTATTTTGATATTTGTATTTAATTATTTGTAGCTTCTCAGTAAGAGATTGGCATGTATCATTGTTTTCATTGTATTCATTGAGAGAAAGAACATGTATTATTATGTTTCTATTACTCAAGTGTAATAGATAGTTGTATATATATATTAATAAATAAAAAAAAGGACCTAAATTTCAGGCTTTTGGTAATGTTTCCGTGTAATTAAAATTGGGGCGTGACATGCACATCCTTGTAATATTTCTTTCCATCATTTGAAAGCCATTTCAACCACTTGTAGCTCAGCCTGCATCTGGGACACATTCTCTACATGACAACTGTCTCTAAAGAATCGTCATCCAATGCTTCTTCATCAGAGTCTTCCCTCTGGTCTGATAAACCTTGAGCAATAGCTGGTAGATTTCCAGTGTCTTTCTTGACAGTTGTCTGGCTGGCAACATGCATCTGCACATTGACTTCTTCCAATTCTTTCAAGGACAAGTTCTGGAAGTCTGACATAATAACATTGGTTGCCATCTCTCCAATTTCTGGGAATAGATTAGTATCAATCCCCATGGCCTTTTCTGCTTTAGCTGGGAATTTTAAACTCCCCTTTCGAATTTGCTCTCGGATCCTGTCTCGAAAAACAATGCAATTTTTAGTTGAGTGAGACTAAGAATTATGCCATTTACAATACATTTTTCCTTTAAGTTCCTCTAGAGATGGAATTTTGACCCCTTTTGGTAACTTCAAGAAATTTGCAGCAAGCAAACGATCAAAAATGTCATCTGCCTTTGTTAAGTCGAAAGAGTACTTCCCATGAAGGTCTTTCTTTTTAAATTGTTGGTCAATTGTTATGTCTTTTTGAATTAATGCTTCACAGATCACAGGTTCTTTTCCCACAATCTCTGCTGCATCAATCTCATAATTAGGATCTCTATAATACGTCTTGTATGATGTATTACTTCGATCTTGTTCTTCTTCTAGTAATGCTTCATACCTAGATACCTTATAGGTTAATTCCACTAAGTCTCTAAACTCAGTTGAGTCAAACTTCTTTCGAAGCCTAAACTCTAGACCATGTTGAGCCAATCTCACAAATTCAGGCTCTAGTAAGATGATTCTACATTTATTTCGTGCTCTTTTAAATCTGGCAATAAACTGAGTAGCCTTCTCATTAGGCCTTTGACTCAATCTTGCCAAGTTGCCATGGAAACCTCTTGCTCTGTTTGGAAGAATTGGGCATGAAATACCTCTTCCATTTGTTGCCAAGTTTGGATAGAGCTAGGTGTAAGGTTAATATACCATGCAAATGCTCCTCCAGTTAGAGAATTTGGGAACAATCTTAACTTCATATAGTCATTATTGGTAAATTCACCACACTGAGCCGCAAACCTAGCAATATGCTCAACTGTTGATTGGTTCCCATTTCCATAAAAAAGAGCAAAATCTGGTATCCTGAAACCTCTGGGGTATTTATGTACCCTATCTACCCATTCTGGGTACGATTTTCTGTACATAGGAGTCTGAACCCCCCGAGCCATTGGTCCACACATTTCTCTAACAATGTCAGCAATTTGGTCTCTAGAGACCATATTTTGTGCCTGTTGAACCACTACTGGAGGAACAAACACAGAATTTGGTGGACAACCTTGTGCTTGGGGTCCTCTTGGTCCATCGGGTAGTATATTTGGGACTGGTTGTCTCTGTGATACTGGCTGCTGTTGAGGGTATGGATGACCTCTTTGAACTTGTCTTGTAAAAGGACCTGCGAAAAGTGCTGAAACAAGGGTTGTGTCCCTTCTAGTTGTAGGAAAACCTTCCAACCCCCCGGGTATAAATTCGAATAAAGGGTTAGTGAACCCCCTTGTGCCAAGTATGGCTTCGAACATGGGATTTGGAACCATCCTTACGCCATTATCCTGTGTTGGGCCAGAGCCACCAATTTGCATAGCTTCACTCTTAAGTAATGGGGCATTTTGACTTGCCATAGGCCTCGAAATAGGTTCTTACCAAGACTGAGGTGATGGTCTTTCATAGTTTTGATTACTAGTTTGACCATTAGAATGTCCATTAATCTACATAGGCTGTTTATCTCTAGCCAATTTTTGCTAAGGGATATTTGCAATTTCCTCCATATGTCTTGTGTTTGTTGGTTGGTGGATATTCATTCGATCCAAAAATGATGTTACCTACCTTTTCATTGTGTTCATTAACTGTTGTCCCGTGAAATCTACTAGGCCACCCTATGGATTCATTGGCTGAGTAGATGGAATAGTGGATGGTTCAATTCCTAGGCCTTGTCCAATATTAGGAACATATGGTACTTGTTCCGAAGTGTTGGTCTGTTCGACCATAGGTTCTGATGAAATGGGTGTTTCCACAAGATGTGTTATCACATTATCCTATGGATTAGGCATTTCTGTCTCTCCTTCCACGCCTTCTTCCAAGCGTTCATTTTCTCCTTGTCTCCTACATCTAGCCATTTCAATTAGTCTCACTGGGCGTGCCAAAAATATATGTTGGCTTTTTTGGCTTTCGAAGGTTATTTTGTAATTGTGAGCGTGCCAGCAAGGATCAATCAGTCCTTATAGAATGTTAATTGCCAACCAATTATCAGACGATTGTGTTTTAGTTCTTTCAACCTCAATGAAGAGGACTTTTACTGGTGGCTTTGTTTAGAAGAATTAAGCAAACAATGATTAAACGAAGAACAATTGCAGTATTTCATTAAGTGAAACGAAAGACTTACAATGATCCAAATCAGCCTCGTAGAGGTTTACAGCAACAATCTACTTGAGACTACTCCTATGAACGAAATGCAGTGCAGGAATTTGAAGTACAGAAATGTAAAGAACAGGAAATGTAAAACTGGAAAAGAAATAATGTAGAATAAAACTGGTTTTCTAGATCTGAGTTTGGGGTTTTTTTTTTTGGGCCTTCTCTGCTATTTATACTTCCCAAGGAGAACCATCGAACTGCACTTCTAACCGTCGAACTGCTCCTCTATGATCGCTAATCATGTTGCCTTACAGTTAGCTCCACTATGCCAATACCTACAGTTAGGCTTTCCTCATGATTTTGAATTTAAATTTGAGTAACCGCTGAAACCACATCACTTTGTGTCTCTTTGCTGATCCAGTATTATGCAGGTCTCATGAAAACCAATATTAACTGCCACGTGTACAATCATGATCGAAGGTTTGAGTTGTCTTCCCGTATTACCCTCAACTTGCCATGTGTTACATTGTAATTGGCTTATACAAAATATGTAGCCAACAATTTATCAAATCCTTTTTATAGAGTAGATTATTCCATGTATATGTGTTCTTTCATTGCATTTTTCATGAAGCAGATAAATACACTTCCACCAGAGGTAGTTAAGTACTTCACATATCCAAATGCCAGTGAACCACCAGATATGTAGCTTTTATTCCCATTTGTGGAGCTCTGCCCTGGCATATGGTGTCCTAGGGGTTCAGCTATTTCATGTAAGAAGAATTTCTCTTCTTTTGTTGATTTAGTTAGTTGAATGCTTTTTCTTGAGGAGGAAACAATGTTTCTTGTGTATTACTATTTCCTGTGCTCGGCTTTATGCAAAAAATAGCCCCTTCAACCTTCTTTATCCGTAATTTCTTATCATAAGATTATAAGGCCTTAAGCTTATAAACTAAACTAGCCTACATTTAATCTTTATCAACTGTGGACTAGTAAGTAAATTTCTTTAATAAAAAAAAAAGTTTCCTTATGAGATAGTTATATACATTCATTCCTCCATCTTTTCCATTCTTCTCTTTATGACATTGTTAATTGTTTTAAACCACTTCATCTGGTAAAAGTCCAAGTTTTTTACTTGAACCATAGATAATAGGTCTTTGTCCAATGCTATATGTGCCCTTTTTGACCACCTGCTTCTCATCTTAGAATGATAAACTGGTCCTAATGCGCACATTCTAGTATTTTGTCCCTCTCCAGTTGAAATAATTGGTAGTTCTTTATTGCATATTCTGATAGCGTCACCTTATACGAAATTCTACTCTTGTATTCATATCATATGTTTTTTAATCATCTTAAAACAATTATTTTAGTAAAACCAATCTCATTAAGATCTTTCACTTAAAAGCCAGCCATACGTATCAATGTGTAAGACAAAAACTATATTTCATCATGATTATTTTTTATTCCCTCTCATTTATTATGATTGGAATATGTGAAAGCACAATAGAACAAGCACCAAAAGAGCAGTTTAAAAAGAAAAAACACAATGCAATCACATTGTTTTGGCCCCAATCTCCCCTTTTGTAAGCAATAGCCAACATGCTTCATACATGGCACAACAATTGCTAAAAAAAGAAAAAAGAAAAAGAGACGCAGCAAGGCCGCTTATTCTTTGGGCTACCAAACTCCCTTTTTGTGAGCTACTTGTATCTTGATCTTTCTCTCCCCACCAATAAATCTCCAATGTCATCAATCATTTAGTCATGTAGCATTTCTCGAATGCTATCATGTGGCACTTTGTCTTGGCTGACCTACTTAGAACTTTTCTTGTTCTGTACCCGACTTGAATATGGGGGACTAAACTTTGTATATTTTCTTTATGCAGGTGTTTTTATTTTGTGTACAATGGACTGAAGTACTCATGAGGGATCTATTCATATATGAAAATATCCCAATCTAAAGTCACAGCTTTTGTTATTTACTATTGGTTGTTTTACAGAAAGCATCACTCATCTTGAGTTGGCAATGTTGAAATTTTATGCATGTGTCATTGTTTCCTCTAGCTGCCTACTGTATACATTGTGCATTCAGTGCATGAGATTGTTGGAAGCTGCATATGTATTGAATTACTTATAATGGATGCTATGAAAGAATAACTTGCACTTCTTGTATTCATTGGTTGCATAACTTTGTTTTGATCTGCATTGTAACTTAGTTGTTGTTTGGTTCGTTGTGTGTTTCTTGCTTTTTGAAAAAAAAAAAAAAAGAAAAGGAAAAGGAACATGTTTTTGTTTTTTCCCAAGAGAGTTTGAAGTTTAATGGGCTTCCTTTTATTGTTAATACACCAAAATAAGTTTGAAAAACACTACTTCTTCTTCTTCTTCTTCTTCTTCTTCTTCTTTTTTTTTGTTGTTTTTCATTCTGTGTGTGCGTGTTTATTTTGGAGCCTTATTTTGAAAACAATTTTCAAAAAAAAAAAAAGTACCAAACATGTTTTAAGTATATGTTCGGTTATGTTACTGTTTTTTGTTCTTGTTTTGACAACTGTTTTCATTTCCAAAAAATGGAAACAATTTTCAAATTTTACAAAATTTTAGGAAACACAAATTTTGTGTTTTCACTTGTTTTGAAAATAAGTTTTCATTCCCGCTTCCCTCTCTCACCCCCTCTTGCAGCCACACCCTTTGGCAGATCTCCAGACATGTTTTCTTGTTTATTTTTTTGGGTATTTTAAAACATGTGTGTACCAAACATATTTTTTGCATTTGTTTTTAGCAAAAAAATAAAATAAAATAAGATGAACATGTTTTCTATTTTCTGTAAACAAAAAATGGTAAATGGTAAATGCTACCTAACTTAGACTGGACCTTATTTTTTCTCCTCCCCAAGGTTAATTCCACCCTAATTAGTCATTCATGTAGTATGTTATCTTTTGAATATGTAAATGAGAAAATTCATTTGACGCAGGAAGTTGGGCATTTTTTGGCTGCTTTCCCAAAGAAAGTAAAACTAAGCATTCCATTCTTCATTCCTAATATTACTCTTGGAAGCTTTGGTACATTTGCTCAGGTAATTTTGTATACTTATCACTTGATGGATGTTAATTTAAATGAAGTTCTTATAATGTTATATATTTCCATACACTCTCTCTATATATTTTAATGTCTTTTTTTACACATATACCAACATTAAACACCGCCCATGGGCCAGTGGTTAGCATTTTCCTTTTTTAAATAATTTGTTGTATCAAATTTTAGTGAGTTTGAATTTATCTCAAGTCTTCCATTTAACAGCATTTTCTTTCATCAATATCGATAAGATAATTGTCACGACCCGAACACACCCCCGTGGGTTAAGGACGTAACCGGCCAGCAATCATGAGATTACCTACGGCCTCAAACTGATCCAAATGTATTTTAGCAGAGTTAATGGGGGCCAAACGGAAGCAATTTAAAAACTTTGTCTGTAGAGTCGTGCTTATATGCACATCAAAACATTCCAGACATACATATGTTAATAACTCACAACAGAAAGCATAGCAACATAAATTTATGTACAGACAGGATCATTCAAAACTGAGTCAACCAAACAAAACTATATACAGACGTACTCAAAACTTCGCCGACATGACAACATAGAACAGAACGACATAAAGGCGAAGGCAAGTCTCGTGCGTGAGACGCAAGGGCTGACTCTCCAAAACCTTGGTTGTTCCATACTGGCTTCACAGGGGCTGGGTCTGGACCTCTCATAGCTCACCTACAAACACACGAATGGGCGTGAGCGAAAGCCCAGTGAATAATATCAATTAAGAAGATACAACAATATGTAGAACAACATATTCCGAACGGCCTTGGGCCCAATTCGTATTTCTAATTAACATATATATACACAATGTAAGTCAAATGACTGTGGTTCTAAACATACCGGCCTTTTGGCCTCTTTATCTTTCATTTATGTCAAAACGGCCTCTGGCCCACTCATTCGTTCTTGTCAAAACGGCCTTTGGCCCAATCACACTTTCGTGTCAAAACGGCGCTTAGGCCAAAATACACTTTCGTGTCAAACGGCGCTTAGGCCCAAATACACTTTCGTGTCAAAACGGCGCTTAGGCCCAAATACACTTTTGTGTCAAACGGCCTTCGGCCCACATTTTATCAATCGGCCTTCGGCCCACATTTACATCAAACGGCCTTCGGCCCACATTCTATCAATCTGGCTCATAGGCCTTCCATATCAAACTGGCTCATAGGCCTTTATATCAGACTGGCTCATAGGCCTTTCATATCAAACTGGCTCATAGGCCTTTATATCAGACTGGCTCATAGGCCTTTCATATCAAACTGGCTCATAGGCCTTTATATCAGGCTGGCTCATAGGCCTTTCATATCAAACTATGTCCACCATTCAAATTAATGAACTTTACAAAACTTACATAGAAGTAGCAATTGGACAACAACATATGTCAGATATTACTCACAGTGATCGGCTTATGGATTTGCCCTGGAGCTTGACCCTACACATTTCATGAACACAAAAGGGTCACTAACAGTTCAATCCGTTCTTTAATTCACATATTCCTCTTTAGGCTTTATTCCTATCTCATTAACTCATTTACAATGCTCAACATATGCCTAAGAGTGCTTACAAGTGAAAGAGAACGGAAAAATATAACACAAAATGCACTTTCAGAATTTCAAAAAACAGGATCCCCGATCGAGCGTAGACATCCCCGCTCGAGCGGACCCTTAAGCCTGCAAAAGTGCTGGTTACCTCAAATTCCCGTTCGAGCGTGAACTCGGCCACTCGACCGGACTGCCTGTCTACATAGCTTCCCGCTCAAGCGTAAACTTCCCCGCTCGAGCGGGCACTATGTCTGTCAAAAATGCTGGGAGCTCGAATTCTCCGCTCGAGCGGCACTTCCCCCGCTCGAGCGGACGTCGAAAATTCTGGGTTTTCCAGAACACTCCCTTGAGTTCAAACTCGACATTCAACCAATTTTTCTTGCATGCAAGGCTCCAATCTCACATATATTTGTACTAACATGACATAGACACCAAAACACATCACAATGGAGCTCAATTCCTTGTATTACTTACATACATGCCTCAATTTAACCCAAATTCATCACCAACATATCAAATTCCAACATGCAAAGCTCATTCTTTCATGATCTACTCTTGCATGTAAGAAATGCACATTAATCACAACTTATTTGGTGAAGAAATGGTCATACACATGGATTTCATTCAACTTCAACATAGATTACATACATTAAACTCAAACATGGAGAATCATGGCAATTTCATACATGCATGCTCATATTGAGTTTCAACTCAACAAATTCAACACAAATTTCTTTTCAATCTTACTCTTGCTCACCAAATTAGCTTGAACACACAAAATTACAACTATAATCCAAGAATTACTCACCTAGAAGCTTTAATCTTCTAAGCTCTAGCCAATTCTTGAGCTAAATCTCCAAAATGTCCAAGTCTAGAGCCCAAATTACACAAGTCTCTCCCTTCTTCTCTCAATAGCCGGCTCTCTCTCTCTCTCTTCTTGAGTTACATTCAGTCCAAATGAATTAAAGAGGGGAGTTGGGTGTATAAAGCCTTGACAACAAAACCCACTAAGGCCATTTTAATAATAATAAAGTAGTTGGGCTCTAATTCATCAATTTAATCCATTTAATCTGACCAGAGTCAATTTCTAATTAAATTTCACCGTAGGCTCTAAAAATTATGCCAATCACAATGGCGTAATCAATTTCGGGTTCTGTGGCCGATAAGGCCCTCAATTTAATTTTCGAAGCGGGTTATCAAACAGATATTCCTACGGTGAACAGATAAAAACTCAAAATCACATACATTCACATAATGACACACAAAATCATGCTAAACACATAATCATAATTAAATTAAGGACTAATTAGCATACTACGGAACAGGGGTGTCACAATAATGGTCCCATGACCATTGATAAATGAGATCAACTCTATTTGGTAAAAGCACTTTTTTGTTACGACATTTTTCTATTTTTTGCTCTTTTGATTTGATCCATGGATGCAATTTTTCTACCTATATCGTTGAGAGTTTTTTTTTTTTTTTTTCCTTTCATTTTCTTGATTGGAATTATGATCTATGTATGTTCTATTTTTTCGTAAATTTATGATATACCTTTTTTTTACTACTTAAAAAGCATCACATCTTGGCTTTTGCAGCTCAAATCTATTCTCCCTGACCGAAAGACAAAAGTTGATATTTCCCTTGTTGGTTCATTTGCTGGTGCTACATTGTCGCTTTCTATGTTTGCTGTTGGCTTGCTGCTTTCATCAAACCCAAATGCTGCAGGGGATTTAGTGCAGGTTCCTGGCATGCTATTTCAAGTTTCTTTGCTTCTTGGATTAATAAGCAGAGCCACTATAACGCCCCGATATAATTCAACATAACTCTAATACATCAACTCGCATCCGCTAAATTGTAATAGCAATACTCCAACCATTACACCAATAATTAACAAATTGATACAAAGGTTCCACATGCACATTATACATTCAATGATACAAAAATACATGAATATATAGCATGTAGAGTATTGTGTTCCAAAAATGATAAAATGCCCTCATGGGCTTACTATTTCCAAGGCTTGAGCCCGATTACACAAAAATGGCCTCTTGGACCCATACAAAGATACCCCTTGGCTAGCAATTAAATCCACAACAAAAATAGAGTTATCGACTCTTCACAAAATGTATTCACGCCCTCAACTCAGCGGAATCACCACATCTTTACCTGCACCAAAATCCCATAGGGGTGAGCATAAAGCCCAATAGAGAATCCTTAACAAAGTATATACATTTATGCCAATTCCAAATGTTAAATGCGGTGCCAATGTTTAATGCCAAATGTTGTGCAAGGCCTTTTAAAGAGAATTTTCATTCACAAGCCTTTTTAAAAATTTCCATGTTTTCAATAATAACTTGAAATCTCAACAACTCTGATACTCCCAATTTTATTTGATAGGGGCGGTAAATACGACTCAGGTAATCCCTAGGTTGGTGTCTGCAAGTAGGCTCAACAAGCACTGCCAATAACCCCACTTTACTAGTTGCTAATCGGAAGGGAAGTGGTACCTCCTCCGCGTGTGTTTTCAGTCTTTTACCCCGGACACTCAGGCCAACTTATCAAATTCAACTACACCTCCTAACCAGACTTACCAACGTATTTACCCCTTAGCATTTCCATGATTCTCATTTCAAATATTCATTTCTCAATGTAATTATTTTCCAACTCGATTAGAATGCAATAAAATCAATTGAGGGAATCTATAATGCAAAAGATGCTCAAAATTTCATAACATCCTATCATTTTTAAGTATCTCCAATAACACAATGACAACCCCATATCCCATTTCCCTCCCTTTAACATGAATCAACATAAAACTACAAGTTCAATTAAATGTAACAACATATGATAACCTTCCACATCTTGTATCACCCTCATTACCTTGGCCATCTCAAGGCCATATGCAATATTTTTTAACATTAACCTTTCAAGATTTCAATGTTCATAATTTATGGACCTCAACCAATGGATTAACTCATCACTACACATGCATTAACATTTACCAACAAGTTCAACTATAGTTCCCAATTTGACATATGTCAAGAAGTCATTATACTACAAACAATCAATATAGAATTCTTACATTTTCAAAAGAAAACCCCCAATTTCTAGGTTTTCACAAAAACCCTAGTCTGTTTGGTAACGTTTACGTTTACATTTACAGTTCATATTTACAAAAATTTTATAAACTAGTTTTTGTTTATTTTTAGAAAAACATAAACTACAAACGCGTTTGATAATCGACAAAATGTTTTAAAAATTTTAAAAATACAAAAAAGAGTGAGAAATGGCAAGTAGTGGCAAGTGGCGGCGGAAGACGGTGGTGGAAAGTGGTGACGGTGGGTGGTGGGTAGCAGGTGGTGGTGGGTGGGTGGTGGTGGTGGGTGGGTAGGTGAGTGACTGTGATGGGTGGTGGGTGGTAGCGAGTGGGTTGTGGTGGTGGTGGTGGCGGGTGGTGGTGGTGGCAGGTGGTGGGTGGCGGATAGCGGGTGGTGGTGGGTGGTGGCAGGTAGGTGGCGGGTAGTGATGGTGGATGGGTGGGTGACGGTCGTAGGTGGTGGATCGTAGCGAGTAGGTGGTGGTGGTGGTGGCGAATGGTGGGTGGTGGCGGGTGGTGGTGGTGGTGGGTGGGTGAGTGACGGTGACGGGTGGTAGGTGGTAGCGAGTGGCTAGTGGTGGTGGTAGGTGGTGGGTGATGGTGGCATGTGGGTGACGGGTGATGGTAGTGGTGGTGGGTGGTGGGTAATGGGTGGTGGTGGCAGGTGATGGTGGTGGTAGTAGATGGTGGTGGCAGGTGGGTGGCAGGTAGCTGGTGGTGATGGGTGGTGGATGGTAGTGACAGGTGGGTGGTGAGTGGTAGTGGCGGGTAGGTGGCAGGCGGTAGATGATAGTGGCGGGTAGGTGGCAGGCGGTGGATGGTAGTGGCGGGTGGCGGGTGGTGGCGGGTGGATGACAAGTGGGTGGTGGGGGGTGGTGGTGGTGACGAATGGATGGCAGGTGGCTGGTGGCTGGTGAGTGGTGGTGGCAGGTGGTGGTAGGGGGTGGGTGGTGGTGGCAAAAGACGGTGGGGGAAAATGGTGGCGAGTGGTGGCTAGTGTTGGGTGGTAAAAAAAAAAAAAAAAAAAAACTCAAAACTCAAAACGAAAACACATTTTTTGAGTTTACATTTTTTGGCCAAATTTATAAACTGAGACCACTGATTTATAAATCAAAAATTTACCAAACAAGTTTTTATTTGAGTTTTTAAAATTTTTGTAAATATAAACAGAAAACTGAAAACGTAAGTATTATCAAACGGCACCTAACGTTTTCCATCTTCTTTGCAAAACCTCATTTTACTCCTTAATCTCAAACCAAGTTGTCCAAAATTTCAAGAAAATCTTTAAAAGAATACAAGATAGAGTTTATTCTACAAAATCATCAATTTCTTAAGCTACAAACCCATTTTTGAAATAACAAAGAAGAGCTCACAAAATCAACCAAAATCTTATATAAACATATATATAACTCAAAGGAAATCCTACCTCAAGCTTGATGAAGAGATTGGTGAAACCCTAGGATCACGAATAGGAGATCTTTGATTTCCACCACACAATGTAAAGCTCTAGCTTCTGATCTCGAAGATTAGTGAGGGAAGATGACTCTATACCCAATGGATTGCAAGGAAATCAAAGAGTTTTAGTGTTTGATGAGGGTTTTTAGAGAGAAGGAGGAGAAAAATAATGTTTAGAGTGAGAGGGAAATACCCAAAATGTGATACACACATGACCAAAAAGAGAAAAAAAAAAAAAAAAAACAAACAAAGATTCGGACTGCCAGAATCCCGCACGTGCGGCCCCACCCCACACGTGCAGCCCAGAGCCCCTACACGTGCAGCCCAGAGCCCCTGCACGTGCGGCTCTGGCCCAGCTGCCCAGAATTTTTCTCGGTTCGCTCCCGAACGCCCGGACTCAGCCGTGGACCCTTCGAAACAAAAGAAAGGCCAACCCGAAATAAACAAGGATAAGAATTTGAGAAGAGGTCACCGGACACAACAATCCCAATGAAAACAATAGTGAAAGGATATATAACGAAACCGGTCATCACAGCCACTTTAGGTTATGCGTAAGTTTTTTCTCTGCTTTGATAGCTTTGATTGGCTAATAAATGATACATATGCAAAATATCAATAAATCCTAGACCTAATTGTTATAATGCCCCTTTGGATACCTCGTACCAAATATCCTAGATAGGACCCTTGATGTGCTAGGGTCTTAATAAAAAAAAATAGATAAATAAATAAAATATACCAAATCAAACTAAGCCTTGTGTCCCAATCAAGTAGGATCAGCTGTATTAATAATTTTTCGCCATTTTGTTCTATCAAGGGTTATATGCTCAATGAAACCAAAAAAATTACTATTCTTTTTTATTACGACATCCCATGTCAGTTTAGGTCTGTCATTCCTCATAACATTTCCATTTATAGAGATCATATCACTTTTCCTTACTATTGCATCTATAGATCTTCATGCTACATAATCAAATCATCTTCACTTGTTTTCTCTCAATTTAACTTCAATTGGTGTTACTCTAACCACTTAATGAATATATTTACTTCAAATTCAATCTTTCTTAGTTTTACCACAAATCCATCTAAGCATCTCCATCTCAGTTACACACATTTCATGAATGTGTTGTTTCTTAGTTGCCCAACATTCTGTTCCGTAAATCATTGTTGGACTTATAGCCCTCTATAAACTTTGCCTTTCAATTTTGTTAATATTCATAAATGACATAATAAGCTAGATACACTCCTCCACTTGGGCCAATACATATTAATTATATGGATCACATCATCTTCAATCTCGCCATTCTTATTAATAACCGAACCTATGTAATAAAAATGTTCACCTTTTGTTATCTGTTGATTTTTAATATTCACTTCATTATTTCTCCTTTATTTGTTACCAAAGTTACATTCTACATATTTAGTTTTATTATTACTACTTTAAAATCATTTTGACTCTAGTTTTTATCTTCAGATTTCTAATTTGGTGTTATTTTCTTCTTTAGTGTCATCCACTATAACAATATCATTTGCGAAAAACATTTATCGTGGGATATTATCTTGAATGTGTTTAGTTAATGTGGGTATCTATATGGTGCTTGGCACGTGGTGAGCGCAACAGGCATCTCGTCATCACCGTCACACATCCACGCGGCAGACCCCTGAGGCACCACGATGAGTTGGGGTCGTATGCCTAGCCAAAGTAGGGGCATGCATACGAACAAATATGAAAACAGGACGACAACTCACCTTGATAGAGCTAGCCCACTTAGAGCTCTCCATGGTTCTTCAATCATGACTCATAAGAAATATATTCTCTACCCACTCACCCCAGTTCCATAGCAATATAGTTGGACCCTTGGCTCACCTATGTTCACTTAGTTGCTCAGGATGAGCCCTTGGCTCTCCCATGCACTCACTTCCTTGGCTGTCTAAGTTGGGAGCATGACCTAGGTACTCCCGCTTGGGATCATTGAAGGATTGTGAATTGGAGGCTGAGACCTCAAGATCGTCAAGGTTATGTAGCTTTCTCCCTGCAATAACAGCTCCCCCCTGACTTGGCTTAGAGAAAGGGACGTCGACCTTACACTTACATCTGTTGCACATATGATGCACCTATCAAGATATCACACCTACACCTACAGCTCCTATGATGCAACCTTCCCAATGACCTGAATCATAGGACAGAGCTAGTAGGGTTGATATCACCCTTATTTCGAGTCGAGGAGAACTTGCCACCTGCCTTGAGGTTACTTGGACTCCAATACTTCTAGAGTCTATATAACGGCATCAAAAGTGCAGCCACAATCACAACAAGAACAACAAGAACAACAAGAATCATATAACATATACAAATTGTTCGAGGTCTCTCATTGCCACTCATTTCCTCTCTAAGCCTGTAACGCTCCAAATTTCTAGCCCAAATAATAATACAACAATCATGGCTCTTTTAAGAAAAACCGAATATAAATCTCCAAACTTACATTACATGATACAATAGTTCTTCATGCAACAATACATTAATCCAACAACAAGCAAATAAACAAATAAATACCCCCAAGGGTTTACAAGTTTCTAAGGCTTGAGCCTGATTACACAAAACGGTTATTCAAACCCACACACATATAGCCCTTGGCTTACACACAGAGTCACAGCAAAATGAGAGTCTTGTACTCTCAACACACATTTCCTTGCCTTTAGTTGGGCAACATCACTACATCTTTTCCTGCACAAAAATCTTGTAGGGTGAGCATAAAGCCCAGTAGGAAATCCTTAACAAAGTATATATATTTTATACAAGTCTCAAGAGGTGAAATGCACATGCCATGCTATGCCTTTTTGAAAGAAAATCACATCTTCATCTTTGAAAACCATCATGCTCAATGATTCCATGCAATTTCAATTCTTCAAAACTTAACAATTCATTTCAAGAGCGGTAAATACGACTTTGGTAATCCCTAGGTTGCTGTCTGCAAGTAGACTATACAAGTACTACCAATTTGTCATTTTTACTGGCATTGATTGGAAGGCTCAACACTTATAATCTGTCATTTTTACCAATATTAACTAGAAGGCTTGACACCTATTCAATTTCATCTACGTCACCTGTCAAGACTTACCACCGTATTTACCCCAAAACTAATTCATGGAAACTTGTTTCTCAACATTCTTTTCTCAATGCAAGTTTTCAAATCAACTTTCAAAGTTTAATGTAATCAAATGATTTGATATCCCAATAACACAAGATGAATATAAATACTTTTATTCCAATTCATCATCCAAATGAATAACACAATTCCCTCTTCTCAAGTATCCTCAACAATTAGTCATTTCAAGACTATTTCAGCGTTTTGAACAATAATTTCCAAAATGAACAACAATTCTCATATTCCCTAAAATTCATCATTTATATAAATAAGAAATTTTCAAACATCCATTTATTTTGACACACAAAATAAATATAACAATATCATTCATGGATTTTCAGTTTCTTTAAAAAAATTCCCAAATTCTAGAATTTCTCGCCAAAACTATACAACTCAAATCTTTTGAAAGAAAACTGTCCAAAATCATCTTTTCTTCAATCAACGAAGATCAAAACCCATAAGATCATTTTAAAAGAACAAAAGACAAACCCACTTTCAAAATCGCTCAACTTCCTGAATCAATAATCAATTTTCATAGCTATCGAAGGTTGATTTCGAAAATCATCTAGATCTTGCAAATATATATATGTATATAACTCTAAGAAAATTCCTACCACAAGTTTTGAAGAAGAAATGAGATGAAACCCCCAAAATCAATGGTGTCAAAACTCGATCTTCACCGCACACAACGAAGCCCTCGAGAAGTTAACCAACTTTGATGAAGAACTTATGGCAGAACTCTAATGGATCTTGAGAAATCAAGGTTTTGATCCAATTTGGCGTAGGGAAATGTAGAGAGAAGGGAGAGGAAAGGATTTTTAGAGAGAGAGAGATATACAAAAGTGATCTGAAATATCAGATTCACGAACTGATATAGCATGGTCTGCTCGAGCGTGGAAAGCCCCGCTCAAGCGTCAAATACACTTTCCCAGTATTTTTGCAGACAGGTTAAATTTCTGAAACCAAACATTCTCCACTCGAGCGCATAAACGGCTGCTCGAGTAGACAAGAAACTTCTAATGCATTTTGCATTTTTGCTTCAGGGGCACTGCTCCTCAACCTCACCAGGGCACTACCCTACGACCCGCCAAGGGGTGCTGCCCCCTGGACCCCCGCGAGCTGACCGGGTAGCTCGATCACCGCCAAGGCGCTGCCCTTGGACCTGCCAAGGGGCACTGCCCCTGGACCCCCCCGAGCTGACCGGGCAGCTCGATTCCCGACATACTCAATGAAGTGGCAAAACTGGGATTGCTAGAAAGCCTGCCTTGGTCTTCTCCTCTTCCATCTCTAGTGATCTTAGACCATTGAAGTGCCCGCCATCTTCTCAGAGGTCAATGATTGATCGCCTCTAACCTCCCTCACCCACAGTTAATTCATCCTTGACTAAGGTAACTAGGTAATGACTCAAAGTTGACTCTTAACATCGATTAAAAGTTCAATAGTTTGGTGATCTAGTTGTAGTCACAACCTCGTCATGTCTTTTATCACATCAATATATCCCACGCTGTTTTTTTCCCCACACCCTCTATATTATATTTCTAAGCACCCTAATATCAGATTTTTCAAAAACTATTAAAACTATATGTATATCCCTTCTTCTTTTTTTCAATACTTTTCTATTAACTGTCTTAATAAATGTATTGTTGCCTTAGTTGATCTGCCATGCATAAATTCAAACCGATTCTCTAACACCTTAAGCATTGATCACTTACTCTCTCCCATAATCTCATTGTATGATTCATCAACTTAATGGTTCTTTAATTGTTGCAATTTTGGAAGATAAATAAATAAAGTACAACTATTGTAAAGCTGAAGCACTACATGTTATCTCAATTATCTTCTTTAACTTAATTAAGTGTCAGTTTGATATATAATTTTTTGTTTAAAACTGAAATTATTGTTGTCTTGACAATACTGATTGAGATTTTGCTAATCTGTCCCTGTAGAGCAATGTATACAGCCACAGTTTGGGTCCATCCTCTTGTAATAGTAGGCTAGTGAGGCACCATTCTTGAACATTGTTTCTTTATTACGATGTATAGATTGCTAACCATTTAAGTCCTTGTTGTAGGTGTGGGTTAACTACGTCAGCTTTTAATATGCTTCCTGTGGGATGTCTTGATAGTGGAAGAGCTATACAGGTATCCTTTTGCTTTTATTGTTTGATGAAGTATTGAGGTTTATGGTAAATCAGGAAGCATGAAGGAGCTTGGACAATAATTACAAGCTAAGCTCTTGCCATGCTAATTGCTAAAACTTGTCTTCAAATTAACACAAAGATCAATTTGTTTTGTTGAGCTTTTTAAGGGTTGGACTTTAGTCATAATACGCAAGACATAGAGGGAGAACAACAAGTCTCAGTCGTGATGCTGGCTTCAGGATTTTAGGGATAGAGCAGTTATATGCCACACATGTTTATTGAGTTCATGCTTTAATTGTCATTTGTAGTTTTCAGTTTCAATGTCATAGGCCCTTAGCTTGAGAACTAGAATGGAATACAAGTGGGAAGATTATATTATAAGCAATTAAGCATATGATGTTAGGAATATTCCACCCATGTAACAAAGGTGGGTCCCATACGATTATTATGTTGGTTTATACATGTATTTGTGTTAGGATAGTAATGTCTGAAATTTACTGGGGAACCTAATATGTGTAGGATTTGGTTACCTAATTATATAGAAATAGGATTCTCGTGGGTGGACTATATAAATAGTCATGTGGACTATAGGATTTTCTTGAGAGAGATTGAGAGATTGAGGGGTGGAAAAATATAAATGTAAGGGGTGAGAGAAAAAAATACCGTGAGAGCACCGGGGTGAGCAAGGGCTCAACTACCCTTGAGCATGGGGTTCGATGGTGTGGGTTTTGAGTATTTTTGCCATGTTACATATATTCTCTATTTTTATCCTAGCGAAATGGCCTTTGATAGGGCTGCGTAGAGAAGAAGGATTCATGTAGCCGACCTCATTTGATGAGACTTAAGGCTTGGTTTGGTTTTCATTTGGAAATTCTTTCCCGTGAATGTAAGTAATTTGGGCCGAACCATGTAAATCTCTGTGTGATTTTTTTTTCTCTTTAGTGTGTGTGTGGGTGTGCTTCCATTTGCATTAGTGAGATGTAGTATAAATCCCAACAAGTGGTATCAAAGATAAAGGTTATCGATCATAGATGCGGTTGGCAGATTACTACAAACGGCAGACTCGCACAAGAAATCTTGGCGGTACAGAAAAAAAAATCAAAATCCAATAAAGGTAGCATAGTGGAGGCATCTTGGAACACAGTGCACAGTGGAGTGCACAATTGAGGATTAGGTTTTGTGACTTTGGCTTGTCAAAGAATTATGATCCTGTGTGACAAAAAGCATAAAATTAATGGTTTAAAATATTTCAATTATATTGGTCTGTGCATATAATAGAAAAATTCGACATGAGAGTGGTTTCTAAGGTTTTTAGGTGCTATGGTTTTATTAGTACGTTTAGAATTTTCAGATTGTAAATGGTTTAAAGGAATTGGATAGATTCGACAGCGATCAAGTTTGACTGCGGGTGATCATGGTTGATCTAGGAGTAATCTGATTCAATCAACAAGGAAGTTCAATTATTGTGGGGTCAATTAGATTGCATTTTTCTGATTGGACATCATGATTGGCAACTTGTACAAGCTCGTGGAATATGTTGTGACAAGATGGGAGCTACTATCAAGCATCAGACGAGTAGTATGAGTCGTGGGTGAATAGTGGTGAGCAACAGTTGCAATGATTTTTGGTGGCCACCAAGAGGAAGACAATAGGTTGCTGGATGTTCACAGAAGGAAGCTTTAGGCATAGAACTTGAGATAGTTTTGCGGCGAAAGCATGTACATCAAAGGAAGTTGGGTCGAAAGTTGGAGACACCTACGGAGGTGTGACAGATCCCATGGGCAGAAGCATGAGGACAAAGGAAGCCGTGAAGGACATGGTGTGAGGTGCAAATAATGTGGGCACTTGGTTCAAGGGGGTGCAACATTTTCTAGGTGAAGGTGGAGTGTATCACGCAGATCAGGACACTTAGGTAGGAGGGTGCACATAACATTTGCCCCATATGTGTGGAAGGAGTGATTGCTAAGATTAGTCCATGCATGTGATAAAGGTGGGTCCCATACAATTATTAGGTTGGTTTATACATGTATTTCGGTTAGGATAGTAGAGTTTGAAATTGACTAGGGAACCTAATATGTGTAGAATTGTATAGAACTAAGATTCTTATGGGCAGACTATTATAAATAGTCATGTGAATTATAGGATTTTCTTAAGAGAGATTGAGAGGAGGAAAAATAGAGATGTAAAGGGTGAGAGAAAAAATATCATGAGAGCGCCGGAGTGAGAAAGGGCTCAATTACCCTTGAGCATGGGGTTTGGATATTGGTGTGAATTTTGAGTATTTTGGCCATGTCACATGTATTCTTTATTTTTGTCATAGTGAAAACTTTCTATCTCGTGGATGTAGGCATTTTGGTCTAAACCACGTAAATCTGTATAATTGTTTTTCCTTTTTGGTGTGTTTGTGGGTGTGCTTCTATTTGCGTTGGTGGGATGTGGTATAAATCCCAACATATTCTTTAGTTGGTCTTACCTCGGGAAACAGATGGTTTAATTTCCAAGAGGCATTCTTTTGTGGCATCTCTCCACAGAGATTTCATATTACAAGGGATTGGAGCACTATCAAAGTTTTTTTTTAGATAAGAAGGTAAATAAGCCAAACGACAAAACCTAATTGTTAGTCAATACTTTGAATCAAGGAACTACTTTATTTGTATTTGCTCATTTTGATTTACTTCAAGAACCTGGAAGGTTCATCTCTAACCCCCATCTACGTTACATGGACTCGAGTACGGGTGTTGGGTGCTGGTATGTACCTAGAGGTCAAACTCATCAAATCATAAATTTAAGGGTATGCAGACTCAGCAAAAAAATGTAATATTTTTAAATTTTTAAATTTTATCAAGTATGTGAGATAAATGATGTTTTATGTAACTTACAATATCAAAAAGACATAGTAATTTAAAAACAATATGTACCTATAATAATAGTATTATATACAATTATATAAGAAGTGTCCGTTGAAAAGTATCCGACACATATCTTGTACTTGTCTAAGTATCGGGTGTCTGACACGAATATATGATTTACTTTGAAGAGTCCGTGTAACATAGACCCCCATAACAAAATAAAATGTTAAAATATTTTAATTCCATATGGGGTAAATACCTCTCTATGAGTATCACTGATTTTTCCATTTGTTATAAACCGAGTCCTAGATTCTTCGATTACTATGAAAAGGAGAGAATAGAAGAGTCCCTTTCCTTTGATACCATGGAATTCTTTATGATTGTGTTCTATAACTTCTATAGAATTTGAAATTCTTGTTTTATAGGGTGCCTTCGGGAAAAATGCATTAATTGGATTTGGCTTGACAGCTACACATTGCTTGGATTGGGAGTGGTAAGTCCACATTTTTGCTTATTCATATGTTTCTTTGTAGAACTCGATACCATTGTCATATACAATTCATTTTAATTCAATTTCCTTGTGTTATTGTATATGATGCTTTTAAAAAGGTAGATTGTTTTAGTAACCATTTATAAGTAGTAAATGAATTTCACTTTCAATTAACATATGGAGTTTCATCTACGGTACATGGACTCGGATACGGGTGTTGGGTGCAGCTATGTATCAGAGATCAAACTCATCAAACCATAAATATAAGAGTATGCGGATTTGGCAAAAAATGTCATATTTTTATATTTTTAATCAAGTATGTGAGATAAAATGATGTTATATGTAACTTACAATATCAAAAGGACATTTATAGTAATCAAAAAACAATATGTACTTATAATAATAGTATTATATACAATTATATAAGTAGTGTCCGTTGAAAAGTATCCAACACATATCCCATACTTGTCCGAGTGTCGGTGTCCGATACAGGTATTTGACATATTTTGAAGAGTCCATGTAATATAGAGTTTTATTGCTTACAAATGTTGCATCACTTCAAATATGTTCTTATTCTACTAAAGCAAATTGAAATGAAAGATAGTTTTACAACACACTAGTCATAGATTCATTAGTTGCCTAGTTATAATTATGTCAGTTGTCGATGTGTCTTGAATTTTTTTTTTTCTTTTTTAAATTTTAAAATTTAACTTGTGCAGCACTTTTGTATTATCCCACATCCTTCACTTGGGTACATACCTAACATTTGGCATAGTACACAAAGTAGTTGTCCCAAGACTTGAACCCATAATCTTAAGCCGAGGTTTTACCATTAAACCAATGGTCACCCCTAGCCTTCACTCTCACATGGGGCCAAAAAAAAAATTAAAAAAAAATAAAAAATGGAACAAATAATACTCTTTCTTCAACAAAAACAAGGACATAGCCTGTTACTCATATAGCATCATTCCATCATGACTTTGTTTGCCCCTCTTCCTCAAATTGTCTTTGGTTAGTATCGCCTCCCAAGCCACTGTCCACCCAAAAAACGCTACTTTAGATGGGTCTTGATTTTCTAAATATCTTTGCAAGGGAAGGAAGAATCCTCCTCTTGACATAGCCTTTATAAAATAATAAAGCATTCTTGGAAGCTTCCCAATTGAAGTATCTTGAGCCACCTCTAGACTAAAGCCTATATATTATCCCAAAGATGGCCTCCACAGACTCCACCTTTGAATCCTCCAGCATCCTCCTCTATTGTCAGGTCCACGCCACCCCTTCAAAACCCATCTGCCAAAATTCTAAATAGGTCTAGAAAACCTCCCTCAAAAGTTGATGCCCGATCAGTATCATGCCAAAACCAAGCTTCATGAGCATTCCCCACCTTGAAAATTATGAAATTGATAAATTCTTCCTAACTCATGTGATTTCTTTCCAAACTTTAAACCCATGAACTCGTCTAACCACACTGGTGCACCAATTTAATCCCTACCCTTCACCACAATCTCTCTCTTCTGAAAAGAAATATCCACTACAACTTTACCAATAAAACTTTGGCCCTGTTTGGTGGAGTTTTTTTAAGTTAAAAGCTGATAATCAGAAAGCAGAAACTAAAAGTACCCCTACTCTAGCTTTCAAATAATCAACTTTTTTCAGCTTATTTAAGCTATTTCCACCTAATAAACTATAAGCCGAAACTGTACCAAACAGTTTGTCACAGACTCTCAAATCAAAATAAGCTGTAATCATCCCCAAAAGCTGTAACAAACAGTCCCTTTGTTGAACAAGTCCAACTTTCTAACGCCAAATCACCACCTTTACTAGCAAACACACCTCTTCCCAATAGACAAGATGAGACTTCAATTCTTTTCCTGTGCCTCCTTACTGGAAGTACCTTTGTAGCATCTCACTCCTCCTTGTCACTGATATAGCCTAGGGATCGAAAAAAGAGACATGAAGCATGTAGTTCACAAGGCACTTTTAATGAGATTTTTTCAGACAGAACAAACCTCCACAGCCATTAGCCCAACAAGACTTTGTTAAACAAGTATTGTATTCTGACACCCGCTTACTTTTATGGTTTGTGTATCTAACCACTTGTAGATGATGATGTTTCCAAATCGTAAACCGCCATTAAAGTGGCATCCTCTGATAATATTTTGTTTGAATTAAAGTTTATTTTAGTGATTTGTTGTTTTCTCCATCTAGCTCGGTGGACCTTTGTCACTTCCTTGGGGTCTGTACGTGTTGATATGTCAGGTATGCAATCAGTAGGTTATATATGAATGAAATAGCTAGATTGAATTTGAATCACTATTTTGTTATTTATTTATTTTATGAAAAACAACACAAAATAATGGTTCACATGCCTAATTTTATACAAATACTACATGTGCAAAGGGCACCAAAGAAACCATGCTTGAATGATGTGACAGAGGTTGGAACATGGAGGAGAGAAGTTCTTATAGTGGCTATTTTCCTAGTTGTGTTGACACTCCTTCCTGTGTGGGATGAGCTTACAGAGGAGCAGGGTATAGGTCTTGTAATTGCATTTTGATATAAATACACAACAATCCAATTTTGACTTTTTAAAGCTAAATTGGAAATAAAGGAATTGATGGCTTAAGCGAGTCATATTCATTGTATCCCCACCCGATAAAATTATTCCTATTATTAGGCGAGCACATAGTGACATAGTAGGATGGACCTACTATACAACCTCTCCCTACCCGTCCACTTTCTCTTTATATGTTTGTAAGATGTACAGGCATTAATATTTTTGCATTCTTTATATGTCTGTAAGATGTACATGCATTAGTATTTTTGCGTTTAGCGATATGTTCTTTAAATGCTCTAAAATTTTGCTATGTGTTTCTATTTTCCAATTTTTAGAAACTTGATATGTGGATGGGGGAGAAGGAATGTTCTTTTGGGCTTTTGATTGAGAGATTGATTGAAGTTTGTTTCAAGTTCCAACCAAATGCAATGCTAGTCTTAACCGACTGTGACTAGTCTAATTAGTCAGAATTGTTACACACCTCTTTGAGTCTTGTCCTCCCCTTCAAAGTTATCGACATACCAATACCAATAATAATTGGAAAAATAAAAAAAAGGAGGTCCAGCTCTTCTCCAATCCGAAAGAGATTGGGCGGTGCTGTTAGGTTGCGGTGGGTCTAACTTCGGGCCCATCCCGAAAATCTAAACCGTTCAATATGTAGAGTTCATCAAGTACATCATCTCTGTAAAAAATTATGTTAATCAGACATTGATAGCTACTTAATTAGCTTGCATTTGTGTTTGTGATTTATTTTTAAAATTATAGTTGTCATTGAAACAAATACAATCTAATAAAATAGCTATCGATATCTAATCAATTTGATTTTTTGCAAGAATGATGTACTCAACAAGCTTTATACATTGGATGATTTGAATCATCAAGATGGGCTCGAAATTGGGCCTACCACGACTTAACAACACCGTCTAGTCCGATTATGGACTGGATAGAAGCTATGGCCAAAAAGAAAAACCCTCAGCCTATCCCGTTTAGGGACATTAGTTTTTAGTTTAAAAACTAAAAAGTCATTACAAGTTGTCATATTACATTATTTATTTTTCTGTACGTTTTTTTCGTAAAAAGTTTAAAAAATCAACGAAAATAGTAAAGCTTTGTTTGGCATTGGCTACGGTAGTCAATTTTTTTGTATTGAGACTTTTTTAGCCTGATTTTTTTAGCCTCGTTTGGTTTTTGTTTTTGGACTTTTTTGACTTTTGTGACAGAAAAAATGTAATGATTATGATTTAGATGTGGCATTTTGTCTTATTGACTTATATAGTTTATTTTGTCTTTTTGTGCTTTTTTAGTCCCAAAATATTTACCAAATGAGGACTTATTCCCAAACAGGTTGCATTAAGTATCTCAAAAGGAGAATTCTATTCTACATTTTCATACCATATGCACCTTTAGTTATACTATTTTCTTCTTTAGTTATGACTAAATTTTATTTTTTTTTTAGTTATGACATTATTTTAAGATTTTAGTTTTTATTTTATTTATTTATTTTTTTGTGTTTGGTTATTTTTTGTGGTTATGATTCAAAAAATATGAAATTATGTTATTTTCTTCTGTACTTATAAAGTGCATATAATACGTATCATAATCTTTCTCATCTCAAAAAGGTAACCTCGAAAAGAAGGTTGACTTTCAAATTAATTGAGTTTCAAGGGCACTGGAATTTATAATTTTGTACTACCTCCTTATTTTGTGGAGTAATTCTACTTGCATAACAAAAATGGGAAATTTTATGTCTATACACCTGATTACCTCAATGGACATCTTTTTTCAGTGTACACACTTAGTAATTTTATTATTAATTTTTGTTCTCATTCCACCCACTAATTATTTCAATCATACCCTTAACTCGTATCTTGTACACACCACCTCAACCCTCTTTTCACACATCTATTCAAATTTAAAGAGTAATAGTCTTCCTTGTTTTAGTTCATAGTGAAGATAGTGAAGGAAACTCCATTGAAGAACCTCCATTGACACTTTAATTCAACACTTAATTTTCGAAATAGATTTATTTGTTCAACACTGTAGTTCCGAAATCTATTGATTTGTATATGACCCGAAAAAAGTGATCATTCGTCAAGATGTATACTTCGATTGAGTCAGTGCCTGCAACAATTAAAGGATGGTTCCTGTACGAGAGCTTTTTTTCTATTGCTTTGCAATGAAAGTTCCAAGCATCAGCCTTTAATTGACTATGGGATTAGCCCACAGAGTTCTACGGCTACACTAATAGTACCTTATACAAACTGTAATTCCGAATAAAATAAAATATTTTGACATTGATTTTTCGAATTAATCATGAAAAAAAACTTCTACATGAAAAAATTGACTTTTTCATTTCTGTTTTTGTTGTTATCAGGTATATTTTTACTTGATTTTGAACTTCCATTGGTTTGAGAGCATTGCTTTGTAAGCAATAGAGGAGTACAGAGTGTGCGGCAAACAACGTGAGAAACAATGGAAGAAGTAACAAATAATGAAGAAATTAGGGTTTAGATTTTTTTCTTTACTTAAAAAATGTACATTGAGATTTTTTTTTTTTTTTTAAATATGTATAGAGCATATTTTGATATAATATTATGAGTGTAGGTGGATGTCCATTATGGTCATTTTAATTTAGGATATAATTGTCATTACACCCTAATATTTCATTAAGTGTGTGGAGTGAGGTAACTAGGTGTGGAAATAGAATTTCCCAACAAAAACAGTTCATTACACCCTAATTTTTCAAAATAAGATGATTACACTTTTACCCTTTTCTAAAATTATCAAAAAAAACCCTCAAAACCCTAACCCTAATTTCTTAGTACACCCATGTTTTCCCACCATATTTACCAGCCACCTTCATTGCAACTATTAACTCCCACTGTCGCCTCTCACCGCCTTTTCTCTTCTCTTTCTCATCTCATACCTCTTATCGCCCTCACCCCAAAATCATTGCGACCCAGCCATACTCCTTACTTCCCTCCGTTGTGCTTTCTCAATCTTCGCCACAATCACAACTAGTGCCGCCGTGAACAAGTCTGACACCATCACACCAACATCCACTACTACAACCCAGCTCATCTCCAAAATCCAACATCGTGAACACGCGCGCACGCGAGAGAGAGAGAGAGAGAGAGAGAGAGAGAGAGAGAGAGAGAGAAAGAGATTAGAAGAATGAGAAGATGAGAGACAATGACGGTGACTAGTTCAGGCAATAACAACAGGACCTAGTTCATTCTTAGGGTTTCTCTCCCTCTCTCTCTCTCTTTCTCTCTCTCTCTCAACGATGAAAAATGTGAGTTTGGTTCGCGATAGGTCTAGGGTTTCAAAGCTCAATAGGATGGTAGGTTGCGATGGGGCAATGGTGAGAGCCAACGAGGGGAGGAGAAACAATGATGAAAAGGAGGATCAGCGGCCTGAAGACGAGGTGATGACTGTAAATGATATCGTCGATGGGAGTGGGTTTGGATGTTGGAGTCGAAGAGGATAGCTGTGGCGACTGTGAGAGAGGTTGCCGGTGGGGTTAAGTCTGAATGTTGGAGTTTGAGGTGGTGGTGGTGGTGGTTATGGCTGCTAGAGGTAATGGTGAGGGGTGGAGAAGAGTTGGGGTTTGTTAGGTTTGGGTGTAAAGATAAGCGTATGATGGGTATTATGGTGATTGTAAAGAGAAAATTGAATTTTTGTGGGTTGTGTAATATAAAATTGAGTGTAATGAAGAATTTTGTTGTGTAAGTAGAATTACTTTATTTTGTGTTGGATCATACTAATATCAATTCTATAGTCACTTATTAGAGTGGAGCAAATGTCAAAATAATTATACATTGAGCAAATTACCTTGATATTCTAGGGATGTTATCAAAACTACAATTATTCCAACTAGTTTGAGAAAATGACACCAGCCTTCCTAAAAAATTTAATTGATTGTGTCACACGTAATTGCATGCAGTACCGTTAGTTTCGTGGATGGAAGTTGTTGACATGATCGATATTTGAACAAAAATATCAAAATTTTCCTTTTTAATTATTATTATTATTACTTTTTTGTGAGAACCAGTTGTATTAAGGTTGATAATCACTTAATGGGAGATCATTAGTATTTTTCTCAGCATTTTAACTTTTCATTTTTGGTGGGCATGTTCTCTCTGTCATCCATTGGGTGAGAAGGAAATCAACTTTGAAAGAAAGTGAAAACATATAGTATAATTTTTTTTAAATGAAAAAATTGAAGATAAAATTAATATTTATTTTTAAAATAAGTAAAAACTATATTTTTAAAATTATAAAAATTAAAAAAATTAAGAAAATATGGAAACTCCTAAATTTATTTATTTATTTATTTATTTATTCTTATCACTCAACTTCTAATTTCAGTTTAAAAACAATTATACAAATTATGATCTTATTTTTTTTAAAATAAAATGATCTCATGCACCACATCTTCTAGTAATAATAATAACAAATATCACATTTTATTTCACAATTTGACCCGTCTAATCCAAAATATTAGGGTGGTGTGTACCATATATAAGTGTGTGGAAAAGTGGTTTGGAAATACTCTTCTGATCCTGAGGGACGTTAATGATCCTCAGCTAGTCACCTGAAAAAGAAATAACACTCTGGTCAGGAGTGTCAAAATTAGCACTCTGACGGGCAAGTCAATCTCTATACTCTGAATTACTTGTATTTTAAGTTAAGTATAATAGTTCTCACATGCCTTTCTTAGACTGTTGTTCCTTTATTTATACTCGTTTCCAGGGCCTCGGGGCCTGGTCCACTTTTCGCTCACTATCCGCTTATTTATTCGGCCCCCATAGCTCAATAGTTACTCGGCCTATTTATTGTATTCGGCCTCCTGATCATGCAGGTTAGAGCCGAATGATGTCTATCTTCCAGAGCGTACTCTTCTGATTCTACTATTTATTTAGCTTCCATAATTGCCCCCCAAACTCCCCATTGACGGCAGTTAATTGGCGTGTTTGGTTTCGAATTTGAAAAGTCAAGAGAAACATAAATTAGGCGGCTTCACCTATCCCGATGTGAATGTCAGAACACATATGCCTTTCGGTCTTCATTATACGTTCCCGCCTCATTCGTGCATCTTTTGCATTTATTATGATTTGAAACTCCAGTCTCTTCGAATGCATACTTTTTGAATATTCTAGCCTTCTGAATTGCCAGCCGAAATCCCTCCTCTATCTCGCGTCTTTTGCAACTTCTTCCAGTCTCTCCTTGTCTCCTTTGCCTCTCGTAAGTTTTCTTCTCCTCTCTTTGTAATCCTATTTTTCGTGTTCATTTTTGATTTAGAATACCCTTGAGTCCTTACTAGAATGGCTAAGCATTTGAAAGACCTTCTTTCTGAGGGTCGTATTTCTGGGTTCCGGCGACATTTCTCTATCCTTGATGATGTCCATATATCTCTAGTGACAGACAATACTCTTGATATGGAGAGGGATAACCAAAATACCATCGTCTTTCCTCTTCTATCCATTGCGGAGGGTGGGGTTCGTTTTCCCCTATACCCATTTCTTAGGGCCATCCTCCGCCATTGGGGTCTGATTCCTTCTCAACGCAATGTGAATTTCTTTCGAATCATAATGGGAATTGCAGAATTGAGCCAGTGCCTTAGGATCAATCTTGGCATTCCGGCGATTTGGCACTGCTACGTTTTGGCTAAATCCTCCGGTCGACTCAGGCACTACTTTCTCAGGGCCAAGGACACTGACCATCACTTGGTAACCATGCTAGCCAGTTCTGGCAAATGAGTTGACGATGTAATGGCCAATGTCCGAGGCAACTGGGAATTCGGCGAGGGCGAAGATCGCCTAGACCCTATTCCCAGAAAGTGGGGTGAACCAGGTTGCCGTGTAACTCCTTGTGTTTATTGATCTTTCTTTTATTCGGCTTTTTCTTCAAGTCTAATCCTTTGTTTTTTGCAGGCAATAAGTTGAAAAAGATCCTGACCTCGGCTGACGACGCAGTCCTTGTAGAAATTAAGACCGCGCTCAAGTATTTTGGCCGTCCAAACGTACAGAAGCAAGGGAGAGCCGCCCACATACTCTTACGGTACGAGCCTACTTATACTACATTCTCAGTCGCAGACGACATTCTGATCCCATCTAACGAACAACACCTTACGGCCCTTATCTTCCCCAGCTTTAAGACCCTTAGGCAAATTGGTCTCGAAGCTTCTGATTTGGAACAAGATGTAGAGCCTGTGGTCGAGGTAGTTTCCAAACCAATGAAAGAGTTTGCTGCGGAGGCCGAAGAGGTCGACGAGGCGCTAAACTTGGCGTTTGAGGCAGCTGGTCTTAACCAGCCTAATTCACCGTCCACTTCGGGTCGGGCGGAATTTTCTTTCGGAGATATTTTTACAAATTTGGGAGACCTACCCGGCGCTTATTCTGAGGGTATGGCTGGGGAAAATCCAACGTAGATGGTGCGAAAGAGAAACTCTGAACGCTTGGCTGCCCGATGGAAAGCCGAGGCTATCCGTTCTGGACCCGCCCCGACTGAATCCCTTGCAGCCATTATTGTCGAAGAAATGGCTCAAGTTCATGAGGCCGAGGTGGAAAAGGTTGCCAAGCAATCGGTTACAGAGGAACAGCCGATTTCGGAAGATTGGGGGGAAAAGCATACAACCGAAAGCGAAGCCGTCTCTGAGGAGGGCCCACCGATAAAAGACCACGCTTGGAGGAGTCTAGTGTGGTCGCTCTTTTTGTTGTTGAACTAAAAATAAAGAACATGTTGATCTCCTCTGAAGCGTCAGCTTTGAAAGATCCAGCTGTGGCGCTGAGCTTAGCTGCTTCAATCTCATTGCCGGCTGACAAGGCAGCCTTTCGCGCTGAGTCGGACTTGGTGGCCATAGCATTAGCTGCCCAGTCGGCCCTTCTGGTAGGTGACTTCATCCCAACTCCTTGTTTTGATTTTGTTTGCTTACGGTATTTCTTGGTATCTGACGATCCTAACTTGTCTTGCAGATGGTCAGAAGGATCACCGAATTAGGCCGTCGCCAGCATGATGCTGTGGAAAGGATTGGCCGTTTGCAATTGGAAGTGGACGGTCAGAGGAGAGCGTGCAAGCTGAAGCTGAGAAGGAAAGGGCGCGGACTACTGACCAGCTCAGATCGGACGCCGAGGAGCGGGCGAACGCGAGTGAGGAATCACTCAAGTTAGCCAAGGAGGCACTTACCAAGCTGGAGGCCGAATTAGCAGAGTTGAAGGCGGCGAAGGAAAAAGCCGACTCTGAGGCTTTCGAAGCATTCGAGGCTGGGAAGAGCGCCGCTCTAAAAGACTATGTAGAAGAGGTCCCCAAGTTCGAGAATCGGGGATTCAAAACATGGCTGGCTCAAAGCCCTTGTTGCCGCTGGAGTGACATTGGGCATGTCGATTCCATACGAGCAAGTGGACGTTGAGCCGCTAGAGTCTAATCCCGAGGATTGATTTTGGGGATCAAATTATTTTTGTTACGTATTTTTAATTTCAATGTATGTTTTTTGTTAGTTGATTTTCATCTTTTTTGGATTTTCATATGTAAAATGTCCGCTGCTAGCGCCCAATTTATGAATGAAAATTTTCTATGCTCTCAAGTTATTGCTTGTATATGTTCTCAAGTTATTTCTTGTATTGTTTGCTGTATGAGTACATAATTAGGAGAATCAGCAGTTAGAACAAAATGTCACGATTACGTGAGACGGCAAACTTAATAGCCGATTAAATTAATGGATCTAAATCATAAACATGAATTCATGAGGTGCCAAATAAAACGAACTTATGAATATTGCACTGATGGATCGATTCGTGGAGCGGCTGGGGCATTCAAGCCGACCAGATTGATGAATCTGTCCTTGCCCCAACTGGTTCATGAACGTAGAACGCCGAATAAAACGAACTTATGTATTGTATTGATGAATGGATTTGTGGAACGACTAGGGTACTCAAGCCAGCTAGATTGATGAATCTGCCCTTGCCCCAGTTGGTTCATGATCGTATAACGCCGAAGAACACGTTACTTATGAATACTGTACTGATGGATCGATTCGTGGAGCGACTGGGGTACTCAAGCCGACCAGATTGATGAATCTGCCCTTTCCCCAGCTGGTTCATGAACTTAGAATGCCGAATAAAACGAACGTATGTATTGTACTGATGAATGCATTCGTGGAACGACTTGGGTACTCAAGCCGACTAGATTGATGAGTCTGCCTTTGTCCCAGCTAGTTCATGATTGTATAACGCCAAATAACACGTTACTTATGAATACTGTACTGATAGATCGATTCGTGGAGCGACTGGGGTACTCAAGCCGACCAGATTGATGAATATGCCCTTGCCCCAGCTGGTTCATAAACATAGAACGCCGAATAAAATGAACTTATGTATTGTACTAATGAATGGATTCGTAGAACGGCTGGGGTACTCAAGCCGACTAGATTGATGAATCCGCTCTTGCTCCAACTGGTTCATGATCGTGGCACGCCAAATTACAGTGGTTAGTGGCGTGATCGGGGCATATGACTCGGTCGACGCCGGGCTGTTGATGTTTCAATATTAATGAGATTGCCTCGGAGGTGCTGCCCTCGTAGGGAATAAATGGGCATATACTTCGTGAATGAGGGTCCTATTTTTGTGCTCAGTCAGCAACTCAGTTCGCTCTTTGAGGAAGATTAAACAAGTGCGAAGGTCGAATAGACATTTTTTCAACAGCAGGGGGGAAGCGAGGATGCTAACTGAGTTGGGAGGAGATATGAGTCGAAGCGGTGAACCTTCGCGCACGGGAAGCAAGGCTTCGAGGGATCGAGAGAGACACCAATCTTCTCATCGTCGAAGTAGGTCGCCCTGGAGGGACAAGCAACCACAGGGCAGATCTCTTCAACCCCATTCTGGAAAGGAATCCGACGCGAATCCACGCAAATTGAGTTTTGCGGTCTTCGTGGGGAATAGACCCATAACAGAGGCAAATTCGATCATTCGAGATCCAAATGTGGTAGTCAAGTTCGCTCGACAGATTTTTCCACCCGAGGTCCAACAGTCGATGGTCGGTCGGCAAGATTTCAAAGTGTTCCATGAAGGCATTCACGGGGCGGTGAAGGGGCTGTACACTTCTTACGAAATCGGCATGCGTCTCCGCATCGCTCGGCGCGATATAGAGCAGAGGGATGAACGCATTCGGAAGTTAGAAGCTCACGCGGAAAAGGCCGACCAAGAGCTGAGGAAAATCAAGTCCGCTGAGTCTCAATCAGCCAGCCATCCCAACCCAGTTGTGGAAGAGAGGGTGACTCAACGGCTGATAAGTGATGCTATTGCCGATCAGAACACGGCTAGTATGTTCGTGATCGAGACTGCGAGGGTCGCGGCCTGTGAGAAAGGCTTCCATAACGGCCGAAAGGTTGGAATTCAGAACACCAAAGAGAAACTTGCCGAAGAAGTTTGCCGATGTGAAAACCGTGGGTTTAGGCACAGTTGCTGGATCAAGGCACTTCAGAAAGCTGAAGCTCTCTAGGCAGCAGGTGTGAATTCGGCATTGCCGTTGTACCAACAGAATGATTTCCCCTTCTCCGCCTTCGAAATTGACAAGAGTGATGATGAGGGAGCCGCCGAAGAGAAGAAGACCTTGTAATGGTTATGTAGAAATTATGTATTTATTGACTGATTTTAATAAAACGCTTAATTTTCAATTTATAGCGTACTTTTTACTCATGTTAGTACACTTGATGCCAGTCGCACGTTTACTTTGAATGTTCGTACGTTTTTTACTATGCTTGTGCGGCTTGAACTATTCCATTTTGAATACACGCATATTTCAACCTTTTGAATATGTATACTTCAGCCATTGTTTATCTGGCTTCTACGAAGGCGCCTCGAATTTGGAGGCTTTTAATCGGTCCAAAAGCATAATGCGCTAATGGTGCTCCAAATTCGGAGGCTTTATCAGCCCAAAGGCGTCACGTGCCGATGGGGCTCCGAATCCGGAGCCTTTAATCAGCCCAAAGGCGTCACGCGCCGATAGGGCTCCGAATTCGGAGACGTTAATTGGCCAATCATGATATCCACAAAGGGAGCTCCAAATCTAGAGGCTTTATCGGCCCAAAGGCGTCATGCACCGATGGGGCTCCGAATCTGGAGTCTTTAATCGGCCCAAAGGCATCACACGCTGATGGGGCACCGAATTCGAAGACTTTTTGGCCAATCATGATATCCACGAAGGGCGCACCGAATCTGGAGGCTTTAATTGGCCCAAAGGCATCATGCGCCGATGGGGCTCCAAATCTGAAGTCTTTAATTGGCCAATCATGATATCCATGAAGAGTGCTTTGAATCCAGAGGCTTTATCGACCCAAAGGCGTCATGGGCCGATAGGGCTCCGAATCCAGAGTCTTTAATCGGCCCAAAGGCGTCACGCAGCGATAGGGCTCCGAATTCGGAGACTTTTTGGCCAATCGTGATATCCACGAAGGGTGCTCCGAATCCAGAGGCTTTAATTGGCGCAAAGGCATCATGCGCCGATGGGGCTCCGAATCCGGAGTCTTTAATTGGCCAATCGTGATATCCACGAAGGGCACTCCGAATCCGGAGGCTTTATCGGCCCAAAGGCGTCATGTGCCGATGGGGCTCTGAATCTGGAGTCTTTAATCAGCCCAAAGGCGTCAGGCGCCGATGGGGCTCCAAATTCGGAGACTTTAATTGGCCAATCGTGATATCCACGAAGGGTGCTTCGAATCCAAAGACTTTTATTGGCCCAAAGGCGTCATGCGCCGATGGGGCTCCAAATCCGGAGGCTTTTATCAAAACACTTTTGAACTAGACTGCACAATGAATAAACAGGAATCTTTGCATAACAAAAGTGAAGTGTGTACATGGTGAGCCATTCAGGAATAATATCATTCCCCACAGGTCGGGTTTAATGTTTGAATTTGCGCAAATGCGTTGAATTCCAAGGCTGTGGCAGACTCCTTCCTGACATGTCTTTCAGCCGATATGCCCCTACTCCCGGGATCGAATCAATCTGATAGGGGCCGTCCTAGTTTGGACCCAATTTTCCATCCGCCAGCCTCTTGGCAGCTGGAAGTACCTTCTTCAGGACCAACTCTCCTTGTGTGTAGCAGTGCAGCTGAACACGTTGATTATATGACTTGGCAGGCTGCTGTTGGTACTGCACCATGGACGCAAGGGCAGGGTCTCTTCGTTCTTCGACGAGAATCAAATCCAAAGCCAGCATCATGTGATTTCGGCCCATATCAAAAACTTGCGATTTCAAGGTTGGGTGGCCAATTTCCAAGGATATGATGGCCTAGGCTCCAAAGCACAAAGCAAATGGCGTTTCTCAAATGAATCGCCTCGGCATAGTTCGATGAGCCCACAATACATTCGGCAATTTTTCGACCCATTTGCCTTTAGCTTTCTCCAGCCTCTTCTTGATGTCGTCCAAGATGGATTTGTTAGAGGCTTCGGCTTGACCATTGCTTTGTGGGTAAGCCGGCGTAGAAAAGTAAGGCCAGATACCATACTTGCTGCACAACTCTCGGTAAACGCCACAATCAAACTGGGTGCTGTTGTTTGAAATTAGAGCTCTTGGAATGCCGAATCATGTTATGATATTTCTCCATACAAAGCGCTTAACATCAGCATCTCGAATGTGAGTTAATGCCTCCGCCTCGACCCATTTTGTGAAACAATCTGTCGCGACGATCAAGTATCGCTTGTTCTCTGGGGCCCTTGGCAATGGTCCTACGATATCAAGTCCCCACTGGGCGAACGGCCAGGGACTGGTAATAGAGCTTAACTCTTCAGCTGGCAGATGGGTAAACGAGGAGAATTTCTGGCACTGTTCATATTTCTTTACATAGCATTCGGTATCAGATCTTATTGTCGGTCAGTAATACCCCTGTGTTATAGCTCGATGGGCCAAAGAGCGCCTGCCAGAATGGGCACCACAACTGCCCTCATGTATTTCAGTCAGAAGCTCTTCGACTTTGTTCGAGTGTACACATTCCAGGTATGGACCAGAAAGGATTTTTTATAAAGTCTTCCTTGCGGATCCAAGTAGTATCGCAGGGATTTGTTTCGCAGCTTGTGCACTTCTTTTTTGTCCGTTGGGAGCTGTTCGAAAGATAGGAATGTAGCAATGGGGTCCATCTAACTCAATCTTGACTCTATGACATTGACCTGGATTTCCTCCGAAGGGCCAATGCTTGGCTCCAAGATAAAACCTACTTCGATGGTTTGTATAATCTCTGAGTTAATGACGGAGGCTAGGCAAGCTAGGGCATCTGCATGTGTGTTCTGGTCATGTGTTATCTGATTCAATTCATGATGGTCAAATTTGGCAAGCAAGGTGTTAGCCAATTTCATGTAAGCCGCCATACAGTCATTTTTGGCTGCGTACTCCCCCTTTAGCTGATTGATCACCAATTTTGAATCGCAAAATACCAACAAACGCCGAGCACCCAGAAGGTGTGCATTCCTTAAACCGGCCAGAAGGGCTTCGTATTCGGCCTCGTTATTTGATGCTTCGAAGCCAAGTTTGACGACTTGCTCAATTATTGCTTCGTCGGGGGCCATGATTACTACTTCGGCACTGCTGCCCCGTTGATTGGATGATCCATCATAGTACAACTGCCAAATGTCCCCAACATAGATTCTCCAGTTCAGCTTAGGTCGAATTTCATCAGACTTGAAATCGCCAAGATTCCAGGTAAATTCAGCTACAAAGTCGGCAAGCACCTGCCCTTTGACTGAGGTTCTAGGTAAAAACTGAAAGTCGTACTGGCCAAGTTCAAGAGCCCACTTTGAAACACGTCCTGATGCTTCCGCACTGCGTAGTACTGATCGGAGGGGGTAATCTGTTAGCACCCCGATGCTGTGCCCCTGGAAGTAATGCATCAGTTTTCTTGCCGCCATGACTAAGGCTAGGATGAGTTTCTCCAGCGGCAGGTAGCGTGTTTCGGCGTTGACCATTGCCTTGCTCACATAATACATTGGCCACTGCTCCCCCAGCTCTTCCTTAATCAGTATGGCGCTGACGGCCCAATCTGAAACTGCCATATACAAGATGAGCGGGTCACCTGCCGAAGGTGTTGTCAAGAGGGGGACTGATCGAAGGTAGGTTTTGAGACCGTTGAAAGCGACTTCGCACTCGGTGGACCATTCGAAAGACTTGCCCTGCTGTAGTGTATGGAAGAAGTGTCGGCAGTGATCTGTAGACCGACTGATGAACCTGTTGAGCGCGGCGGCCATCTCCATCAACTTCTGAACCTCTTTTACCGAACGAGGGGACCCGAGTTCCAAGATTGCTGTGATTTGCCTCGGGTTGGCCTCAATTCCTCGGTGGTTGACAATGTAACCCAAGAACTTGCCAGAGCCAATCCCAAATGCATATTTGGAAGCATTCAGCTTTATTTTGTATTTGCGTAGAATGCCGAATGTCTCCTCCAGATCAGCTATATGAGTCTGCTCTTCCTTGGATTTGACCACCATGTCGTCAATGTATACTTCCATAGTGTGGCCGAATTGCTCTTTGAACATGATGGTGACTAGTCTCTGGTCAGTTGCCCCTACATTCTTCAGCCCAAAGGGCATAACCTTGTAACAATAGGTTCCTCTTGGGGTGACGAATGTAGTCTTGTCTTGGTCCTCCGGATGCAAGGCGATTTGATTGTAGCCTCTGTAGGCATCGATGAAACTCATGCGCTGATGACGTGTTGTAGCATCTACCAGTTGGTCTATCCTTGGGAGGGGAAAACAATCTTTGGGGCAGGCTTTGTTTAGGTCTGTGAAATCAATGCAGACTCGTCAGGTCCTGTTCTTCTTCTTCACAACCATAGTATTAGAGAGCCATTTAGGGTAGGTCACTTCCCTAATTGCCCCAACGTCAAGCAACCGGTCAACCTCTTCAACAATTGCGGCAGTGTGCTCTATGGCTAATCGCCGGCTTTTCTGAATGATCGGCTTGCAATTAGGGTCAACATTTAAACGGTGTTGCGAAACAGACAGATCTACACCCAGTATCTCATATGGAGTCCGCGCAAATACATCAAGGTTGTCGAGAAGGAAGGAAATTAGCTGTTGTCTGTCTACTTGATTGAGGAAGGCGCCGACCATGAAGAACCTGTCTGGGTTGCTGTTGATTTCAACTCGATCTAGGTCTTCCGTGGCCTTTTCATTTGGGAGCTGGCCAACATCGTCGAGGCTCTCCCGATTTGTTACCTCAATAGAGTTCACTTGCAACTCCTTTGGCATCTTTTGAGCAAGGAGATAACATGCTTGTGCCAATTTCTGAGAGCCACAGATTTACTAAATGCCGCACTCTGTGGGGAAGCGTAGCAGCTGATGATAGATGCTTGGCACTGCCTGCATAACATGCAACCAAGATCGCCCCATGACGAGATTATACGGCGATGGCAGCCTGACGACCAGGAATTCCACATCCACTGTTTGGGAGCCCGCTCAGACTGGTAGTGTGATTTTCCCCAATGGGTATTCTGGATTGGCGTTGAAGCCGAATAATGGATAAGGAGCCGGAGAGAGATCTGATTCTGAGAAGCTGAGTTTGGTGAATGTCTTGTAATACATAACCTCTAATGTGCTCCCCGGGTCAATGAGTACACGCTCAATGGTGAATCAGTTTACGCGTAACTCAATTACCAAGGGATCGATGTGAGGAAATGTCACTCCGGCCAAATCTGAATTATCAAAAAAAAATGCTTGTAGCTTCATGGGGCCGTTTAGCTGAAGTGAGTTGATGTTGAGGGTCAGGATTCGACTGAATCGTATGCATCGTGGATGAAATTGGCAGGCTGTATATCATGTGGATCACGCCGAGTGGAGGGGAATCTTGTCTTAAGGCTACTATTTTGGTTGAGTTCCCCTTTCGGATGTACGGTTGTAGCCGACCATCTTGTACCAATTCCTCCAGGTGATCCTTCAATGCATAACAACTCTCAGTTTTATGGCCATGATCCTTGTGATACTTGCACCGCCTATCCCATCTTCGAGTGTCAGAAGGTCCCACCATCTTTGACGGCCACTTGAAGAACGGAAGATGTTGGATTTTGGACATGACAGTGCTGATCGGTTCTAACAACTCAGTGTATTTCTTGTCGGCGTACCTTGTGCGCCTGCTGTCGATTTGCAGCTGTTCATTCGCTTGGTGGGAGCATTGATCACTTGATCAGTGAGAATCTCGTCTCTTATCCCGCTTCGCCTGACGCCGTGGTTCAGGGCTCTAAGGTGCTACAGAATTTAACGGCTGAGCAATTTCAGCAGGAGGCGTCTTGTTGGCCACATTTCCGGCTTTAACCCACAAGGCATCATCTTCCACTTTATAGTATTCTTCAACTTTCTTCATCAACGATCAAACTATTTTGGGGGGCCGTCTGGTCAAAGAGCTGCGGAGGGCACTGTCGGGATGCAGCCCCATTTTGAAGGCGGTGATGGCCATGGAGTCATTGCAAGCATCGTCTACCAAATTGAAACATTCCCAATACCACGCCGAATAGGCACGAAGGGTTACCCCAGTTTGAATCTGCATTGCCCAGAGGGAATCGGCTTGCTTTGGCTGGACCTCATTAGTGATAAACCTTGCCCTGAAGGATTTTTGGAGTTGGTGGAAGCTTTTAATCGAAGCAGGCTCCAGTTTATAATACCATCTGACAGCTAGTGGTCCTAAACTGCTCAAAAATATTCTACACATGAGAGCCTCGTTATCTGCATGCAGCGCCGTGGCTTGCTTGCAATGGCGGATGTGATCGGTGGGGTCTGATTTACTGTCGTACAAGGTGAATGATGGTGCTTTGAATTTCTTGGGTAGCACTGCCTTTGCAATCCATCGTACAAAGGGTTCGTGTTGATCTTCATCTGAATTGTTTCTTCTTCGCTTATGCCTTATACGGGGACTCTCTTCAAAAGAACTGGTAGTTTCAGGTCGCCCCTTCCTCTTGGGCTCCGGGTATAATGAGTCGGAGTCGCTATTAGTGTCGGCTTGTCGGGCTCGAGGTCGTCAACCACCTGCCTTCGGAGGTCATTCTAGATCTAAGCGTACAGTTTGTTTGGACTTCGCCACTTCCAAGGCCAAATCTTGATAGAGACGTTCGTTTTCAGCGATCATGTTCTCTAACCTCTGTTTGTTTTGATTTGTTTGTTCCATGATCGCCTGCATTGTCTCATGCTTCGAAGTCGAGGGTGAGGCGAAGTTCAAGGCACGTCTTGCGGTGATAGTCTCCGATCCAAGCATGTTTGTTGGAGTGAGGTCGTCTCTTTGTGTGGTTTCGTCAGTAACTATCGAAGGGTCTTCTGTTATGCCGCCATGGATGTATTTGAGTATTCCCACAGACGGCGCCAATTGTGGAGAAGTGGTTTGGAAATACTCTTTTGATCTTGGGAGACGTTAATGATCCTTAGCTAGTCACCTGAAAAAGAAATAACACTCTGATCGGGGGTGCCAAAATTAGCACTCCGACGGGCAAGTCAGTCTCCACACTCTGAATTACTTGTATTTTAAGTATAATAGCTCTCACATGCCTTTCTTAGACTGTTGTTCCTTTATTTATACTCGTTTCCAGGGCCTCGGGACCTGGTCCACTTTTCGCTCACTATTCGCTTATTTATCCGGCCCCCATAGCCCAATAGTTACTCGACCTATTTATTGTATTCGGCCTCCTGATCGTGTAGGTTAGAGCTGAATGATGTCTATCTTCCAGAGCATACGCTTTTGATTCTGCTATTTATTTGGCTCCCACAATAAGTTATATTATTTGTGATTTTAGTCATCACAAATAATATAGTGAGATTTACAACTTAAAAAAAAAAAAAGGATTATGTTAACAAATGTAGGGTACAAGAAAAATATAAAACAAATTTAGAATCCAATGCACTTTTCATGAGTTTTATAACACATTTTAATTTTTTCGTCATTTCTAAAACACTTTGTACATTAATTCCAACATTAAAAAAGCATAAGGATACTTATTAGCATTTACTTTATAAAAAGAAAAAAAATTTTTGAGTTATAACTAAATATTATAATCATGATAACCAAAATAATATCATAAGTTCTGTGTGTGTCAATTTCTGACCACAATGCCAAATATGTACTCAGCTAGAGAACACCGGCAAAATAGATTAAGCCCGAACGACTTGCCAACAAAAAGATAAAATTCTGGCGATGGTTCGTCCACCCGGGGGCACTCCGACGATCAATTCAGTTATCTATCAAAGATAGCAAAAGTGCTTAACTCACTATTCAGAATACAAAAAGCGTACCTTAGACCCACGAGGGTGCCTCTCTTTTATAGCCAACACTGACCTAATCCCAATAGAAGCCTAGCTTCAATAGACTCTGGCTCAATGCTAATCTTGGACTTCCAGTTTGATTGGGATAAACTCTCTAAGAGTCCTATCCTTATCCAAACTGAAGTCCTCTTTCATTCTAGGACTCTTGTCCCTTATCCGCTTATCCCGGATTTTGGTATCTTTGCAGATAACCTCGGCCTAACCGAGATTATCTCGGCATCATAACCAGGACACGTGGCACCTCGGCTAGCACTCCGGGACCACCCCGGTCACGTGTTGTGATTCAAAAATTATGTCCCCACAACTGCCCCTAGGTTCTATTACATCGGCATCCTAAGGTGATGGAACCTATATCATTTTTAGCATATTAGCTAAGCTCATTTTGCCTTTTATTACCGAGGTCATCATTTATCAGCTTAATACGATCAAGACTTCGTATGTTGTGTCAATGCCTTAGAACCAAAACCAAAGTTTTTTTTTCAAGTTTCTCAGCTGAGATCATACCCATAGCTAAGGTATTTACTTCATTAAATCAAGAACTCCAAGAGTTCAACAAGCGTATGAGCTGTCACGCACAGTATTTCAACCGTTTTTGCCACGCATCTTTCCCCCATTGGATTGTGCCTAACATGAGCCTTTAAGTCGCATCACACTTGCGTGCGCCGTCTGACAAGCATGTCGTCCTAGGCACACTAATTGTCATTTTGCCGCCATTCTGCGTGTTTGATCAAAATCATTTCTATCTCTCCGTCTTTTCACTTCTTTACCACCGTTTTCGTTCAAGTTCTCTCTCCCTACTCTCCCAAATCCACCATTGTTTCAAGCTCTCAAGCTCTGCAACCATTTCCATTCTTCCTCTCCGGCGAAGCTTTTGCTGATCTTTTCCAATTGCTATCATCATCTGACTCCAGTGTACCTCTCACCAGCTCTGTTCTCTTTGGTGAGTTACTATTTTCTCTCTCTAGTTTTTCGTACTCTATTGCCTCTGTTCTTCAGTCTCTATCTGTGATTTAAACTTTGCCATTCGCATGTCTGAGTATGTTCTAAATTTGTAATTTTTGTGTTTATCCAATTAGTTCTTGATTCTTGACCTTTATGTATGAATTGTTCACACACTCGTTCCACTTTGCCAGTGTTCGTGGCCTTGCCCACCTGCACAAATTTATTCAGTGTTCGTTGATTTCTCGTATGTCTTCTTGAGTCTGAACCACGTTTTTGTTTCTGTTTTCCTGTTGTTTTCTCCAGATTTCTGCCTTCAATTCTTGTTTGCATAGTCTTAGGTTTCTGGGATTTGCTATAGGACTCACAAACTTTTAGGAAAAATTGAAACAAATTCCCTTTAGATCCTAAAAAACCCTTGAACCAGCACACATTTAGGTTTTGCCGAGGTCCTTTAAATCCTAGACAAAAACACTTCCCTCTGAAATCCAACACCTCGTCCCTCTAGCCGACATCATGGGTATGTGGAGGTGGAGGGTAGACACCCCGATAAAACTAGAATACTTTTGGCAGGAGTTTTCCATCCCGACCGATGTTCATCTTAGGCTAGCTGGGGAGGAGGACTCCATTATGCCCAAGGATGACTTCATGCCTTTCACAGTGGTAGCCTTTGTTGAGTGTGGGCTTAGGTTCCCTCTTGACACCCTTTTCCGAGAGGTTTTACATTACTACAAACTGAACCCAATGCAGCTTGCCATTAACTCTTACCGAGTTATCAATGGCATAATTGCCTTAGCCAAAAAAGAGAATGCTAGGGTTACCCTCGCCGACATCCAGTACTGCTACACCATGTGTGGCCTTAAGTCAGAAAAAGGTTACATCTACTACCTTAAGCCGAGGTCGGCGGAATACAAACTCGTTGTCGACCTCCCAGACTCAAACAAGGGTGCTGGAGACGATTACTTCATTGTCTCGGACAACTGGGAGTTTTAACCAGATGATGACGTTCACTTCTATCCCGTAAGCTGAACAATTTTCAGAGAGGGAGATGGTAAGAGCCAAGTGGCACATTTTCTTGCTTTCAAGCCTTTCTTACTTTGATATTTTGTATGCTCTAACCTCTGTTTGTTTTATTTTTGCAGTTCTTCCTCAGCCCCGAAGGACTTCCTCAAAAATTACTATCCCAATAAAGATTTCAAGAAGCTGCTGGACTTGCCTATTAGTCAGTGCAAGGCTCCTCTACTTCTGAATTTCATCCCAACCTACAAATCAACGTTGCCCGACATCCCAAAGAAGAGCAAATCTCCTCCTTCTGCTACAACTCTCACTACAACTTCCTCACATTGGCCAGATCAGGGATCAACCTCTGATCTAGCAGAGCAGCCATCTACTCCGAATCCACAACTAATCCCTCCTTCTCAACGCACACGTCGACGCCAAACTATAGCCGCCGTGGAGATGGGTCGTAAGAAGGCTGTAGCAGACAACCTTTTCGCCGACATCCCCAACACTGTCACCATACAACTATCACCATCCCAGTCTCAGCCAAAGCCAAAACCAAAAAGACTGAAGAAAGCCCAACCCGAGGCAACAGTGACTTAGATTGACTCTGAGGACACCTTGCCGATCTCCAAAATTGCTGAGGCGGAAAAAAGTGCCTCAGCTACCGAAAAGAGGCCTGCCGAGGCCGCACCCTCTGAGTCAACCAGGTCAAAGAGACTGAGGTCCGAGTCGGCAACAACCTCGGGCTCTCTGAAGTCTAATGCCCCTTGGGCTCCCTCAATCACAATTGAGGACAAGCCAGTCAGAGTTGGTGACAGCGCTGATGACATCTGCTGCCTTGCTCATTCCCAACGATCTCAATAGCAAAGCCGAGATGAGCGGGTACGAAAATTTTGCTTTGATGTTGCAGCACTCCGTACAGGTAAGCCCCCATCACTTGGTACTCTCCACTCTCTATTTTTTCATACTTTTCACTAACATTTGTTAGTTCCATTTCCTCTAGGCGATCCAGCATGGCCACTCCTTCGCGATGCAGTCCTTTACCATCAAGAAGGAGTTGCTCCAAAAGACAAAGGAGGCTGCCAATTTGTCCAAGTCCCTTAGCAAGGCCGAAGGCAAAATGAAGACTTTAATAAACCAGGCTAAGGAAGCCAAAAAAGGTCAGGACAAGGCCGATAAGAGGGCAGGGGCTACTGAGACCATTGCCAAGGTCTTTGAAGCTGAGAAAAAAGAGGCCGAGGCAAAGATGGTCAAGGCCCAAAAAGAATTCCAGGATGCCTTGGCCACAAAAGAGGCCGAGATCAAAGCGGCGGACGAGAAGGCTTACGTCGATGGGGCGGCTGACGTCAGAGAAGATTATAAGAAACAAGTCAGACATGCATGGAACAAGGGCTATGCCCTTGGTTAGATGGCTGCTCTGAAAGAGTTGGCCGTCCCCAAGGACTTGCCTCTCCGAGAAGGTAGCCACATCATCTTGCCATTCCCACCCACTCCAAGCCAATCTGAGGATGAAGCTGAGTCCGAGGAGGAAGCCGAGGCCAAGGAAACCAAGGAGTCCGAAGTTGCTGGGGCTAAGTCCCCGACTCTGAATGAGCAAGTCTTGGACTTGACTCAGGATGAGGGTGAAGTCTCCAAAGATGCCTCCTCCCAGAGGACAAACTCCGAGGTGCCTATCGCCAAGAAGAGCCTCGATCAAACTCTACAGGAGATTAATGCTAAGCTCGAGACTGAGAAAGCTACTGAGAAGTCTTCCCAACTGTCTTTTGGGGCCGAGACACAATCCCCCGCTGACGCCGAGTAGTTTGTTTTGATGTTTTTCTTTGTACCTTGTATTTTTTTCTTTCTAAACAATGTTTTAGCTTTTATTTGGCCGATGTGCCTTTTTCTACTCTGAACAAGTAATCTCCAATATCAAGCCGAAGTGCCTCTTTGTATTTGAACTTCCTTATCTAAATGCAAGTATAACTTTTTTTTATTTCTCCTGTGTGCTTGGATGTATGCCTTTTCTTTACTATCTTGTATGATTCTATACTTAGAATAATTTGCATGTCTTTAAAGTACACCTTAACTGTATAATCTCCTCAGGGTAAAGTACCTCGGATACACCCACTGCCTGTTTATCTCGGCCTTGTCTTGACATTTGAAAAACATTGTAAGAAGGTTTTCACAAGTGTTTTATCTAAAACATGCCGCTTCACTTTCAGTTTATCAAGACTTCCGTCTTCCACTATTTTCCAAATCTTGGTAATATGGTGATCTCGACAATATTTTGCAGATACTTCTTTAGAAATAACTTTGGGTTAACTTCAACTTATAAATTGTTCTTAATTTCAACAAATGTTAAACCAAATTTTTTTTAACATGACCCCGGCTTAACTGCAACTTGTACTTTTCTCTTTAAATTTCAACAAGTGTTAGACCAACCTTAGCTTGTAGATTCCAACTCCCAAGCATCATTCTTTAGCTCTCTGCCCCCTAATGTGAACTTAAGTTCCACTTGGGTTCTCATTAAGTATGTGGCATTGATCGTGTCGCCGATATCAAATTCAAATAGAGACTGGCCGAGGTCATCAACCTCGGTCTCCCTGTTAATCTAACTAATAGAGGTTAATTCAACTTAGTTCAACTTTATTATATGCAAGTAGAAACACTGCCATATAATAAGTCTAAGTCATTCGTCATGTTTCAATCAAAAACATCGCCAACTTAGTTCAACTCTATTATATGCAAGTAGAAACTCTGTCATATAATAAGTCTAAGTTATTCGTCATGTTTCAATCAGAAACATCACCAAGTGACTGGTCAATCATACTACACAAGTTGAAAAAATCAAGTTAAGACTTTATTATTACTTCGACTAATAACAAAAAACTTCAAAAACAAAAAACTAATGATAGAAAAACTTTAGATTGCAAGTATTCCAGGGTCTTGGCAACTCTTTGCCTTCACTGTCTACAAGCCGATATGCACCATTGCCCAAGATCGAGATGATTCTATAAGGTCCCTCTCAGTTCGGGCCAAGCTTGCCCTCTCTGGGATCCTTCTTGTTGCCGACGACCTTTCTTAGGACGAGGTCCCCAATTTGGAATTCTCGTGGGTTAACCTTCTTATTATAAGCCCTAGCAAGCTATTTGTTATATGCCCGCAACTGAATTGCTACTTTCTCCCTTTTTTCTTCTAGCAGATCCAGATCTCGAGCTAAGAATGCCTCATTGGTCCCATTTTCTACTCACTAGGTTCTGATCCCTAGGATGCCAACCTCTAATGAGATTACTGCCTCTGTGCCAAAATCCATAGCAAATGCGGATTCCCCAGTTGATTTTCTCGTTGTAGTCCGATATACCTAGAGTACACTGGGTAACTAATCCACCTACCTTCCCTTAGCTGCTTCCAGCTCCTCTCAATCCCATCCAAGATGACCTTATTGGATACTTCTGCTTGAGTATTGCTTTTAGGGAAGCTTGGAGTAGAGTAATAATTCTTGATCTTGTACTTTGCACAGAAGCTCTTGATTAGCTTACTGTCAAATTGTGTACCACTGTCTGATATTATTGCCCTTGGGATCCCAAACCTGGTGATAATGTTCTTCCAAATGAAGCTCTTCACATCAACATCTTGGATCTTTGCGAGGGGTTCAGCTTCCACCCACTTGGTGAAGTAATATGTTACCACTAGTAGGTACTTTCTTTGTCTAGTTGCTTGAGGCAGTTGTCCAACAAGATCCATGCCCCATTGGGCAAATGTCTAAGGACTAGACACTAGGTTCAAGTCCGCTACTGGTTGATGTGTCAAAGGTGCAAACCTCTAGCACTTTTCACATTTCTTGACAAAGGCTTCAGTATCTTTCTACATATAGGGCCACCAGTACCCCTGAGTTATGGCCCTATGGGCAAGTGATCTGCCTCCTGTGGCTCCCACATACTCCTTCATGTATCTCATACAAGAAGTCTTCAACTTGTGAAAGATGTACACACCTCAAAAGGGGTCCAGTAAAAGTTCTTCTGTAGAGATGTCCTTCTGCTGTCAGACTGAATCTTGCCGACTTCAGTCTGATCTTGTGTGCTTCTTTGTGATCATCTGGCAGTTTTCCCTCTTTAAGGAATACTATTATTGCATTCATCCAGCTTGGTCTCATCTCTACACACATTGCTTCATGCTCTATGTTCAGTGGTTCTATGCTTGGACCTGACAAGTAGTCTATCATTATTGTCATTGCCTCTCCAAGTTTCATTGCACTGGCCAGGTTAGCCAGAGCATCAGCATGGCTGTTGTCATCTTGACTAACCTGCTGTAGTTGACAATTCTGGAATAAGGCTACCAGTCTGCCTACCTCCTTTACATAGGCCGACATATTTTTATCTCGGGCTGCATATTCGCCTGTTGCCTGGTTGATGATAAGCTAGGAGTCGCAGAAGACTATTACCTCGTCAGCTTCCATTGCTACTGCCAACTTTAATCCTGCAATTAGTACTTCATACTCTGCTTCATTGTTTGAGGCTTTAAACCCCAAACGAATGGATTGTTCTAGTATCTGCCCATCTAGATACTAGCACTACTCCTGCCCTTGCTCCTTGTCGGTTGTAACTTCCATCAACAAATAAATGGAAGGAGTCGCCGATGTAAATACTGCATGGCCTGAGTTTCTCTTCTTTCCTTTGTCTGGCTATCCCCAACTAGGTTTCTCCTTGTTCACCTTGGCTCAACAGAGCCCGATGTGTGATGGCGCCTGCTGTGAACTCGGCCACAAAGTCGACCAAAACTTGGCCTTTGATTGCTGTTCTGGGTCTAAATTCTAGGTCATATTGGCCCAATACCACTGCCCATCTTGCTATTCTGCTTGTCAGATCTCCCTACTGTAACAGCGACTTCAAGGGATGCTCAGTTAACACCACAATTTTATGGGCTTGAAAGTAATGATTCAGTTTCTTGGAAGCCATTACTAAAGCCAATGTTAGCTTCGCTAAGGGTAGGTATCTGGTTTCTACATCAGCTAGAGTTTTACTAACGTAGTAAACTGCTCTTTGCTCTCATTTTTCTTCTCTGATTATTACTGCACTCACTGCATGCTCTGAAATTACCAAGTATAAGAACAACTCTTCTCTTGGTACTGGATTTGAGAAAACTAGAGCTATGGTCAAATACTTCTTCAAGTCGTCCAAGGCGACTTCGCATTCTTCTGTCCATAAGAAGTCTGTGGCTTTCTTCACTAAGCTAAAGAAAGGTTTACGTTTGTCAGAACTTCTGCTGATGAATCTGTTTAGGGCTGCAGCCCTTCCAGTCAGCATCTGTACTTGTTTTACCGACACTGGGCTTTCAATTCTAAGATGGCCTTGATCTGATCCAGGCTAGCCTCAATGCCCCTTCTGGTAACCAAATATCCCAAGAACTTACCAGACCCAACTCCAAATGCGCACTTTGATACATTGAGTCGGAGCCGATATGTTCTAAGGGTGTCAAACACTGCCTTTAAGTCTTCTAGATAATCCTTAGGTTCCATAGTCTTCACGACCATGTCATCTATGTATACCTCCATTGTTCTGCCTATTAGATGCCTGAACATCTTGGTCACCAATCTCTGGTAAGTTGCTCCTGTATTTTTCAACCCAAAAGGCATCATTCTGTAGGAATATAGCCCTTTTGGGGTGATAAATGCAGTCTTCTCCTCATCTAGGGGATACATAGCTATCTGATGGTACCCCCTATATGCATCTAGGAAGCTCATCCTTCCATATCCTGAAGTGGCATCCACCAATTGGTCAATCTTGGGTAGTGGAAAACTGTCTTTGGGACAAGCCTTGTTCAAGCTGGTGAAGTTCACACAGACCCTTCACTTCCCATTCTTTTTCTTCACAACCACCGTGTTCAATAACCATGTCGGGTAATTTACCTCTCAAATGGCCCTCGCCTCTAGAAGTTTATTCACTTCCTCTTTTACTGCCTCAACATGCATCAACGTCGGCCTTCTTGCTCGCTGGATGACAAGTTTAGCCGACCTGTCCACATTCAGTTTATGGCAAGTGACCTCGGGGTCAATGTCAGGCATCTCGTACGGCATCCAGGCAAACACCTCAATGTTTGCTCTCAAGAATGCCTTTAGCTCTTTTTTCCTCCTCCTCAGCCAAGCTCAAGCCGAAAAGGAAGAAGAGTTTTTCATCCCCTTGCTGGACAAGGATTTTTTTCAAGGCTTTCTCACTCTTCTCGGCTGGCTCTTTGCCGACGTCCTCTAGGACTTCCATGTCCTCATCTTCAATCTCTGCGGCTTCTGCTTCTCGTATGCTGCAGGTGGATTTCATTGCTGCCATGGAGCAATTCTTTGCCTGCACTTGATCCCTTCTGACCTCTTCAATTCCATGCTCTGTTGGGAATCGCAACAGCTGGTGCAATGTTGAGGGAACAGCCCCCATTGCATGCAGCCATGGCCTTCCCAAGATAGCATTATAAGGGGAGGGAGTGTCAATTACTGTGACCTTAGTTTTTATCTTCTTGGTGCCAGCCTGTACCTCCAAACTAACTGCTCCCAGAGGCCATGTCGGCGTTCCATTGAACCCAACTATTGGACCATTGGATTGATCCAGATCATCTTGGTAAAGGCCAAGCTCCTTGTAACACCTGACATACATGATGTCACAAGAGTTGCCTTGGTCAATTAAGATGCGCTTCACTTGGCATTCTCCAATCTAGAGGGATATTACCAAGGCATCATTGTATGGATGCTGCACCATCTCTAGGTCGTCTTCAGTAAAGGACACCATTGGTTCTTGGCACTTGTCTGCCCTAGGTCTTTTCTACCTGACCTGGTACACATGTTGTAAGTGTTTTACCTTCTGTCTCCCCACGTATTTCGTTCTCGTTGACCTTCGAGTGAATCACATTGATCACTCATGGTCCGCCTGCCTACGGTTGTGGTGTTAGAGAAGGCGGTGCTGCCGTTGCTTGAGGCAGTCTTGCTTGCTCTTCCCTTGTCCTGGCCTCGTTTACAAGGTCCCTTAAATGACCTTGCCTTACCAAGTCTTCCATATGTGCCTTTAGGGCTCTGCACTCCTAAGTCAGATGCCCATCTTCGTTGTGGTAAGCACAATGCTTGCCAAGGCTTCTTCCCATAAATTCGCGCGGAACCCTTACTAGTGCTCTGTAATAGGGCTGGTTTTGGATTTTCTCCAAGACTTTGTAAACTAGGATTAGGAATACGGTTGTGACTGCCTGCGTAGCCCTTAATCCTGTCTCTTGCTTGTTGTACCCGCAATTACCTCAGTCTTGCTTCGGTGGCCCGTTTCCCTTCTCTTGTTTCGACGCCTTTGTTCCCGGCGTGTCTTCCTCGGTCCTCGCGTACTTCTCAATTCTAGCCATCAGTTCCTCCATATTTTTTGGCAGCGTCTTTGCCAATGATTTTCGAAGCAAACAATCATCTTTCAAGCTGTTCTTAAATACACGACCGCCCCCTCTTGGTTGCATCCTGGTATCCAGTTGAATACCTCATAGTACCTCTTGGCATAGGCCCTAAGGCTTTCATCATCGTTGATTCTCAGAGCCATCAGGGAGTCCACCCAAAATGGCTGTAACTTGTTTGTCACAAACCTAACCACGAATATCTCAGCCAGGCCTTCCTAGGTTTTCACAGTTCTTTTCGGCAACTTGTGAAACTAGTCCAATGTAATTTCTCCGAAGGACGAGGGGAACACCTTGCAGAGTAACCGCTCATTCCCAGTGTACAGTGTCATCGAGTTCAGGTATAAGCCGACGTGAAGGTTGGGGTCCGACTTACCATCATATATCTGAAATCTCAGTATACTGAACCTTTTCAGGGCCTCAAATTTGTCCAACTCTACCGAAAACGGGGTTCTCGGCTTGACTGAAGAGGTTACCTCAGCATTTTGTTGCTTCCTCTGGAGGTAATCCCTCAGATCCTCCTTGGTCCGTCCAAGAGCTTGGCTATCTCCAGACTTCAACCTTTTCCGCGCATTGCTTCTGGTGTCATTGTGAGTCCTCTTGGTCCTCTCTCCGTTAGTTGCATCGAAACAAAGTTCCTTTGCCTGAACATCCGGATGTTCTTTGGTGCAGGCTTCTTTGGTTTGACGCATCTTCTGGGATTCTCTCCTTGTTGACTCCTCATGCTTGACCTCCCGCAAAGGCCGGTGAGAATGTCCCTTAATCTTGTCGTACTGGGGGGCTACAGGGACTACTTTCTGCCCTCCCTTCTGGGCATTGTTCTTAGCCGCTGGAATCGGCATGCCCTGTAATGGGAATGGTGGCTGCATGACGTTGTTCTGCATCATGAAATTGACGATCGTTTGCAGGTCTGCCAATTTGTTTGCCATTCCCTTCATCTCTTCGTCCCTCCGCAAGCATCTATCTTTCCATACCTGGAGGTCGTCCTCGTTATAATACTCGTTTCGGTCTGATTTATTTGGTATGTCGCCTTTCTTGCCGACGTCTTTCTCTTCGGGATTCTTATCCTGAGTTTCTTCGTTGCAATCATCCTATTATTATTATTATTATTTTATTTTATTTTTTTTATTTTGTGAGAACCAGTTATATTAAGCTTGATAATCGCTTAATGGGCGATCAATGGTATTTTTCTCAACATTTTAACTTCATTTTTGGTGGGCATGTTCTCTCTGTCATCCATTGGGTGAGAAGGAAATCAACTTTGAAAGAAAGTGAAAACATATAGTATAATTTTTATTTTTAAATTAAAAAATTGGAGATAAAATTAATATTTATTTTTAAAATAAGTAAAAACTATATTTTTAAAATTATAAAAATTAAAAAATTAAGAAAAATATGGAAACTTATTTTAAAATTTTTAAAATTTTAGAAACTGCTACACACTAAAACGAAAAAAATAATCTATTTATCATACTATTATTTATGTAAAAAGTTAGAGTTGGTGTTCACGCTTTATTTTTTGAATATTTTTTTTTTTCCTTCAAATATTTCAATTTATCTTTCTAAATTTATTTTTATTTTTAAATTTTGAATTCAATTATTTAATTTATAATCTTGTTTTTCATAAATAAAATAATTATATGTGCACACATCTTGTGTCGTCACTTTTAACACTTTTATATATATATATATATATAAAGACTCAATTTAATGTTTATGTCTCATTTTTTTAATTTTTTCAAGATACACTTATAGCAATTTAGTGGATAGTTTTTCCCTAAATTTATTTATTTATTTATTTATTCTAATCACTCAACTTCTAATTTCAGTTTAAAAACAATTATACAATTTATAATCTTATTTTTTTTAAATAAAATGATCTCATGCACCACATCTTCTAGTAATAATAATAATAAATACACAAATATCACATTTTATTTCACAATTTGACCCGTCTAACCCAAACTATTAGGATGGTGTGTACCACATATAAGTTATATTATTTGTGGGTTTAGTCATCACAAATAATATAGTGAGATTTACAACTTAAAAAAGAAGAAGGATTATGTTAACAAATGTAGGGTACAAGAAAAATATAAAACAAATTTAGAATCCAATGCACTTTTCATGAGTTTTATAACACATTTTAATTTTTTCGTCATTTCTAAAACACTTTGTACATTAATTCCAACATTAAAAAAAGCATGAGGATACTTATTCGCATTTACTTTATAAAAAGAAAAAAAAATTTTGAGTTATAACTAAATATTATAATCATGATAACCAAAATAATATCACAAGTTCTGTATGTGTCAATTTCCGACCACACTGCCAAACAGGTACTCAGCTAGAGGACATCGGCAAAATAGATTAAGCCCGAACGACCTGTCAATAAAAAGATAAGATTCCAGCGGTGGTTCGTCCACTCGGGAGCACTCCGACAATCAAGTCGGTTATCTGTCAAAGATAGCAAAAGTGCTTAACTCACTATTCAAAATACAAAAAGCGTACCTTAGACCCACGAGGGTGCCTCTCTTTTATAGCCAACGCTGACCTAATCCCAATAGAAGCCTAGCTTCAATGGACTCTGGCTCAATACTAATCCTGGACTCCCAGTTTGATTGGGATAAACTCTCTAAGAGTCCTATCTTTATCCAAACTAAAGTCTTCTTTCATTCTAGGACTCATGTCCCTTATCCGCTTATCCCGGATTCCGGTATCTTCGCAGATAACCTCAGCCTAACCGAGATTATCTCGGCATCATGACCAGGACACGTGGCACATCGGCTGGCACTCCAAGACCACCTCGGCCACATGTTGTCGTTCAAAAATTATGTCCCCACAAGTTTATAACTAAGATCACAACGTGGCATAACTACGTTATAACTAAGATTTTTAAAGTCGGATCTTATGTGAGATTGTTGGAAAGGACTTGCAGATCAGATTGTAGAATCGGACCGAGAATCATAAGACTCTATTTTCACTATAAAATAAAATAAAAAATTATTGATAATGATAATATATATATATATATATATATTACTTAATTTAAAAAAATTAAAGAAAATGATAAATTAGATATAATACATTTTTTATGTTAACATAAATTGAAAAAGACAGTTAAAAAAGATTTCATAGTCTATTTTTTATATAAATATATACATATATATATAAGAAATAAATAATAATAATAATATATATGTGTAGGTGATTTTCTGACCACACTGCCTGCCTAGTAGTCCGCTGGAGAGCACCGGCAGAATAGATGGCTTCTAGCTAACCTGTAACAGAAAGAAAAGTCTTCGGCGGTGGTTCGTCCACCCGGGGACACTCCGACGATCAAGTCAGTATATCTTTCAAAGATAATCAAGTGCTTAATTCACTATTCAAAGCATAAATTGCGTACCTTAGACCCATGGGGGTGCCTTTCTTTTATAGTTAACTCAATCCTAGTCCCAATAGAAGCCTGACTTCTATGGACTTCCATTCAGTACTTACTTTGCACTTCTCAGGAGATAAAGACAAACTCCCTAAGAGCTTTATCCTTATCTTGGCTAAGTCCCCTCTTTACTCTAGGACTCTTCATCCCTTATCCGCTTATCTCAGATTCCAATATCTTCGGAGATAACCTCGGCCTTGCCGAGATCACCTCAGCGTCACAACCAGGACATGTGGCACCTCGGCTGACACGTCGGCGTCACCTTGCCACGTGTTGGTACTCAGAGAATATATCCCCACAACTGTCCCCTAGGTTCTATTACCTCGGCACTCTGAGGTGATGGAACCTACATCTGTGCTTCCTGAAGGTATGTCGACTTAAAGACTTCCAGCCGAGATCATCATTAAAGGCCGACATGCCTTCTTTTAAAGATCAAGACTTCTAAGAACCTCCTTACGCGTATGAGCTATCATGCATCTCAATCCAACCGTTTTAGCCACGCATTTCTTTCATATTGGTTCGCACCTGTGACGCGTCTATAAGCCGTCTCTCATTCACGTGCGCCGTTTGTCGCATACGTTCTTCTAGGCGTATTGATTACTTTTTTGCCGCCGTTTTTGTTTTTAACAAAACATCTCTTCGACTTTTTCCCTTTCACCTTATTCTCGTTTCTGAAAAATCTTTTCTCTCTCTAGCTCTCTCTTCTCCTCCATTGTTCAAGCTTCCTTGCTCTGCAACTCATTCCGTTCCGGCGTGTTTTTCACTGTTCCGTTGCCTCTGTGACCGTCGTTTGACTTCGGCGATCCTTTACACTGGCCCCATTTCTTCGGTAAGTTTATTGTTCCTTTCATTTTCTATTCTTTGGTGCTTTTTATTACTTATTTCCATTACTGTATTTGTTCAAAACTTTAACTTGTGAATCATCCATCTGAATGTGGTTTTTCCACGATTTTTGCCATTGCCCATATCTTGAACACACGCACTGTTTCACCACTTCCTTGTGTTGTTGCCATTATTCTGGGCCCTATACTTCTTGTATTATGTATGCTCTTGATAGACCATCTCTGTTCTTGATTCTGAAACTCGTTCTTGTTTTTGTTTTTTGTGTCTTTTCCAGATTCATGCTTTCAGTATTCGATTCCATAGACTTAGGTTTTGGGATTTGTCTGTAGAACCCATAACTTAGGAAAAAAACGGAAAAATCCCTTACAAATTTCTGCACTAGCTCAAACCTAGGTTTTTACCGAGGTCCCAATAACCCTTTTTGGAAAACAGCTTCCTTTTGAAATCCAATACCTTTAGTTATCCCGACATTATGGGTATGTGGAAACATCGAGTAGACACCCCCTCTAAGCTAGACATTTTTAGGCAAGAGTTCGAAATCCCAGCCGATGTCAATCTGAGGTTGGCTGGGGATGATGACTCCATCATGCCTACTGATCACTCAATGCCCTTCCCTGTGGTAGCCTTCATTGAGTGTGGACTTCTCTTTCCACTTGACCCTTTTTTCTGTCAAATCCTTCACTTCTATAAGTTGAACCCAATGCAACTCGCCATCAATTCTTACCGAATTATTACTGGTACCATAGCTTTAGTCAAACAAGAGAATGCCAGGATTACGCTTGCTGATTTCCAGTACGGTTATACCATGTGTCGCCTTAGAAAAGATACAGACTATGTCTATTACCTCAAGCCGAGATCCACCGAATATAAAATCATAGCCGACCTCCCAGACTCCAACAAGGGAGTTGGAGACGATTACTTCATCGTCTCGGGCAATTGGGAGTTTCAGCCAAACGACGACCTCCGTCTTTATCCCTTAAGCCGAACTGTTTTGGGGGAAGGAGCTGGTAAGGGCCACCCTTCATAAGTTTTTTTTTTTTTTTTCACAAATTGTTCAATATTCTTGTTCTAATGTCTGTGCTGTTTTTATCTTTGCAGTTCTTCCTCAGTCTCCAAAGAACTTTCACCAATCCTTCGTCCTCAGCAAGGATTTGAAGAAGCTACTGGACCTACTAGTTCACAACCGAAAGGCGCCTTTGCTTCTCAATTTTATTCCAACCTATAAGTTAGCTTTGCTCGACGTCCCTATGAGGAAGAAGAAAAGCCTCTCTCCACCTTCTACCACAACTCCACAGACTGCGTCCACATCTCGGACAGACCAAGCGTCAACTTCCGATCTAGCTAATCAACCATCAACCTCAGCTCCATATTTGATTCCAATATCACAACACCGCCGCCGACGCCGAACAGTTTCTACTACCGAGATGGGTCGCCCAAAACCAGTTGCAAAAGATCTTCTGGCCAGCATTCCATCATCTGTTGATGAGCAGCCAGCACAAACCCTTCCCCCACCGAAGCAAAAAAGACTTAAGAAGGCTCAACCAAAGGCTAAAGTTACTCAGATTGAATTTGAGGATACTTTGCCTATCTCAAAGCTAGCTGAGAGTGATAAATCTCAGCCTTCTGCTGGGAAGAGGCGCTCTGAGTCTTAACCATCAGAATCCCAAAAACCAAAAAAGCCGAGGTCTTCTTCTACAACAACCTTGGGGTCAAAAAATCCTGATGCCCCCTAGGCCCCCGCAATTACTTTGGAAGACAAGCCTGTCATGGCAAGTGACAGCGCCGATGATATCAACGTCGGCGTTGCACTCAGTACCGCTCTGCTTCTTCCAGGCGATCTAGAGCGAAACACCTAGTACAGTGAGTATGAGAACTATGCTCTAATGCTTCGGCACTCCGTTCAGGTAAATGTCTTCTATTTGGTAATTTTCTTCTTTCTTTCTCTTTATTTCATTCTTTGAATGTTTTCTGATACCTCTGTTTTCCTTTAGGCCATCCAACATGCCCACTCTTTCTCAATGCAATCTTTTGAGAACCGAGAGAGGCTTGCCGAGATGAAAATGGAGGTCTCCAGCCTTCAAAAAACCAACAAAGGCCTTCAATCAAAAATGAAGAAGCTGGAGGACCAGGCCAAGGATGCCATTAAAGCCTAAACTAACGCCGAAGAGAAGGCCGAATCTGTTGAAGCCATTAGAAAGGTGGCTGAGTCTCAGAAGAGAGAGGCCGAGGAAAAAATGGCACAGGCTGAAAAGGAGCTTCAAGAAGTCTTGGCCACCAAAGAGGCTGAAATCAGAGATGCTGATGAGAAGGCATACGCTCAAGGTATGGCCGACGTCACGGAGACGTATGAGATTCAAGTGAAGCAGGCACGCAACAAGGGTTTCACCCTTGGTTGGATGTCTCTTCTAAAAAAGCTCAATGTCCCCGAGGACTCGCCATTGAGAAAAGCTGATGCCATTCCTCTTCCATTCCCTCCAGCTCAACCTCCAAATGAAGACGTCGGCAAATCCGAATCTGAGGATAATGATGAGGATGAGGATGAGGCCTTGGTGAGAAAATCCAAGGAGGCTGCTAATGAGGCCAAGTCCCCTCTTCAGAATTAGCAAGTCCTAGACTTGACTCAAGATGAAGAAGATAATGAGGTTCCCAAAGGCGCTGCTTCTGAGAATGCACCAGCCGATGTCTCGTTCGCCGAGAAGAGTATCGATAAAACTTTGCAAGAAATTGATGCTGAGCTTGCTGCAGAGAAGGCGGCCGAGGTTGCTTCTCAACAATCGTCCAAGGTCCCAACCCAGCTCACTGTCGACACTGAGGAACCTTAGTTTTCATGTCTTTTCTTTTGTACTTTGTTTTTCTTTGTTTTTTGAAACAATGTAAGCCCTCCACATGGCCGATGTGCCTCTTTTTTGTTGAATGCTAATACAACTGTCCTTTACTGATTGCTTGTACTTTTGTCTTTTCTTGAACGCTCTAGCGTGATTCCATACTTAAAATATTCTGCGTGTCTTTCACATACTCTTCCTTCTTTGCACAATATTCTCGGGGTGACACACCTCGGATAGACAAACTCCTTGGTTTTAATCTTAACTTGTAAACTTTTAACAAGTGTTGAGCATCATGCTGGTTTAACTCAACTTGTAAATTGTCCACAAATTTCAACAAGTGTTAAGTATATTCCTCTTCTCTCTGTCCCCTAATGTGAATCTGAGTTCCACTTGGGTTCTCATTATGCATGTATTCTAGAGACAATGTCAGGTGTCTTGAAAACATAACTGAATCTTTATTTATTTACTTCGGCAAATGGCAAAGGAACAAAGGAATTCTAATGATAGAAAAATTTCAGATTACAAGTGTTCCAAGGTCTTGGGAACTCTTTGCCCTCTTTATCTTCAAGCCGATATGCCCCATTTCCCAATACCGAGATGATTCTGTAGGGTCCTTCCCAATTTGGGCCAAGCTTGCCCTCTCTAGGATCCTTTTTGTTGCCAACGACTTTTCTTAGGACGAGGTCACCAATCTGAAATTCTCTTGGATTGACCTTCTTCTTATAAGCTCTGGCAAGCTGTTGCTGGTATGCTGCAAGCTGAATTGCAACTTTCTCCCTTCGTTCTTCTAGAAGATCTAGATCTCAGGCTAAGAGTACATCATTAGTCCCGTTCTCTACCCCTTGGGTTATGATCCCAGGGATGCCGATCTCTAGTGCAATGACTACTTCTGCGCCATAAGCCATGGCAAAGGGGGATTCCCCAGTTGATCTTCTCGGCGTAGTCCGATATGCCCAGAGTACATTAGGCAATTCGTCTACCCACTTTCCTTTTGCTGCCTGCAGCCTCTTCTTTATCCCATCCAAGATTACTTTGTTGGATGCTTCTACTTGTCCATTGCTTTGGGGAAAACTTGGTGTTGAAAAGTAATTCTTGATCTTAAACTTTGCACAGAAGCTCTTAATTAGCTTATTGTCAAACTGTGTTCCATTGTCGGCAATTATTGCTCTTGGAATCCCAAATCTGGTGATGATGTTTCTCCATATGAAGTTCTTGACATCCACATCTCGGATCTTGGCTAGAAGTTCTGCTTCTATCCACTTTGTGAAGTAATCTGTTGCTACCAGCAAGTACTTCCTTTGCCCAGTTGCTTAGGGTAATTGCCCAACAAGATCCATGCCTCATTGGGCAAATGGCCAAGGACTGGATACAGGGTTCAGGTCAGCAGCTAGCTGGTGTATCGAAGGTGCAAACCTTTGACATTATTCACACTTCTTCACGTAGGCCTCTGCATCTTTTTGCATGTAGGGCCACCAATACCCCTAGGTAATGGCCCTATGAGCTAGTGATTTGCCCCCAGCGTGGCTTCCACAAATTCCTTCATGAATTTCATATAAAATGTCTTCAACCTGTAAAGGGTGTACGCACCTTAAAAGGGGTCCAGTGAAGGACCCTCTGTAGAGATGGCCTTTTGCTGTCAGACTAAATCTTGCCAACTTCAATCTGACCTTGTGTGCCTCCTTGTGATCTTCTGGCAGCTTTCCTTCTTTCAAGAATACAACAATTGTGTCCATCCAGCTTGGTCCCATGTCTACACACATTGCTTCCGATTCTGTGGTCGGTGGTTCTATGCTTGAGCCCGACAAATAATCAATCATTATTGTCCTTGTTTTCCCAGTTTGAATTGAACTTGCCAAGTTGGCCAACGCGTCGGCGTGGCTATTATCATCTCGGCTAACCTAAAGAAGTCGGCAGTTCTTAAATAAGTCTGTCAGCCTGATGACCTCTTTTGCGTATGCCGACATTCTTTCATCTTGGGCTGCAAACTCTCATGTTGTCTGATTTACTATAAGTTATGAATCACAAAAAACTATTACCTCATCTGCTTCTGCTGCTACTGCGATCTTCAGTCCTGCAATCAATGATTCATATTCTGCCTCATTGTTTGAGGCCTTGAACCCCAGTCGGATGGACTGTTCTAATACCTCTCCATCTGGTGATATCAATACTACTCCTGCCCCTACTCCTTGTCGGTTTGAGCTCCCATCAACGAACAATCGAAAGGAGTCACCGATATAAATGCTGCAGGCTCTGAGTTTTTCTTTTCTTTGTTCTTTTGCCTTAGGCTGGGCTTCTCCTTGCTTGTCTGGACATTGTTTATCCTGGCTCAACAGAGCTCGATGTTCGATGGATTCTGGCGTGAACTCGGCCATGAAGTCGGCCAAAACTTGGCCTTTGATTGCTGTTCTCGGCCTGAACTCCAGGTCATACTGGCCCAAGGCCACTGCCCATCTGGCAATTCTTCCTGTTAAGTCTCCTTGTTGCAACAAGGACTTCAGTGGATGTTCTGTTAGTACCACAACCCTGTGAGCCTGAAAGTAATGGTTCAACTTCTTTGAAGCCATTACTAAGGCCAACATCAATTTTTCTAATGGTAAATACCTTGTCTCTGCATCGGCCAGGGTTTTGCTTACATAGTAAACAGCCTTTTGTTCCCTTTTTTCTTCTCGGATTAGTACAGCACTGATTGCATGCTCTGAAACCGCCAAGTACAGGAACAGCTCCTCCCCAAGTTCTGGATTCGAAAGAATTGGAGCTGTGGTCAGGTACTTCTTCAGATCAGCTAATGCTTCTTTGCACTCCTCTGTCCAAAAAAAGTCTGTGGCCTTCTTCACCAATTTGAAGAAAGGTTTGCATTTGTCTGAGTTTCTTCTGATGAACCTGTTCAACGCTGTGGCCCTTCTAGTTAGCATCTGCACCTGTTTTGCCGACGTCGGGCTCTTTAATTCTAGAATGGCCTTGATCTGATCTGGGCTGGCCTCGATGCCCCTTCTGGTCACTAGGTATCCCAAAAACTTACCAAATCCAACCCCGAATGCACACTTCGATGCATTGAGTTGAAGCCGATATGTTTTAAGGATTTGCAAGACTGCTTTTAGATCGGCGAGATGACCCTCAGGCTCCCTGGTCTTGATGACCATCTCGTCGATGTAGACTTACTACTGTTCGGCCAATCAGGTGTTTGAACATCTTGGTCACCAACCTTTGGTAAGTTGCTCCTGCGTTTTTCAACCCAAAAGGCATTACTCTGTAACAGTACAGGCCACGCTGTCTTCTCTTCATCTAGGGGGGTACATGGCTATCTGGTGGTACCCCCTATAAGCATCTAGGAAGCTCATCCTTCCATGTCCAGATGTGGCGTCCACCAGCTGGTCAATCTTGGGTAGAGGAAAGCTATCCTTGGGACAGGCTTTGTTCAAGCTTGTAAAGTCTACGCAAACCCTCCATTTACCGTTCTTCTTCTTTACCACCACTGTATTGGATAACCATATCGGGTAGTGAACTTCTTTAATGGTTCTGGCCTCCAGAAGTCTGTCTACTTCTTCCTCTACTGCTTCGATGTGCATCAACGTCGGTCTTCTAGCTCGTTGAATTATAGGTTTGGCTGACCTGTCAACGTTCAGTTTGTGGCAAGTGACCTCGGGGTCAATGCCAGGCATTTCGTAAGGTGTCCAAGCAAATACCCTAATATTTGCTCTTAAAAAGGCTTCCAACTCTTTTTCCTCTTCTTCGGCTAAGCCCGAGCCGAGAAGAAAGAAGCATTCTTCATCCCCATCCTGGACGAGGATTTTCTTCAGTGCCTCTTCGCTCTTCTCGGTTGGCTCCTTGCCGACGTCTTCTAGGACTTCCACGTCCTCATCTTCAATTTCTGCCTTTTCTAGCTCTCGTATGCTGCAAATAGATTTCATTGCTGCCATGGAGCAACTTTTTGCCTGTAGCTGATCACCTCTGACTTCTTCAATTCCATGTTCTGTTAGGAACCGCAACAGTTGATGCAATGTAGAGGGGACTGCACCCATCGCATGCAACCATGGCCTTCCCAAAATGATGTTGTAAGGCGAGGGGGTGTCGATGATGGTGAATTCTGTCTTGATCTTCTTGGTGCCAGCCTGCACCTCCAAGCTTATTGCTCCCAGTGGCCATGTCGGCATTTCATTGAACCCAACCATTGGGCCACTGGATCGTTCCATATCATCTGGATGAAGGCCGAGCTCCTTGTAACATCGGATGTACATGATGTCACAAGAGCTTCCTTGGTCAATTAGGATGCATTTCACTTGGCACTCCCCAACCTGGAGGGATACTACCAAGGCATCATTGTGCGGATGCTGGACCATCTCTAGGTCGGCTTCAGTAAAGGTTGTCATTGGTCCCTGGTACTCTTCTGCCCGATGTCTTTTCTCTCCGACTTGGTAGACATGTTGTAGGTGTTTTATCTTCTGGGTCTCTCCTCGAATTTCGTTTTCATTGACCTTCGAGTGGATTACGTTGATTACCCAAGGTCCTCCTGCCTGCGGCTGCTGTGCTGGGGGAGGTGGGGCTGCTGGTGCCTGAGGCAATCTTGCTCAATCCTCCCTTGTTCTGGTCTCATCGACAAGGTCTCTCAGATGTCCTTGTCTTACCAGGTCTTCCAAATATGTTTTTAGGGTTCTACAACCCTGAGTTATATACCCATCTTCATTGTGGTAGGCACAATGCCTACCAATGTTTCTTCCCATGAACTCTTCTGGAGTCTTCTCTAGCGTTCTAAAATAGGGCTGGTTCCAAATTTGATCCAGGACTTTGGGAATTGGGATTCGGAACACGGTTGTTACTGCTTGTGTGGCCCTTAGTTCTGCCTCTTGCCTGCTCATTCCATTGTTACCTCGGCCTCGCTTCGGTGAGCCGTTTTCTTTCTCTTGCTTTATCTCCCTGGTTCCCAACGTGTTTTCTTCGGCTCTGGCATACTTTTCGATTCTCACCATGAGCTCCTCTATACTTTTTGGCAATGTCTTTGCCAAAGACTTTCGTAGTGGACAGTTGTCTTTCAAGTCGTTCTTGAAAGATACGACTACCACCTCTTGATTACATTCGGGTATTGGATTGAATACCTCATAGTATCTTTTTGCATAGGCCTTAAGGCCTTCATTCTCGCTGATCTTCAGAGCCATCAATGCGTCCACCCTTAATGGCTGTAGCTTGTTTGTCACAAACCTGGCCACAAACATCTCGGCCAAGCCTTCTCAAGTTTTCACGCTTCCCTTCGGTAGTTTGTGGAACCAATCTGATGCAATCTCCCCGAAGGATGAGGGGAACACTTTGCAGAGCAACGGCTCGTTCCCACTATATAATGCCATTGAGTTCAAATATAGTCCAACGTGGAAGTTGGGTTCTGACTTACCATCGTATATTTGAAACCTTGGCATACTGAATCTCTTCGGCGCCTCAAATCTGTCTAATTCCACCGAGAATGGTGTCCTCGGTTTATCTGGGGAGGTTACCTCGGCTTCGGCATTCTGTTGCTTCCTCTTGAAGTAATCTCTTAAGTCTTCTTTGCTCCGCCCAAGAGCTCGGCTATCTTTCGACTTTAATCTTTTCGGTATACTACTCTCGGCCTCGTGGTGAGCCCTTTTCAACCCTTCTCCATGAGTTGTGTCGAAGCACAGTGCCTGCCCTTGAACATACCGATGTCCTTTGTGGTCTACCTCTTTTGTGTGATACGTCCTTCGTGATTCTTCTCTTCTTGATTCTCTTCGCCCGACTTCCCTAGAAGGTCAGTGGGTGTATCTTTCACTCCCGTTGTGCTGAGGGGCTACAGGGATTGTTTTCCGTCCTCCCTTCTAGGCATCGGCCACTGGAATCGGTGTGTCCTGCAGCGGGTATGGTGGCTGCATTATGTTATTTTGCATCATGAAATTGACGACCGACTGCAGGTCTGCCAATTTGTTTGCCATCTCTTTTACCTCTTTGTCCCTCCGTAGGCATTTATCCTTCCAAACCTGGAGGTCGTTTTTGTTGTAGTACCTGCTTTGATCAGGTTTCTTTGGTGCGTTGCTAGTCTAGCCGACGTCTTTCGCTCCGTGATTCTGGTCGCGAGTTTCTGCATTACATTCGTCTCGTGTGATATCAAGGTCAATAGGTCTCTCACTCCCAGCAGGAGCGTCGTCCCCAATCTTTTCTTTCTGTCCATCACTAGCCATCTATTCTACTTTCTTTCCCACAGACGGCGCCAAATTGTGTGGGTGATTTTCTGACCACACTACCTGCCTAGTAGTCAGCTGGAGAGCACCGGCAGAATAGATGGCTTCTAGCTAACCTGCAACAAAAAGAGAAGTCTCCGACGGTGGTTCGTCCACCCAGGGACACTCTGACGATCAAGTCAGTATATCTCTCAAAGATAATCAAGTGCTTAATTCACTGTTCAAAGCATAAATTGCGTACCTTAGACCCACGGGGATGCCTTTCTTTTATAGTTAACTCAATCCTAGTCCCAATAGAAGCCTAACTTCTATGGACTCTCATTCAGTACTTACTTTGGACTTCTCAGGAGATAAAGACAAACTCCCTAAGAGCTTTATCCTTATCTTGGCTAAGTCCCCTCTTTACTCTAGGACTCTTCATCCCTTATCCGCTTATCTCGGATTCCGATATCTTCGGAGATAACCTCGACCTTACCGAGATCACCTCGGCGTCACGACCAGGACACGTGGCACCTCGGCTGACACGTCGGCATCACCTTGCCACGTGTTGGTACTCAGAGAATATATCCCCACAATATATATATATATATATATAATCAAGATAGTTTCTGATTCTTCACAATTTTATAAGTAAAACCATGTAGCTCGTTTGACCAAACTGAAATACAAATGAAAATTGTTATAAACATGGTTATAACCAACACCAACAACAAGGCGTTTTTTCTTGATTATGCCAATCTGCCAACTTTATTCTCACTTTAGGGTGGTTTTTTTTTTTTTTCATTGTAAAGTATACTTGCTTTACCAATGCTATTTTTTGGAAAACGGCTTTACCAAAGCCGTGTTTCATGATTAAAAAATAATAAAATTTCAATGCACAAAATCGACTTTTCAAAAGTTGTTTTTAGTTAACTTCTAATTAATTCTAAGTTAATTAAAAACAATTTTTATAAAATCATTTGCTCCACATTTTTTTTAAAAAAATTTAGATTTTGAACATAAATATTTATTATGGAAAATATATTTAAAACATAAAACGGCTTTAGAAAAACTATTTTCATTTCTAAAATGGCTTTACGAAAATCGTTTTATGGGAAATATTTTATTTTTCTTTTTTCTTTTTTTTTTTTGGGAAATATTTATTGCAAAAAATATATTTAAAACATAAAACGGCTTTAGAAATATTTCTTTTTCTTTTAGTCAGAATGAGGACCACACTGATGCGAAGTCAAGGAATGGAGGGGATCACAAAAAACAAAATTTGGGGGCTAAAAAACCAATCTCAAACGAAAGAAATGGGGGGCCAATACAGCGCAAACACAAGATAAACTCTCTAGTAGACCACAAGAAGCAAAACACCTATCTCAATTCAAAAAATTCGGTGCTTGAGGTTTAGGGAATGAGGGCCCGGGATATAGATGAACTACAATCTCAGACAAGACAGCAAAAAGAATCTGTTGTTCATGTCTGGAGTCCCAAAAAAAACCTAATTTTGAAATTGAAAATCCCCATTCAAAAATGAAAACCCCAATTTATGCAAAACAAACCTCAATGTGGATGATGGAAGGGAGAGGTGTGAGGATGTTTGCTGGTCTTCGTCTTCTTCATTCTTGCTACATCTCTCGGTGGCCGTTGTCTTCTTCGCCTACTCCGTGATGCTCTTCACATCTCTATCTTCTTTGTAGTTTGATAAAGTGTAGTGTGTGTGTGTGTGTGTTGGACTATTGGAGCAGAACAAAAACGAGGGTAGAGATCACTTAAAACCCAAAACAAAACAAATACAAAAAAAAAAAAAATGACGAAAATGGTTTTCGTAAAGCCGTTTTATATAAACAGGCTTTTCTAAAACCGTTTTATGTATTAAAAATATTTTTGGGAAACAAATTTTTTTTCAACATCTAAATTTTTTTTTAAAGAAAAAGGTGGAGAAAACGGTTTTACCAAAACCATTTTTAATTAACTCAGAATTAATTAGAAGTTAACTAAGAATGATTTTTGAAAAGCCAATTTTGTGCATTGAAATGTTATTATTTTTTTATTCATGAAACATGGCTTTAGTAAAGTTGCTTTTCAAAAAACGACATTGGTAAAGCCAATTTACCCTACAATGAGAATAAAAATAAAAATCCACCCTAAAATAAAAATAAAATTGTCAGATTGGAACAATCAGGAAAAAAATGCCCCAACAACACAAATATCGTAACACAGTACAAATGCTACACACGCCCAAAAATTTCCAAAAATGGCAAACCTAAATCATAGAGCAATCAATCAAATGGAAAAACGTCCCAGAAAGAAAGACCAAGTACTCCAAGTCGAAGAAGAAGAAAGACATGAGGGAGGTCTGTTAGAGTGTGCTCACATCCTCTTCCCATATCTACACCCTATAGAACTAGCTTCCATCACATCATCCTGCAAAACCCTAAACCACATCTCCAACTCCATCACCGCCTCAAGATCCTCCAACGCTTCCAAAGGCTTTGAGAACCTTCCCATCCTTTTCTTCAACCTCGTCGACCACCATCCCTACTCCTACTTCATCTACACTCCCACTCATACCCCATGCCCCGACCCGATCGACCCGTCTCGTTCTCTTCCTTAACCTTGGGGCTCCGACCCGATTATCAGACCCAACCAATTTTCTTACTGGGTTTCTGATGCTTGTGGGTGCGAGTGCGATAGGTGTGATGATGGGGACTCGGGATGCCCGTGCTCGAACCTAAACTCGTTCGAGTTGACTCGCGAGTGTGGGCCAAGTTGCCGTTGCGGAGTGGAGTGTGGGAATCGGTTGACTCAGAGAGGGGTTTGTGTTCGACTGAAGATTGTGAAAGATGGAAGGAAAGGTTGGGGATTGCGTGCCAGTGAGATCATTGGGAGTGACCAATTTGTTTGTGCATATGCAGGGTATAAACTGTAATGTAACCAATTTGATTTCATGTTTATAATGTAAAAAGAAGTAAAAGGATATAAATTTCAAAAATAACGAATAATAAGAACCATCATGTGATATTAATGCACACTAAACTAGGATTGAACAAGCACACCTCAACTTTGCAAATCGGTGAAGCTGACTGGCTGAGCAGCCTATTCATAGGAGTCGCTCAGACCAACCAAACAATAAATTAAACTTAGTGGACACAATAAAATAGGGGTAAATGGGAAAGTACTGATCTATGGTCAGTTCACCTGGAGCTGTCGTCGAGTTCCGTAGAGAGTTTAACATTCCAGATGATGATGATACTCTTTGAGCTGGCCAAGAAAGGTGATACTCCTTGGGGTAGATTGGATGCCTGCCCCTTCATCGTTGTGTCCATAGTAGAAGGCGGCCTCTGCTTCCCGGTCTAGCCCCTAGTCTACAAGTTTTTGAGGCAGACTAGGTTGTGTCCAATCCAAGTGTCAAACAACACTTATAAAATAATAAATGGCATCGCCATGCTAAACCATACTCTCGGTCTGAAACTCAGTCTGACCGAGATATTCCACCAGTATACACTGAGCAAAAATAAAGAAGGTTTCTGTTAGTACCTCAAGGTTAGAAAAGGATGAGCAAAACTTATAGAGGACAATGACTTTTTATGGGTGTTTAGGAATTATGAAGATACCGAGGCACCCATACCAAGCTGGCAGATACGTAAGGATTTCGAGAGCACCGGTTAGCATAATAGCATGGTCTTGATTTTCTTCTGAATGAATATCCTCACCAATCTAACACTTGGTCTCATTTTTTGTGCAGATTATAAACACTTGGCAAACAATTACTCGCACGCCGATCAGCAAGCCATCCAAACTGCGTTGCGATATTCGGATTGCAAGAGCCATGAATTGCTGGAGAACGAGCTGAGCTACCGGTATAGTATGCGGCACAAAAGTAGGGTTACTGATTTTTTATGTGCCCCCCTCTCCAAAGCCTGATCCAACCCTTCCCAAGATCAATCTAGTGCCGCTAATTACAGAGCAAGAAATGGCCAAAATTTAAGCCATTAAATCTATGATCACCGCAAGGCCGAGTGATTCTCGGCCGGCCGAAAGAGCTGAGGGCCAATCTTCGCAACCGGCCGCGAAGGAAGTTGGATCGGTGCTGGCCTTAGCCAGCGAGCAGGCTTCTTCTTAGCCCAAGAAGGGATCGAGGCATATCTGCTCGACAAGGCCTCGACTGAACTACCGGCTGCCGATCAAAGGAAGAGGTCTACAAACATCGTGGCCGAGCAATCCACCAACTCCACAACCTCCCTAGTGTGGTTGCCCGAGTTGAAATACAAAGGCCAAACGGTGACCACAACTGATTCTATCTATCCTGACAAGGACAACTCACTTGGTTTTAACCTAACTAAGGGTCTGTTTCTTCCAGCGAACATGAAAAAACATGAGTTGTCTGACCTAAAGGTCCTTAGGTCGGCATCCAAATCTATAATTCTGGTAAGGTCAGTTGCTTTTAACTTGTGCAAGTTATTGCTTGATTTTCTTGTACTGATGTGTCACCTTTTGTAAGGTGCACAAAAGAACTATGTTGCGTACGAACGCATGATTGCTGTGCGGCGAAGTCAGCATGAGGCCATCGCAGATAATAAAGAAAAGACAGTCGAGTTGTCAAAAGTGAAAGCTAATCTTGTTTCCATTTCGGCCGAGCGAGACCAATTAGCCGAACAAATGGCCAGGGTAGAGAAAGAAAAAGAAAAGGCCATGCAAGCAAAAAAACAAAGTATATTGCCAAGCTGAAAAAATACCGCAACACTCACAAAGCCAAGCTAAAAGAGAAGATTGAGTACGCAGAGGATGGTGGCCTTGCAGAGGGCGAGCGGGCGTATGAACAACAGGTGGAGGCCACAAAACACATATTCTTTCAATGCGGTTGGAAGGTGGCCGCAAAGAAACTTGGCCACGTGCCTGATTCAGAGTTCTTCAAGAACCCTCCATTGGCCTTCATAACGCCATACATGAAAACCTATGTCGCAGCCATTCAACAGAAGACGATCTAGGCCGCGAAGGTTGCCAATGCTGCCAAAATACCTGCCGCCTAGCAAGCTGGTCAGTCTCTCTCATCTGTCACTTCTGGAAAAGGCCTACCGAGCAGTGGTGGGGCCGAGCTACAGGCCGATCTGACCCCTGCAGTTGACCTAGAGATTGCAAGTGGTGTAGCTGGGAAGGCACTGCCGATCTGGATGAGGTTGTGAATGTAGACTGAAGAAAAATCCCACTCTCTATTTTTTTTTCTCTCAATGTAACCAGGCTATGAACCCCACTTTTGTAACTAAATTATATGATGAATGAAAAATCTGTAACTTTTTGCTTGCTTCATTCCTTTGTCTTCTCAATTTCGCTGCTTTGCTTGATTGAGTAAAATACTAAATTTGATTTTGGCCACAATAAAAACTGCTCGCTTGGATCCAAATGTGAAATGCGAACTCTTTTTTAGCCAAGCTGATTTCCGCTTGGACGGAACAATATAAATATGCTAAATAATTTACTACTTGATGAACCAAACTTTCCCTCCGGTTATGGAATTTAGCTTTAGGGACCCAAGTAAAAATCAGCTCGGTTAAGATCATTAAAATCGGGAGGAATCTTAACTCTCCTTCCAGCAAGCAAAATCAACTCGGTTAAAGAAACAAAAAATCAACTTAGTTCAAATTGCAGAAAGTTGGGGAACACCATCTTTCTCCCCAGTGTGCAAAATTAGCTCAGTCAGATGTTACAAACAAGCAAAAAATCATCTTGGTTTAAATTACAAAAGTTGGGGAAAACACCAACTTTCTTCCCAGCGAGCAAAGTCAGCTCGGGAAGGCGAGCCAAATCAGCTCAGAGACATGAGCGAAATCAGCTTGGTTTTAAATCACAAACTAGAGAAAACACCAACTTTCTTCCCGACGAGCAAAGTCAGCTCGAGGAGGTGAGCCAAATCAACTCGAATTTTAATTTGGAGTTAGGCAAAACACCAACTCTCTTTTCGGTGAGCGAATTCAACATAGGATATGCGAGCAAAATTAGCTCGGAGACAAAAGCGAAATCAACTCGGTCTTAAATCACAAACTGGGAAAAACACTAACTTTTTGGTCGGCGTGCTATGTCAATTGAGGGGGAGTTTCCCCTAATGCTTAGTTGCATACTGCAATACTTTAAATTTACACGAAATGCCACATTATAAAGAAAAATACAAGGATCCCTTTCATTGCTCATCTAGCATTACATATAGTACCAAAAGGCTACATTTGAACAAAGAGGTATGCTTAGTAAGGGAAAAAGAGTTACATTTCAGAAGTAAAACAACTTGAGGTTGGCCGCATTCCATGGTCTTGGAATAGCTTTACCGTCCAAATCTTCCAAGTGATATGCCTCTTTGCTAGCAAGGCCAGTAATCTTGTATGGGCCTTTCCAATTTGCACCCAGTTTTCCTTCTCGAAGGACCAGAGTGTTACCCATTACTTTTCTCAATACCCAGTCCCCGACTTTGAATAGGCACGGATGCACGGTCTTGTTGTATTTCTTGGAGAGCTCTTGTTGGTAGGCTGCAATGTGAGTTAGTGTCCTTTCTCTTCTTTCTTTAGCAAGGTCCAATTCCAGGGCAATAGCTTCACAGTTCAAGTCTGGCTCGAAGTTTTCAGACTGGATGGTTAGCATGCCGATCTCCAAGGGTATGACCGCCTCCATGCCATAAGCCAAGGCGAATGGAGTTTCGTCGGTAAAGCGTCTTGGGGTAGTTCGGTATGCCCATAGCACATTGGGGAGTTCCTCAATCCACCTCCCTTTAGCTTTCTTAAGCCGCTTCTTCAACTCGTCCAAGATAGTCTTGTTTGAAGCTTCATCTTGTCCATTTGATTAAGGGTAGGCCGGTGTAGAATTGTAGAATTCGATCTTCAACTCTTTGCAAAATCCGCCAAATAGTTTCCCATCAAACTGTGTACCGTTATCAAAGATGAGGGCCTTTGGGACTCCAAATCGAGTAATAATATTCTACCAGATGAACTTCTTTACATCTTTTTCCTTGATGGTCCCCAACGGCTCAACTTTCACCCATTTGGGGAAGTAGTCAATAGTGGCGATGAAAAACTTGCAATTATCTGGAGTTGTTGAGAGTGGTCCCACGATGTCCAACCTCCAAAGGGCAAATGACCAAGGACTCATCAAAGGGAGTAACTCTTTGGCTAGCTAGTGAATCTGGTGTGCAAATTTCTGGCATTTTTTACATTTTTGCACATATTTTTGTGCACCAACCTGCATACATGACCACCAATAACCTTGAAAAATTGCTTGGTATGCCAACGATCTTCCCCCAATGTGGCTTCCACATATGTCTTCATGAATTTCGAAGAGGAAGCTTCAACCTTGCTGGGATGGACGCATTTCAAATATGGCCTATTAAAGGATTTTTTGTACAAGGCGCCAGATGGAGAGAGCCAAAATCGCTCTGACTTGGCCCTTATCTTCTTGGCTTCTTTCTTTTGGATGGGCGGGACTCTATTTTTGAGGAAGGTTATGATGGGGTTCATCTAGGATGGCCCTAAGTCAGTGCAACGTACTTCGGGTGCCTTAGGTTCTTCAATGCTAGGTCTAGGCAAGAACTCAATCATCAAAGGGTTAGGAAAGGTGTTTTGCATGGATGCTAAGCTGGCCAATTCATCCGCTTGACTATTTTCTTCACGGCCAATTTGCTCCATTCTTATTGCGGCAAACTTTTTGATCTCAGCACATACCAATGCTTGATACTTGGCCATCCTCTCATCCTTAGCAATGTATTCTCCAGAGACATGGTTGATAACAAGTTTAGACCATGAGCTCGGTTGCCTTCATCTACAGAGCACTTTTTAGGCTGGCTAGGACGGCTTCATATTCCACCTCATTGTTGGATGCTGGGAATCCAAGCATGATAGCATGCTCAATGGTTAGTCCATCTGGCGAAGTTAATACAACCCCTGGCCTGACACTATGTCTATTCGAGGCTCCATCAACGAAGAGTTTCCACACCTTGCCAATGAACAATTTCTAACAGTTAGATGGATTATGAGAATTTTGCAGGTCTAAGGTTTTGGTCTCCTTCATGTGTAGCTTTCCTGCTTACGCGTCTATCTTGGTGTTCGGTAGGTTGGTTGTTTCTTCCTTCGTCTACTCATTATTGTCTTGCCTTTCTATTGCTTGCATCTCACCTCTTTCTGGTGGCATTAACACCGTTGGATGTGCTAAATCTGCACTAGCCAAATCAATCGGGCAAACTAGATGGGTGCCTGGGGCAAATTCTGCCACAAAGTCAGCTAGGGCCTGCACCTTGATCGCCGTTCACGGTTGAAACTTGATGTCATATTACCCTAGCTCAACTGTCCACTTTAGGATTCTACCAAAAAAGTCTACCTTCTCAAACAACACTTTTAGTGGGAATTCAGTCAGCACCACAATTGTATGAGCATAAAAATAGTGGGCTAACTTTCTAGACACCATCATCAATGCTAGAGCTAGTTTCTCTAGTGGAAAATATCTTGATTTGGCGGGGAGCAATGTCTTACTGACATAGAAGATAGGGAGGTGTTGAATTCTCTCAGCTTGGACAAGCGCAACGCTCACTGTGTGTTGAGAAACAACCAAGTAGAGATAGAGCTCCTCTCCAAGTTTACAGGTGACCAAGATTAGGGCAGAGGAGAGGTAAGCTTTTAAGTTGGCCAAGGCATGGTCGTATTTTTCGTTCCAAAAGAAATTGGATTTTAAGGTTTGAAAGAACGGCCTACAAAGATCTGATGATTGGCTGATAAACCTATTCAGCATGGCTGCCATTTCGGCAAGATGTTGCACGTCCTTCGTTGAGTTTGGCCGTTCAAGCTCTTGTATTGCTTTTATCTGCAATGGGTCAGCCTCTATGCCCTGACTTGTAACCAAGAAGCCCAAAAATGTTCTCGTCCCTATGCCAAAAGCACACTTGGAAACATTCAAGCACAATTTGTGGCGTTTGAGTATAGCAAACATTTCAACTAGGTCGGCAAGGTGCTGGGACTCATTCTTGCTCTTCACCACCATATCATCAATATAGGCCTCCATAGTACGGCCTAGCAAAGAGGCGAACATTTTGGTCACCATCCTTTAGAAGGTTGCTTCAGTATTCTTGAGGCCAAAAGGCATGACCTTATAGCAATACATTCTTCTTGGTGTAGTGAATGATGTAATCTCTCGATCTGGTTCGTACATGGTTATTTGGTGGTAACCACAGTATACATCAAGGAAACCGAACCTTTGGTGACCAACTATAAGATCCACCAACTGGTCAATTCTTGGGAGTGGAAAGCTGTCCGTTTTGTAGTTGACGCATATTTGCCATTTTTCCCTTTTTTTTTGGCACTACCACTGTTTTAGAGATCCATCTGGGATATTGCACCTCTTCAATTGCCCTAGCCTCCACCATGTTTTTGACCTCCTATGCCACTACCTCGGCATGGTGCAAGGCTAAGTGCCTAATTCTCATATGACCGATCGAGCGTTTAGGAAGGCATTGAGTTGATGGCAAATGAAGTTCAGATCGAGGCCAGGCATATCGTAAGGCGTCCATCCAAAGACTTCAGAGTTGGAGACCAAGAAGTTTACATTGTCCATCCGCTCGATGACGGACAATGATGAACCCAAGAGAAAGAATTTGCTCAGATTATTCTCATCAATCCGAACCTCCACTAAATCTTCTACAGATTTTTCCTCGGCCTTTCTCCCCATATCTTCCAAAACCTCTTTTCCTTCTAGCCCCTCTATCATTGGACAAAGCCTTTGACAGCCTGGCCTCTATTTATTGCGACAAAGCACTGTTTGGACATCACTTAGTCCTCCCAAACCTCTTCAATTTGTCAGGTTGGGATAGGGAAGCACGTGACTTGGTGGAAGGTTGAAGCCACCGCTTGCATGGTGTACAGCCAGCTGTAGACGTGCCCGTGGGCTTCGCTCTACAGTTCGGACTCAATTTTGTGTCGCGGTTCTAAATCTGAACCAAAGAGTCCAAATCCGGCAAATCGTTTGAGAAAACTGATTTTTTTGAAAAGTAGTGCCAAACATGGACTGCTTTGCCAGATTACAGAGTCGCCACCTAAATATTTTAAAATGGGAAATTTAGGAAACCCTGACTCGGTGCCGAAGGCCACATGTCCGTCATCACCAAAGTGGTCTTGGCTCGGGAGCTTGGGTACGATCGGGGAAGGTCAGCTATGAGCACCCCCTTTCCCCCGGTCCGAAGACCGACCTCTACTAACCGTGATATCCGATTTTGAAAACTTTATGCGTTCTTATTCCAATTATTAGCCTAGAATTACTATGTGATGCGCACAACACAAAAGTATAGACTAGATTGCCTAATTTGGAAATAAACATTGCATATCCGTTTTGTATCGAAAAACGTGTTGTTTTCTTTTGCTACTCTCAAGTAGGCTAAAATACGAATTTCAATGAGTTGTTCCAACTCAGGCAATCCAACCTCCACCCACAGGCATTCAAACAGTTTATCATGTAAGCACTTAGCCGCATGGCAAGCATACTGTCATGGTAAACATTCACACGCATGCGATATGCTAAAACCATAAAAACTTACATCGTACTCCGTGCCAAAACAGTAAACTAGTTAGCAAACATGCATGACCTAGTTCATGTTAAGTGGCTAATGCATCACACACAGAGATGTAATCTAGAGTAGGCTCGGCTAACCCTAAACATGGCATGTGAGATGCAACAACTATCACGTATTCAATTTGAAATTGAAAGTACGATGCAGTTTGTATGATGTGCCGAGCCCGAATGCATATAAACAAATGCATGAATGCACGCATGCATTGCATAAGGTATGCCAAAATAGACGTGCCCTAATCTACCATCGAAAGCGGGTAAATAAAAGGGAAGAAAGAAATGGGGGTTGGAAGACATACACCCACTCACACACACTTATTACAATTTTGCCCTCGCTCGGAGGGACCAAAATAATAATACAGTCTAAGAGAATAAACGAATAAATTAAATATTACAAAATTCTAACTATTAAAATTAAAGCAAATAAATGAAAGAAAAGGGGCCTCAGCCCTGCCTTGGGGCGCGCGAATGATGCATGCTCCATCCGACTTGCCCGGAAAACCCGTGTCATGGCACTGCTGCTTCTGTTTTTACTGCCCTGCCTCTCTAAAAATTCCCAAAGTTCTGGGATACCTTCCAAATGGTCTGAAGTATCCCACCGGCTGGGAGGAGTGGTCATCGGCTATTTGAGTTGTCCACCGGCTACATATGGAGTTTATCGGCACAAAACAGTGTCGATCGGCACAATAAACTGCCGGCCGGCAGAAAGTCCCTGCAGCAGACAGATTGACAGCAGCAGCAAGACAGCAATGCATGGCATGGGTTTTGGGGGACATATAAGCATGGTCATTGCCTCCTATCATGCTTGGGGACTCAAGGAGGTAAGACTCTTGGTTCTTGGGCCGTCAATGATGCATTTGATGCATGATAACCTAAGGGACCAAGATTGCTATTTTGATGTAACAATGCATGCGAACAAACAGATGGATTAAGCCCCTATCATGTTAATGTCAAGGGCCCTAACGACATGGGAGATTGAGGCATGTTTTGTCACTTAAGGTACAAACACACCTCAACTCCCACACTTGGTTTGACACCCCAAATCAAGCAATGAAATGCAACTATGCAAACATGCAAACATACAAACATGGGGACTAAGATGCTAGCAAATTAGGCATGCAAAATGCTAGAATATAGAAAACATAGAAGTCGTGCAAAGAGGGACCAATTAAGCATAGAACTAGCATGCGCTCAAGGCTTCATTGACCAATCATGCAACAACCATGTAAGAGCATGCAATAATGGACTTAAGCCATAGAGGGCAGTCCTCAAACTCCCCCAAAACAGTGGCAAAACATGCCTCAAAACAAGAGCAATATGATATACAAGCATGCAAGCTATGAGGCCTAAGGCTAAGGCACAAAGTGGGGCATTGAACCACCACTTAATAAGACCAAACATGGCACATGTTAGACAACCAAAACAGGTTTTCAGCATACAAAATGATACCCAAACCCCGTATATGGCAACCCCAAAATGCACCAAACATGAAAGCATACACAATGTTCAATCCTAGACATACAAGGGCACACCCTTATGACATGAAATTGGCTACACGTGCATGTATACAAGCATGATTTATGGACTGAAAAATGACCCTAGATGATGCCAAATCATGGGATCAAGATAAGTTAAGCATGCTAGGAGCCAAAACATACAAGGCTTACAAGCCTAAAGTACAAGACAACCATGCTAAACATACCAAACATGGCCAAAACAGTGGCTCACAGCCCTTTCACATAGCGAAGAGATGCTAGTATCTTCATGGAATCATGCTAAAACATGTAAGAATCAAGGCCTCAAAACATGGCATACCTTTGAGCATAAAAGAGCATTTTAAAGCAAACATGAGAGGCATGCAAGAGGCCACGGAATCAACCAAAAATAGAGGTTATTCATGACTTAAAACACCCTAAAAAGTTCTAAAATGAAGGTAAATACAAACATTCATTCATGCTATGCTATGAGCCAAGAACAAAGGCAAGTAAAGGACCAAAGGGAGAGGGGTGTCCCTCCCCTATGTGAGGCTTCAAAACACCTCCTTCACCACTGAAAACCCACTGGTTTTCAGTGATGAGAAGACCAAAAATACTGAGGTTAGACAATGCTCCAAAAAGAGACACAAAAGGACCAAAACAAGGCCTAAAAGAGTGAGGCTTTACTCAAATGCAAAAGTGACCTTAATGAATGTTCTTAAGAAAGTAAAAACAAGATTTTTTTTATGTTAAACACAAGTCCAAAAACACAAAGCAAAAGGGGTAGAAACTAGTTGCAAGAATGGGGAATCTAAAGCAAAAAGTTTACCCTTGAAGATCCAATGAAGAACAGGTGGAGTAGCCCTCCGCTAATGATCAAAACCAGTCCAAGATCACACAAAACAAACCTCCAAGCCTCTCAATCTCGGATTAAGGTGTAGTAGTGTGTGTAAAGGAGCAAAAATGAGGTAAAACTACACTTTTTGGCCTAAAAACACACACACAAGAGGAGAGAGAGGGAGATATATATATATATATGGATGTATATCAGAGAAATATATGTATAAGCTCTGGTTTTTGCTCTCAAAAGGCTAACCTTGAGCCAAGAGGAAGAGCTCTCCTCTTATAGGCAAGGAAAACTTAGCAACTAAGCAAGCCAAGGGCTCATCCCTCCATACACGTGTATGGAGGGGAGCAAAACACTTTACAGCTGCAAGAAAAAAATCTGATAAAGCAAGTGTACAGTGCTCGGCCGGCAAAGAGTACCATTTTAAAAAAACAGTGCCGGTCGGCACAAAAGAGTGCCGGTCGGCACAATAAAGTGCCGATAGAAGCTTCAGCCAGCCGGTGGCCTCTAGCCCCAGCCGGTGGTGTGTAGGGATGCCTCATAAGGTATTCCCTACCCTTTAATGGAAAAACACAAGTGTTTGGTGCAAAACCAAACACAACTGGTCGAGTTCGGAGATCCTGAGGCAGGGCGCGCGCAGCCGAGAACTCCGGGAACTCCAAACGAACACAAACATAGATAATCACCAAGTGTTCCAACGGTGACGTCCAAGTCTTGAGGACGGTCAAAAATTGGGTGTCTACACCAGCCCCTCACCAAGATCAAGTTATAAGTCAAGGTAGGGATGCAATAATGGCCCGACTCGTCCTGCTGGCCTCAGGCAAGCCCAAGCGGGCCTCACGAGCTTCCTTTTTTTTAGCAGGCCAGGCCGAGCTGGCCCATGTGGCAAAAAGTGGGGCCCAAGCCCAGGCCCAACCCAAGCCCATTCATAACAGGGCCTGGGCCGCAGGCCTACGATCGCAGGCCGAGCCTAGTCGGGCCTTTTTTTTATTATTTATTTATTAGGAATAAAAAATTAAAAAAATTTATACTAGAGTATTTCAGTTAAGATTACTGAGATGTTTTGTTTGGTTATGTTTCATGGTGATATTTAAATTTAATTATGTATGACTTATATTTTTTTAATTATGAACTTATAACGAAAAAAGTATGCAATTATGTAATTTTTTTCCTTTCGAAATGAATAATTTATATATATGAAAATTAAACTTTCAATATTACAATATTAAATTATTTATATAACATTTATTGAATGAATAATTTTTATTTCAAAATGAAATAAAATATTATAAAATTTGATATTATTAAATAAAATATTTGTAGATTATTGATGATGATAGAGCAATTGCATCACTATAAGTCAAATACATCCTAAACTAGGTTGGCATCTACTAGCCTACCAATCATTTGCATTATACTCCACCTCAATAATCTAATACCAAAAAAAAAAAAAACGAAATGAAATGAAATGAAATATTAAAAAATAAATTGTTGATCAATCATTGGAGAAGACAGACATTTCAGTCGCGTTGCTCAATAATATGTCATCCAAATCATTTTAAATTTGCTCTTTTTCACTATAATTTTGTCTTCTTGTAAGCGCATGCATATGATCTATAGATACCATCAGTGTCTCAACCATTTGTTGTGAAAGCCTGCTCCGGTAATCGCTCAATACACGTCCACATGCACTAAAAATTGTTTCCGAAGCAACTGTAGAAATAGGAACAATTAGTATATCATGGGCCATCTGTGAAACCACAGGTCACATAGTTTCATTTTGTTTCCACCATTCCAATATATCAAAATTATCGGAATCATCCATTGACGGGCTTTCCAAATAACGTTGTAGTTCAGAACTACTTACACTTGTATGTTAAGATATTCTTCTACTTTTTATTGCTGAAAAAACATTTAATCTCCCACCTTGAGATGAGATTGCTAGTGCAGTGTGTGTAGGTGTATTTACAGATGCAGCTGCCCTGTATTCTTCAAATAATCTGTTGTATGTTTGCATAATAGGGGCAAACTATGTTTGATTAACGACAAGACGTTCTAAAAATTTTTGTAAACCAATTTCTTTACACCTAGGATCAATTATTATGGCTAAACCTAATAGATGAGGCAAAGGATCAAAATATTTATCAAATTTTGCTCTTATTGAAATAATAATGGTTACATAATATTCATTATCTATATACTACAAAAACTTTAATTATTTCTACTAGCATATGTAAAACAAATGGTGAAGTAGGAATATATATATATATATATAAGAAAATAGTTTTGTTAAAGTATCAAAAACTTTTTAAAAATCTTTATACAATGATACTTGGCGCCAATTAAGTTCTGTGGGAGTCAGTACTCCTTCAATTGATGTTGTTGCAAAAAATAAATCTATTGCCCTTCTTTGTTTACAAGCTATTTTTAACATATCATATTTTGAATTCCACCTACTATCTACATCTAAAATTAATTTTTTAAATGACATATTTTCTTATTGACAAATTTTTTTATATTCTAAAATTCGATTAGGAGAAGACATAATAGTAACAACTGCATTTTTTATTACAAGTATACATAGAAGTCTCGTATACATGCATAGCTTCTTTAACAATCAAATTTAAAATATGGGCACAACAACGAACATGAAATAAATCACCATCAACAAGTAATTACAAAGTTGATTTTAAATGGGTTACAATTTGATTATAATATGCTGCATTATCTAAATTAATTGTAAAATTTTTATTTTGTAAAGGCCACTCATATAATACATTTCTTATTTCTACACCAAGCGAATGACTAATGTATGGAAATTCAACTAATTTAAATGAAATAATTCTTTTATTTAATTTCCAATTATTATCAATAAAATGTGCAATGATATATTGATATTCAAAACCATTATTTGACTATAGATCAGATATTAAACAAACTCTTCCATTCAAAATTTTAAAAATGTCAAATAATTTTAACATCCTCAAATTTCTTTAAAATCCTATTTCTAGTATTATTTCTTGAAAAACTTTGATATTACGGTACAAAACTTTCGTGGATCATTTCGGTAAAATCAGGACATTCACTAGTAGTAAAAGATTGTTCTTTTTTAATAATATGATCAACTACAAAATTTTGTGTACGTATAGGATCATATGAAAATGTTTGCAAATTACCATTTGATAAAACCCCTAATTGCATTTGACTTCCTATATGAAGTTGTTGACTTTGTAAATATTTGTTAGCATACCTTTTTAGATGACTAGTACTCCCTACAGATACAGCACTAAGTAAATTTGCACTAAATGTAATTGTACCATCAGGATTATTTATAGATATTTTTTCAAAATGTTCCCAAACACTACTCTGCTCCTAGATGATGATCCAACTGTTGAAAGAGAGATATTAGAAGGAGAATCAATAGATTCATGTTGTGTAGTATATGTATCAACATCGACATAAACAGTAGGATATTATGATCCATAGTAATGTAAGTAAAACAATATATAAAAACTAACAATTAATTTAAATAATGTGTCAATACAATAAGTAAAAAAAAATAATAATTAATATATGTTCACAACTAATTAATGAAAAAAATGAGTAGCTAATAAATTTAATTAAACTAATTAATGTTATCGACTGGCGAATGCAATACAGAAATTAGCTTCTTCTGATAAAATTTTCTTGTTGCACAATTGCAATTGCCACTTAGGGATGACACTCCAAAATTAATTGAAAATTGAGATAGATTGAGAGTTTAAAAGAGATTGATAGAGTTTAAGAGAGAATTATTTGGGAGATTTATTTTGGAAAATGGAGGATATTTATAGTAGTTTGAAAGGTTAAAGTAAATGTATAAACAAATAAAAAATATTACCGTTGTATGAAATGGTAATATGACCGTTAAATTTTTTTTTTTTTAAGTCTACAGAGATGCAGACATTTTTATTTTTATTTTTTTTTTAATTGAAATTTGCAACTTAACTTCATGTGGCATATAGAGTGATGTGACACATGATGCAAAGGAAAGGCAAGCACTGGCAAGGGGTAAGGCGGAGACATTGGACAGTAGGTCACCTTTTGATAATTTGTTTGTTTATATGTATATATATTTTTTCTTTTTCATTGCGAGTAGTTGCAACTTTTTTTTTTTTCATTGTTTTTATTTTTATTTTTTTTAATTATTTAATCGTTGTAAGTTACTTTGATTTTTATTTTTTTGAAATTTGACCTTTGGCAGAGTGAGGGCCCTGTGGACTTGGCTGAGCCGAGCCAAGCCGAGCCGGGCCTAGTGGGCCACCCGCAGGGTCCCTTTTGTTTTGGGTCAGGCTAATAGGTTGGGCCGGGCTTCAAAAGGAAAGCCCAGGCCCAAGGTACTGGGCTAGGCTCAGGCCTAGGGCTAACTGGGCCAGGCTCGGGCCTAGGGCTAACTAGGCCAAACAAGTCAGGCCCACCTTGGGCCTCGGGCGGGCTTCGAGCCACCAACGGGCCTTAGGTCATTTTTACACCCCTAAGTCGAAGGAACCTTCAGCACCTAAAACTTCACCTGCTTCATGATTGACCCTACTTTGACCGGCAGTATGATCGTCCCGATTGGCCATTTAGACTGTGAGTTGAAGCCAACCAAAGGGGAAGTTACTGGAGCTAAGTCTTTGTCCTCCTGCTTCATTTGCTTAAATGCATCATAATACATGATCTCGACCGAACTCCCCTAGTCGATCAAAATTCTCTTGATGTCAAAATCCTTAACACGGAGGGTCACAACTAAGGTGTCGTTGTGAGGGGTTTGAATTCTTTCTAACTCATTGCTCAAAAAAGTCTTGATGTCTTGTACTTCAGCCTTTCCCTTCTTTGCGGCAGGTTGGATGGATAGCACCTTCCTCATATGCTCAGCCTTCTTAGTCATTCCTCTACGCTTACATACTCGTACCGGCTTAATGATTCCGTGAATGATGTTGATAACTCCCTGGGGCACTGCATCCAGGACGACTAGCCCATTTGGCTCGTCTTACCCTTGATAAGGTGCCCTCATGCCGCAATCAATGTATTGGTCCAAATGCCTTGCTGCAACCAGCTCTTCCAAGTGATATTTTAATGGCGCGCAGTCCTCCGTGCGATGCCCCCTTTCTTCATGGTAAGTGCAGTGATATCTAGTGTTAAATCCCCTTTGAGCATGTCCTAATTTTGCTAGCCACAGAACGTATGGCTCGCCTTGAATGTCACTGAGAATGCGATAAATTGGAATTTTGAAGATAGTGGTAATGCCGGTTCGTGCCTTCAACTTTCTCTTGGCATCCTCCTCCTCATTGCCTGGAGCGTTAGCCCGATCATTGTCATGGCCCTTGTTTCTGTCATTGCGGCCAGTGTCGCGCTGTTGTTCTCTAGCTTGGTTATTAGGGCGGTTATCCTCTTGCCCCACCGAGTTAACCTTTCCAGTCACATGTTTGTCTGCTACCACCGGATTCGCCTTCTCAGTGGCCGTGGCGGCATCATCCTCAACTCAGATATGCTTGTTAATCCGTTGCATCAATGATTTCATGGTTGTAGGTTGGTGCATCGTAAGTGGCTCTCGCAATCTATGTCTGACTGGTATGCCTCACTTGTATTGGGTGATTGCCATGTTAGTGTGGCAATCGAGGATCTCATTGTAGGTCTCCTAATACTTGGCATTGTATGCTTTCAATGAACTGCCTAATTCCATCTTGATACCCAAGAGGTCGTCGACCTCCTTCGGTATTCGAATATTGGTCATGAATCTTGTGACGAATGATTCGGCAAGTTGCTGCCAACCCTCGATACTTCCTTCTGGTGAATCATTTCAGGCCCAACTCCCCCAAGCTAGCTGGAAAAATGAGGCACATTAGGGCGTCATTTGGTCTATGCCTCGCCATCACTTGCCAGTAATGACTAACATGCACGTATGGATACGTCTTGCCATCGTATAGCATAACTTAGGTTAATGGAATCGAGCGGGGAGTGATGTGCTCTCAATCTCAGGGGAGAATGGGGTGGCACTAAGCCTTGCCAAGTCCCTGTCCACTGGCACGAGGGCCACCACCCTGGGTAGCGGCATGGCCACTTCTTCACTGCAATGGATTCTAAGATTCAGCCTCTGCAGTGCCGGCACTCTCTGGGCCTCTCTATGGCATGTACGCTCCTCCAGGACATCCCACAGGTCCTCCAATCGGACCGGAGTAAGAGTATCTCGATGTCATCGACGGACGTGAGGGACGGTAACTGCTATCTCATGTGCATGACTTCTCCGCCTGCGAGTCAAAGTCTTCTACCTCATAGCCCCTAGTAATGGAGAGGGAGGGTGTCCCTTGCTGGTTTTGGCTGCCAGAGCGACGGGGTTGGGTGCGCTCACTGTGGTTTCTTACTCCAGCAACATCCTTCCATTTGATTTGTCGCTTCAGCACCTCCATCTTAATTGCCATCTTTCGAATGATGGTGTCCTAGTCTCTCAGTTTATGTTCTAAGCGTCAAGCATGTGACTCTCTCCATCGCCGGTGCCTTTCAAGACTCTATGAGTGGTCAATGCTTCTCGCGCGTTTGTCTTGCGCATCTATGGGCTACCCTCTAGAGGAAGTCTCTAGGCCCGCCATGGTCAAGATGGCTAGAGGGCCATCTCTTCTCCAGACTGACTCTGGAGTGATGTCGTCGATGACAGACAGCGGGGTTTTGTCGTTGTTTGCCATAGAAAATGATCAGATAAGCTTGAAGGGCAAGGATTTGTCTATTAATGGTTCCCACAAGTGGCATCAATTGTACGGGTAAAAAATATTCGTCACCTTCCGTACTCCTTGCTACCAAACTGGAATCGCTCCGATAGAACTCCGTTTCACTGCAAACAAACAAAGGTGAGCTACCCGATGGGTGGGCTGTTGGAAAACCCCTTCGACGGTCAAGTTAGATTTCTTAGGAGAGAAGAGAGAATACAAAGCACTGTAGAGACAGAGAAAGAGAGAGAGAGAGTGGCTAAAAGTTGCTTACCCTCTGAGTCTACTCGCGTCACCTTTTGTAGGCTGGCCATGCAGCCCTAGATTGTGTGCGCATTACCTCTGTTGTCCTTTGTTGGACGTGTGATTGTACTACCCCCTCCATTCCTTACACGTGTATATGTATGTACTGCCAAACAACGTTGGCTAAACTACCAAACGATATTGACGCACACCCAGAGCTTTTTCCTCCGCATTGGTCCACGTGGAATACCAAATCACACTATTACTTGGGTTGCACCAAAGACATTGCCTCTGAAGACACCGATGCCGAACTAAGCTAGGTCGGCCTTTGAGTCATAGCCGCGCTCGGTCAATACTTTGGCGGCCTTCCCTCAGGCTAGTCAGCCATGGGCATGCAGTTAATCATCTCGACTGAATAGCGTGGCACTGTGCCACGCCTAACCAAGCCGATCTTGTCACGTTGCCATGACCTCTGCAACCGTGGTGCTAAAAGATGGCCTGGTCCAAGATCAGGGCCCGTGCTAAGGTAGCCTAACCGAGATAGCCCGCCACAACACCAACTTCGTACTGGCACAGCTTGGCCCAACACTACATTCCATGTTCCTCTCGCACGGCCCATCACCATATTCCATGTTGGTATAGCTCGACCTACCATTCAGCACAAATCTCCCTCTCACTATTATTTATTTACTTAAATAAAATATAATTAAAGCATATATAAAGATTAAGAATAGAAAGTTAAACAAAACTAGGCATAAAAGGAACCCCTTCATATCCCCTAACCAAAATATATCATAACAAAAGGAAAGGGTCTCAAAGGAAACAGTCAATATACAAGGAAAAAGAATAAAATTTAACAAGAGAATCTACAGCTTGGTTGCCTTTCCTGTAAGCTAATTAGGGGTGTAAACGGTTCAGTTCGATCGGTGTTAAGAGTATATTAAATATCGAACCGATCTTTTTGATTTTTATGATTGAGAAATCGATACAGACCGTATGCTACGGTTTGTTTTTATCGGTTTTGTTGATTTGATGTAGAAGAAAAATTTACATGAAACTTTAAAATGTTTTATAGTAGATTATAGAATTTTACATTGAAAATAAATGAAGAAAATATATGAAAATTGCTCCATAAATGTTTTTCTCCCTAATTTTTATCACAAAAGTGTATTATATAAGTTACTTCTCATATTATGTCCAAGAAATTATAATATAAAAATATTTAAATACAATATTCGGTCGGTTCGATTTATATTGGTATAAAAAGTTTCAAAACCGAAACAGATCGTATATTATGAAAAACAGACCGAAAACTAAAATTTTTGTCGTTTCGATTGGTCGGCTTGATTTTATCGGTTTTTCTTACATACCTAAAGCTAATATTATAGAATTCAATCAATTGTTGGATGATGTAGTCCTGAAGAGAACAAGAAACTTCTTTTCTTATTGCTGTGTTTGGGGCTTGCCAATATCATCAAGTGAAACCGTTACAAAAGGTGTATGTACTCGTCCTGTTCAAAGGGTTCAAATTGTTTTTGCAGTGTTTGTTTGTAGTGATGCCCATAAGTGAAACAAAACCATATTAAAAACGATCTTGGTGATCTCAGAATGCTTTGCCTGGGTTTCCTTATGAGGAGCCATGTCATCTACGTTGAGTTTAATGAAGAACTGAGAGAATATTTGTAAAGATTTTTCCATTTGAGATTTGAAAAATCGAATTGCACATTTTTTCTAAAATATTTTTCCAACACCGCTACATCTACGCAATTTTCTTCACCCAAATCTGCTTGAATGAGACTTTGACCAATAAGAATCTCCCATTTCAAAGACTCTTATCGGTCAGAGTCTCATCAGCGAAGAAAATTGTGCGAATGAATCATTAATCATATTTTTCCAAACCCAAGAAGCCGATGTAGGGAAAGATGTGTCTAAGAAAGAAAAGATTGATTTGGAAAATATTTGGATTTGAAGATTAATGTCCAAAGACTTGTGGGCTCAACATATAGATGCCAAGCCTGCTTTAAAATGTCAGCTTTATTGAGGATTCTCAAATTCTTAATACCCAACCCACCAAATTCAAGAGGTTGACAAGTATTGGCTCAAGACATGAAAAAATCAGTCAGTGCTACCAGTGGGATATCTAAGCCATTCATTCATGTGACACCCACAACTCAGATCACTTTGTGGCATTGCCATGTAAATGCTACTCAGGGCAACAAAAAAATTTCCAAAACATAAGAGATGTGTGATTAGAAGTAGAGCTACCATTCCAAAGGAATTGACCACAACAAGAGTCATTTTTTAAAATGGTTATACTATGGAGGGGGATTGAGCTTAAAACATGTTTAATAAGTCAAATACATAAGAGAGGAATTGACTTTTTGTGTAATATTATCTTTTATTTCATGGAACATTTCTTTAGTCACTCTCCCTTGAAGAAGCGGTATTATTTGTTGTTGCAAGAAGCAAGCTTAAATTCAGTTTCATCGGCCCAAGTGAATATACTTTCTTTCCTTTTCTTTTTTTGTCATTTCCAAAAAAAATTTAAAATTTGAACTCAATTCTCTTTTAAAACAAAACAAAAATAATATACCAAATAAGTTTTTGATTTCAATTTTCAAAAAAAAAAAAAAAAAAAAAACAAAGAACATTTTAGGAGTGTGAATCATACATGCGGTTAGTATGTTTTATAAATGTGAATAGTATTTACTTGGAAACATGGTTTGGCAAAGCTTTGTGAAATTTGTGAAATAACAGCACCAATGAATGAAGCCCATACCAACATATTTGGTCTTGTCTAGGAAGGCTAGTGCGAGAATTCAAGCTTCCTACTGCACATGGAAAAGAGACTTTACCAACTCTGTAGGGTGCATGTATTAAGAAATTAATTAGGCCATATATAGACCAAGTGGTATCCTCTTGCTTTGTGAACCTTGATGCCTGGGGTACAGGTTTCTTTCCTCCTCTTGTGATTAAATAGGGGGGAGGATAGGGACCTATATGCAATGACGTATAGTTGTACAGAATGTTGGTGCAAAATAAGCAAATGTGGTGGAAAAAGATAAAAATAAAAAATAATTAGAATTGTTTTGAAGCGCGTTACAATGTCCTTTTTCTTAAGATGATATTTGCTCCCATTAATTTTTTCGAATATGGTATGCACAAAGTTACTCTCAAATCCGCCTTCAAGATACAATTGACTACATTATGCATGCACAAAATTAGATCTCGAATACGTTTGAATTTTTAAATCTCCCAAGTAGAAGAGAAAAAATAAGAATATGAATTCTAGAGAGAAAATTCATAGAAGTTCTATCTCCAAATGTTAACCTTTTCTGCCTTTATATATGTATGGGTTTTGTTCGTTACGGTAAGGATTGTGTCTTTTAAATTCAAAGGTCACACATTTTTATTTAAATCCAATCGTCACACTCTTTGGTTTAAACCCAAAAATCATACCTCTCTATTAATTTATATAACTAAATATATTGTGAAAATGTTCTAACACAGAATTTTTTTTAAGTTTTAAGCGAACTCTTAAGATGGGATTTTTTTATATTAAATGTTGAGTAAATTCTGTGATTTTGAATTCACGAGTTAAGTGGGTTGGATAGATTGAAATTAAAATTGACCGTATTGTTAGGTATACCTCCTTATTGGAGTGTGGGACCCAATGGGTTTTGAAAAAGAGTTTTAATTTGGCTTGGTTTAGTATAATATATTTTTATATATTATATTTGTGGAGGCCCAATCCAATTTAGATACAACTAGGGTTTGATTACAAAACCCTAGATTCATTATATTATATTTTATATATTTGGAGGCATTGTTTTTTTTGATCTATACACACAACAAAGAAGAAAGGTGCGGCGGCTTTACCTCTCTTGGAGAACAGTGCCAAGATTGATATTGAGTCAATTTCGTTTGTTTTGAAGCTCGGGTTTTGGGCATCTTCGGTTGGTGTTTGGTTCGTTATTTTGAGTCTTCTTCAACTTTGGTTCTGAAGATTTTGGTTCTTCTATTTGGTGAGGTCTTTCCTCTTGTTTATTTGTGATTATTTAGAATTCACCTAAGGGTGGTTTTGTGAGACCATTAGTGTCTCGTTTGTAATCGTTTGGAATTTATTTGATTGATAGTGGAATCGGATTTCGATCCCGTAGACGTACCTCACATTGAGGGAACCACATAAAAATTCTTGTGTTGCCTTTGATTTAATTTTTCCGCATTAGTTTATATTCCCATTGATTGATTTACTTGTGGGGATTCATCGATTTTCCCTAACACGTATCTATTTTCTTATAAAATAAAATAAAGTTAGCAAATTGTAAAAATTAATCTACCATATATATAAAATTTCAGAGGGCTTAAATTGAAAAACTATTTCACAACTGCCCCGCCTGAGCCTATGCTGCCTTTATTTTGAGAGAACTTCAGAGCTATATTTCTCAACAAAAATGTTAGATTATCTCAAAAAATCTATTAAAAATTCTATCAAACACCAACACTAAATTATCTTTAACTCCAGGAAGCAATTAAGAGAATTTTGAAAAAAAAAAACAACAACAACAACAACTCAATGATGTGAAATTTGTCGAAAGAGTTTTCTTAGACGATAAGAATAACATCAAACATTTTAACTATCCAAAAAAAACAACACCCTAATATATATGAAAATAAATCTGTTCACGTATTAATAAAAGACAAATTGTTATTTAAAACAGTAAGCTCCATATCTAAAGGGTAAATTGGTAAAAATTTCATTTCTATGAGATCATATATTATTTAGTTTAAGATTTAATCTTTTTTAGTGATAAGAACATACAGTGACATTGAAAAGTCACAAAAAAATTGCTTAGAAAGTCACTTGTGGCCGGTGGCAACGGCTCCTTGTGGTGAGGTGTACAAATAAGTAGACATTTGAACAAATAGATGTGAAGTGTATAAATAGATGATATTTTGACATTTAAATATATAGACAAAAACTAATTAAACTTTGAAGAGATAGCTATCTTTTTAGGCAAATAATATTCTTTTGCCACAATAAAATTTAAACTTGACCCTATTAATGAAAAATTTTCAAAAATAAACCTTTTAACTAAGGCCTCGTTTGGCAAGTGATTTTTTTAGCTAAAAAGTCAAAAAGTCATTAAAAAAATCAAAAAGCCAACAACTCATACCAAAAAGTCAAAATTTTCTTTTTCTCTCCACTTTTTGCACATTTTTTCATAAAAAGTTAAAAAGTCATCACAAACATACTAGTTTTGTTTACATCACATTTTAGTTAAAAAATTAAAAAATTACTAAAAAACATATTCCCAAACAAGGCCTAGCTGGCCTTTCTAAAAAGTGTATTGAACTCCTTTTCTTTCCATTCCTTCCAGCCAAATTATAGACCTTAAAATTTTATATTTTATTGTATGAATAAAACCGAACTCAATAAAATACTTGAATAATACAAGGCAGGCATGACATCTCAACCTCCTTGACTAGGTCCATTTAAATAAAGGTTTGTCTAATCAGCTGAAGCTGAAAATTCCTTCATGGGAGTTGGGGAATATCAATTATCATCCCATCTTCTAAAGAAACCTCCAAGACTAAATAATGTTGGTTTTGAAAGTTTGACATCCATGAAAAGCAAAATAATTTAAGTTTGAAAGTGAACCCAAGAGAAAAATCACTATATGTTTGTTTAGACAGACTGAATAAAGAAATATTATAATTTATTAGACCATTAATTTTGGAATACATAATTTCTGGATTATTTGGTTGAATATAATGTGTATATCATGTTTGTTTAATTATAGGATTAGATGTCAAGAAATAACTATCTTATGAAATTCTATGTTTAGTTGGGATATTACGAAAAAAAATAAATACTCAAAAGACTGTTTTGCCTTTTTAAAATTTTTACTAAGGGGGTGTTTGGAAAACCAAAAATTGGCTTTTTTTGGGCTAAAATTCAAAAAAAGATAAAATAGACTTAAATAGATAATAAGACAAAATGTCACATCAAACCTATAATCACTTCACTTTTTTTCTCACAAACATCACATTTAACTACAAAAAAAACCCAACCCTCTTCCCAAACACAAATATTTTAGGCTACTAAAATAATCAAAAACTAAAATAACCTACTAAAATAGTCAACTTCCCAAACGAGGCCTAAGTAACAGCAAACACATGTTTAAAATCCTATAAAAAATGGTATTATATATTTTTTGAAATCGATTCTATACTCCAAAAAAAACGTACACTATCATATTCACTATCATGTTCCCCTTTCCCCTGGTACATAACTAAGTAAAAAATGAAAAACAATCATAGAATGCATGACATTATAATGATGCATAACTTAAAAATTACAGAACTTTGAGTAACAAATTGAAGATCAAAGTTCAATCGCAAACATCTTTCCTGCTCAAAAAGTTCTAACACAACTATTTATTGGACAAAAAAGATAAAATACCAACCCAAGAACTATTTATTAGACAAAAAAAGATAAACTACCAACCCAAGAACTATTTATTGGACAATAAAAGATAAAAGACCAATCTAGTTTATTGCAATGTTGCAGGAATTAAGATTACTATGTAAATTTCGACTCAAAACCTGTTGCCCAATCTTTCTTCCTTCAGCTTAGCGAGCATTTTCTCAAGCTTTGTAAGCCTAGCTTTAAGTTCCTGTCCCAGCATTACAAATATAATCCTGGTGTTTGCTGTAACACCCTAAATTTTATTACCCAAATCCATTACTAAAACCCTTTGATTAAGTCCATTTCTAAGATATAAAGCGAGATAAAATAGATGAAACAATCAAGGTTCTCTCTCACATGAATCTACAATGATGAAGTGTCCAATACAAATAATTACAGGTGCCCTTAGGCTACATTTAACAATTTAAAACGAAAATTAAAAGGGTTTAACCCTCTTTACAACGAATTGGCATTCCACTTAAGGCAATAGGCTTTGTGGCCAACAATCAAGGACACTTTAAGCCTTGCACAAATCTTTCGAATTTCATAGCTGAAAAATAATCAATAACGTGAGATGAACACTATCTCAATGATTCTAAACAATAGCAGCACATGGATAGTTATGATCATGAATGTTACAAGTCATAATTATATATATGTAATGTGACTTTTTATATCCAAAATCTATATACATAAGTATATATTTTTTCAAGAAAATCCTTCATCATTTCAAGAAAACTCATTTTCTTATCTTTGCAATTCACATTTTCAATTTAAAAAGATTTCCAAAATCTAAATCACATCTCAAAACCGTACATACATTAACCATTTCAACATCCCTACGACTCATCCTTTATAATCCAAATAATTTCATCATTTTGTTTATTTCCAAAACCAATCCACAATTAATCCTTTATACTTTCATTCACTCATCTACGTCAAATAGTAATCACATTATCACCAAACTCGATATCCGTCTCATAACACCACCTCAATTATATTCTCAATACATATATTCATTAAGAGATATCTCTATGAACATACACACACAAAGATAAAATCTCAAATACATAAATATTCTTGTGGTCTCACCAAGCCCCACATAACAACCATCAGCCTACTTTATCGGGTGCTAATCGGAAAGAACGTATTATCTCCATATAACATCATCATGCTTTATTGGGTGCTAACTGGAAGGAACGTATTACTTCTATATAGCACATCAGCTCACTTTACCGGTTGCTAATCGGAAGGATCGCATTACCTCTATATAGCACAATCACATCCCACAACACAATTTTCATATCAAGTTACTTCTATTCATTCTCATCTAATTACATAATTAAGCAGTTAATCAACAACATATGAGATTTCATTTCAACCTATTTCATATCAATTCTACAACAAGCAATACCATCCTTCATTGATGGTGAAGGACAGAACTTCAAAACAATAAATGATGTCAACTCTCATATTGAAATATTATAGTTTTCACAACAATTCTATACTTGATTTCACTATTTCCAATCATCAATAATTTCTACATAAAACAAATTTCAAGACTACTACATATTCCTTTTTCGTTTCCAATTTCATGTTACTAATTCACAACAAGTAATTATAAAATCATTAATCCTTCCTTCGACTCTTGATATTTCACGATTTCAATAATTTTGGTTTTATTATCTCAAATTCCCAACAAGTTTGGTCTAGCTTCATTTCATGACAATCCATTCATTTTCTTTCCATTCCAATTTCACAATTTTGATTTACAATAATCGATATGGCTCAATAAATATAAATTTCATCAATTTTTCTCATTCTCGAAATTAATAAATAAATAACTAAAATTAGGGTTTTTTCTTTTAAACATCATAGATTGTATTCTATTACTTCAAAATTTCCGTATTTGACAATAAAACAGGTGAATAACTCATTTATATCAAAAGCCTAACTCACAACTATATATATTTCAAAAATCTCATCTCAAAATCGAGTTTTTCATGCAATAAAAACTACCACTTATCGATCTATAATGAGATATTGAAAAGAAGTAAGGAAATCCCTACCTCAAAACTAGAAGAAAAGAAAATTCAAAAAAATCGACTTTGCCAGAATTCAATCTCCATCGACCAAAATGTATCCCGCGACAGGCTCGCCGTTTTGGTATAAGGAACTAGTACCAAAATCTTTTTCATTTCCTTAGATCGAAGAAAATGTGGGTGTTGGGTTATGTTTTAGAGAAAATGGAAAGAAAAAGAGATATAAAGAGAGAGATCAAATTTTGAGTATGTTGTGCATAAAATTCGAGACAAAAACACATCTGATTGTAGTATGGAGCCTCTAGCCGCTCTTGCTTTGCACATGTGGAGCCCCTCTCCCATACGTGTGGGAACTCCCACCGCATATGCAGTTTACTACAGGTCTAATTCACGTTATTCTCCCCTCATCTCACGTGTAGCCCCACTCTTCGCACGTGTGGTCCTAGCCTCTGCACATGCAGACCCGCCCAACTACTCCAACTCGATCTTCCCAAGGTGATTTCGCGTCTCTATTTTTCATCCTTACGCCCGTAACTCAAAAAATTAAAATTTAAAACTCAAAAACATTAAAGAATTGATACGCAAAGTTAATTCCCAACTCTGACATGCCACAAGACAACTGAAACCTCGAAAGTAAAACAAATAAATCCGAAATGAAAGCTCAATTTAGGTCTGAGACATAAAACATCACATTTGCAGCTCTACTCACATTTGTACCTCCAACAACTATCTCTGATCGTTCCACTACTAGTTCACTACTCATAACCTTTTTCCCTAGGTGCATCAATCACTCCATTGACTGAATATGTCCATTATTAGAAGTTGAGTTAGTGTATTCCTATCTTCATGGTCTATATCGCTTGCTTTAGTCACAATGCAGTTAGAAAAAAAGCCTGCTCGTGCACGAGGATCTTTGTCAGTAGTTTTCTAAGAAATATGAACACATGACATGACACGGACACATGGACATGCAAATTTTCAAAACATATAATTTTATATATTTATTGTGTTATATTTTTAAATATTTCAAATTTATTTTATGTTAAATATTTAATTTTATCAAATTTATCAACCTTTGATATGCTATTGTAGTAAAAAAAAAATTAATTTTAATTTTAATTTTAATTTTTTCTTGAAAAAATGGTCCTCAACATGTTCTAACTGTGTCCCCAATGTGTCATCAGCGTGTTCACGGGGTGTTCTAAGTGTCCCAGTGTGTTCGACTCTGCCTAGCGTTTCCAACACGTGTCCAGGGCACGTCTGTGTCTGACACGTATCAAACACCTATACGTCACCTCCAAAGAGGTAACCATGCTTCATAGGTAGTTTTACTAATGTAATTGGGGGTGAAGCCAAGAGGAATACCTGATGTTCCTTGGTGCATTTAAGAGGAAAGGTCGTAGGAATATCTGACATTTTCTTGGTGTATTCGAGAGGAAATACGAGAGATATATTTGACATTTTCCCGAAGCATTTGGGAGGAAAGCCAGAAGGAATATTTGACATTTTCCCGATGCATTTGGGAGGAATATTTGACGTTTTCCAAGTGGAATTGAGAGGAAAGCTAGCAGAAATATTTGACGTTTTCCCAGTGCATTCGGGATGAATATTTGACAATTTCTCAGTTAATTTAAGAGGAAAGTCAGGAGGATCATAATCTTCCATCTTTTTATAAGGGCTTCTATAATCACCCAGACATGTATCGGATTAATTAGTCATCTAATTACATTGTTATATGCTAATTGATTATGTGTTTGATGAGAAATTGTATGTGAATTAGAAGGTTTGACTTTATATTTATTGATTGTAGAAAAACCTATTAAAATTACAACTTTAAACTGAAAATTGAAGGTCTTAGAGGTACAAGAAACCAAAAATGATTAAATATTTGTGATCAGCATAATTTTTAGAGTCTATTATGAAGTTTTGTAAAAATCTAATTCAGAATTAAGTAATTGAATTAAATTTCATATTATAAGAACCTTAGTTGAGCCTTAGACTCAACAAATAAAAATCTGAAAGAGAGAGAGAGAGAGAGAGAGAGAGAGAGAGAGAGAGAGAGAGAGAGAGAGAGAGAAGAGAAAGAAGAAGAACTTAGGGAAAGCTTTGGAGCGAAGCTTGATCTTCACAAATCATAAGCTCAAGGTAAGATTTCTCCTCTAATTTATGAAATTGAGATGTCATACTCGTGATCCTCTAGACTTTGGGTTGAATAAGGGAGAAATCAAGCTTACTTAGTGGTGTTATGATGTAATATATATGAATGACCAAGATAAGAGAGGAATTGTAGAAATTAGCTTTAGATCATGGCATGCATGACATATTCTTATGGAATTCTTGTTCAAACATGTAATTCGCTGCATGGTTCTTCAAATTTAAGGGGAAAACCCATGGATTATAAGATTGGAACTTAACATCTGCATGGTTTCTAACTTTACACTTTAAACTCAAGAGTTTGATCTTTTGCATGAAAATTTGAGTTTTGTTTTGAAGTGATGATTTTGTTTGAAGTTCAAAATGTCTAGTTCAACATATTTTTTATGAGAGTTGGGCTTTGATTTACATAAAATTGAAGTTTTTGGTTGCAAAACTCAGCTCAAGCACTGTAACAAATTTTCGAACAGGTTCTGGCCCAAAATAGCACGTGTGGAAAGGAGTCCCGCAAGTGCAGAAAACAGAACATGGAAGATTGAGCATTCTGCAAAAATTGCACGTGTGGATGCATATACGGTGGGGTTTCCGCGCGTGCGGCCAATGCCCTCACACATGTGGTTTTTAGGTTAGGCTCGAAATTGTTTTCTTTCTGTTTTTAGGACTCCCATGCCTCTATTTGCATGGTTTTCACATGTTTTTCACAAGTATTCGCATATCATAAGCATATAATAAATGACAAAACAAATTGAACTAAATGAACGAACAAGTAACGATGAATCGAACCGAATCGGAGTAAGAACTAACAGAATGAATTGAATATGTGTTGAATTGTTGTGCTATGAATGCTTGTGTTTCTAGGTCAAGACTCAAGGACTGAGCAAACGGTTCTAGAAGCCCACTGTAAATAACATTACTGTAAAGATATATTTATATGAAATATATTTAAAATGCTATTTGATAAGTTATGTTTTTCTGAAATGTTACTTTGTGAATATGAACGAATATTTGGTTTTGAATCTACTGTGGCATCCAAGGAATGGTCACAAGTCATAGGGGACAGTATTTTAATGCAGGTACATGACAAATAAATGATTACGAAATCTCGTTAGCCACTTGACAAAGTGGTGATATGTTTAATCAGTATCTAGAACCGATTACTCTAGTCTAAAGACAATATGATATGTTTTATTGGATTTATCATTATTATGTTTGATATGAGAATAATTGTGATATGATTTCTTTTACTGATATGATGTATTTGGAATTCGTTCACTAACCCCTTTATTTTAATGTTATTTAGTAGGCTTTAGCTCACTGTTTGTATATATATATAGATGAGTGTCCTGGAGATCAAGCCTAGAAGGGTTCCTTTAGTTAAGCCACTGCTTGAAGCTTTTGAGATTTTGGTGCCTCCAAGTTGAGGCTAAGGTCAAAGGACCGTTGTCTAGTTTTGATCATGTATATGTTGAATTCTTGATATATGTATATATAAATATGAATGATGTTTTTGTTTACGATATTATGTATGTATTCCGTAGTGGGTAAATTAATGTTTATATACATCTAAATTGTACATATAGATACACGGCTCAATGGACTGTTTGTTGTCTTTATGTTATAAGCTTCCACTAGCCCCGATTATTTTGATTTGTACAGGAAGGCCTTTAATAATCTCAGATTACTGGCCGGTTACGACGCTAAACCTATAGAGGCAGGTTTGGGTTGTGACAGCTTCATTGTCTCTTTTTCGAACCGTTATACTTTTTGCTTTCTCTACTTATTTTTTGACAACATGATTAACTTTTGATTTTTCCCACCAACCAATACAGGAATTGAGTGGTTACAGCAAATTCAAAAAATAATGATGGAACATGCAACTTTTCACTCTAATAGTCCTAATGCAATTGTTCTAAACAATTTTATCACGTAAGCAATAACACCCAGAAGATCTTGATCCATTCCAAATTGCATTGCTACGCGATGTGGAAAATATTGCACTATACAATTAATTCTAACTAGCTCAAACCCTTTAACACCTAGAAAATGACTCAAAATCTTCATCCAAACCAAAACCAATCAATACCCACTATCTTTCTCACCATAAAACTTGAAAAACAACTTATTCTTCATATTCTTCAACTTATTCCACATGTTGGTTTGCATGCTTGTTTAGGGAAGAAGAGCTGATGATGCTCTTGGAATTGAGGGAAAGAAAACTTAGAATGAAGAGAAAGAAAGAAAGAGAGAGAGAGTGAGAGCGAGAGGGGGGATGCTCAACAAATGCATTGTATATATATACATGCATGCTTGCATTTGGTGAGGAATGAACAAGAAGAGGACATCTTCAGAACAAAATAAATAAATAAAATAAAATAAAATTCAGTCAAGTTGAGTAAGAGGACAAGAGGAGGAGGAGATTAAGAAGGATATATATATTTTCTACCATTTCATCGTTCCATTTCAATTCTACAACTAAGTAAGAAAACCCTCTCAATCCTCTCATTTTTTTTTTTTTTTATATTTGAAATTTTCAGATTATATACATATGATAAATTGTCTAAACTTGTAGATAGGATTTTATTTATACTTGTATAAAAATTTTATGATGGTATATTAAATATTGGTAATCTGAAAATCAGGACAATATTGTGGAATTTAGACTTGCATGTATAGTTTATGCAATTAAAAGATTATTGAAGATGTTATTTGACCATTTAAATCTGCCATAATGTTTGCCCGAATTTTTAGACAATTTTATACTCAAAATTTCAAGATAATTTCTTCTACAAAGTTGTTGAAAATGATGTCTAGTTCATCCAGGAATTTTGGCAACAATTTTGGAGCTTTCTACGAAATTATACAAACTTTTAATTAAATCTAAAACTGTGTTGAAAATAATCTGTTTTGAATCTACCATAATGTATGCCCGAATTTTTAGACAATTTTGTACTCAAATTTTAAAGATGATTTCTCTACAAAGTTGTTAATAATGATGTCTAGTTCATCCACAAAATTTTTCAACAATTATTGAGTTTTGTACGAATTTATAAATATTTTTAACCGAATCTGGAGCTATAGGCAGATTTATTATGTGTTTGAAAAATCATTAAAATTTCTATATTAAACCAAACCTGATAATTTCTAAGCAAAAAATGAAATTTGAGAAGTCTAGTTTCATGATAAATTTTTAGATCATGGAATTGATTTATAAATTTAAGTATGGAATTAATTTAAGAAAATGTGATAAATCTGTGTCATAAACACTCCTGAAATTTTTAAGAATTATTTATAATTTATTTTTAGAAAATGCTTTCTGAAAAATGACAATAACATGTTTATTGAGTATTCTGTAGATTTATATGAATTTTAGAGTTGTAAAAGTAATTTATTTGTAATTTTATTTGCAAGATATACATTCTAAAAATTTTGACAGATTAAAGAGGAATCAAAAACTATATCTTCAATTGTTTATTTATAACTTATTTTTGAGAAATTCTTTCTGAAAAATGACCTAAACATATTTATTGAATATTCTGTACATTTTCACGAATTTTAGAACTGTATAAATAATTTATTTATAATTTTCATTACCTAAGGTATAACCTGAAAATTTCTGGACAGATTTAAGATCATCACTTCAATTATTTATTTGGATAAAAATCAGTTATTGTGTTGGTCTAATTCATCAAATATTGTAAATTAGTAATCCACGTATGAGTGTATTGTGGTTTATTTAATATTGTGTTAGTTTAATCTTATAGATTAAAAGTCCATGCATGTGTGTAATTATGATTTATTATTATTATTTTTTTTTTTTGGTATCTAATTTATTATTTCATACCATGGTTTAAATAAATTGTTTATTTAAAACTTGTACAATTGTTTATTATTGTGTGACATGTGTAATATTTTATGTTCAGATTTTAATGAGTTGGTATAACATTGTTGGTAATTAAATTTTGAATTATTGTGAATATCTCAACAAGTAAAGAGACACGAAATTTAACCAATGATACATTACATTTTAAAAGTGATGGGGTGAGCCGGTCTAGAATCTTGCACAAGTGAGTTTCGAACCCTAACATAGCACGGGATTGTATTTCGGCTCTTATCAATGTAGGCAATATAAGGTTGGTGGTGCGGGTGTCACAACATAGACCGTTCCCTTGGGGCAAACCGTGATGTCACGACTCGGGTATGTAACCTAGTGCGTGAGCATCATTGGTAGTTACTGTAGGTAATATTTGAATATTTGACCAAGGGGGAGTCAGAATTGCCCGTGGCCATTGCTTAGCGGTTGAGTGGAAACAGTGCTCCACGGGGAGTTACTTGAACTTATCTAATAAACTAAATCTATGAAAATTTAAAAAGAAAAGTGGGCATTTTCCTTATGATGAAATACTGCCGCTGTTTGTCATTTTTATTTATTTATTATCTATTGTTATTATTTCAACTGATGGCATTCCTATTATGCTTATTAAATGCTACATGTCATTCTGTTACTACGCATTATTCATTGTGGGTATTATTATCGGGGTGGGTATTTCGGGTTGTAGTATCTTATTAAGCTCATCGCTCACTGGCATTCCCATTGCCTTAGCGTTTTATGCCAGGTACTGAAGAAACCGAAGGAAACACCGAGGCCTTGGAAGGCGACACTCAGCCTTGGTTAGCTTGAAGAGTACCCAAGCTCCATGAACCATTTCCTAAAAATTTTAGTTTTTCTCTAGTTTTCTTTTTATATTTGTGTCATTTCGGTTATGTACTAAGACTAAGTTGTGATCTAAGAACTTTAAATTATGGGCTGTTAATTAATAGATGTTAGTAATATTTATGGCAATATTGATTTTAAGTTTCTAAATCTTATTATGATGCCCTTAAATTTGGGGCATCACAGGTGATCGCGGATCAGGTTACATTTGGTGGCATCTCATCCACTATCCATCCAAAACTAGGCAGATTAAAAAAATTAATCCACAACCATCTAATGGTTTGGCGGATGTAGATTGAGCGGGTCGTGCAGGTTGGCGGATGCGATCAGTGTGGCAGTTTGGACTTTACAAATTTTGAGGATTTCTTTGAATTATAATTCATAACTTTTACAATCTCCAATAATTAGTAATTTGAAAAAATATGTATTATTTGTTTATAATAAGCCATGGCACCACACATGCATAATTTTGAGGTACTATTTTTCTTTTTCGTACAAATACATATTTTATTATTTCTATTTTATGTTGTTAGTTGTTAACAGTTTCTTTTTCTTTTCTTTTTCTTTTCTTTTTTTGAAGTTCATCTACAGGTGGATCGGATTCATGCGGGCGCGTAGACACCCCATTTTTGACCGACCTTAAGACTCAGACGTCATCGTTCGCGCATGCGATGATCGTGCATGTTTGTGCTCATTTTGAGTGCCCAAAGGTCTCGGCCGAGCGCCTTGTCTTTGAGCCTCTAAACACTCTGTGTTTTGGTCTTGTTTTTGGGCCAAACCTTGGTGCCCTTTTGCCTGGAGGGAAGAGAGGCCTTGTCAGCCACTTTTAGCCCTTGTCAGCGACTTGTGCCTCTTGTCAGCCACCTTGGGTGGCCAGTCGACTAGAGGAGGTGGCTAGTTGGCTAGGAGAGGTGGCCAGTCGGCCACCTCTAGAGTGGCCAATGGCCATTTTTCTCCTTTTCTGATATTTTCTGTGCCAACTGTTGGTCACTAAATGCATCCTCCATACTTGTGCATGGAGGGATGAAGCATGCTTTTTTCTTGCATTTTCTATATAAGGGAAGGTCCCTCCTTCTTTTTGAGGGTTTAGACATTTTAGAAGCAAATTTCCCCTTTCTCTCTCTCTCTAGAACTCTCTCTCTCTCTCTCTCTTTCTATTTTAGGCTTGAAAGTGAGTTTTCGTCACATATTTGTACACAACCCCTTAACCAAATACCTTCATCTTGGAGCTGAGGTCCTTGGAGGTCCTATTTGAAGTCAAAAGCTTGGTTTTAGCTCAAAAAAGTTGTTGTTTTGCTGCTGTGCTTCAAGGGTAAGGATTTACCCCTTTTAAGTTTGTTTTTGCACATTGGTTTGGCCACCTTTGCATGTTGTTTTTGGCCAAGTTGTCAACTACAAAAATCTCTATTTGTAAGTGTTAAAAATGGTAGATTGAGGTCCTTTTGGAGTTAGGGGTAGTCCACCCTCTTTTGTTGCTTATTTGCTGAGAGTTGTTCCATCTTTTAAAGCTTTTCAAACAACTTCTTTTTGGCCTTTTTGCCACTGAAATCCAAGGGATTTTCAGTGGCAAAAGCTTGGTTTTGAGGTCCTAAATAGGGGAGGGTGGCCTCCTCTCCTTGTGTCTTCTTTGCATATGCAGATGGGCTCGTATTTGAGAATGCTTTTCTATCTTTTTATAGCCTAGTTCAAGCATGTTTTCAGCCTTATTATAACATGTTATAACTCTGTTTTTGGCTGGTTAAAGCACCTGTTGTTTGCTTCTTACACTTGTAGTGCAATCTTGCTCACTAGCCTTGCATGCCTAATGATTTAGCCTATTGATCTAGCTTGTGTTAGCTTGACTTCAACACATTTTTGCTACTAATTTAGCATGCTTAAACTCTGTTTTGAGTGGTCTTGGTCCTTTGAGGCTTGCTTTGTATAGCTATAGTGTAGCTAGCTTCATTAGCTTTGTATTTTGAGGCCCTTAGCATGCTTTACTTGTGTTGTTTGCATGATATGGCATCATTTAGTATGTGATTTCAAAGCACATTCCTCTGTCACTCTCTCACATCTGTCACTCTTTAATTGCTTTCGAGAGTTGTACCTTATGCCTTGCTTGTGAACCATTTTGCACGCATGATTTTCTTGCCTTTTACGCTTCAATCTCAGCATAATTTAGCCTTTGTTTTGACATGCTTTAACTCTATTTTGAGTTGGTTTGACCCTTTGAGGCTTGTGTTGTAAGGTTGTGGTGCAACCCCTTTCATTAGCTTAATGAGTTAAGCCCTTTTAACATGCATTACATGGGTTGTTTGCATGATTTTAAGTCATTTAGCATGTTATTTCAGTGCTGAAATATATGCCATTGTACTCCATTGTTTCAATCTTTCATTCACTTTGAAAGTGTTCTTGAGCCCCTTGTTGGCTTGAGCATGAATTTGAGGCGTTCATGCCAAATGGTTTTAGCCCTCCCTTGAGGGTTTCTACTAACCAACAGCATGAGACCTCTTTCATACTCAAGGCGCTTGTGGCTTGGACCACCTTTCCAATTAGAGGACTTTCACATTGAACTTAACCAATTAAATGACTAATTGGTAAGCTAAAATGTGTAAACAAGAAATGGACCAAGTAAAACATGCGCAAGATAAGCATTTGTGTTGCATTGCATGTGTTTGGATCGGACGTTAATCCAAACACAAGAAATGTGGGACGTTTCATACTTAAAGTGATGAAACGTGTCACATTTCTTGGTCGCCAACACCCTTGATCATGCATGATAGGGTAAAGGCTCTTTGTGTATTATTTGTGCATTCACTAAGCTTGTACAAGCTTGGTTTTTAGGCCATCATGCATTAAGATGCTTGGTTAGTGGCTTGAGAGCCGAGTGCCACTCTCCTTTGAGCTTGAGACATGACGAGGAGAGTAGCAGTACACACATTTCCTTGCAAATACATTGTCTTGGCTTTGTTGTTCTCTGTTGCAGCAAAACCAGGAGTTTGGGAAAGGAGGTAGCCGACCGGCCACATGTAGTAGCCGATCGGCCACATTCACTAGCTGACCGATCAGTTAAAGTGGATGGCAGCCACTTTTGGTGGCTGACCGGCCACAAGTCTGTTTTGGTGCAAAAATGTTCCTGTTTTGAGAAAAGGGCAGCCTGAAGTTGGTTTAATGATCAGAAAACAGAAGTGAATGCAAACAGAGACAACCGCCAGCAAGGCAATGGATTTCCGGGATAACGCCAACCGAGCATGCATATCTCCCTCGCCCGTGAGGCCATTTCATTGCTTATGATTAGTTTGTGTAACCAGTTGATCAATTCATTTTGTAATATTTTAATTAGCTTAGTATTAGCTAGTTATTTAATTGTGTTGTAATAATTAATTAGGTAGAATAGTTAATTAGTTCATTTTGTAATAATTAGCTTAGCTTAGCATAGCTTAGCTCTTATTTATTCGGACCCTCCTTTGTGAGGCATAATGTTGTAATAAGTGTGCGTGCGTGTGTGCATGTCTTCCAATCCCACGTCTTTCTCCCATTTATTTAACAGCTTTCGATGGTTAGATTAGGGCATATTTCAATTAGCATCCTTATGCTTGCATGTTTGCATCATTCATTTGTCTTGCATGTAGCAGGCTCGGCGCATCATTCAAACTGCATTGTATTTCAATACACTTCTTTGAATACGTGTTTCAAAGCATGTTATCAAATTGTTGTATTCATATGCCATCTTAGATAGCTGAGCCTATTTAGTTGCATTATTGCATGTGTTGCATTAGGCATCTAACATAGTTAGGATCATGCATTGTTTTCTAACTAGCTTTTGTTTTGGCTTGGAGTACTCTGTAAGTTTTACGATTTAGCATACTTGCATGTATGTAAGTGACTGCCATGATAGCATGCTTGCCATGAGACTATTTGCTTAAATGCTAAACTGCACGAATGCCTGTGGATGAAGGCTTTGTTGCTTGAATTGGGACAATTCAACAAATGTGAGTGTTAAAGCCCACTTTGCGAAATGGCAAATCATGTCTTAAGCCCGTCTTGTTTGGTGGCAAATCCGCGTTTTAGCCCACTTAAGCGTGGCATTTTCAAACCATTTTCAAAAACAAACATGAGTTGTTTTGTTCCAATTATTACGATTTAGTCTATACTTGTGTGTTGTGCGCATCACATAGTAAGGTTAGTTAATAATCAGAATAAGAACACATGTGTTTATAAAAACAACATATCATGATTAGTAGAGGCCGATCCTTTGATCGGGCGAGCGGGAGTGCTCATTTCAGAACCTTCCCCTCTCGTACTCAAGTTCCCAAGTCGAGATAACTTTGGTGATGACGCACACGTGGCCTTTAGCACGAGTCAATGTTTCCTAAATTTTTCAAAAATAAAATATTTAGGTGGCGACTCTGTAATTTGGCAAAGCAGTTCATGTTTGGCGCTTTTTTATTCAAAATCGATTTTCTAAAACAATGTGTCAGATTTGGACTCTTTGGTGTTTATCAGTCTCACATTGCACTTTGTGAGATTAGATTCAAAACTATGAAAGGAGTCCGAACTATAGGACCAATTAGAGCTCTCCGAAAGGGGGCTCGAAAAAGGTCGAGTCTACAAGGCACAAGAAGGTTGATCTGCTATCCGAACCATATTTGCAAATTTTAAAATATTTCATCTGCATTAATTCATTCCCCAAAAGACACGCATCCGTCCAAAATCAATCAGGTTAGGTTGATTCGATCGGGTTGAGTTAGTTGAACAGATCCATGATCACCCCTAGTTAATAATAGTTCAACATCAAAATGTTACTCCTTCCGTCCCAAAATAATGCTCCTTTTGAGGAATTCAACTTTTTTTGGTAGTACAATTATTACACTTCAAAAAAATTAATTTTCCAAAATTACCCTTTAATAGTACATTTTTTGGGGAATATAAATGTCATAATTATACTTTTTATGTTGTTAATGAATTTAAAAGAAGGGCAAAATAGGAAATTTATATTATTTTTGTACTTGATTTTTGAAAAGGGACTAATATTTTAGAACAATGAAAAACGGAATAAGGGACTAATATTTTGGAAGGAGTGAGTATATTTATAGAATTTTGTTAATATATGTTTTTTTAGGAATTCTTAAAAAAATCTACAGCATTATCCTTTAAAGAAGTAGCCACCTATAACTTATATTGGGGAGTTTCTATTTACACACCACTTATTCTTTCAATTTTTACCATTATCCTAATTTTTTTAATTACCATTATATCCTTCAATCAAATTACTTACACACCCCTCATTCCCTCTTAACTCATCATCACCGGCTGCCACTCTTCCCAACCCCACCACCACCAGTTGCCACCATTCACGTCTGACAAACTTATTTCCAACCTATCCTACCATTTCTCACCACCTCCATCTCTGAAAATTTACTTCTGGTGCCTCTCTTGCTGCCTCTCATCTCTAGCATTATGTCCTCTTTGCAATATGTTGGAACAATTCGTCTTGAATTCTTCAGTTAGTGGTCTTCCGGTCTTCAAAACTTGGCGATGATCTTGTCTATTTAGAACAGAAATTTGGTGCTTGAAGTCGCATTACTTAGTCACTTTCCTAAAGACAATATTTGCACCCACCAAAAGGTGTGTAGGGGGTTACAGTATATTCACCTCCAAGATACAATGAAGCATGATCTAAAGATCAAGTCTACTGTCTTCTACATTGATGATAGTAGATTAGAATACTCTTGATATAATCAAGAAAACCAAGACACTAATAATCAAGTCTGCAAAATTTGATTACCAATAAGAAAAGTATTTGCTTAAGAGACTCTTGATCGAAAACTCTAAATCAAGAGTGTGTGTGTGTATGTGTGTGTGTGTGTGAGAGAGAGAGAGAATTACAGGAATGATTTCTGAATTTTGAATGGATTGAAATGCTGATCTCGCAGACTATTTATAGGTATTGATGCATCTGATCGAATGCTCATGCCCCTTGATCGCATCCGATCAGATCTGATCGTTGGATCGACGATCTATGGTGTAGATCATTCTCACACCAAATAGACGCCTTGATTGATCATACCTGATCACAACCAGGTGCCATCTCATCCGTACGATCATGCGTATCTCTAATAAATGACTATGATCAAACTGCTCCAGATTGGACAGGCAACCGTTCGATTAGTTGGTTGACTCATCGCCAATGGATACTACATCACTGCCACATGGAGTTGACTATATTCCACGTCACCCATGCCACGTTGGATCCATATCATCGCTCTAACCTGTCCGATGCAAATAGGAAAGCACCCTCATGGCGCCTTGCGTCGATGCTAAGTGCAAAGTACACCATCAAATGCCACACAGCCCACTGCCCATGCGTGTGCATGTGTGTGTGCAGATGGTGCAAAGCACCATCCTTGCAGTGTGAGTACATGTACACTAGCATCTATTCCATAATTCCATATTCAAAGGAATGTTCCATATAGCATTTTATTAAGTGCTCCATGTTTTCTTCTCTTTCCGATATAGGACAAAGTCCCCAAGCTTATTTCAAGTTTTCTAAAGAAAAACATAGAAGGTTTTGAAAACACCCAAAAATTAAACAATAAATTTTGAACACCCATTTTGAAAATTCCCCAACATTCCCCACCGTTTTCAAAATACTGGATGATAACTCTTCGTTCGGTTGGTAGCCTTACACATAGGTGAAGATATCTTATGATTTGAATCATTCACTTAGTGAAGACACCTTAAAGTTAGTCAAGATGGCATAGTAGACTTGTCTTTGAACTAGCGATCTTATATGACTATTTGAACATGTCTCACGCACAGTATAGGTTACCTCAAGTATTCAAACAAACCAACACATGGATTGGCCTTATATCTATATCATGTTTCATGAGCACTCTAAAGTCAAGCCCTTAGACTCATAGGAAGCAGCACCACCTCCTACACTCACATAGATAAGCTTACTAAGAGTACCCTTGCAATTTACACTAACCTAACAGCCCAGTTGTAAGCTTATTAAGAGTTTGCTAATTCATCCTCTTCTTTTCACATTATAGGTACCAAACACTTCAACCTTGGAATGAAAATAAAATAAAACTAAGTGCTTAAAAACACGACATATGATGTACTTGGGCTCATTGAACTCAATACTTGATGTTTCTTCAAGCGTTGAGTCGAGTTTTCACCAAAAGTGATTATGTTAAGTAGGCTTAAGACCCTCTTTGATGTTTTCCATACCAAATCCCTTGCAAGTTCCTTTGTTAAGGGGTCAACCAAGTTTTCACTTGACTTTACATAACTAATAGTAATCACACTTTCTGTGATTAAACTGCTTGACACAGCTATGTATGAATCCTATATGCTTGGACTTTCCATTATAGACATGGCTATAGGCCCGTGATAGAGTTGCTTCACTATCACAATGCAAAGATATTGGTGGCATAAGTTTTGGCCATATCTTAATCTCTAACAAGGGATTCCTTAGCCACTTTGCCTCTTTGCTATAAAAAGCCAATGCTATAAACTCTGGTTGAGTCTGTTATGCATGTTTGCTTCTTAGAACCCCAAGAGATATCTCCTCCTCCAAGAGTAAAAATCCAACCACTCGTGGACGAGTGATCTTCACGATCAGTTATCCAACTAGCATCCGTGAATCCTTTCAGCACTGCTGAATAGACATTATAGACTATTCCATAGTCTATTGTTTTTCTCAAGTACCTAAGTATTCGGTTAACAACATGCCAATGCACATTACTGGGATTACTAGTGTATCTACTAAGTTTTCCCACTGTAAATGTAATATCAAGTCTAGTGCAAGTCATGGCATACATCAGGCTACCTATCACTCTTGAGTATTCTAGTTGATCAACAGCTCTTCCAGTATTAGGATGCAATTTTAAATTTGAATCAAAATGTATAGACATGGGTGTACAATTATATTGATTAAACTTCTTAAGAATTTTCTCAATATAGTGCAACTGGGTAAGAATCAAATTATTGTCCTTTTGTTTGATCTTAATACCCAGAATTATATCAGCCAAGCCATGGCTTTCATACAAAAACTAAACGACGAGAAACTTTTAGTACATTCAATGACATCTTGTCAGTACCAAAAATAAATATGTCATCTACATACAGACATATGATTGCACCTCTATTGCCAGTAAACTTACTGTACACACACTTATCAGATTCATATATCCTAAAACCATTTAACACTATTACATTGTCAAATTTCTCATGCAGTTGTTTTGGAGCTTGTTTCAGTCCATATAATGACTTCATGAGTTTACACACTTTGTGTCCTTAACCCTGTACAACAAATCCTTCCGGTTGTTGCATGTAGATTTCCTCATCTAACTCTCCATTTAGGAAAGTTGTATTAACATCCATTTGATGAATTTCAAGCTTATAGATTAAGCTAAGGCAATCAACACTCGAATGGTGGCAATTTTGGCCACCGCAGCTTATGTATCAAAATAATCGATACCCTCCTTTTAAGTAAAACCCTTAGTAACTAATCTTGCTTTGAACTTGTCAATTGTGCCATCAATTTTCAATTTTCTTCTGAAAATCCATTTCCAACCAATTGGTTTGGATCCAAGTGGCAAATCAGCAAGTATCCAGGTATATATCTCATTGTTTATTGTTTCTTTCCAAAAAGCAACATCTTGAGACTTCATAACTTCCTCAAAGGTTAATGGATTTGAATCCATATTCAAAAAAATCATTGCTTGCTTATAATAAGCTTTCCTAGTTCCTTCTAGAAGGTAAACAATGAAATCAGGGCCAAATCACTTCTCAGTCCTCGCCCTCTTACTCCTCCTTAGCTTAATAGGCTAATTCGGTTCATCAAGCTCATTAGGCTCAATGGGTTCATGTCGTTCATTTTCCTCTGTAGATATCAAAGGAGTTGATTCATTTCCGTGATTAGAATCCAACCTTGGAATGGTTATGAAACGATTCTCATAAAATACCACATCACATGATTCAATGATAGCATTTGTTTCAATTGAACCATTGGGCTCTACTACCAAAAACCTATATGCTTTGCTACGTATAGCATTGTCAAGGAATATGCATTCAATTCATTTTTCACCTAATTTCTTCTTTTTTGATTCAGGCAATCTGACTACTGCTCTACAATCCTACATTTTCAAGTAACCTAGATTAGGTTTCTTGTTTTTCCAAAATTCATGAGTAACATTTCTTCCCTTAAGAGGAATTCTATTGAGTATGTAACAAGCAGTGAACAAGGCTTCACTACAAAAACTAGAACTTAAACTAGAGTAAAAAAAAAATAGCATTAATCATTTCTGTTAATGTCCTATTGTTTCTTTCAGCTACTCCATTTTCTTATGGTGTGCAGGGTGAATATTTCTCATGAATAATACCAACATTTTCACAATATTCTGGAAAATGGTATTCACCGCCTCTATCAGACCTAGGTCTCTTTATTTTGACATTACACTGATTTTCTACTTCTGTCTTAAAAATATTGAATTTATCAAGCACTTCATCTTTTGAATGCAAAAATAGATATGACAGTACTTAGAAAAATCATCAATGAATGTTACAAAACATTTCTTACCACCTCTAGTGAGGGTACTATGCATGTCACATATATCACTATGCACAAGTTCAAGCAGAGATATGATTTTTTTGACCTTAGGAAATGGAATGCGAGTTATTTTAGATTGCACCCAAATTTTGCATTTTTCAAACATATCAAAATCATTCTTAGGAATTAAATCTAACTTAACCATATCATGTATTTTCCTAGTATTAACATGACTTAAACGAGCATGCCATAAAGAAAGAGAATTAACAATATAAGCAGAAATAGATGTATTATTGATAACATTAAGTTTGAACATTCCGTGATACATGTAGCCCTTCCCAACAAAAATCCTACCCTTAGACAAGACAAATTTGTTCGACCCAAATACTTACTTGAAACCATGCTTATTAAGCAAGCTTCCAGATACAAGATTTTTCCTGATATCAAGTACATGATAAACATCATTAAAACTTAAGATTTTTCCAGATGTGAACTCTAGATCCACCATCCCTTTGCCTTTCTTTTTTTTTTTTTTTTTTTGATTAGCAAAAAGAAAGTTTTTATTGATGGAGAAAACATACAAAGTATGATAACGTACATCAATAAAGAGGAGGGTGCAAAGAGCATCAAAGTGAAACATTAAGATCCCAACTAGGTTGGCACCTAAATGCACCCCAAATCATTTGCTAGCACCAAATCCCTTTGCCTTTTATAGCAGCAGTTAAAGAGTTGCCCATGTAAAGAACTGTTCCATCACTCACTTGTTCATAAGTAGTGAAACGGCTCTTGTCGTTGCAGATGTGCCTTGTTGCTCCTGAGTCAATCCACCAGTCACTAGCATCTTCAAGCATGTTCACCTCGGATACAACAACCACGAACTTGTTCTTGGCATTTGATGCTTCTGGCTTCTTCTTGTATAACCGGCATTCATTTTTGAAGTGTCCTGGCTTGCCACAGTGCCAGGAGCGCCTTTCGGCTTCTTTGCATCTTTCTTAGGTTGGGGGTCACACTTACTCTTCTTTTTGTTGAACCTCTAGCCAGCATCCACTATGTGAATCTTAGAAGTCTGAGCCAATTGGTTATCTTTATTTTCAAGAAGTCTTAACTCTTCCTTAACTTGGACGTGTTGAGCCAATTCCTCTAAAGTTAGATCTTCCTTTTTGTGTTTCAAAATTTTTTTAAAATCTTTCCAAGAATATGGCAGTTTCTCTATTATAGACGAAACTATAATAGATTCATCCATGTTTTCTTTTGTCGAAACTGACTCAAAATATGTTGGATCTCATGGAATTGTTCCATAATGGGCTTTGTATCAATTATAGTAAAATGCATAAAATTACTAACAAGAAATTTCTTACTGGTGGCATCCTCGATGAGGTACTGTCACGACCCAAACCCGCCCCTATGGGTTTAGCACCGTAACCGGCCAGTAATCCAAGATTACCGAAGGCCTGCTTAACAGTAATACAGTAAAACAGAGTACAGGGGCATGGCGGAAGCCATTACAGTAATAAAATGATGTCCAATGAGCTGTGACAGTCTGTATGCAAAAAGACTTTCCATACACATATATATATGATCAGTGACACAACAGTATGCATAACATTTACAAATATTCAGTACAGGGACTTAATCCCTACTAAACAGTACGGTACGGTCTATACAGTTATACAGTATTACAAAAACAGTACAGAGACAGACGGGGAAATAAAACACCCCTAAGCCATAGCTTGGCAGGTTCGGAACCTCGTAGTGAGGCACATTGGTTGGCTTGACAAAACTGGAGTTTACTCCGACGCCTCTAGCTTTGATCCGGTGCCTGTACACCTACATATATATATGAGCAGTGAGTTAAAGCCCAGTGAATAACATAATGCATAAAGGGGTTTAGAATGAATGTCCTTACAGTAATGAAAGCAGTTCATTAAATCAGTATTTTAGTCTTTCAGTCAATCAATCATATGTGGTACATCCATTACCATAACAGTAAACAGTAGGTCTTGAAAGACTAAACAGTAATGATGGCCATCAATCAGTAAACAGTAGTGGTTCTACAAGGGAACCGACAGAGATCTCTGTAACAGTAACAGTACACAGTAGGTGCTAAGGATGCCATAGTACAGTTCAGAAATAAAGAACATACATTCATTCAGTAAATAATACCAGTTCAGTAAACAGTTCAGTAAACAGATCAGTTCAGCATTCAAAAGATAATCATTTGAACATATCTTTACACAATTGTTACTCACAGAGTTCTGGGCTACAGTAAGCTAGAGCGCGTCTCCCGATGCCAACCTTACACAGTTAACAGATCGAACACACACTAAACTACACAGTTGGGTAAGATAATAACTTAATCCCTAATTGCCTCGGTGTGTTCTACATCTATATCCTCGTTAAGATGTCTTAAACTAGGCCTAAGAATGCCTAGGATGGGATGAGGATGCAAAGATGTATTCAGAAAACATTTTTAGAATTTTCAGTGAAACAGAGTCCCGCTCGAGCGCAGGTTTCCCCGCTCAAGCGGACATGTAGACAATGGTTCCCGCTCGAGCGTCAACTTACCCGCTCGAGCGGACCAAAAAGTACTGGATAGGTGAAATTCACGCTCGATCGGACGCTCGATAGCCGCTCGAGCGTAAGACACAAGGTCCCACTCGAGCGTCAATCCTTCCGCTCGAGCGGACTTCAACACAGTGCAAAGTACTGGATGCTCGAATTCCCCGCTCGAGCGCCACTTTCCCCGCTCGAACGGGAGTGCAAAATCTGGAAAAACCCAGATTACACCTTCAAGCCCAAAACCAAGTTTAAATACATAAATTTCGATCCTCTTGGGCTAAAAACCTGGAAAATACTTCAAAACTCATATCACATGTTTCAAAGATCAATTTGGTAAATCAAAGCCCAAGGGTGTTTAATTCAAACTCAATTTCAAACCAATTTTCATGAACATGATTTCAAATGAACATGCATGGACTTTAAACAATTTGCAAGCTTCAAAAACATGCTCTAATGAGCCAATTCTTTTCAAAACAAGATGAACACATGGTCTATAACATAAACATAAACATGCATGTACTCTATCATGAAGAACAACACCAGAACTCAAGGATGTAAACATGCATGCATGAATCAAGCTCCAATTCAACATTTTAGGACCAATTCAAGCCTTAGCTCTACAATGAGGCATGAATCATGCAAGGACCACTTAAAGACACAATTAAGAGGTTGAAACTCCTACCTAGGTTCCTTAATTACAAGTATGGAAGCTCAGTTGCACAAATACTCTACGATTTCTTCAAGTCACCAAGTAAACTACCAAGAACAATTCAATTCTCTCACACTCTCTCTCTAAGGTCGGTTGTGATGAGGAAGGAGCTGATCAAATGTTGTGTCTAAGTGTAATGAAGCTTAATATTATAATAAACAAAGGCCCACTCACAATGGCAATTTGGTAGATAAGGGAACTTATGCAATTTAGCTTATTTTATTCTAATTTAATCATACCAAATCATATTAAATCAGTTTTCGGATAATTATATCATAAAATCACATAAATTATGGTGATCATAAGACACTAGCCGGTTTCGGATTTGGCCGCCGATAAGGCCTTCAATTTGCAATTTAAACATAAAAACATGAATAGATAGTCAAACAGTCAAACAGATAGGAATGCATTTAAACAGATACAGTCAATCAATCAGTTTCAGATTCCAGTCAATTAGTTTAGTATTTCAATTACTTCAATTATCAGTCACGATCAGTCTCAGTTTAGCCATAGTCAGTAATTAATCGGTAATCAGTGCGAGGGTCATTACAGGTACTTTGACTGTAATATATCCTAGAGTTTCTTTGCCATTTCTTGATGTTGATACACACCGAACAAAGAGTCTGACAGCGCATTTAGAATGTGTCCTCGGTAAATGTAGTTGTCATTCTCCCATTTAGTTCTGGTACGAGTTTACTCCATAGTCACATCTTCTTGTTTCGTCAGATAGGGAGTAGTTAGCATATAGACCACTTTGAGAGTAGTGAGCAAAAAGTGCATCTTCTTTTGCCAGCGTTGGAAATTTTCTCCATCAAAATGATCGAGCTTCATGAAATCTTGAGTCATTTTCTGAATAGACATCGCCATATCCAAATATTGTCTTTAGATTGTTAGAACAATTCGTCTTGAATTCTTCAATTTGTGGTCTTTGGGTCTTCAAAACTTGGCGATAATCTTGTCTTTGTAGAACAGAAATTTGGTACTTCAAGTCGCGTTACTTAGTTGCTTTCATAAAGGCAATATTTGCATCCACCAAAAGGTGTGCAGGAGGTTACAACAAATTCTCCTCCAGGATACAATGAAGCATAATCTAAAGATCAAGTCTACCAGTGTCTGCACTAACGACAGTAGATGAGAATGCCGATATAATTAAGAAAACCAAGATACTAATAATCAAGTCTGCAAAATTTGATTACCAATAAGAAAAGTAGAAATTTGCTTAAGAAACTCTTGATCGAAAACTCAAAATCAAGAGTGAGAAAGAGAGAGAGAGAGAGAGAGAGAGAGAGAGAGAGAGAGAGAATTGCAGGAATGCTTTCTAAATTTTAGATGGATTGAAATGGCTGATCTCGCAGTCTATTTATAGGCATTGATGCATCTAATCGAATGGTCATGTCCCTTGATCGCATCTGATCAGATCTGACCGTTGGATCGACAATCTATGGTGTAGATCATTCTCACACCGAATAAATGCCTTGACTGATCATACCTGATCACGATCGGGTGCCATCTCATTCGTACGATCGCGCGCATCTCCAATCAACAACTATGATCAAATTGGGTGCTATCTCATCCGTACGATCGTCGCATCTCTAATCAACAGCTACGATCAAACCACTCCAAAATTGAACACGCAACCGTTCGATTAGTTGGTTGACTCATCGCCAATGGATGCCACATCACTGCCACATAGAGCTAACTGTATTCCACGTCACCCATGCTACGTTGGATCCATGTCATCGCTCCAACCTGTCTGATGCAAATACGAAAACGCCCTTATAGCGCCTTGTGCCTATGCATCCGTGCAAAGTGCACCATTAAACGCCACATATCCCACTGCCCATGCCACGCATATAGCGATTATGGTTTTAGACCCGACTTATTTGATATTCTGGACTTGAGTTTCATGGTTCTGTATTGTTGTTCTTGTCTTATTCCTCTTTTCCCTCTTTGAGTTTGGCTATTGGGTTGTATTGGTTACGTTTGGAACAAGTTAGTAGCTTGGTTTTTAAACTTTTGTTGTCCAGAATTTTACTCTTCCACTCGAGCATCACTTCTTGCACTCGAGCGGGCTTTGTGAATTCTCAGTACTTTTGCAGGTCTACAAAATTACTAGGCGAGTGTATTCTATGCTAAAGCGATGCTTCTTACGCTCAAGCGGTCTTGGCTCAAGTGGCCTTTCTTGAGCTCGAGCATTGGTTTTTTGTTTGCAAAACTACTGGAAGTGTATATTCTTCGCTCAAACGGAACAATTTATTGTGTCTGGACGCTCGATCAAAACTTCTTGTACTCGAGCGAACTGTGCGTATATCAGTCCATAAAAATCACTTTTTACATCACTTTTTCTTATCTCTCCCTCTCTCTAAACTTTCTAAAAACCCTAAGTTGAGACTCTCTTTCTTTCTAAAACTCACATTCTCTCTTCTAAAACACTTGGATCCATTGAGTTCTCCACTTTACTCCCTTTGTTAAAAAGGTAGAGCTCATTTAAAGCCTCGTTTTCATCCGGAAAAAGTTGGATTTTGGCTTCCTTGAGGTTTCTTCACTCTCTCTTTGGTCTTCTAGCTTTAAGGTAGGGATTCTCTACACTCTTTTATGATTTTAACTTAGCTATTTATTTTTCATAAACAATATTGTGATTTTGGAAGATTTTGAACAAACCTTGGGTTTTTGGTTTAAAATTAAAAGAGTGGTTTTCAAATGGTTGTATGGAAAATGGTTACGGGAGTGGAAATGAGGTTAAGTTGTGAACAAATCATTGATTTTGACCCTTGGGTTAGATTTTGAAAGAAAATGGGTTTTGCCATAAATATCCCAGATATTTATTTTGTATAAATAAATGGAATTGATGATAGAAATGTGAAATTTGATGGATATTAATATGGATGGTGGAGTTGGATATGTATTATCGCTCACATATTGAATTTTGGAAAGTTTATCTATATTGGAGATTTTATATCTGTTTTGGGCTATCGGTGGAGGATAGTTATAATTGTTGTAGAAATTGCGTGAGGATTAGGTGAATTGAAACTAATTTCCCATCCACGTGCATTGAACATTTGTTGCTCATTCAATACATTGTAAATGTATATGATTTTCAGAAAAAGTGGTGAATGTTAGAAAGAGGTGTGTACCACCAAATTAAGTTGGCCTGTGTGTCCAGAGTGAAAGTCCCGAAAAACACGAGTATACATGGGTGCCAATTCCTGTCACAACCCAAACCCGCCCCTACAGGTTTAGTGTCTTAACCGGTCAGTATCTATGATTACCAAAGGCCTGCTTAACAATAATAACATTAACACAATAATAGGAGCTGGTGGAAACCAATCAATAATAGAAAATAACGTCTAATGAGCTATGAGAACGTAAATGTACAAAATGACTTTCATATACTTATATATGCACAAATACTTAAGTCCAAAAAACACATATAAACAGAATAAAACACAAGTTAGGAAATTAAATCCCATTATCAAAAACAGTACAACAAAAGTCATAGACCACTCTTGCCACTGGAATGATTTCAAAAGGGTGAATCTGGACCACCCAATAAGCCTTGACACGTATTGGATTGAAACCTCACAGTGAGGCACAATAGTTGGCTTGACAAAAATAGCTTTCAGGTCAACGTCACTAACTCTGATCCGATGCCTGATCACCTACATATATATAATAAACAATGAGCTGGAGCCTAGTGAATAACAATTGTGTAAAGGGGTTATGAATGATGTCCTTGCAATAAGTGAAACAATCAATTCATCAATAGATCAATTTCCCAATCAATGTTTCATATCATATCAATCATTTCGTTTCATTTCGATTCATAATAGTTATACGTGGTATATCCAATAGTAGAACAATCGATAGGTCATGGCCATCAATGCAATAACAATAGTTCCAAGAATTGGAACTGATAGAGATCTCTATAACAATAGTGATAACAATATCAATAACAATAGCCATATGCTATGGATGCTACGAATACAGTTCAGAAAATAGGATCATCATTCAATCGATAAAAAGTACCATTCAAAAAACAATATAATTTATCAATCAAAAAATAAATACGATTGAACATATCTTTACAACAGTGTTACTCACAGTGGGCTCTTGGTACACATACTAATGGTTTGGCATCCGATCTAAACAAATAAAGTCAAGCATAATACAATTTCCATCCTCAATTTCATACAATACGAGACCCAAAACTTCTTTCAAGAAAACATTATTCTTTATAGACATGACTTTGAAAAAAACATTTCTTCAAATTAAAAATCGATTTTTCCATGCAAAACTCAAAGACTTGAATTGAATTGAATTTTGATAAACAATTGTAATTTAAGCTTCAATTTCTCAACTTCTATGGTACCTCCTTTAAATCATAAAAACTCATGCAAGGAAATAAGAATATGATCATATAACCCAAGAATGTATATCATGCATGGTGATTTTGAATGTTGATTTAACTAATTCTTCCATTTTGGAACATAATTACATTAAACCTCCATTTTCATAAACACAACCCTTAATTTTATGTATGATCTCTCCTCAATCTCTATGAATCATGTAGGAGAACAAGTATAAAATCAAAGTTTTCTTGAAAATTTACCATGCATGTAAAGATTAGGAGTTAATTTGAACAATTCTACCATTTTCTAACATACATGTACTAAGCTCTTAAGTACATGAGCAAATCTTCTAATTACTTATAAATTCAACTCAAGTAAACTTACGTTCTTCCTATTTGAACCTAGATTCTATGAATTAATGGTGTATTGTTTCAATTTCATGAATTAGGAGGTGGAAATTACCTTAATTTGATGATTTAATGCAATATGAATCAAGCCCATTATTTCTTCTTCTTTCAATTCTTCTTTGAGCTCAAACTCTCTTACTCTCTCTCTTCATGGGTTTTGTTTGGTGTGTTAGATGAAAGACTCAATATAAGCAACCAAGTACTCTCTCTCTTACTATGTTTGTTAATTCAAAAATGAGTAGTATTCTAAATTATTATTATCATTAGTTAATTCAATTTTAAACCATTAAATCATTCTAATTAAGTTAAACAAAAATCAAATCTAAGAAAATTAAATTAATCCTCAGTCACAATAAAAATCTCAATTACACTTGATGATATGGTTCGTTCCAAGAAACGAGTCAAACTGATCCACGCTCCTCAATCCTACGTCCGAATGACCAAGCCCACCGGAAGACCTGCACAAGAGTTCAACGGGGAACAGGGAGTCCCCCAGCAAACCCTCCGACGAGCAAGTTAGAGAGAGAGAAGTAGAGTGTAAGGATGAATTAGAGATAGGAAGCTTAACCTTCTTTCTGTCTTCAACCTTTGCTTATATCCTCTGGTAATCATTTCGTTGTCCCTTCCAACCTGCCACCTTGGCCGAAAGTCTATGCTCTAACTTACCTTGTTCATGGTGAAGGCGTTCTGTCCCGACAGAGAGGGCTTGTCGCAATAAATGTTGTAAGGGGCTTCATTAATGGTGATGTGCAGTGGCAATAACTTTGTAGATCTTTGTCTGCTTATATGGCTTGCCCTTCTCTTAACATGTGTCTTGATGTCATTGGTTCTTATTGCTACATGGGGCTTTGGCAGTGCTGGGCCTTACCATTTGAGTTGTGTATTGGGCCCTAAATTGTGGGCTATAATCTTTATGGGCTTACCCATGTCAACACTAAATTTAATTATACTAATGTGAATTAGACTTTAATTCCCATCCAATTATTTAATTCTAACTTATTAAAATTAGCGAATCAGACAGGTTTAATTTTCATTCTAACCTATCTGTTCAAACAATACAAGTCAATAAATCTCATAACAATAAATAATACTTAATCACATAATTAACATGTAGGAACATAATTAATAGTTCCAATTAAGGCTCAACTCAATTACAGATAATTTCAGTAAACCGAATCAATTTTCAATTAAACTTACAAAATGGCTCTAAAAATTCCCATAAGCCCATCTATGTACTCAATTTCAATTTGTGTTCCAATAAGATTGTCGATTTCAGTTTCAAAGTTGTAACCTTAACAGGTAATTTTCCAATTTGGACAAATATGCACAAATTAAATTACTAGATACTTAGTTCAATTAGAATTAACACATAATTAATTAATTAAATCACGATTAGCAAGTCTGGGTCGTCACAATTCCTAAGGACAAATATCCGTAAAATAGCAATAATAATGCTTGTATAGACTACGTTTACATGGGTGTCGTTTGACAGTTTTCCACGGACAACATATCTGTGAAAGGTTATACCGGTTTAAGAATTTCCTTTCTTGTTTCCTATGGTAAAGGACATGATTTGAGAATGGTGATATAATTTGAGTATGGCATTATTTTAAGAAAGAAATGTAAACTGTTTTGACATGGGTATTGCATATGCATTGCACCCTTTTATCTTTATTAAGATTCGTATATTGTGTTAGATTATTTCTAATGGGTTTTGACTCACCCTATTTGGGAAAAATCATTTTTAAGTGCTGGTGATATGCCTTCACCAAGGACTTAGCTTGGGAGAACTGTGAAGCTGAAGTCTCAATTTTGACTTAGCTTGGGAGGACTGTGGAGCTGAAAGCTCAGTTTTATTCTTTTGTATTCACTTTTGTACATCCTAGGGTTTTATTTGTATTGAGCTTAAGACTCACTTTTAATGTACTCAAGCATGGGCTTTATTTGCATTGAGCTTAAGCTCACTTTTGATGCACCGAAGCCTTGACTTGGAAAGATGTAAGCCTTTAGGGTATAGGATTATCTGATTAGCTTTTATTATATTATTGTTGTTTCATAATACATAGCCTTGACGGGCATACGACTATCTGATTAGCTTTTATTATATTATTACTATTTCGTAACACATAGCCTTGACTTGGAAAAATGTAAGCTTTTAGGGCATACGATTATTTGATTAGCTTTTATTACATTATTACTATTTCGTATAAACCTTTAAGGCATACGATTATCTGATTAGCTTTTATTACATTATTACTGCTTCGTAACACATATTGTAGATTCAAGAATGTACTATTTATGAATGTATATCACATATGTCACCTTTTTGTACAACTGAATCTCATATAATATAAGGACATCGTACTCTGATTTGTACAGCAGAATCAAATCTCATGTAATAGAAGGACATCGTACTCTGATTCATATTGTTATTTACTTATCGTCTTGGATGGTTTATTGCTTTTATTTCAGGGGTGTGACAACATGCGTATGAATGTGCAGATGGTGCGAAACACCATCCTTGCAGTGTGAGAGCATGTACACTAGCATCCATCCTGCAATTCCATATTCAAAGGAATATTCTATGTAGCACTTTATTAAGTACTCCATGTTTTCTTCTCTTTCCGATGTAAGACAAAATCTCCAAGCTTATTTTAGGCTTTTCAAAAAAAAACATGGAAGGTTTTGAAAACACTCAAAAATTAAACAATAAATTTAAAAAACCCATTTTGGAAATTTCCCTACACAATAACTCTCCAATGCCACCACTAGCGACCTCCCTCGCATCTCTTTTTCTTCGCTTGTTTTCTCTCTCTCTCTCTCTCTCAATTGATCAATCTCAATTGTAAGGGTCGGGTGGCAATCATGAGGGTTGGTAGTAGTTATCGTTGGGGTTGCAGTGATGGTGGAAAGGGGTTGTGACGTGGCCAAATGGGGTAGGGTTGAGGTAGGAAAGGACTAAAGACATCTGGGAGAGAGACAGCAGCAGTCGGAATGGGCTGTGGAGCGGTGGGTGAGGAGTGGGAGTGGGTCACCAGAGCTGGCAATGGTGAGGAAGGGTGTCACTGGAATTGGCAGGTGCCTGGGTTAGGAGGGTGGGTAAGGTTAAGATTAGGGTATTTTAGACCTAATGTGTGAATTGAGAAAATAATTAAAAATAATGTAAAAGTGTAAACTGAAAAATAATATGTACGGAATTAAAACATGCAAATAGAAGCTCCCCTTATGATTTGACGACTTCTAATAAGTGGGTCTTTGAAATCTCAGTAAGGTGCCCCCAACTGTTTGAGACTGGAAAGTGCATTCTCCTCTCTCTCTCTCTCTCTCTCTCTCTCAGTTGGGTTCCATTGTTTTTTGCTTGTCGCTTTATATGCTTATATATCCAAATATAAAATTGAAAATGCTTCTTCTTTTTTTTTTCTTTTTCTTTTTTTGTGAGTCTTTTTCAGAGTTTTAGATTCCTTTAAAACTTCCACTAGTGAAACTTTTATGGTCTACCAGATACATCACCGACAAGAATTATTTTTCTCTCTCCCTAAAATTAAAGAAGAATGTTTCATCTCCTCAATTTTTTTCTCCTCAAACTTTCTAACGATATGATAAACAATTTGGTATTATTTGTCACATTATTGAGGTAGAGTTTAGAGGGAGAAAAATTGAAAAATGTAGCTTTGCTCAAAATTAAAACACGAATAATTGAAAAAATATCGCAAATTGTTGGGGAGTCATTTAAAAGCTTACTATCTTAAGTTAGAAATTAAGAATTTTTACAATAAAAGTCATGAATGTTTATGATGTATAATGTATATTGTGATATAATACATACAATATACTCCCTTGAAAGATGCATACTATAGCAATTCTCAATGTAAATTAATCCTTATTCGTTCACATTTACACATACTTCAACACAAGTGAGTATATATATGTACTCTTCATTTTGGTCTTGCTTGTTTTCGCAATTTTTTTTTTTTTTTTTCATTCATTTACAATTCTTCCATTATTATATTTGTAACTATATCTTAAAAGTCCAATTTTATTTACTTGATAGATGATCTCAATTTTTATTGATTAAAACACACTTTTTATTAATTTAATGGTCAATTGTTTTAAAAGCAAGGTTAGAGGTACGTACCATTTTACTCACTTTCTCACATAATCTCATATTACACCATGTGAGATGAGAGTAGAATATTAAGTTGCTATGATATTATTGTTGTTTTAAATGGGTGAACAAAATAATTTGAATAAATTACACTAATTTCCTTTTTAAGTCTGAAAAAAAATATAATAAGTCTTATAGTGTTGGCATAATTATATTAGTATTCCCTTTAGTAATGTTAAATAGATCAAAAATAATAGAAATTGTGTAAAAATATAAAGACAAATAATGTAAAATATATATTTTCATATAAAAGAGATAACTGTATCATTTTTTTTATCCATATAACTAACAAATTATTGATAAAAAAAATTTAAAGTGTTTTATAAATTAAAACATTAAGAAAATTTAATATAATCATGATAAAATTATAAAATTTATTATATTTTTTTTAATCATAAAAAAAGTCAGTATAATTTATTCAAATAATTTTTTTAAGATGAGGACAATGACCACAACCATTGTAATTTAATAAATGAATAGATAAATATTTTATATTATCGGGTGGCATTTATGATTGAATTTATGGAACCATGAGAATGCATCTTTAATCAATGGGAAAGTCTAGTCTATTTTGGAAAGATAGTTAAGAATTATCTTTCGCTTTTTTATTCATTTTGAGTCAATTATCTCTTATATTTTTTATATATTTTTTTAATAAAAATCTAAAAATATTCAAAAAAATTAATTTTAAATCATTTTCCTAAAACACTCCTTAGTATACAAAATAGGATGACATATATATTTTTCTATGAATATGGAGATTTTATTTAAATTTTAAATTTGTAAACTGAATAACAATAATAATAATTGAGAGGGTAATTTGTGAACAAATTGGGCCGAGTTAGGACGAGTCTTCTTTGAAAGTTAGGCCGCGCAATGGGCCAAGGAGATATTTGTATTTTGGCTTTGGGCCGAGGTAGGTACCAAGATGGTTGGATGTGTTGCTGGAATTGGGACCTATCTACCTTTTGAGCGAAATGATAGCAGGGCGATGGGCCAAGCTGGGTATAGCTCGGCAAGATGCCAACCTGTAGCAAGGTCATCATGGCTCACCCATGTTGAGCACGGAAGCCGAAATAACTGGTTGACTGTAGTGTTAGTCGAGGTAAAGGGTTCAGTCATCTCACTTTGCTTGCAGTGATGAGAGTGTTTTAAGGATAAGCATTATCATTGAGCTTGAGACTCCTAGGAGGACTCTGCTAAGAAGAACAGAATCCTACTAGGATTGTGCAAACCATCTCATTTGGTTGGTAGTGAGTAGGGTGTTATCAGGATAGGCATTATCCTTAGGAGTGTGATTTCTAGGAGGACTCTTATAAAGAGAGTCGGAGTTCTACTAGGATTGTACTAGGTAGAATCTATAAAAACTCATAACAGGACCTATGGAGAAGTATTTACTCTCAAATACACAGAACTTTTATGTCTATTGTCTATTTGCTAACTTAGGCATCGGAGGAGTTTCCGGCATACACCCACCAGCTAACTCACGCTTGTGTTTTCAGGTGATAAAATGACGACTCACGCTTGTGTTTTCAGGTGATAAGAAGATGACATTCGGAGGAGTGCAAACTTAATTAATAGAATTATACGAGAAGATTATTTCGTACTCGTACAATAATAATAAAGGGGAAGAAGATTAACTTGTGCTTATTTCTCCATTTTTCTAAAGATCCAAACAATTGAAACCCATAAGATCAAATCAAAGTCATAAAGAGTAAAAAAATAAGAGGTTGTTCGGGGTGTCTTAAATAAATATATTTTTTATTTTTTTAGACTAAAAAATTGAGGAAGAAAATATGAATGTTTGGGTTAACTTTTTGACTTTTTATGAAAAATATATATTAAAAAACTGTATAAATTAGTGTGTAAGAAAAAATTTGGATTGAGAGTTATGCAGCCGTAATTTTTGACTTTTAATAAATAATAATAACTGTTTAACTTTTAAATAACTTTTTAACTTTTTAACTTTTTTTTTAACTCTCCAAACTTGGCCTAATTAGTGGTTACATGAAATGTTGTTGAATGCGTAAAGAAAGTGATACTACTTTGAAATTTTGAGTTTACACACCTTATTTAAAGGGGATGCTTGAATCAGATCATTGATTGAAATAAATAAATAAAATAAAGTTCTGAATTGGCTTTCCAACTAAGCTCCCAAAATGGAGTCCACCCCAACATTCAACAGAGAGCGTAAGATAAATTCCCCCCAAAAAAATTCCCTCGTTTGGGAAGTTTAGTTTTAAGCTTTTTTTTTTTCTTTTGCTAAAATAGTTTTAAAAAGTAAAATAAATTTTTTTTTCAGTAAAACAAAACATCACATTTAATTTATAATCATTATATTCTTTTCTTTAGAAAAAAGTCAAAAAAAATAATAATTCTTCTCAAACGAGGCTTTTTAATTCTAAATTAAAATAATTAAAAAAAAATTAAAAAATCAAAAAATCAACCCACTTTTCGAACGAATATGGCTGTAGCAAGAGTGGAGGAAATTGTCCGTCTGATTTTGAATTCTTAAATACAACTTCCCCATCTAAAAAAAAAATACAACTTTTGAATTTTTTGTTTTGTTATTTTTAGTTAATTTTTTTATGATTTTTTTTTTTTGTAAAAGTTTTTATAGTTATATTTTAAGAAAAATATAATATTTACAAAAAATAAAATTTAATATAAAAGATGTTGAATTTTTAAAGTTTTTTTTTTTTTGTATTTAGTCAATTTTTTTTTATAAAAAAATCATAAATATTTATTTTTAAGTGTCTCTAAATTAAGTGCATCTTAAAAATTTGATTAAAATATTAAAAAAAAAAACTCACAAAAATAACAAAACACAAAAAATTAAAACTTAAAAATTCAAAAACTTTATTTGAAACTTAAACACCAAACGTAGTTTAATGTAATCAATGGTCTCTTTTGGAAAGCCAGTTAAAAGTAATCTATTTTGAATTATATTATCTTTCACATTTTTTATATATTTTCTCAAAAAAAAGTCAAAATTTTTTTAAAAAATTAACTTTTAACCATCTTCTCAAAATAAGCTAATGTCATGATACTACAAGAAAAAGTTGGATATAATGGCGATATTGTTCACCATTCAATAATAAAAAATAATATACAGACATAGTGAACACAGTCTTGTTTGATAATCCCTAAATAAGTAATTTTTTAACATAAAAAGGTAAAAAGAAAAATGCGTGTTTGATTTGGTTAAACATAAATTCTCCATAAATAAATAATAAAAAAAACAAATTTTTTCAGAAAATATTAAAGAAGAGTAATGCTAGATTTTATGAAAAAAAATATCATGAAAAATTTGATGAAACTTTAAGAAATAATTTAGTATGGTAGCTAACAAAATAAGAAAAGCAAGTTACCATAATGTAAAATGTTTCAATTTTGAAATCTTAATTTACAAATAGTATAAACTTAATTTTGTCTTACAATACTCTACCATTGATAAGATGTAACTTAGCCCTTGTTTGAGATGTTTACTATTTTAATTAGTTTTTTTTTTTTGGCTATTTGGCTACTTTATGAGATGAAAAAATGTGATTTTTTTTTTTTATAGTTAAATAGATGGTTGTGAGAGAAAAAGTAATTAATTTATATGTAGGATGTGACATTTTTGTCTTATTAGATATTTTAGCCCTTTTTTGGGGGGGTCTTTAATGGATATTTTAACCAATTTAATTCATCCCAAACACTACCTTAGTGTATGTGATTGTACAACATATAACAAAATACTACAAATTAATTCAAAAATAGAGAATTTTCATGATTTTCATAATATTTTTTTCATGAAACTTAGTATTACTCATGTTATAATTTCTCACCAAAAATCATAAGTTTAAAATGACTCACAAAATTTTTACCATAGCAAAAGAAAAAAAAAACTTACAACTACCAAACACATCAACTTTTAAAATTAAAAGTTTTAAACAACAAAACTAAATAAATAATTGCTAAACCCTACCCAACAATTATATCTATATTAAGAATTTAGAGAAATTATTAGTTAGTCAGGGATAGCGCCATGTGACGTTCTATATGTATTGTGATTGGTGAAAGATGTGAGATTTATAATTTTGTATTAAATAATTGAAAAATATGAAAACACATAATAATTTGTGATTGGCTTAGGATATGACTATATAATATGTGAATCAACCAATAATTTTTCAAGAATTTGCATTGGTTTACGTGGAGTTCACCGTAACATAATAGAATTTAGTTATTGGACAATTGTACCACATCATCACGATATGCATATGGCATTATATCATCACCATCATACTTAATATTTACTAATTTGAGACGTCTGTGATCAAATTTTTGGGGGATAAACTCTATTTTTACCAGAAAAATACTATTATTTTTGCACTTAAAAAAGTCATTGTCATAAGCATTTTGTTTTAAAATAAAAAGTTGATATTAATTTTGTTTGACAATAGCTAAAAATATTACATTTTTTAACCTTTTTTGTCATTAGTATTTTGTGAAATTATTTAATCTAGAAGGATCTTTAAAAAATTAAAATTTTAAAAAAAATTATTAATAAAAAAATTCAACTTTTCTAAGTTTTATTTAAAAATAAATCTTTTCTGGAATTTTTAAAATTTGTTTTTGACATCTAGATTAATAAAATCTAAAAGTAAAAACGCTAAAAAAAATAAGCTTTGTTTGGGTAGTGGGTTAGCTTTTAGTCTAGGGCTTAAAAAATCTCATTTGGGTTAGGGTTTTGATTTTTATGTCTTTTGTCAAAGAAAAAATAAAATGATTAAGATTTAGATATAATATTTTATTTTATTAACATTTTAACTTATTTTATTTTTTTTATGTTTATTTTAACCTTTTAACCTCTAAAATTAACCTACCAAACGGAGGCATAATTTCGAAATCCAACCTAGATTATACTCTCTATGTCCCAATTTAATAGTCCCTTTGGGGAATTCTAACTTCTTAAGAGGGCATGGAATCATTACTTAAGTTTAAATTTTAAAATATTTAATGGATAATCCCCTTATTTTTTTAAAATTTTAATATATTTATAATTACTCAAAAAGAATATTTTTGAAAAATCAAATAATTTTTATTTTGATTTTTCAAATGAGATTGTTATTTTAAAATAAAGATTATTTGAGATGATTTAAATAAATATATTTTTTATATTTTTATAAAAATATATATAAAAAAATAAAAAAATTATATGACTCAAATAAATATATTTATATAAATAAGTATACTTATATCAATAATGCCAAATAATGTACCAACAAAACGACGGAGGGAGTATTATTTTGTATAAAAAAATTATAGAATTTTTTTTTTTATTTGTACATTATTATTATTATTATTATATTGTGGTTGTTGAAGACTGAACATTATAGTTGATGATTTTTTCATAATGATAATGATATCCTCATGACATGGACGGGTGCCCCCACACCATTTATGGCCAAGAGGGAAAAGCTCGCACTTGGTGGTCCCAACTACATGACAACCCCTTTTGGTGAACCTACAAACCCACGACACCACCTTTGAAAGTCTCCATCTATAAATCCCCAATTTCATGTGAAATAAGTTGCAGAGTCCCCCCTAAAAAATAAAATAATAATAATAATAAATATAGAGTGATTAAAAAATTAGGGGGTGTTTGATTGGTAGATTAGGGAGTGAGATTGGATTATAATCTATTAAAAATAGATAATTCAGCATTTTTTTTTTTAGTCTACTGGAAATGGAGTTCGGCCAGACACTGTATCCTCCATATGTGAGATTAAACAATCTTGGGGGAGGATGGGATTATTTCTATGGGATTGATATCCCATAGAACCAATATGTAAAATGTCTATTTTACTCTCATGATATTACTTAATAAACAATTGAAAAAGAATAAAATAGTCTTTTGAACATTTATAACTTATTTTTTTAGTATTGTTAATTTAAAATTATATATTAAATATAAATTATAAATTATAAATTTAATTTAATTAAAAATAATAAATTAAAAATTATGGCCTTATAAATTAAATTTTTTTAGTGTTGTTAAAACTTAAATTTATATATTAAATAAAATTATTTTTTAAGTGTTGTTAATTTAAAATTATATATTAAATAAAAAAATATAAATTAAAAATTATGGCCTTATAAATTAAAACTTTTTAGTGTTGCTAAATTATAAATTATAGATTATAAATTTAAAATTATATATTAAATAAAAATATAAATTGTAAATTATAAGAGTAAAATAATCTTTTGAACATTTATCCTTATTCAGTCCGTCCAACCAAACATTGGATTCACTAAAAATAATCCTTTCTAGACATCTAATCTCATGAGAAAACAAACACAGAATACACATCCAATCCAACTAAATAATCTCGGAGATTCACAATCTTAAAATTCATATCCGATGGATTCTAATATTTCCTTATCCAGTCTGCCTAATCAAACATATCCTAAATATATTGTATAAATGAGTAAATTACACTAATGTTTCTTGAAATTAAAAACAATACATTTAGTTCCATAAGTTAAGCATAATTTTTACATTGTGCTTCTTTAAAATGTTGCCACACACACACACACACAATTTGGATGAGTTTGGGGTTAATTTTTTAATATTTTGACTTTTTTTAGTGGTTTTTTTTTTTTTTTAAATTTACGTTTGGGATTTGTTAAAAAAGATATTTTTTTATGAGTGAAAATAGATTTGACGTTTAATTTATTTAGCTCATGACAAACAACAATAATTTTTGAACTATTTGATTTTTTAACCCCAAAAAAAAAAAAAAAAAAAAAAAAAGAGACTGTTTTTAATAGGTTGCCAAGCACCCACTTTGCTTCTGTTTTATCAATCATTTGTTAGCTGTAATAATAATAAAAAATAATGTTATCATTTTTTTACACTAAAATATATGTTTTACACTTAATTAAAGTTTTATTTGTCATAATTTTAAAAAGTTAAAAAATTAATATTCTATTTAAGTCATATCATCTTATTTAAGTCACATCACTTCTCTATCACATCACTTCAAATCCAACCCATACTCAACTCATATTTCATAAGTAGTCAAAAAGTACACTTATTTAAATTATCCCAAACCACCCCTAAATGTATCAGTCATATTAGTTTGGACTTTTTAATTTTATTAAAAGAAAATCAGTATAATTATATTAAATTTATGTGGCTTAATTTATTTTTAAAAAATATTTCGAAATAATTAAGAGAAAATTGTTAAAAAAATCTAATCTAGCAATTGCGTAAGGTGTTAAGTCTAATAGATATTTTTTGTTGGTGATAAATCTAACTTTTGTGAAATAGTTTGGTGAGAAATCCTTTTATTATTTTGAAAGACATTTTATTTTCAATTTTACTCATTAATCTATCTGTTAATTTTTTTTTGACTCTTTGTTTAATTTTTCTGACTATATATTTGAATATTTTTTATATTTTTTTAATTTTTTGACTATCTATTCAATTTTTTTCCCTTATCCATTCAATTATCTGTCCAAATTTTATTATCTATTCAATTTTTTCCCCTATTTCTATTTGTTATTTTTTTATGTGTTCAAATCTTTGTTCTTGAAATATACCAAACCACTATCTATTCAAATTTTGAAAAAGATATGTTACAGATCTATTCAACAACAAGAAGTAATTTTTTTTATCTGGTCAGTCTCAAATTTTTGTGTCTCTATCTGTACAAATTCTTTCCTCTCCACGTCTTCCCCTCCTCCACCCCTCTCTCGGTCTATTACGTTGCAATCAGCACCATTGTTGGGAGTTGATTCAAGCAAGTTTTCAAACCATTGTTGGGAGTTGATTAAGCAATCTCAAGGCCATTGTTGGATGCGTGACGTAACCTTGCCCAAGCTTCTGCCCATTAATGTTAAAAAGGGCTAGTAAAGCAAACCTACAAATTTTCTTCAGAAATAGAAATTGCCCAAATGTTCAACACACAATATGAATCAACATAAAAAAATTAAAATTAAAAATAAAAATAAAAATAAAAAAGAAAGAATCACGAGTTGAATAAAATATCATCATTCTCATGTTCAAACCTGTGTGAGTGATTTGGCGCCGTCTGTGAAAAAGAAAGAAGAATAGATGGCCAGTAACGGACAGAAAGAAAAGATTAGGGACGACACTCCTACTGGGAGTTGGAGACCTATTGACCTTGATATCGAAGGAGACAAACGCAACACAGAAACTCGTGACCAGAATCACGGAGTGAAAGACGTCGGCCAGACTGGCGACGTATGAAAGAAACCAGATCGAAGTGGGTACTACAACGAGACCGACCTCCAGGTATGGAAGGATAGGTGCCTGCAGAAGGACGAAGAAGTGAAAGAGATGGCAAACAAATTGGCAGACCTGCAATCGGTTGTTAATTTTATGATGCAAAATAACGTCATTGTAGACACATCATTTTTGACCGACCTTAAGACTCAGACGTTACCGATTGAGCGCTCGGTGATGTTGCATATTGTGCTCGTTCAGAAGTCTCAGAGTCGCAGCCGTGCGCCCTGCTTCCGGACTTCCGAACCCTCTTCTGTGCCTTGCCTCGGTTTGCGAACCAGACTCGATTTTCTCTGTTTTCTATCCTGAGGGGAGAGAGAGGTCCCGTAGACCATCTCTCAGTGGCCGTGGGCTACATTTCGTGGCCGTAGGCCATTTTGCCCATTTCGGAGCCCGATTCCCGGTTTTCGGAGCCGTCAGGCCGTGTGCCTCGGTTCGGGACCACCCAACCATCTCTGATTCCTCCGGTTTCTAGCATGCATCTCATTTACTCCCTTTCGAGGGACACTGGGGTCTTAGATACCCACTTCGTGGCCAAACACCACTTTTGGTGCTTAACGACCGGTTTTCGGGACCCCGAACTGCGTGTTTTGGCCCCCGAGCATTCGTTTTGCATCGGTTTTTGTTCATTTTTGGCAGGTACTTCTATTTTATCATAACGAGGGACACTGGGGTCTTAGATACCCACTTCGTAGCGAAACACCACTTTCGGTGCTTAACGGCTGGTTTTCGGGACCCCGAACTGCGTGTTTTGGCCCTCGAGCATTCGTTTTGCATCGGTTTTTGTTCATTTTTGACAGGTACCTCTGTTTTACCATAAGGAAGGTCACTGGAGGGTGGGAGGACAGCAATTGTCTCAGCAACCAGTTATGCTCCTCCGGCGCCCCCCCTAGGGCCGTTTTTCTCACTTTTGGGCTAATGTTGAACACCCTAGGACCATTTTTTCGAGCCAAAATCACATATTTGTGTTGTACACACATGGGAGGACCCTAAAAAATAGAGCTCGGCTAGTAATTCTTCTTTTCATTTTTGACCCTCTCCTAAAGGTGGCTTGTTGTTTCTCTTGTTTCAGAGTTGCCAATTTCCAACCATAGGGTCTTGTTGTACACACATGGGAGGACCCTAAAAAATGGAGCTCGGCCAGCAATTCCAAACTTCCATTTTTGCCCCTGGCCGACCGGCCATGGGGGGTGGCCGGCCGGCCACCTCCAGTAAAGATACCTGGCTGGCCATGCTCCTTGGGACCTGTGCTGCACAGCTGTATAGTTGTTTCCTCCAAAAAAAATCTATATCCGGGGGATATTTTGGAGGGAAACACTTAGGTGCATTTCCCTCCACCTTTACACCCCTCTTTTTGTCCATATAAGGGGCCTCCCAGCTCTGTCCCTAGGGTTAGAAAATTTCCCTCAAGCATACATACACATCTCCATCTCTATCTCTCTCATTTTCCCTAAGTTTGGTGCCATTTCTTCATCATCTTCAAGCACCACTATCACCACTCCATTTCCAGCAGCAAGGAGAGCTTTCTCAGAGGCTTAGAAGCAACTTTCCTCAAGCCAAGAAGTAGAAAAAAAGAGGTCTTCAAGGGTAAGTCTCAAAGTCCCTCTTTTGTAGCACTTTCTTGCCTCATTTCTTAAGCCTATTTTCTCATTGTTTTGGGCTCCGACCAGAACTGAAACTAGGTCTATTTTGAGCTATTCTTCATGTTTGTTCAAGGGCTCAACCCTGTTTGAGCCCTCCATCTTGCACTTGTTTCAATATCCTCTTATATGCCATTATTTTGCATTGAATATTTGGCCTATGTGTGATCTGATTTGGAGCATCTCATGAACTGATATTGTGCTTATTTTGAGCCCCTCTTCAACATTGAAGAAGGGCTCAACCCTGTTTTCATGCTCCATATGCCACTTGCTTTAAATCCATGTTTTATCCTTGTTTTTGCATGCTTTTTCTAGCCTATGAGTGATCTGTTTTCGAGCATAATGTAAACTGTAATAGGGCCTATTTTGAGCCTTTTTTCAACATTGAAGAAGGGCTCAACCCTGTTTGGCCTCTCTATCATGCACTTGCTTCATAATCCCTCATATTTACCGTAAATTTGCATGATTTGTTTGACCTACATGTAGTCTGTTTTGTAGCATGTCATGAACTGTTAGTAAGCTTATTTTTGTATCCCTCTACAACATTGTAGAAGGGATCAACCTTGTTGGGGGTCTCCATGTTGTGCTTGTCTTTATATCTCTCTTTGGCCCCCATTTTTGCATGCTTTTTAGGCCTATCTAGCTTCTGTTTTCGGCCATCATCAGTATTGAAAATATCCATATTTTGGCCTTCTTGTCATGTTTTGTTAAGGGTCCAAGGCTGTTTGATGAATGTAAGGCATACTTCATGTTCTAGCCTTTGTTGGCTTCATTCTTGCATGACATTTTTAGCAAGTTTTCATACTGATTTGAGGGTTTTCATAAACTGTAAATGTGCATATTTTTGGTCCCTTATCAGTGTTGTAGAAGGAAATTTTTCAGTTTGAGTATCGCATACATCACTTGTTTCAATACCCCTCTCTTGGCCCCCATTTTTGCATGCCATTGTTGTCCTATCTATGCTCATTATTTCGCCATGTTTTGTACTGTAAAAAATGCTATTTTGGGGCTGCCTTGCTACTGTTTTTCATTTCATGTACCAATTATGCATGTTTAGTATGGCTGTAGGCCATTTCGGGCGCCTAATATCGCATTTCGGGAACGTTCCATACTTCGGGTGCATCTTTGCCATGTTTCAGGACTGTTCTCCCCCACATTTCAGTGCTGAAATTTCATTGGTATGTTTGCATATCATTTTCTGCGTCATTTCATGCTTAAATACATCGCCTCGGTTTGCGTGCCCGTGTGCACGCATTTCGAGGCGCCTCATTTTCATTTCACGGCCTCTTATGTGAGTGTGGCTGAGGTCCACTCGTGTTAGTGTAAGTCCAATTTGCATTGCATATGCCTTTTTATGCCTTAGAATTGCATTGCATTGCACACGCATTTCGAGGCATCTCATTTTCATAGCATTATGTATATTAGAATTGTATCTTAGTTGCATTTCATGCATATCATATATATTGCGTCATTTAATTGTAATAAGTGTGGGTGAGTGTAATGTATGTCTTCCAACCCCACGTCTTTCTTTCCTTTTATTTACCCGCTTATGATGGTTAGATATAGGGCATATTTCAATTAACATACAGTATGACAGCATATTTGCATCATTCATCTGTTTTGCACGCACCGGGCTCGGCGCATCATACAAACTGCATTTGTATTTCAATTCCAAATTGAATACGTGTTAGTTGTAACATTTCATATGCCATGTTTAGAATAGCCAAGCCTACTATAGTTGCATTTTTGCATGTGTTGCATTAGGCATTTTCTGTGTATCTAAGATCACGCATGATTTCTAATGTAGTTTCTGTTTTGGCGTGGAGTACTCGGTGAGTTTTATGCTTTAGCATCCTTGCATGCGTGTGAGTGTTGCCATGAATAGCATGCTTACCATGAGGCTATGTGCTTACGTGATATAACTACCTTGAATGCCTGTGGGTGGAGGTTGAGTTACTTGAATTGGACAATTCATCAAATGCTTGTTTTAAGCCCACTAGATAGTGGCAAAATCATGTTTTCTAAGCCCACCCGAGGGTGGCAAATCCGCGTCTTAGCCTACCTGCGGGTAGCACCATCAAACCATTTTTTTAAACAAACAAGCATGAAATATTTTGTTCCAATTCAGGCGACCCAGTCTATACTTGTATGCTGTGCGCATCACATAGTAACCTAGGCTAATAACCGGAATAAGAACATACAATGTTTTCAAAAACAGATATCATGGTTAGTAGAGGCCGGTCTTTGACTAGGCGAGCGGGGGTGCTCACGAAGTGACCTTCCCCAATCGTACCCAAGTTCCCGAGCCGAGGCAACTTTGGTGATGACGGACACGTGGCCTTTGGCACCGAGTCAGGGTTTCCTAAATTTCCCATTTTAAAACATTTAGGTGGCGACTCTGTATCTGGCGAAGTAGTCCATGTTTGGCACTTCTTTCAAAAAATCTGTTTTCAAAACGATTTGCCAGATTTGGACTCTTCGGTTCAAGATTGAGAACCGTGACATTTGAGTCCTTCGAACTGTAGTAACCCAATATCGAACCAGAATAGGGGGGGATTCGCACTCCCTTCCCCCGGGATGCGTTCGGGGACGTTTACAGTTTCTGGCGACTCTGCTGGGGATTTTAGAGAACTTGACTCGAACTCATGATATCTGGTTTTGACTACACTTGTGTGTTTCTTTGCATTGCATTTGCATTGGTGCGCCTAGGACACCGTGTTTGCCATATGCCATTCCCGAATGATTTGCCGGAGGCTTGTCTTGTCAAGTCATGTTCATAAGGCTGATCGGCTTTGGGCTCTGACAGCATGGGAACACAAACCCCGGTTTTACCGGGGCACCCTTTTTGACCATTCGACCTAGTACATATTCGGATCCATAGTGACCATTCCAAACTAGGACAGGTTGCTTGCCCGTTTATAGGTTGTTTGAAACCGCTGCGTGCATAGTGAAACCCTAGCTCCTGACAAAATAGGACAGGGAAACCCAACCCCAACATAGGGGTGTTTTGGTTCTCATTTATCTGTTATGTGCTTGTTAGAGTGCGTCTCTACAGGGAATGCATGTATCAGTTTATAAGTTCAGGTATCAGGCCTGCGGGCATCAGTTTTTTTAGATAGGGCATCACGCCTGCGGGCATCAGCCAGTTATTTGAGAATCAGTTGTCTGCGAATATCGGATTCAGTTTTGGGAAATAGTGATACAGGAACAGTGATCAGTTATTGAGGACAGTGTATTTTCAGCTTATCAACTGCGTGTTGTATGCCCGACTGTGTGTTGTGTGTATTTAAATTAAGCTGTTATGCTGCCCGTTTTTCTGGTCATTTATTTCCTTTTTTGCTTTATTATCTTTTTGCTAGGACAGTCTTTAGCACGATTGCTTCCGAACCAGTAGATACTCCCCAAGCACTTTGGACACGAGGTCGCTGACTCAACCGATCCGAGGATCTCGTTGATGGACATCCAGTGTTCCACTCTCTACCCCCAATTATCAGAAGAAGGCCGAGGAGGCGCAGTGTGTCAGAACAGGGATTACCGAGACAGAGGGCTGCTTTGACAGTAAATAGTCAGGTTGAAATTTCTGTGTCTGCCGTAGAGGTATATTTACCAGTCATTCAGATGGAGCAGCAGAATACATCAGGGATGGAGGCGATGATGCGCCAGATGCATGAGAGCATGAAACAGATGCAAGATGATGCCACCCGCCAAGCGGAATTTTCTAAACAACAAGCCGCAGTCATGGCCCAGCAGGCCGAGCTGATTACTAGGTTGCAACAGCAGAATGCAGCGTCTGCTTCACATCAGGCTCCTCCTCCACCAGCGGCTCCACTACCTGAGCAGGCATCTACTGGTCAGAATACCCTGCCAAATCCTCAGAATATCCCCCTGAACATCCAGAATACCTTACCCAATGTCCAGAACACTCAAGAGGACACAGGTCTTCCAACGGGGCTGGCTTCGCCCCCACTTCTGCCACAACTGTCCAAGAATCTTACACCTAACCACCCGGACTCTCCATTTGAGTTCGAGGTAGATCAGACAGCTCTGAAACTGAGTAAGCTGGAAAAACTTTTCAAGAAATCGCAGGGGGTGAAGGCCATCCCAGACATCAAAGATGGCTACACTGACGTGGCCGTAACATTGCCGGACAGATTTAAGATGCCCCAGATCGATCGCTTCGATGGGTCTGGGGACCCCATGGTCCATCTTCGGTTATTTTCAGATATCCTGAGGTCAATGGGCCTAACCAGACTACAGAAACTCTCGCTGTTTGGCCGAACCTTGTCAGGAGTGGCCGCCAACTGGTATGCAAAGTTGGATAATGATGTCAAGAGGAACTGGGATGAGTTGGCTGAGGCCTTCGTTGCACAGTACTCGTATAATACACAGATCGAGATTACAACACGTGATCTCGAAACAACGAGACAGGAGCAAAAAGCGACTTTCTCTGATTTTGTAACCCGGTGGAGAGCAAAGGCATCGATGATGACCTTGAGGCCAACAAATAAAGATCAAATTCGGATGATTGTGCGCAATCTCCAACCGAAGTTAATGCAGAAAATGATCGTACTCCCTTTCCCTACCTTCTCAGATTTACACGAGATGGGGGTACAGATCGAGGATACGATGAAGCAAGGTTTGATCGACCAGGACCGAGAGCAGCCTCGAAGGACATTCAACCGCAATAACAACGCAGGCCCGAGTGGCGCTGCGAACACAAGGACTTCAGAGGTCAGTATGGTCACCACCACTCCCCCTTCTCAACCAAGGCCCGCAGCAGCCACACCCTTTTCCAGTACCTCCGGGAGCAGTAACCAAGCCCCGAGATACCAATCCAGAGGCCAGAGAACCTTCACTCCACTATACATGCCTTTGTCCAAGGCTCTCGGCGTTCTAATCAAAAAGGGGCATCTGAAACCCTTAGAGCCGAGGCCATTACCAAATCCACTCCCCCCTTCCCACAACCCGGCCAAGTACTGTGCGTACCACCAGCAGCATGGCCATGATACAGATCAATGTTTCCGGCTGCGTCACGAGATTCAAGACCTCGTTGACAAGAATATCATTCTACCTCCCGAAAGACCCAACATCACAACTAACCCACTCCCCGCACATAACCAAGATCCACCACCCAAAAGAGTCAATTTCATCCAAACTGGGGTCGTTTCCTACGATCCTAGTATCTATATTACTCCCTCTCACCTACCCAAGCCGGAGGTGATCCTTCCTGATTGCACTAACTTGTGTATGTTGGACACCTTCACAACCCAATCTGAGCCAGAGGTGGTGACCTCCGAAGATGGAATGGGGCAGGTTTCAGAGGAGAGTAGAATTAGTGAGTCTAGGATGAGACAACCTGGGAATTATGCTGGAAGAGCTTATGATCCAAGTGGATATATCTTGTCAGTGAGCCAGTCTGAGCCGAGTGTGAGGCTGCCAGAAAAAGCTGAATTGTGCATGATTCGGGGGGACAAACTTGAACAAGGGGCAGATGATCTGACAACGGTGGAAGAAGATTTTGCCAACCTCCAGTTCTTCAACGACCAAGAAACAGGGGATGCAACAATCAATTGGTTTGAATATGGGGAGTCGGCAGAGATTGCCGGATGGTTAGATGATCAACCAGATGTTGTGGAAATTCAGCCAGAGCAAGGCCCGGCAGGGACAGGGGTATCAATGATGGCCGGGAGGGCCGAGAGTCAGAATGAATTGCCGGAGAGCGCCGGTACAAAGAATTTCGCTCGAGATCAAGATATTGTGAAAACCGAACAACAAACCTTACTAACACAGGAAGAGCAAGAGAAGAGATGGGATTCTGAGAGAATCCGGAAAGCCAAGAACCATGAGGAGGTTGAAAGTGCTACGAGCACAAGAGCAGGACATGCTGTGAGCATGTGGAATGAAAGTACCGAGAGTATGAACTTGCCGGAACCGGATAGGTGTTTGTTGAATGTCAGTGGGATGTGGTGGGAAGACGATGACTTATGTCTTGCCCACACAGACGAAGATTGGGCAGGCGCTCAACCAGATGATACTTGGTACCTCGATGAGGTGGACCACATGACCAGGAGCAGGCGGTACTTTAAGCCCCCACACCTCGACCAACCCGAAGCATCTGGGAAAGATAAAGAGGCAGAGAAATAGAAAGAGAAGCAAATTGAAGAAGAAGCTGTACTGAGACAGTTAAAGAAAATACAGGCAGACATCTCCATTTGGGGACTGCTTATGGCTTCGAGGGTGCACAGACAGGCTGTCCTATCTGCTATGGACAAGGCCAAACTCTCCATTGAAACTACGCCAGAGCAGCTGGTTGGGCTGGTTTTTCCGGGAGGAGGTTCCCCGGCATTAACCTTTTCAGACAAGGAATTGCCGCCTGAGGGCGTGAATCATAACAAACCCCTCTACATCTCTGTGGAGTCTAGAGATAAGTGGATACCGGTGGTACTTGTTGATACCGGGTCTGCTATCAATGTCTGCCCGGTCAGAACGGCATATGCAATCGGGTTAAAACCTGCAGACTTCATACCAACCACTCAAGTGATCAGAGCTTATGATAATACCAGTAGGGAAGTGATGGGGACTGTCAAGGTTCAGACCCAGGTTGGTCCAGGACAACACAACATTGAATTTCATGTCTTGGACGTTCCCGCAACCTTCAACTTGCTCTTGGGGCTGCCGTGGTTGCACCAAGTGAAAGCAGTCTCTTCCACTCTGCACCAGATGTTGAAATACCCTCACGGGAAGGGGGCTGCAATTGTTTTCGAAAATTCATCCATCCATCCGCCGCCAGAAGTGTCTACGCCAGTTTTGGAAATCGAGCACGGCACGGAGGATGTGTTCTTATCAGGGTTCACTTTGGCAGAGGCCCGGGTAGTGCAGAATATTATGGCTGTGAATGAAGGTGTGTACGTCAGTGCTCAATCCGTCTACCTCGTGAACAAGCTACAACATATTCCCGGGATGGGATTAGGAAGAAGCGGCAGGAAAGGAGTCGCAGCATTGGCCGAAGTGCCACATAACCCGCATACCTTTGGACTGGGTTATCTGCCCACCAAAGAGGACTGGGTGAGGAAAGGAAAAGAAATGGCCGGCAGAGCCAGAGCGAAGCAGGCTGGGAAGCCTTTTGACTTAATGCACAGGCCCATCCAGGGTACCCTGAACGGACGCTTTGTCCGGGAGGGGGAGGACTTTCCATTTTGTGGCTTCCCAGAGCCGTGGTTAAACGCGGAGAAGAAGCGCGTACCAGGTTTCGAAATCTTCTTCGACCTGCAACTATCCGGGGATGACGTTGCCACAGAGCAGACAGACCCAACAACTGAGGTTGAGCAGAATAAAGCAGTGGATCCTGAGGGCACAGAGTTAGAAATGGGGGTAGCACTGGCATGTCTCCTCTCTGATCCTCCGATCGACCAAGAGTGCTTGGGGGATAACTTCGTGGTTTCCATGATTGGGGATGAAAAGGCTACGAACCGACCAGCAGCTATCTTGGATGCATCAATCGCACCCTCTCTCACTTGGTAGTACGAGGAGGGATTTTTGTCCAGCAGCACCGGGTCAGGTAGTGAGCCGAAATCTGATTCCACCGAGTCCTGTGAGTCAGAATCAGGTTCCAGCTCGACTGAGTCTGAGTCTGGTACTCTTGGGGATGTTAACCCGGATGCCACAGTCTTGTCCAGGTCGTCTTTTTCCTTTTCATTTGAGTCTGTTGTAACCAATGAATCGGACGATTTGGATGTGCCTAATGAGAATGAACTATCTGTGGTTTCCGAGTACTTTTCTGTGCCCCTAATTTATTGCATTAATTCAGACTTTCAAAATTTTGATCAAAACGACGAGGACGAAGTTCCTCCGGTTTTACAACGTTTAATTGAGCATGAGCAAGAGCAAGAGAGATTTGTTAAACCATTAATGGATGAAATCATCACCGTGAACATTGGTACTGAGGAAGACCCGCGGCTGGTCCAGATCGGGTCCACGTTGTCTTCGGAGGAACGCGAGCGCTTAGTCGCTTTATTAAAAGATTTCAAAGATGTTTTCGCGTGGTCCTACGAAGACATGCCTGGAATCGATCCTGAGATTGTACAGCATCAGATCCCCCTTGACCCCGAGGCCCGACCTGTCAAGCAGAAACTCAAAAGGATCCGCCTGGATTGGGCTCTTAAGATTAAGGAAGAGGTCACCAAGCAAATCGACGCAGGCTTTCTGCTGGTATCTGAATATCCGACTTGGTTGGCCAACATTGTTCCGGTGCCGAAGAAAGATGGCAGGATCCGGGTGTGTGTAGACTTCAGGGATTTGAACAGAGCTAGTCCAAAGGACGACTTTCCCTTACCGCACATCGATGAGTTGGTAGACTTCACAGCAGGGCATGCATTGCTCTCATTCATGGATGGCTTCTCAGGATACAACCAGATAGTGATGGCACCCGAAGACAGGGAAAAGACTGCATCCACCACCCCGTGGGGGACATACTGCTACTGGGTAATGCCGTTTGGGTTGAAGAACGCTGGAGCTACTTATCAACGGGCCGCGACCATAATACTACATGATATGATCCACAAAGAGGTTGAGGTGTATGTGGACGACATGATTGTCAAGTCCAAAGAAAGAGAGGGCCACTACACCGCCTTGCACAAGTTTTTCCAAAGGATCAGGGAATTCCGGTTGCGGCTAAACCCTCAGAAATGTACATTTGGTGTTACAGCGGGAAAAATGCTGGGGTTTCTGATTACACAAAGGGGCATCGAGGTCGACCCTTCCAAGATCAAGGCCATCTTAGAAATGCCACCACCAAGGACTGAAAAGGAGGTGCGAGGCTTTCTAGGTAAAGTGCAATTCATAAGACGGTTTATTTCAAAACTAACCTTGACTTGTGAACCACTTTTTGGCCTCCTCAAGAAAGGAAAGAAGTTCCAATGGGACGGCCGATGTCAAGCTGCATTTGAACAGATCAAAGAATATCTACAGAACCCACCCGTTTTATCACCACCAGAACCAAGGAAACCGTTGATTTTGTATCTATCAGTAACCGAAACTACAATGGGCTGCCTGCTTGCACAAGAATCAGAAGATAAGGTGGAAAAAGCCATCTATTATTTGAGCAAAAAGATGTTGGAGTATGAGACCCGATATACACCGCTGGAAAAGGCTTGCTTGGCTCTGGTATGGGCTACCAGGAAGCTGTAGCACTACCTGTTAGCTCACTCTGTAATGTTGGTTTCGCGACTTGATCCCATCAAATATCTTTTCGAGAAACCAGCGCTTACGGGTAGGCTAGCTCGTTGGTTGCTTTTGCTCTCCAAATTTGATTTCACGTACGTGACACGCAAGTCAGTGAAAGGAAGAGTAGTGGCAGAGTTCCTTGCCGACCACCCAGTTGAGGGGGATGAAACAGTTGAATATTTGTTCCCGGATGAATCAATTCTGCATATCGGTGATGAAACTTGGACGATGTACTTTGACGGAGCGTCAAATCAACATGGGTATGGGATAGGAGTGTTGCTGATAGCACCCGACAATTCCCGTATCCCTCTAGCCTTCAAGCTCCAGTTCAAAGTCTCGAACAATGAAGCAGAATATGAGGCGGGTATCGCTGGTCTAGAAGCAGCCCTGGAACTAGGGGCAAGACGACTGGACGTTGTTGGGGATTCGAATCTTGTTGTGTCTCAAGCTAAAGGAGACTGGAAAGTGAAAGAGGAAAAGATGATGATGTATCACCAAACCTTGGATTTGCTGATTCCTCGGTTTGAGAAGCTAAATTTTACTCATCTACTAAAGGAGAACAACAGGTTTGCAGATTCATTAGCAACTCTATCTTCTATGATAGACATCCCGTGTGGAGTCCGAATGCGTCCGATCATCATTGACCAGAAATTTGCGCCTGCTTATGAGTCGATTGCAGCCATAGATGAAGTTCAGGACGAACACCCCTGGTATTACGACATCTGGAACTTCTTGGAGAAAGAAGCATACCCGCTAGGGGTAAATGCCAAAGACAAGAGGGCAATCAGAAGAATGGCAGTTCAGTTCATCATCTGCGGGGGTAAACTGTATAAACGGGGTCATCTGGGAATGCATAAACTGTGCGTTGATGCCGAAGAGTCAAAGCGTCTGATGGAAGCTATCCACGGGGGTGAATATGGTGCACACATGAATGGGGTAATGTTGGCGCGGAAGATCCTTAGACAAGGTTATTACTGGTCCACCATGGAGGAGGATTGTATTGGCTTCGTCCGGCGATGTCACAAGTGTCAAATTCATGCAAATCGCATGAACATCCCGCCGTCAAAGCTGTACAACATGACTTCGCCATGGTCGTTTTCTATCTGGAGAATTGATGTAATCGGAGCTGTTACGCCGAAGGGGTCGAATGGGCATGAGTTCATCTTGGTAGCGATAGATTATTTCACAAAGTGGGTTAAGGCCCAATCTTATGCAGTGTTGAAGGCTTCGCATGTAGCAAAATTTATCAGAAACAACATTATCTGTCGCTACGAAGTCCCAAATGAAATCGTTTCAGACAATGGTTCCCACTTCAAGAAGGAGGTGATCGATTTGTTGGAGAAATACAATGTGGCTTTTCATAAGTCGTCTACTTACCGGCCGCAAACCAACGGAGCAGTTGAGGCCGCCAACAAGAACATCAAGCGCATACTACAGAAGATGGTGGAAACCTATCGGGACTGGCCAGATAAGCTGCCGTTCGCTCTGTGGGGCTACAGGACTTCGATTAGAACTTCTACTGGGGCGACTCCGTACTCATTGGTTTATGGGATGGAAGCCGTTCTGCCTATTGAGATTGAGGTTCCATCATTACGAGTATTGGCCGAGTGCTAGATAGCCGAAGCGGATTGGCAGCAAAACAGATTTGAGGAACTCATGCTTTTCGATGAAAGAAGGCTGAAAGCATTGTACCACATCCAAGGTTATCAACGCAGAATCGCCTGGGCTTTTAACAAGAAGGTTAAGTCCAGGAATTTGAAAGAAGGAGATTTGGTACTCAAAGACAACCGAGCTCCCATCCACGACCCAAGGGGCAAGTTCAGACCCAATTGGACTGGTCCCTATATTATCAAGTCAATCTGGTCAGGTGGAGCTGTGGTTCTGATGGATCTAGATGGCTTGGAGTTTTCTCAACCGATCAACATGGACATGTTGAAGAAATACTACCCCTAAGAGGCTCGCTAGACCGAAAACCCGAAAGGGCGACCTAGGCAAAATTCAGAGCATAGAAAATTTGAAATTATAAAAACTGAGCTCGCAAGGTTGAAAACCCGCAAAGGGCGGCCTTGGCAGAAGTTAGGGCGCAAAAGGAGAGTAAAAATACCCGAGCGAACCTAAGCCTGAACTGCGTAAGGCTTGATTCCCATTTATGGGATACGTAGGCAGCTTCATCCCAAAGTTCAGCCCTAATCTTTTCCCCGATCAACTTTGTCCATTTGATCATCTCAGTCATCTCTATTCATCAGCATTTATCGTGATCTCCGGTACAGTGTTATTCAGACTAGGGGCAACTTTCCGTTACAATGAAGTGTTGCGGCACCATCCAGACTAGGGGCAACTTTCCGTTGCTATGAATTGCCGAGGCACTTTTCAAACTAGGGGCAACTTTCCAGTTGCTAGGATCCGGGGTTGTGCATCTTCAGTGACAGATCTCAGGCGTGTCCAGTTCTGATCCATATCGAAAATAGTTTTGAAAAGTTTTAATAAAAGTTGACTTTGTTCAAATTAATCTTTTCACAACTAAGACCATTTTTGGACCAAAAACGGAGAATTTTCAGTACCACAACCTTCAATTTCATTGATTTCAAAACGGAGTTCTCTTGCTCTTGCATACAATCGAAGTTGCTTTTTATTACACTCATAACAAAAACTTGAAAGTACTAATAAAGCAATAAATCTGGGGCATAGTCAAGTCAGGTGTTCCTGCGCCCCCTCCCAAAGCTGGTTGAAGCCTCCGATGCCAACCTAGGCCCAACCTGTGCTTCTTCATTAAGCCAATCCCAGCACTCGTCAGACAAAGTGCAACTAAAGGTAGGGGCAGGGGCCAGAAGCTCTCTAACTCTCCATGCTGCGGCCTGCCGAGCCAGCTATGCGCCTCGAACTGGAAATGTAGCCGGATACTCTATCCCCTCTGGTGGGCAAGTCTGATCATGGCCGAGCTGGCACAGAATACGGAATGGGAAATAGAATACACAGTGAGTCAAGCCGATCAGTCGAATCCCGACCTGCCGGGACATGCTGTAGCTCATTGCCGGGAGATTGAGCCAAGGACAACGCCACGCAATGCGATCTGCCGACAAATTGCACATCCATTCAAATCACCATCCCTCATCAAGGGCATCGACTAGGCGTGGTCGAAAAAAGTAACCGCGGGCTGAGTAAGCAGGGCAAGAGTCCACAACTTGCAATTCATCCATCAACCATATCTGGGGAGGGATGAAAAATGAGAGAATAAAGAATAGAGAGATGTGCGATGAGAGAAAAGTAAGATAAGGGTTTTGTGAGAAAAAAAACCGAGCCCGAGGGCCGAGTGATGTGAGCGAATACATATGTGAGCTTGGATGGGAAACATTACCTGCAGCAGTAGTGGACTCCCTGCAAACCTGGTTGTCTCTCGGCAGTGGAAAGCATCCAAGCACATCAGTGTCTCGGCCAGAGTCATGGCAATGCAACTCTTTCCCTCTTTCAAGCCTTGAGCGACTTCAATCAGACGGGCGCCGGACCCTCCGAAGCTTGAGGCAAACAGAAAATGAGATAACAGGCACAAACAGAGAGCATGCCGTCGGAAGTCTTGCCAATGATGGTCACTGCGGTCACCAGCATCGGAGAATCGGTAAATCAGGCTTGGGATATCCAACATTCCGTCACAAATCAGGGATCGAGCATCATGCGCGTCGAGTCCGCACATCCGCCCTAAGGTCTGGGCATAGCCAAAATTGAGCTGGGGCAAGATCTCCTCACCTCGCTCGGATTCTATCAAAACTTGGAAATCTTCAAAAGTGGGTCATACCTCTTGTCCGCCGAAGCTAAAGACATGCGTCACCGGGTTCCAAAACCTTGCCGCGGCATAGAGGAAAGGAAGATGTAGCGGAGTCCGGCCCAGCGTGAATAGTGCATTTAAGTCGAAACCCCAGAAGTTCAGCTTTTCCGAGCCGTCTAGAGAAAAAATCCAAGATGTGAGATTTTCTGCGAGAAATGCCTCCATTTTTGTGAGAAACGGTGATGAAATGAATAAGTTCCAAGGCTGGGGCTTTTATAGGGGGGGTAAAACACTATTCAAAGGACACGTGTCAAAATTCTGGGGGTTGCGGGAGAGGTGGCCGGCCGGCCATCTATTCTAGTAGGCCAACCACCCTCTAGTTTCCAGATACAAAATGTGTTTGGCCACGCGTTGGTCCTGTTTTGCCCTCCGGAAGGAAGTTTGAGGCATTTCTAGGCATCAGGAACGTCGAAGGCCTCCATTTCTCTCAGTTTCGGATACGTTCCATCATCCAGATCGTCCGTCCGAAGTACACTTTGTTGTATTTTTGCTTATCGAGTTGTTGTTTTGTTTATCGAGTTGTAAGTTTTGTCGAGCTATCACATTTTGTGTTTTGAGTTATTACTTTTTGTTTACTTTTTGTTTATGCGATTTTGTTAAGTCTTGTTTATTGAGTCAGTAACATTGTTGTACTTTGCTTATCGAGTTGTAAACTTGCTAAGATTCTGTTATTTCTTAGTGAGTCGAGTTTTTGATTTGTTGCGTCGGTTCATTACCTGACCCGGTAAATACACAAGGCATATTTTTCATTCAATTCCATTTTGTGCAAAATGATGCGTTGCGATGCTAAAAATTTCGAATACAAACATCTTTTCAAAGGCTGTTTCATTCCATCATGTTTTACAACAAAATAAAGGTACAAGTTTTACAGGAAATAAAACTGCCTAACAATATGCAAAGTGCTGCAAACTACCAGCAAAAAGTAAAATAAAGCAGGAAATAACATCAATATCCTCGGGAACGGGAATGAGGAGGCCCTCTCATCCTCTTCTGCGGGATGACTTCTGCACCATCATCACCATCCGGGTCAGAGCTATCATCCTCCGGATCCCCCTCAGCCTCGCCTCTACTCCCGGAACCAAGACCGGAGCCTCCCTCCCCAGCAAATGTCTCTGACTCACGGTCTGCGCCCTCCTCCTCCTCCTCAATAATGGGTGCCCTGCGTCTGCGAGACGACCCTGCTCCTCAAGCTCCTCGAGAAGGCCTAGATGGCCCAGCTCTCTGAGAAGGCCTGGATGGCCCAGCTCCTCGAAAAGGCCCGGATGGTCTAGTACCTCGAACAGGTCCAGTACCTCGATCTCCCTGAGAAGGCCCAGGTGGCCCGGCCCGCGGCGGAGCATACACGGGAGGCATCTGAAAGTGAAGAGTTCAATACATCAGTTCAAATATGAAAAGCAGATGCAAGTACAATATGCGAGTGGGGTGTGTGTCAGATGTGCTCTACACAGTCTATCAATACAGCAGAATGTTCAAAACCAGTATGTCATCAGAAATATGCTAGATACAGGGAAGATGGATAATACCTGCACACCCATGATGGCCATCTGTGCCTCCCTCTGTAGGATCATGCCCTCGAATGTGGCCAGCATCCCGAGCAGCTCTTCTGTGTACTCAACTGGGGGCTGCAAATACAAATGCAAAACTATCAGTGAGGGAATGAATGTCCAAGTAATTTGATCGATAAATCAAAGCTGTAAAACATACCGGGGGTGAATCAGGATCCCAGACATATCTGTGGTCAGGAAGAGGAGGCTCTAGCAGGACCTGGTAAGGAGTCCCGAACCGCCAACTCGTCAACTCGGTCGGCATGTCTGGCCACCCAGGATGATGATGAAGAGACGGAGGGATCGGAGGAATCGAACTATCTCTACCCCTAGATGCACCAGCCCTGCTAGAGGAGGGGATATCTGTAGCACCGGCACGACTCGAGGATGGTACATCAGTAGAGCTTCGTGACGGAGCACGCACTCCCGTCAAGGGGGGCATCAAATATATATGACGATAGGTGGTGTAGTCCCCCTCCATGAGATGTAACAAAGCATCGGTGCCCTGCATAGCACTAGTGACCTCCTGGGAAGATAGTCTATCGGCAGTCCGCAAAGTGGCTGGAGGTACAGCAGGAGGGTCCTGAGAATCGTACCCCCACACCTGACGCAGGAAGCGTTCCCCCAGGAACCATGCCCTACCAGCAGGTCCTTCGAGCAGGAACCTATACTGGGAAGTGCCCGATCCTCCGGGATACTGATGTCGGAGATCGTCACCAAAGACCGCCCAAGGCTACCAAGTAATCTGCGGATAACCAGTGCATAAATCAATCAGAAATCAGGAATATACAGGACAGACCAAAGATGAAAATGAAAGGAACTGAGAGTTCTGAAATACCTCTGTCGTCCGCACGGTATCAAAATACTATCGCAGGTAGAAGAGAGTCTCTCGAGGTGTCGCTTGGTGCTCGCCCTCGAACACTAACGAAAACGGAGTCATAAGGAGTCCTGCCACCTCCATCTCCGGGGCTAATGTGGGAAAGTATACGTACACCCATAGCTGAGAAAAGCAGTACAGAATATGAATACAAAGTGCTAAAGGCAGAATACAGAATGCAAAGTGCGCCGTGTGTGCAATGAACAAGTAATGAGGAGCAGAAATGTAAATCAAGAGGACAGAACGTACCTCCCAGGCTCTCCAATAGCCGCCGAGTAAGTCTCCCCGCCCACGAGAGGCTGCACTCATGTAACAATAAAGGGTAGCCAGGCCAGCGCCACCCCAGTCATACCGGCTGACCTGTGATAGGTCCACTAGGGCACTCAGAAGGTAGAACCCGACAGTGTTCCCCCTATCGGCAAACAGAGTGGTGCCAAAGAGGAACATAAGGAAGCCACGGGCGTACTGCTCAACCTCCTCGGAAGACTCAGGCTCCATCTCCGGCGTCCTAAAACGGGAAGAGAACCAAGTGTACCGGACTCTCCCGGAAGCTCTGTCTACAGGTGGGCGAGCCCCCAATAGATTTGTCCAAGCGGCCTCCCACTCTCCCATATCCTCGTCATAAGGTATGGGCCAACCGCCTACGTTTAGGCCGGTAAGTACGGCAAAGTCCAGCGGAGTCATGGTCATGTCCCCAGTGGCAGAAAAGTGGAAGGAATTGGTGGTGTCCCACCATCTCTCCACCAAAGCAGCTAACAAAGTCCTGCTGGCAGAACAACGTGATAATCCCACGCAGAATGCTCTGAACCCTGCTAGATCGACCAGATCCCAGACAGCCTCTGGAAGCTCAGCGTACCAGTCTCTTGCGGCGGTAGAGCCGTATCCTCGCACGGTGCGAGAGCCACCCTGCATTCAAAATAAATACATGTGTTCAGCACACAATAAAATGAAGAAGCTGTGTGCAAATGAAGTGAAATAGCTGTGTGCAAATGAAATGAAATAACTGTGTGCAAATGAAATGAAGAAGCTGTGTGCAAATGAAATGAAATAGCTGTGTGCAAATGAAATGAATCAGTGGGCTGCGTGTTCACTTCAAACTTGGGCTGCGTGTTCAGTAAATCTGTGTTTTGGGCTGCGTGTTCAATAATCAATCAGTGGGTTGCGTGTTCACTTCAAACCTGGGCTGCGTGTTTAGTAAATCTGTGTTTTGGGCTGCGTGTTCAATTCTCAATCAGTGGGCTGCGTGTTCACTTCAAACCTGGGCTGCGTGTTCAGTAAATATGTGTTTTGGGCTGCGTGTTCAATTCTCAATCAGTGGGCTGCGTGTTCACTTCAAACCTGGGCTGCGTGTTCAGTAAATCTGTATTTTGGGCTGCGTGTTCAATTCTCAATCAGTGGGCTGCGTGTTCACTTCAAACCTGGGCTGCGTGTTCAGTAAATCTGTGTTTTGGGCTGCGTGTTCAATTCTCAATCAGTGGGTTGCGTGTTCACTTCAAACCTGGGCTGCGTGTTCAGAAAATCGGAGTTTAGGACTGTGCGTTCTACTCTTAATCAGTGTGGGCTGTGTGTTCACCATCAACTTGGACTGCATGTTCAGAAAATCGGAGTTTGGGACTGTGCGTTCTACTCTTAATCAGTGTGGGCTGTGTGTTCACCATCAACTTGGACTGCGTGTTCAAAAAAATTAGTGGGACTGTGTGTTCTACTCTCAATCAGTGTGGGCTGTGTGTTCGCTTTAATCTGGGCTGCGTGTTCAGAAAGTTTGGTATTTGGGCTGCGTGTTCAAATTTCAGAAAAATTAGTGGGCTGTGTGTTCGCTTTAATCTGGGCTGCGTGTTCAGAAAGTTTGGTATTTGGGCTGCGTGTTCAAATTTTAGAAAAATTAGTGGGACTGTGTGTTCTACTCTCAATCAGTGTGGGCTGTGTGTTCACCATCAACTTGGACTGTGTGTTCAGAGAATCAGAGTTCGGGCTGCGTGTTCTACTCTTAGTCAGTGTGTGCCGTGTGTTCACCTTCAAATTCGAGCTGTGTGTTCGACAAATCAGTGTTTAAGCCGTATGTTCATTTCTTGATTAATGTATACCATGCGTTCACAATCAATCAGTCAATGAGCCGTGTGTTCAGCAATTCAAGTGTTTAAGTTACATGTTCAGAATGCAAGTAAAGTACTGTGTCATGAGCTAAAACTGCGTGTTCAAGCATGGCAAAGCTACAAAATGCACGAAAATGCAGGAAATAAAGTAAAATACCTCTCGTGCATCATGAGAGAAGTGCTGCTCCGGCTCTCGCAGAAGTAAATCCCCGGGTGCCCGGTCATTGAACCTAGTGAAACGACGAAAAACGGCCCCCGGAAGCACATGTACCGGTGGGGCGTATCTCCCCGGAATAAAAGGGCGGACTCTCGGGGGCAATGTCATGACATCAAAATCATCCCCGGCACCTAGAAGACCTCCACCATGAGGATAATCACCCGCCATTTTAGAAAATCTGCAAAAATGAGCAAAAATGAGCAAAATGAGCCAAAATTGGAAAAAGTCAACAAAAGTCAACTCCCGGGAAATGAAAAAGTCAACAAAAGTCAACTCCCGAGAAAATCTTCCAAATATTGAGACAAACTTACCTCAAGTGGTGAAAATGAGAAAAGAAGCCCCGAAATCGAAATTTAGTCGGCTCAAAGTGCTTAAAATTGAAAGATTTCGCGAAAACAACTTGCGTGGAAGGCCGAAAAGCGCGTATAAAGTGCAGATCTGAAAGAAAAAATGGTTTGGGGAGCAAGGGGAGAAGATTTCACGGCTGTGGGAGTGATTTCGGAATGAATGGGCAAGGATATATATAGAAATGAGGCAAAAGACCAAAATGCCCCTACTTTTGAACAGGTGGCCGGCCGGCCACCTTTTCTAGCTGGCCGGCCATCTGCTTTTTTGTCCCTGGCCGGTGGCCTCCCCTAGGGCAACCACCTGGCCGGTGGTGTTCCCCACCTCCCCCCCTAGCTCTCTGCAAATTTTGAGGAAGATCGGAGTTCCCGGGACCTGAAAAAGTTCGAAAAAAGTGCACTTTCTGGCGCGAAACTGCTCCGCCGGAACTTCAGCTGCAATTTCTGACATGTGTCTCATCGTCACTCATCAAAATCAAGGTGTATCCTTTTCAAACATGTTATAACCTCTCCAGGAGGTGAATTAGAGGCCGCAATAAAGTTGCCTTCGCCGAAATGCGCGTTTCCCAGCTCGTTGTTTCGCAACAAACGGGCGCTCTGATTTATGCTCGTTTTGCATTGTTTTGCATATAACTCGTATTCTCATGAGCATTTTGCATTGTCATGCATGATTTCTTGATGTACCATACCTCTATGCTTGAGCGTGCGTTGTCATGCACGTTCCTTTCTCGCATTGCGATGCATTCACTCGCCGACACTGCGTGTGTCAGACTTTCGAAACCATAGGAATCACATTGAATATATGTTGTTAGCATATTGTTCTTGTTGAATTTCTCTCTTTTGCAGGCACGATATTGTATGTACGGTTCATTTGAGGCTGGTGCGACCAGACGAATCGCGCAGGTATCGTATCTTCTCCGTATGAGACGCGACGAGAATTGAATGATTCTCCGCATTCCTAACTGCATGAAATGTAGTTGTTGCTTTGCATTCTTGCTTAAAACTGTTGCATCTATTTGCGAATACTTGCCTCATTACAGCTTGCTGCATTTGCATGATCATTTGGCTCCGTGCATATCACTTTGCATTTTGCCCCCTGCCTGCGGGCACATATCTCTGTTCATCTTGTATGATTGTCTAAGTCTTCGGCCTTGTCAAAAATGGGTCGTCTCTAGGCTTTGACATTCACTCCCGTCACTTCTTGACTTCCGAGTTCTGTCAAAGAGGGGCAACTGTAGACATCCCATTTTTGACCGACCTTAAGACTCAGACGTCACCGATTGAGCGCTCGGTGATGTTGCATATTGTGCTCGTTCAGAAGTCTCAGAGTCGCGGCCGTGCGCCCTGCCTCCGGACTTCCGAACCCTCTTCTGTGCCTTGTCTCGGTTTGCGAACCAGACTCGATTTTCTCTGTTTTCTTTCCTGAGGGGAGAGAGAGGTCCCGTAGACCATCTCTCAGTGGCCGTGGGCTACATTTCGTGGCCGTAGGCCATTTTGCCCATTTCGGAGCCCGGTTCCCGGTTTTCGGAGCCGTCAGGCCGTGTGCCTCGGTTCGGGACCACCCAACCATCTCCGATTCCTCCGGTTTCTGGCATGCATCTCATTTACTCCCTTTCGAGGGACACTAGGGTCTTAGATACCCATTTCGTGGCCAAACACCACTTTTGGTGCTTAACGGCCAGTTTTCGGGACCCCGAACTACGTGTTTGGCCCCTCGAGCATTCGTTTTGCATCGGTTTTTGTTCATTTTTGGCAGGTACCTCTGTTTTATCATAACGAGGGACACTGGGTTCTTAGATACCCACTTCGTAGCCGAACACCACTTTCGGTGCTTAACGGCCGGTTTTCGGGACCCCGAATTGCGTGTTTTGGCCCCCGAGCATTCGTTTTGCATCGGTTTTTGTTCATTTTTGGCAGGTACCTCTGTTTTATCATAAGGAAGGTCACTGGAGGGTGGGAGGACAGCAATTGTCTTAGCAACCAGTTATGCTCCTCCGGCGTCCCCCCGAGGGCCGTTTTTCTCACTTCCGGGCTAATGTTGAACACCCTAGGGCCATTTTCTTCGAGCCAAAACCACATATTTGTGTTGTACATACATGGGAGGACTCTAAAAAATAGAGCTCGGCTAGTAATTCTTCTTTTCATTTTTGACCCTCTCCTAAAGGTGGCTTGTTGTTTCTCCTGTTTCAGAGTTGCCAATTTCCAACCATAGGGTCTTGTTGTACACACATGGGAGGACCCTAAAAAATGGAGCTCGGCCAGTAATTCCAAACTTCCATTTTTGCCCCTGGCTGGCCGGCCATCTCCAGTAAAGATACCTGGCCGGCCATGCTCCTTGGGACCTGTGCTGCACAGCTGTATAGCTGTTTCCCCTAGAAAAGATCTATATCCGGGGGATATTTTGGAGGGAAACACTTAGGTGCATTTCCCTCCACCTTTACACCCCTCTTTTTGTCCATATAAGGGGCCTCCCAGCTCTGTCCCTAGGGTTAGAAAATTTCCCTCAAGCATACATACACATCTCCATCTCTATCTCTCTCATTTTCCCTAAGTTTGGTGCCATTTCTTCATCATCTTCAAGCACCACTATCACCACTCCATTTCCAGCAGCAAGGAGAGCTTTCTCAGAGGCTTAGAAGCAACTTTCCTCAAGCCAAGAAGTAGAAAAAAAGAGGTCTTCAAGGGTAAGTCTCAAAGTCCCTCTTTTGTAGCACTTTCTTGCCTCATTTCTTAAGCCTATTTTCTCATTGTTTTGGGCTCCGACCAGAACTGAAACTAGGTCTATTTTGAGCTATTCTTCATGTTTGTTCAAGGGCTCAACCCTGTTTGAGCCCTCCATCTTGCACTTGTTTCAATATCCTCTTATATGCCATTATTTTGCATTGAATATTTGGCCTATGTGTGATATGATTTGGAGAATCTCATGAACTGATATTGTGCTTATTTTGAGCCCCTCTTCAACATTGAAGAAGGGCTCAACCCTGTTTTCATGCTCCATATGCCACTTTCTTTAAATCCATGTTTTATCCTTGTTTTTGCATGCTTTTTCTAGCCTATGAGTGATCTGTTTTTGAGCATACTGTAAACTGTAAGAGGGCCTATTTTGAGCCCCTTTTCAACATTGAAGAAGGGCTCAACCCTGTTTGGCCTCTCTATCATGCACTTGCTTCATAATCCCTCATATTTACCGTAAATTTGCATGATTTGTTTGACCTACATGTAGTCTGTTTTGGAGCATGTCATGAACTGTGAGTAAGCTTATTTTGTGTCCCTCTACAACATTGTAGAAGGGATCAACCTTGTTGGGGGTCTCCATGTTGTGCTTGTCTTTATATCTCTCTTTGGCCCCCATTTTTGCATGCTTTTTAGGCCTATCTAGCTTCTGTTTTCGGCCATCATCAGTACTGAAAATATCCATATTTTGGCCTTCTTGTCATGTTTTGTTAAGGGTCCAAGGCTGTTTGATGAATGTAAGGCATACTTCATGTTCTAGCCTTTGTTGGCTTCATTCTTGCATGACATTTTTAGCAAGTTTGCATACTGATTTGAGGGTTGTCATAAACTGTAAATGTGCATATTTTTGGTCCCTAATCAGTGTTTTAGAAGGAAATTTTTCAGTTTGAGCATCGCATACATCACTTGTTTCAATACCCCTCTCTTGGCCCCTATTTTTGCATGCCATTGTTGTCCTATCTATGCTCATTATTTCGCCATGTTTTGTACTGTAAAAAATGCTATTTTGGGGCTTCCTTGCTACTGTTTTTCATGTCATGTACCAATTATGCATGTTTAGTATGGCTGTAGGCCATTTCGGGCGCCTAATATCGCATTTCGGGAACGTTCCATACTTCGGGTGCATCTTTGCCATGTTTCGGGACTGTTCTCCCCCACATTTCAGTGCTGAAATTTCATTGGTATGTTTGCATATCATTTTCTGCGTCATTTCATGCTTAAATACATCGCCTCGGTTTGCGTGCCCGTGTACACGCATTTCGAGGCGCCTCATTTTCATCTCACGGCCTCTTATGTGAGTGTGGCTGAGGTCCACTCGTGTTAGTGTAAGTCCAATTTGCATTGCGTATGCCTTTTTATGCCTTAGGATCATTTTCTCAATTTGCGTGCCCGCGTGCACGCATTTCGAGGCATCTCATTTTCATAGCATTATGTATATTAGGATTGTATCTTAGTTGTATTTCATGCATATCATATATATTGCATCGTGTTCGGGATAGGAGTTAGCCCGGGCACGGGAAACGAGGCACGTTTCGTACTCCGAGTGACGGAACGAGTCTCAATTCCCAAGTCACCGACACTCCGGATTATCCATGATGGAGTTAGGTTTTGTTGTAGCATTCATATGCATTCATCCTATATTGAGTTGTGCAATCCGATTCCTCGGCCATCATGCATCGAGATGCGTGATTGGTGGCACGAGGATCGAAGCATGCATATATTTGTGAAATACATTGCCATGCCCCTTTCCTGCTCTCTGTTGCAGCAAAATGAAGACTCAGCAACTTTTCGAAACTTGGCACGCATTTCGAGAAACATTGCAAACAGAGGCTGATTGGGGCATCGCCGTGGATTTCCGCGCAAAGCAGCCCAAACATGCATCATCTCATTATCCGGAGCGGAGTCAAGGCAGCCCCTTGGCTTGTATGCCAGTTTACAGTTTTTCTTATTTAATTTGATAATTAATTAGGAATTTGTATATTTATTATTCGGACTGTATATTTCGGACTGTAATATTCTTTTATTCGGACTGTATTATTATTTATTCGGACCCTCTGCGCGAGGGCATAATTGTAATAAGTGTGGGTGAGTGTGATGTATGTCTTCCAACCCCACATCTTTCTTTCCTTTTATTTACCCGCTTATGATGGTTAGATATAGGGCATATTTCAATTAGCATACAGTATGACAGCATATTTGCATCATTCATCTGTTTTGCACGCACCGGGCTCAGCGCATCATACAAACTGCATTTGTATTTCAATTCCAAATTGAATATGTGTTAGTTGTAACATTTCATATGCCATGTTTAGAATAGCCGAGCCTGCTATAGTTGCATTTTTGCATGTGTTGCATTAGGCATTTTCTGTGTATCTAAGATCACGCATGATTTCTAATGTAGTTTCTGTTTTGGCGTGGAGTACTCGGTGAGTTTTATGCTTTAGCATCCTTGCATGCGTGTGAGTGTTGCCATGAATAGCATGCTTACCATGAGGCTATGTGCTTACGTGATATAACTACCTTGAATGCCTGTGGGTGGAGGTTGAGTTACTTGAATTGGACAATTCATCAAATGCTTGTTTTAAGCCCACTAGATAGTGGCAAAATCATGTTTTCTAAGCTCACCCGAGGGTGGCAAATCCGCGTCTTAGCCTACCTGCGGGTAGCACCATCAAACCATTTTTTTAAACAAACAAGCATGAAATGTTTTGTTCCAATTCAGGCGACCCAGTCTATACTTGTATGCTGTGCGCATCACATAGTAACCTAGGCTAATAACCGGAATAAGAACATACAATGTTTTCAAAAACAGATATCATGACTAGTAGAGGCCGGTCTTTGACCGGGCGAGCGGGGGTGCTCACGAAGTGACCTTCCCCAATCGTACCCAAGTTCTCGAGCCGAGACAACTTTGGTGATGACGGACACGTGGCCTTTGGCACCGAGTCAGGGTTTCCTAAATTTCCCATTTTAAAACATTTAGGTGGCGACTCTGTATCTGGCGAAGTAGTCCATGTTTGGCACTTCTTTCAAAAAATCTGTTTTCAAAACGATTTGTCAGATTTGGACTCTTCGGTTCAAGATTGAGAACCGTGACATTTGAGTCCTTCGAACTGTAGTGACCCAATATCGAACCAGAACGGGGGGGGGGATTCGCACTCCCTTCCCCCGGGATGCGTTCGGGGACGTCTACAGTCATGCAGCCACCATTCCCACTGCAGGACACGCCGATCCCAGCGGCCAATGCCCAGAAGGGAGGGCAGCAAACAATCCCCGTAACCCCTCAGCACACCAGGAGTGAAAGACACTCTCACCGACCTTCTAGGGAGGTCGGACGAGGAGAGTCAAAAAGGAAAGAATCACGGAGGACGCATCACGCAAAGGAGGCAAACCCCAAAGAACATCAGCATGTTTAGGGGCAGGCGCTGTGCTTTGACTCAACTAATGAAGAAAAGTCAAAGAGGACTCATTACGAAGCTGAAAGTAGTGCACCAAAAAGATTGAAAGCAGGAGATAGCCGAGCTCTTGGGCGGACGAATGAGGACTTAAGAAATTACCTCAAGAGGAAGCAACAGAATGCCTACGCCGAGGTAAACTCCCTAGATAAGCCGAGGACACCATTCTAGGTGGAGTTGGACAAGTTTGAGGCGCCGAAGAGATTCAGTATGCCGAGGTTTCAAATATACGATGGTAAGTCAGACCCCAACTTCCACGTTGGATTATACTTGAACTCAATGGCATTATATAGTGGGAACGAGCCGTTGCTCTACAAAGTATTCCCTTCTTCCTTCGGGGAGTTCGTATCAGATTAGTTCCACAAACTACCAAAGGGAAGCGTGAAGACTTGGGAAGGTTTGGCCGAGATGTTTGTGGCCAGGTTCGTGACAAACAAACTGCAGCCATTAAGGGTGGACGCATTGTTGGCTTTGAAGATCAGTAAGGATGAAGGTTTTAGGGCCTATGCAAAAAGATACTATAAGGTGTTCAACTGAATACCGAAGTGCAATCAAGAGGTGGCGGTCATATCTTTCAAAAACAGCCTAAAAGACGACTGTTCGCTACGAAAGTCTTTGGCAAAGACACTACCAAAAAGCATGGAAGAGCTCATGGCGAGAATCGGGAAGTATGCCAGAGCCGAGGAAGACACGTCGGGAGCTAAGGAGACAAAGCAAGAAAAAGTAAATGGCTCGCTGAAGCGAGGCCGAGGTAACAATGGATCGAGCAAGCAAGAGACAGAACTAAGGGCTGCACAGGCAGTGACAACTGTGTTCCGAATCCCAATTCACAAAGTCCTGGAACAAATTTGGAATCAACCCTATTTCAGAACACCAGCAAGGGCACCAGGAGAATTTATGGAAAGGAACCTTGGCAGGCATTGTGCCTACCACAATGAAAATGGGCATATGACTCAGGGCTGTAGAGCCCTAAAAGCACACTTGGAAGACCTAGTGAGGCAAGGCCATCTAAGAGACCTTGTCGATAAAGCCAAAACAAGGGAAGAACAGGCAAGACTGCCTCAGGCACTAGCTGCTCCGCCTCTCCCAGCACAGCAACCTCAAGTAGGAGGACCTCGGGTAATTAATGTAATTCACTCGAAGGTCAGCGAGAACGAAATCAGAGGGGAGACCCAGAAGGTGAAACACTTACAACACGTCTACCAAGTTGGAGAGAAGAGACATCGGGCAGAGGAGTGCCAAGGACAAGTAGTGTCCTTTTCTGAAGCCGACCTTGAGATGGTGCAGCATCCGCATAATGATGCCTTGGTAGTGTCCCTCCAGGTCGGGGAATGCCAAGTAAAACGCATCCTGATTGACCAAGGCAGCTCTTGTGACATCATGTACGTCTGATGTTACAAGAAGCTCGGCCTCTACCCAGACGATATGGAGCAGTCCAATAGCCCAATGGTTGGGTTCAATGGAACGCCGACATGGCCACTAGGGACAATCAGCTTGGAGGTGCAGGCAGGCACCAGAAAGATAACGACAGAGTTCACCGTAATTGACACACCCTCCCCTTACAACATCATCTTGGGAAGGCCATGGTTGCATGCAATGGGGGCAGTTCCCTCAACATTGCATCAACTATTACGGTTCCCAACAGAACATGGAATTGAAAAGGTCAGAGGAGATCAACTGCAGGCAAAGAATTGCTCCATGGCAGCAATGAAATCCACCTGCAACGTTCGAGAACCAGAGAAGGCAAAGATCGAAGACGAGGACATGGAGGTCCTAGAGGATATCGGCAAGCAGCTAGCCGAGAAGAGTGAAGAAACACTAAAGAAAATCCTCGTTCTGGAGGGGGATGAAGAACGCTTCTTTCTTCTCGGCTCGGGCTTAGCCAAAGAAGAGAAAAAAGAGCTGGAACCTTTCCTAAGAGCAAATGTTGAGGTATTTGCTTGGACACTCTACGAAATGCCCGGCATTGACCCCAAGGTCACTTGCCATAAACTGAACGTTGACAGGTCGGCCAAACCTGTAATCCAACGACCAAGAAGACCAACGTTGGTACATGTCGAAGTAGTAAAGGAGGAAGTAGACAGACTACTGGAAGCCAGGGCCATTCATGAGGTAAACTACCCGACATGGCTATCAAACACAGTAGTAGTGAAGAAGAAGAATGGTAAATGGAGAGTCTGTGTAGACTTCACCAGCCTGAATAAGGCCTGTCCCAAAGACAGCTTCCTTCTACCCAAGATTGACCAACTGGTAGACGCCACTTCAGGGCATAGAAGGATGAGCTTCTTGGATGCTTATAGGGGGTACTATCAGATTGCCATGTACCCCCCGGATGAAGAGAAAACTGCGTTTATCACTCCCAAGGGACTGTACTGTTACAGAGTGATGTCTTTCGGGTTGAAAAATGCAGAAGCAACTTACCAAAAGTTGGTAACCAAGATGTTCAAACACTTGATTGGCCGAACGGTGGAAGTTTACATCGACGACATGGTCGTGAAGACCAAGGAACCAGAAGGCCATCTGGCCGACCTGAAAGCAGTCTTTGATATCCTTAAAACATATCGACTCCAACTCAACGCAGCAAAGTGTGCATTTGGAGTTAGATCTGGTAAGTTTTTTGGGTACTTGGTGACCAGAAGGGGAATCGAGGCCAGCCCAGATCAGATTAAGGCCATCCCTGAATTGAAGAGCCTGACAACGGCAAAACAGGTGCAGATGCTAACTGGAAGGGCCGCAGCCCTGAACAGGTTCATCAGCAGAAACTCAGACAAGTGCAAACCTTTCTTCAACTTAGTGAAGAAAGCCACGGATTTCCTGTGGACCGAGGAGTGCGAAGCCACTTTGGCCAACCTGAAGAAATATCTGACCACGGCTCCAATCCTTTCAAATCCAGAACCTGGGGAGGAACTGTTCCTGTACTTAGCCATTTCAGAACACACAGTAAGCGCAGTGGTAATTCGAGAAGAAAAATGGGAGCAAAAGGCTATCTACTATGTAAGCAAAACCCTGGCCGATGCAGAAACAAGGTACCTACCCTTAAAGAAACTGGCACTGGCTTTAGCAATGGCTTCAAAGAAGCTGAACCATTACTTCCAGGCCCGTAAAATTGTGGTGCTAATAGAACATTCCTTGAAGTCCTTGCTGCAACAATGAGACTTGACAAGAAGAATAGCCAGATGGGCAGTCGCCTTGGGCCAGTATGACCTGGAATATAGACCAAGAATAGCAATCAAAGGCCAAGTTTTGGCCGACTTCGTGGCGGAGTTCACACTAGAATCCATCGAATATCGGGCTTTGTTGAGCCAAGGTGAACGATGTCCGAACAAGCAAGGAGGAGCCCAGTCAAAGGCAAAAGAACAAAGCAAAGAAGAAAAACTCAAACCCTGCAGCATTTACATCGACGACTCCTTTCGACTGTTTGTTGATGGGAGTTCCAACTGACAGGGAGCGGGGGCAGGAGTAGTACTGGTGTCACCAGATAGGCAAATACTTGAACAATCAATTCGTTTGGGGTTCAAGGCCTCAAACAATGAAGCAGAATATGAAGCACTTATTGCAGGACTGAAGCTGGTAGCAACAGTACAAGTAGATGAGGTAATAGTCTTTTGTGACTTACAACTTATAGTGAACCAGACAACGGGAGAGTTCGCAACCCGAGATGAAAGGATGTCGGCCTACGCAAAGGAGGTCATCAGGTTGTCAGCCCTGTTTCAGAACTGCCGACTAATTTAGGTTAGCTGAGATGATAACAGTCACGCCGACGCATTAGCCAACCTAGCTAGTGCAGTGCAACCAGGAAAAGCAAGGACAATAATGGTTGACTATTTGTCGGGTCCAAGCATCGAACCATTGATCACAGAACGAGAAGCAATATGTGTAGACATAAGACCAAGCTGGATGGATACAATTGTTGCATTCCTGAAAGATGGAAAGCTACCAGATGACCACAAAGAGGCACACAAGATCAGGTTGAAGTTGGCAAGATTCAGTCTGACAGCAGAAGGACATCTCTATAGAAGATCCTTGACTGGACCCCTTTTGAGGTGTGTACATTCTTCACAAGTTGAAGATTTTTTATATGAAATTCATGAATGAATTTGTGGAAGCCACACTGGGGGCAGATCACTTGCCCATAGGGCCATTACCCAAGGGTATTGGTGGCCCTACATGCAGAAAGATGCAGAAGCCTACGTGAAGAAATGTGAAAAGTGCCAAAGGTTTACACCTTTGATACACTAACCAGCAGTAGACCTGAACCCAGTATCCAGTCCTTGGCCATTTGCCCAATGGGGTATGGATCTTGTTGGACAACTACCCCAAGCAACGGGACAAAGGAAGTACCTGCTGGTCGCAACGGATTACTTCACCAAGTGGACAGAAGTTGAACCCTTAGCTAAGATTTGAGATGTGGACGTGAAGAACTTCATATGGAGGAATATCATCACCAGATTTGGGATTTCGAGAGCAATAGTTACCGACAACAGAACACAATTTGACAATAAGCTAATCAAGAGCTTCTGCACAAAGTTCAAGATCAAGAACTACTTTTCAATCCCAAGCTTTCCTCAAAGCAATGGGCAAGCAGAAGCATCCAACAAAGTTATTTTGGATGGAATAAAGAAGAGGCTGCAGGCAGCAAAGGAAAAGTGGGTGGATGAACTACCAAGTGTGCTTTGGGCATATCGGACTACGCCGAGAAAATCAACGGGAGAATCTCCATTTGCCATGGCTTATGGCACAGAAGCAGTCATTCCCTTGGAAGTTGGCATCCCAAGAATCAGAACCCAGGGAGTAGAGAATGAGACTAATGATGTACTCTTAGCCCGAGATATGGACCTACTAGAAGAAAGAAGAAAGAAAGCTGCAATTCAGCTCGCAGCCTACCAGCAGCAGCTTGACAGAGCCTACAATAAAAGAGTCAATCCGAGGGAGTTCCAAGTCGACGACCTAGCCTTGAGAAAAGTCGTCGGCAACAAGAAGGATCCCAGGGAGGGCAAGCTTGGCCCAAACTGGGAAGGACCCTACAGAATCACTTCGGTATTGGGCAACGGGGCATATTGGCTTGAAGATAGTGAGGGCAAAGAGTTGCCCAGACCCTAGAATACTTGTAATCTGAAGTTTTTCTACCATTAGATATTGCTTGTTTTTTGCCGACATAATGAATAAAATTTTAGCAGAATTCTTCAACACTTGTGACAGATAAAGATACATAATGTTGTTTCTGGAATACATGCATAATGAGAACCCAAGTGGAACTTAGGTTCACATTAGAGGGCAAAGAGAAGAAAGATGATGTTTAACACTTGTTGAAACTTGAGAAAAGTTTACAAGTTGAAGTTAAACCGATATGATGTTTAACATTTATTGAAACTTGAGAAAAGTTTACAAGTTGAAGTTAAACCGAGATGAAGTTTACAAGTTGAAGTTAAACCGAGATGATGTTTAACACTTATTGAAACTTGAGAAAAATTTACAAATTGAAGTTAAACCGAGATTATGTTTAACACTTGTTGAAACTTGAGAAAAGTTTACAAGTTGAAGTTAAACCGAGATGATGTTTAACACTTGTTGAAACTTGAAAAAAGTTTACAAGTTGTTAAACCGAAATTATGTTTAATACTTGTTGAAACTTAAGAAAAGTTTACAAGCTGAAGACGAAGATTAAACACTTGTTGAAATTTTATGAAGAATTTACAAGGTGAAAAATTTACAAGGTGAACCCAAGGTGATGCCAAGAAGAGTACTTTTGTACTTGCCGAGGTAAATTATTAGTTTGTATAACCAAGGTGTATCACCCCGAAAAGGTTGCACAAAAAATGAAATATATATTAGAACATATGCAAAATATTCTAAGTATAGAAGCATACAAGGCAAACATACAAGCATTCAAGAAGAAGGAAGTTGTATTCATAAAAAGACACATCGGCGATGTGAAGAGTTTACATTACTTCAAGAAAAAAAACAAAAGTACAAAAGACAAAAGAAAAAGACATCAAAGTTAAGGTTCTTCAGCATCATTAGGCTGGGTTTGAGGTTCAGACAAGTGCTAGGAAGATATCTCAGCGGACTTCTCGGGCGCAAACTCAGCATCAATTTCCTTAAGTGTTTCATCAAGGCTCTTTTCAGCGAGGGTCACGTCGGCTAATGCCTTCTTAGTTGCAGCATCTTTTGAAACCTCCTCACCCTCCTCATCCTGAGTCAAGTCCAGGGCTTGCTCATTCAGAGAAAGGGACTTGGCCCCAGCAACATCTTTTGACTTCCTCCCCAAAACCTCCTCCTCGGACTCAGAGTCGTCGTCGGCGGGTTAGCTTAGAGTTGGGGGGAATGGCAAAGGAAGGACATCGGCATTCCTGAGGGGGGGAGTCCTTGGGGACATCAAGCCTTTTCAGCAAGGTCATCCAGCCAAGGGTAAAGCCCCTGTTGCATGTCTGCTTCACCTGCTTTTCATAGTCTACCGTAACATCAGCCACCCCCTCAGTATATGCCTTCTCATCAGCAGCTTTGACTTCGGTCTCTTTGGTGGCCAGGGCATCTTGAAGCTCCTTTTGGGCCTCGACCATCTTATCCTCGGCCTCTTTTAGCTGGGCTTGAAGGACTTTGTTTATCGCCTCAGCAGTACCAACCTTTTCTTCGGCATCGTCCTTTTCTTTGATAGCGACCTCGACCCTAATCCTCCAGGGTCTTCATCTTCTACTGCAAGTTTTTGTTGGCCTTTTGAAGACTGGAGACCTCCCTCTTCATCTCGACTAGCCCCTCGCGGTTCTCAAAGGATTGTACCGAGAAAGAATGGGCATGCTAGATGGCTTGAAAGTAAACAGAGTAGAAGTTGTTAGAAAAAATTACAAGTATGGAATGAACAGAAAGAAAGAAAAAATTGCCAGATAAAGGCACTTACTTGAACGGAGCGTTGAAGTATCAGAGCGTAGTTCTCATACTCGCTCAACTCGGCATTTCGGTCGAGATCGCCGGGAAAGAGCAGAGCGGTACTAAGGGCTACACCGATGTTAATGTCATCGACACTATCGTTAGCCATGACTGGCTTATCTTCTAGAGTGATTTTGGGGGCCCAGGGAGCATCATGTTTTTTGGACCCCGAGATTATTGCAAAGGATGACCTCGACTTCTTTAATTTTGGGGATTCGGATGGCTGGGCCTCAGCACGCCTCTTCCCAGTAACTGATTGAGACTTGTCGCTCTCAGCCAATTTTGAAATCGACAAAGTATCCTCAGTCGCAACCTGAGTTACCTTCGCCTTTGGTTGAGCCTTTTTTATTCTTTTTTGTTTTGGATGGAGGCTGGGTTTGTGTTGGCTGAGCGTCAACGTCAGAAGGGATGCTTGCTAAGAGGTCTTTTGCAACAGCTTTTTGACGGCCCATCTCGGCAGGAAAAATGGTTCGTCAACGGCGTTAACGTTGGGATATCGGGATCAGGTATGGAGTTGAGGTTGACGGCTGCTCAGCTGAATCAAAGGTTGACCCTTGGTGTGTCTGAGATGTGGACGCGGCTTGTGGAGTTGTGGCAGAAGGAGGAGAAAGGCTTTTCTTCTTCTTTTTTGGGACATCGGAAAGAACCGACTTGTAAGTAGGGATGAAGTTGAGAAGCAGAGGGGCCTTTCGCTTGTGGACTGGCAAATTTAGTAGTTTCTTCAAGTCTTTGCTGGGAAAGAAAGACTGACGGAAGCCCTTTGGTGGCTGAAGGAGAACTGCAAAAAAGAAACAAGTATAGACATTAGAACAGAATGTTGAAAACTTTATGCAAGAAAACAAGAAAATTTGTGAAAGATGACCCTTACCAGTTCCTTTCTCGAAAACTGTTCGACTTAGGGGATAAAGATGGAGGTCATCGTTTGGCTGAAACTCCCAGTTACCCGAAACGATGAAGTAATCATCCCCCACTCCCTTGTTGGAGTCAGGGAGGTCGGCAACGATTTTGTACTCCGTGGACCTCGGCTTGAGGTAATAGATGTGGCCTTTTTTCGATTTTAGGCGACACATAGTATAACAGTACTAGAAATCGGCAAGAGTAATCCTAGCATCCTCTTGTTTGGCTAAGGCTATGGTATCATTAATGATTCGGTAAGAATTAATGGCAAGCTGCATTGGGTTTAATTTATAGAAAAAAAGGATTTCACGGAAAAAATGGTCAAGTGGAAACCTAAGTCCACACTTGATAAACGCTACTATTGTGAAAGGCATAAGGTTTACATCAGGCATGATAGAGTCATCCTCCCCAGCCAACCTCAGATGAACGTCAGCCGGGATGTCAAACTCTCGCCTAAAGTATTCTAGCTTGGATGGGGTATCTACCCTATGTTTCCACATACCCATGATGTCGGCTTGAAACAGGATTTTAGGGGGAAGTATTTTGGAAGGGTTTAAAGGACCTCGGCAAAAACCTAAAGTATGTACTGGGTAAGAATTTGTAGAAATAGTTTTAGTTTTTCCTAGAAATTGTGAGTTCTACAAACAAATCCCAAACCTAGATCCATGGAAACAAAGATTGAAGACGAGAATCTGGCAAAACACGGCAAACAAAAACAGGAGTACGATTCAGATTAAAGAACAAAGATGGACTAGTAAGAATATCGCAAGTACAAAGGATATGAAATCAAGAACAGTGGCAAAGGTGCAAAAAAGGATGTGAATAGTACGTGCATTCAAGACGTGAGCAAGAGCAAAGTCGTAGAATAATCATATTCAGATACATGATTCGCAAATCGAATGTTTGAACAAAGCAATAATGGCAACGAGTAATGAAGAACATCAAAAACTGAAAATAGGAGAAACAGTAAACTTACCAAAGAAAAGAAGCCGGTGTTGAGTTCGCCGAAGTCCGACGAACGGGTGCTACGGAAAGGATTAGCAAGAGTGTCACCGGAGGAGGTGGACGAAGCGAGTTGCAGAGCTTTAGGAGCTTGAGCAATTGAGGGTTTGGAAGAAAAAGCTAGAGAGAGAAGGCTTCAAGTGCGAAAATGAAAAGTGAAGAGACGAAGGGGGAAGAGACAGGTTTTTGTCAAAAACTTGAAACGGCGGCAAAAAGGGCACTAAATGCACCTAAAACAACGTGAGCGTCAGACGGCGCACGCATATGCAAGATGATTAAGAAGCACGTGCCAAGTACGATCCAGTAAGAGAAAGACACGTGGCTGAAACGGTTGAATTATGATACGTGACAACTTATACGCGTGGAGAAGCCTATGGAATTCTTGATCTTTAAGAAGACGTGTCGGCCTATAATGATGATCTTGGCTGAAGCTGATGTATTGGCAGGAAGTACCGATATAGGTTCCATTACCTCGGAATGTCGAGGTAATAGAACCTAGGGGGCAATTGTGGGGATATATTTTCTGAGCACTAACACGTGACCAAGGTGACGCCGACGTGTCAGCCGACGTTCCACATGTCCAGGTTATGACGCCGATGTGATCTCGGCAAGGCCAAGGTTATCTCCAAAAATGTCGGAATCCAAGATAAGCGAATGGGGGACATGAGTCCTAGAATGATAAGGGGACTTTAGCATGGATAAGGATAAAGCTCTTAAGGAGTTTATCTTTATCTCTTAGAAAGAACAGGATAAGCACTGAGCAAGAGTCCATTGAAGCTAGGCTTCTAGTGGGATAGGGATTGAGTTAACTATAAAAGAAAAGCACCCCCGATGGGTCTAAGGTACGCAATTTATATTCTGAACAGTAAGTTTTAGCACTATTGATTATCTTTGAGAGATGTACTGACTTGATCGTCAAAGTGCCCCCGGGTGGACGAACCACCGCTGGAATTTTCTCTTTCTGTTATAGGTCAGCCAGGTGTCATCTATTCTGCTAATGCTCTCCAGCTGAATACTGAGCTGGGCAGTGTGATCGGAAAATCACTCACAAAAAACCCATACAAAATCAAACAAAATTTCATGATTCACATTGTCCGCACGTTCAAACATTAACAAAAATAAAGAATGGAAATTGTTTAGCAATATTTCAAAACCCTACCTCTGTTACTCTGCGCAAAAAGAAAAACCCTTCCTCGGTTCCTCCTTCGGCTATAGACAGTGGTGAGTCAAAAACCCCTTTGAAATGTGACCACAAAACCTCCGGTGACTTGACTCTGTGGCAATGCGAAGTTCTTTTTTAATTGATGATTATAGAGCAAGAGAAAGAGAGACGATTTGTTTAAGGTTTGGTTTGGGAATTTGGAAACTACGTTAAAAATCAATTTTTAATCTATTTTGGGTGATTTTTTTTTTTTACATATTTTTTTTTAAAAACAGTTAAAAAGTTAGCTTTTAACCAATTTCTCAAAACAACTATATATATATATGGATATTTTAGTCATTTTCGCTTAAGCATGTCCTTATGGAAAAAGTATTTTAGAGGGTGGATTTTGACCAAATAAAATTCAAATTTATGGACCAAGTATCCAATAATTAATGTAATTTTACTCAATTAAAATTAAATGTCATGTAATTTAATATCTATTTATCTATTTATCCTCTATACTTACTATATATAAAGTGAAGGCCTATGTTGGAGTCCTGAAACTTTGATTTCTGTATATGGCAAGTGGATTTCTCCATTTAAAAATAAAAAAATAAAAAAAATAATTAGAAAAGAGGATAAGACTCAAACCTAAGGTTAGATTTGATAAGAATACACTTACCATTTGAGTGGCACATAAAATGTAATTTTTTTTTTTAAACTTATTTGAATTATACACACATTACTTGTCTCGGTTGCTAGTACTATTACAAAATGAACACCTCTGGTGGTGTCTTAAAGCTTCTCTCGCCTTACGTTAATTGTCCATTTGTCTACTCTAAAAATAATAATAATAAACCAAAAAAAAAGAAAAAAGAAGAAGAAGAAGAAGAAGAAGAAGAAGAAGAAGAAGAGAGAAGATAAAGGAGCGTTGTGAGATTCAAACATCAAAATTTTTGTTTGCTAAAGAGGACCCTGACTACTTGAATGCCATACACGCATCACTTGTACTAATCACTAGTATATATATTTTTAAGAAACGCTACTATATGCACCTTTTTATACAAAAGTATAGTTTTAATTATAAAATGTATATTTTTTTTTACAAAAAAATATAATTTTTATCACAAAAAATATAACCTTGAATATATATATTCATAACTTTTATCACAAAAATTATATTTTTCATAACAAAAAATCATAATTTTTATCACAAAAATTGTAATTTTTCTTATAGTATACATTGTAGCATTTCCTGTATATTTATGGGATAATTGCCTAATAGTGGGACATAAAAAATAAGTTCTAGGACCCACTTATTTGATTGATTACTTGATAATGAAAAAAAAATATAAAGAGGCAATTAATTTAAATACTTTAATAAGTTGTCATATTATTAATTTAAAAAAAAAAAACTTTTGAGATAAAGAAATACAACTCTTTAGTGATTTTCTATATTTTCCTATCATGAACTACAAGCGGTGTGACACTTTGTTAAGATTTTGAGATATAAGTCTTGAAATTTCAAATTTTACTTTTTTTGAGGTTAGTCACTTAAGCAACAGTATATATAATTGGTAGGACAAACCTTCTAAACCTAGATGAACCGTACCCAATATTAAACATGTAAATTCAAATTCTCATATGTATACGAATCTATAACATATTGCTATATGATGAAATAATCTTATTATATATATCAACCACGTAAAAATAATCTCTAAAATCTCAATTCTTTAGCCTAATTTGAGAACTTAATTAAAAGTTAATTTTTAAATTTTAACTTATTTTGAGTTACATTATTACTTTATTTTTTTTTATAAAATTTTTAAAAAAATTAACTTTTAAATTAGTGTTGGCTCTATATGATTAAGCCTTTATATTTTCCAATCATCAGTTACATCATTCTCTTATAATTTTCCAAACTCATCAAATCGTGTGTGTGCCTGTGTGTGTGAGAGAGAGAGACAGAGTGAGAGAGAGGACAAAAGCAACTGACTGGCAAATGAAGAAGGGAGACAGCTCAGAGGTCACAAACACAAACCCCAAACGAAAACTGAACCTGGCTTGAACCAGAAAGCGAAAGCTCACACCCCACCCCCACACACTCTCTGACAAATTCCCATTTTATTAAATCAAATTAAATTATTATTTAACAAAATTTCTAAATTATTATTAATATATATATATATATATATAAAAGGACATCCCTACTGCAATGCAAACCAAACAGGGCAACAGAACAGTGGCCTTTTCCCAGAACAGAGTACAACAACAATTGAAATAAAATACTTAACAAAAAATTATATTTCAGTAAAACAGAATTTTTTTATTTAAAAAAAATATGAACAGATATAAGTCACACTTACATCTTTACATTGTTTTACTTACACTCTGGCGTCTTTTGGGAAATAAAAAGAAGTTAATTTTTAATTTTTTACTCATTTTGTTTCGTATTATTTCTCATATTTTTATTAAAAAAACAAAATAAATTAAGAAAATCAAAAAATTAATTTTTTATCAACCCCTCAAAAGACCGATCTATATTTTTATAGATGTTTATTTTGTCGGTCCAATCTGTAATTCTCACATACTTTAATGTTAAAAAATTATAGATATTTTGAGCACTCAATGAGAATAGCTCTGATTAACATGACAGAAAGCCAAACAAGTGTGTAGTCTACTATAGTTACCCAAAAACAAGTAGTAGGAGCCATTAAAGAAACACTTCCAAATCTGTAGCTTTTTAAACTCTTTAAAACACTCACTCAAATTCAATGCCTACAAAGAAGAAAAAAGATACAAATGTTAGCAGAGAGAATAAAGGGTTTTCTTCCGCAAGAATCTTTCTTTCACTTTTGCTTTTCTTTGTTATGCATCATCCAACAATGGCTTCCATTATAGCTTCTTAAGACCCCAGATATAATTTCCAAACATCAAGTCTAGAAAGAGAGAGAAACAAAGAAAGAGAGAGAAGGGAGATTGTCTGTTTGTGGAATCAGTAAAAACTTCAGGAGAGCACAGAGTTTTGGCAGGGTCTCTCTGTTTCTTGAACCCGTGTCACTAAATTGTATTTGTCTGTGCATTTGTAACTGTGACTCTTTTCAAATGGCCTCTACTTCAACACGGTTTGATTTAGGGGCTTGTCCCTTTTCTCTTTCTGAGGGCATGAATTTGTTGCTCTGAAGTACTCATATAATTGGTAAGCTCTGTTTTTCTTCATCTTCTTCTTCATTTTTTTGATATTATTATTAAGGATATATAGCTGAAAGTGCTTAATTTGAATTGGGTTGGGGTCATTTCACAAAGTTTGTTTTGTTTCAAAGTTCTACAGTCCTTGTAATTATTACATGTTACTTCATTTGAAAGTTGCATTTGTTTTATACAGAGTTGGTAGATTATTTTGGTGTTTATTTGGGGGTTTGATTTGGTTCATCTGTACCTGCCAAAGCTTTTGAGTTCAATTGGCTCCTCCAATCTCAAATTTGTACCTCAAAGAGTTTAAAATTCCAAATTCAGAATCTGTTTTTGTTTATGATCTAGAGAGGTAAGGCTTCTGTTAACTTGAAATAATCTGTCAAATTTTTGTTATTAATTAAATTTTAGTTATCATTATTGTTGTTAATGTATAATGTATATATTAATGTATTAATGTATATATTAATGTATAATATATTAATGCAATCGCTACAGCCATACAGCTAGCTATAGGATTAAAATAGCATTCCTTTTTTGGCTGCTTTCGGCCCCTTTTTCTTTTATATGTTTTTCTCTCGTGATGATGTTGTACAGCAGCTCCTATATAATGGAGCCTCTCCTTACAGTTTCTCGATATATTGAATCACAGAGTTTGTTCTCTCTCAACTTATTTTACATGGTATCAGAGCCTCAAATATATAGGTCATTAACCAAAAAAATTCACATTTTCTGGTAGTTATCTTTGCTTCATCACTGATCAGATCTTTTTTTTCTCAAAAATTTTCGCACTGCCCACTCACGTGTTCGGAATCTTCTCACGCTTCCAACGCCACCAACGGCATCCTCAGATCCTCTTTAACGTGCCCTCACGTGCCATCTTTGTCGCCGGCGCGTCACTCGCTTCCGCCTTCAACGTCCCATGCGCTCCACGCGTCCACCAGTCGCTTGAGCCATCTCTTTCTGCGTCTCACTCGCTACACGCGTCCACAAGCAGCTTAAGCCGTCCGCTTGAGCCGTCTCTCCCGCACACGTCACTCGCTCGCGCTGCACACGCCTCGCGCCGCTTTTGCCTTCAGCTCACGCCATTTGCACACGCCTTTGCCTTAGGCTCCAGCCGGTTCAGCTCAAACCGGCTCAGCACCTTTCCCAGGCCGGTTCAATCCTATTTTTGGACTTTTCTAGCCAGTTCAGACCGGTTCCTCACTAATTTGGACCTTCTGCATTCACTGGTGCCCTCAGTTTTTTCAGATTTTATCTCGATTGTACTGTTTTTCCCTCATGGATCGCCCGGACTCCTCTAACCACCCTATTTCCGTTGTTCTTGACGGGACTAACTATGTCTTATGGGCACAAGCCATGTCTGGGTTCGTCAAAGGAAAGAAACTTTGGCGCATCATCACTGGGGATGTGTGCAAACCCATCCAAGAAACCACGGAATCTGTTGCCACCACGGAATCGGCTGCCAAATATGTCGACCGTTTGGAGGATTGGGATAGTAAAAACTATCAGATCATCACTTGGCTTCGCAATACTTCTATTACATCTATCAGCCTTCAGTTTGGTCGGTTCCAACTTGACTCTGCTTCCTCTCCAGCCAAGGCTATATGGGATTTTTTACAAGAACGCTATTAGACTGCTGGCCTTGCTCACCAATATCAGCTTCTGAGTCATCTTCACCGTATGCGCCAAGATACAACTCAGACCATTAATGATTTCCTCTTCCAAATGTATTATGTTTGGGATCAGCTCGCTCTTTCTGAACCTCCATGGCCTCATATTGAGGATGCTGCCTTGTTTACTACTTACCGTGACCAACAATGCTTGGTTTAGTTTCTCATGGCTCTCACTCCCCGTTTTGAGCCAGTACGCGCATCTCTCCTTCATCGCACTCCTTTATCCACTCTTGAGCAAGCAATTTCTGAACTACTCTAAGAGGAAACCAGGTTTGGTACTCTCCATCCGCACCCTATGGACTATGTTCTTGCTACTCCCCAGATTCGGAGTTCTCCTTCACCACCTTTACCACAGAGGTCAACTGTCTGCAACTACTATCAAAACCGCAGTCTTCCGTCGACTCATCTTCTGGTTAATTGTCCAGTTCGTCTTTGTCGGTTTTGCAACAAGACTGGCCCTGGTCATCTCCAGCAAGATTGCATCCGCAATCCCGCCCGTGCCTCTTGCAATGGTCCTTCCATCAGGAATTTTTCCCGCAGCAACTCTCACCGTTCTGGGACTCTGTTTAAACCAATGCCTGCTTAATGCACTGCTGCTGCTGCCTCAGAGGATTTACCTTCCTCTGTCCCTATAGACCCTTCCACTCCAGTCTTCTCTCAAACAGATGTCGAAGCCATGTTTCAACATTTTTGGTAGAATTAAGGTACTCCTCCATCTACTGCTTTGTCTGTCACCGCAGGTAACACTTCCTGGTACTTTGACTCCGCTTGTTGTAATCACATGACCTTTGACCTTACTATTTTTACTCCTCTCTCTTCTACTCCTCATGTTCCTTCTATCCATACTGCTGATAGGTCTCTTCTGTCTGTAAGTCATGTTGGTTCTGTTTCCACCTCTCACTTATCTTTATCCCACGTATATCTTATGCCTGCTCTTACTTTAAATCTTATCTCCATTAGTCAATTATGTGAGCATGGTCTAACTGTTACCTTTTTCCATACTGGTTGTTTGGTGCAGGACCCTTGGATGGGGCAAACTCTTGGGATAGGCCGTAAGCATGGACGTCTCTACGAACTCATCCATCTTCATGTTCTGGATTCCTCTCAGATCACAGCTTCTACCACTGCTACCACTGCTCCTCCTTTATCTCCTTTTTAGCTTTGGCACTGTCGTTTAGGCCATCTTTCTGTTGGTCATTTAAAATCTTTAATTTCTAGTGGTCATTTAGGTCCTATAAGTTCTGATGTTTTAGATTGTGTGTCCTGTCAACTTCCTAAACAACCTGCTTTGTCGTTTAATAAAAGTGACTCTGTTTCTCTTGCACCATTTGATCTCATCCATTCTGATATTTGGGGACCCTTGCCTACTCCTACTATTGGAGGCGCATGCTATTTTGTTGTTTTTATGGATGATTTTTCCCGTTTTACATGGTTATTTCTTATGAAAAATCGCTCTGAGCTCAAACAACTTTATTACAATTTTGCTGCAATGGTTAAAACACAATTTTCTAAAACTATTAAGCTTTTTTCGCTCCAACAATGCCATGGAATATAAAGATTTTGACTTTCTTTCCTTCCTTCAGAGTTATGGTACTCAACTTCATCGTTTCTGTCCTGGTACGTCTCAACAAAATGGACGTGCTGAACAGAAACATCAACATATTCTCCACACTACTCGCGCTCTCCTTCTGTCTTCCTTTTGTCCGGATCATTTTTGGGGAGAGGCAGCTCTCACTGTTGCTTACACTATCAATTGTATCCCTACACCTGTCATTCATAATCACACTCCTTATGAGCGTCTGCATGGCACCCGTCCCCCTTACACCAACCTTAGGGTCTTTGGATCTGCCTGTTTTGTTCTTCTCCAACCTTATGAACGTACCAAACTTGAACCTCGTTGCCGCCTTTGTTGCTTCTTAGGGTATGATATTGAACAGAAGGGGTATCGTTGTTGGGATCCTCTCTCCCAGCGACTCCGTATCTCTCGTCATGTAGTCTTTTGGGAACACAAAATGTTTTCCTCTCTCTTTTTTCCGTTTGTCCGTTCCCTCACCCTCTCTGTTTTTTACTGACCCTTCCACAGATCTGTTTTCTGATGAGCTTACTCCACCGCCCCTGCCAGCCTCTCTCGAGACTGCCTTGCCTACTGGTCTGTCCCATGCACCTGCTCGCTCTGATGATCCTGCTCTTGCTCTCCTCGGGATCCTCCCCTCATGTTGAGTCTCTTCCTCTAGCTCCTCCTCCCTCTGCTCGACCACATCGGGTAACCCAACCTTCTACTTGTCTTTGTGACTTTATTGTTGGTTCTACTGTTTTTTCTACTTATGAACCGACTTGCTATCGTGAGGCTCGCTCTAATCCTCTTTGGCAACATGCTATGACTAATGAATTGCAAGCTTTAGACAAAACTCATACTTGGGACATTATTGATCTTCCTCCTGGCAAGATTGCCATTGGCTGCAAATGGGTATACAAAATCAAGACTTGTTCTGATAGATCTATTGAGCGCTACAAAGCCCGCTTTGTTGCCAAAGGCTTCAACCAAGAATATGGTATTGACTATGAGGAGACCTTTGCTCCTGTTGCTCGTCTCACCTCTGTTCGCAGCTTGATTGCTATTGCTACCACCCGACAATGGGATCTTTATCAACTGGACGTGAAAAATGCTTTCCTTAATGGTGTTCTTCTAGAGGAGGTCTACATGCAACCTCCCCCTGGGTCTACTTATCCACCTCATAAAGTCTGCAAACTTCAGCGTGCTTTACATGGTCTAAAACAAGCTCCACGCGCTTGGTTTGCCAAGTTCAGCTCTACTATTCATGAATGTGGTTTCACCTCCAGCTCTTATGATACTGCTCTTTTTATCCGGAAAACAGGTCAAGGGACCACCCTGCTTCTGCTTTATGTGGATGACATGATTATCACCGGTAATGATATTGATGGTATTCTTCGCCTTAAACAGTTTCTTAGCCATCATTTCGAGATGAAAGACCTTGGTCCTCTCAGCTATTTCTTAAGTCTTGAAATCTTCTATGATTCCACGGGTTCTTTTCTCTCTCAAGCTAAGTATACCTCTAATCTTCTCACACGTGCTAGTCTTACGGATTGCAAGACTGCCTCCACTCCCCTGGAGCCTCAGAGTCTTCTTACACCTCTTGATGGCACTCTTCTCTCTGATGCTACCCTATATCGTCAGCTGATTGGCAGTCTTGTCTATCTCACTGTTACTCGTCCTGATATTGCCTATGCCGTTCATACTGTCAGCTAGTTTATGTCAGCTCCTCGTACCCCTTATTATGCTGCATTAGTTCGTATCCTTCGGTATCTCAAAGGCACCCTGTTTCATGGTATTCATTATTTTGCCTGCTCCTCTCTCCAGCTTTGTGCTTTCTCCGATGCTGATTGGGCTGGAGATCCTACTGACCGGCGCTCTACTACTGGGTTCTGCTTTTTCCTGGGTGATTCTCTTATTTCTTGGCGCAGCAAGAAACAATCTCTTACTGCTCGTTCCAGTACCGAGGCTGAATACCGTGCTCTTGCTGATACTACTCAGGAGCTTCTCTGGCTTCGTTGGCTTCTTGCTGACATGGGTGTTACCCTCTCTGGTGCTACTGCCTTCTTTTGTGACAATCACAGTGCTCTTCAAATTGCTCACAATGATGTTTTTCATGATCGCACCAAGCACATTGAGATTGACTACCATTTTATTCGTCAACACGTCACTCATGGTATTTTCCATCTCCATCCGATCTCTTCTGTTGATCAACCTGCTGATATCTTCATCAAAGCTCATTCTCCTGGCTGCTTCGTTGAACTTGTCTCTAAACTCCAGTTGGTTGATGTTTGTCTTCCTTGAGTTTGAGGGGGGCTCTTAATGTATAATGTATATATTAATGTATTAATGTATAATGTATATATTAATGTATAATATATTAATGCAATCACTACATCCATACAGCTCGCTATAGGATTAAAATAGGATTCCTCTTTCGGCTGCTTTCGGCCCCTTTTTCTTTTATATGTTTTTCTCTTATGATGATGTTTTTCTCTCATGATGATGTTGTACAGCAGCTCCTATATAATGGAGCCTCTCCTTACAGTTTCTCGATATATTGAATCACAAAGTTTGTTCTCTCTCAATATCCCTCTCTCAACTTATTTTACAATTGTTATGTTCCTTTATATGATCACCAGATAATTGAAGGCTAGTTGTCAATGTGTTGATTGCATCGTAAATAAGTGCAATATTCATTAGTTAACCTGTACAAATTGAAACACCCCATGTAAGATGATTGTGTTTCACGATTTTGTGCACATAAAAGAATTGCACCAAACTACTTCTATGTAATATATGGTTTTTTTCTTTTCTCTTCTCCATGTATTGAATGATGGATTGAATAGAGCTGCGTAGTATAGCAAATGTTCAAAGCTCAGCGTTCTTATTCTTATTGAACCGTAGTAGGAAATTGAAAGTTTTTTATATTTTTTATATTTTTTTAAGAAGAAGAAGAAGATGGTAGATCTTTAGACATTGTTAAAAAACTGAAGTCTAGCAACCACTGGGGTTAGCTCATTGACATGAACTCATTTAATGTACCCTTCCAATTTACCAAAAAACAAAAAAACAAACAACACAAAGCAAAAAGCTGATGTCTGGTAACTTTCTTTTCTTCTACTTCGATTCACCGTTAAGTCATTGTTTTTTTTTTAAAACTTTCATTTGTTTAATCTATCTGTTAAAGCATCCAACTCAAAACCAATTGGCAATGAGTGGAGAGGCTCTAAGAATATATTGACCAAGCTTGGGTGGCTTAGATTTGCAATGTGGGTTTGAGTCTAGCACTATCTTTCAGTGTCTACTTTAATTTCTTTTGTGTTTCTTGTGGATCTAGAGCATAATTGCATCGTTGGAAGCTGAGGTCCAGTAGTCAAGAATCTCCAAGATTCAATGCACTTCTAATGCTCTCTGAAAGATAACAGCCTACTTGTTTGACTGATAATACACAATCAAATCAATCTTTCAAGTGATTTAGTTCGTTATGCATTTTGCCATTGTGCTAATGGCAAAAGGTTTTAGCCATTCAGCATTTCTAGTTCTAGTCATCATATCACTTTCAATCAGTTACTCGGAGCAACTACAATCATCTCAAGTGCAGACCCTTTTGAGAATTCAACACCTTCTGAATTTTTCGTCTGTTTTAAGTAGTTGGAATAGCGAGACAGATTTCTGCAACACTGAACCAAGTCCATCTCTAACTGTTGTGTGCTATGATGAAAGCATAACTCAGCTGCATATTATTGGGAACAAGGGCGTTCCTCCATTGCCTCAGAATTTCTCCATAGATTTCTTTTTTACGACACTTGTTAGGATTCCAAGCTTGAAAGTCCTCACATTGGTTTCTCTCGGTCTATGGGGGCCATTGCCTGGTAAAATTTCGAGGCTATCATATTGGAAATACTCAACATAAGTTCCAATTTCTTATACAGTGACATTCCACAAGAAATGTCAATCTTAACTAACCTTCAAACGCTCATACTCGATGACAACATGTTCAGTGGTCAACTTCCAGATTGGCTTGAGTTCACTTTCACTTTTGGCTGTTTTGAGTTTGAAGACGAATTCATTGAATGGATCTCTGCCAGAATCATTAGGAAGCTTGGAAACTCTGAGAGTTCTTTCACTTTCACATAACAATTTTTTCGGTGAAGTGCCTGATCTTGGCAGTTTGACCAGCCTTCAAGTTCTTGACTTGGAAGATAATTCTCTCGGGCCTCAATTTCCTCATCTTGGTAACAAACTAGTTACCCTTATACTGAGGAAGAACAAGTTCAGCTCTGGCATCCCTGATGAAGTGAGTACCTATTATCAGCTTCAGAAGCTCGATATTTCTTTCAACAGATTTGTCGGTCCATTTCCACCATCTTTTTTATCCCTACCATCAATTACTTATCTGAGTATCACCGGAAACTGATTCACTGGAATGCTTTTTGACAATCTGTCATGCAATTCTGAACTTGAATTTGTGGATTTGTCCTCGAATCTCCTGACTGGAAAGTTGCCCAATTGTTTCGAGTCTAGTTCCAAGGACAGAGTTGTACTCTATGCTGGAAATTGTTTGACTACAGGAGATAAAACTCAACACGGATTTTCATTTTGTTGAAATGAAGCTCTAGCTGTGGGAATCTTACCTCATCGCCGGAAGAGTGAACGAGCTTCCAAAGTAGTTCTTGGCTTGAGCATCAGTGGAGGGATTATTGGAGGAATCTATTAGGGAAAATCGATGTGATTCTCCACAAGTAAATCAATCAATGAGAATAAAAACTAATGCGGAAAAATTAAATCAAAGGCAACACAAGAATTTTACGTGGTTCCCTCAATGTGAGGTACGTCCACGGGATCGAAATCCGATTCTACTATCAACCAAATAAGTTCCAAACGATTACAAACGAGACACGAATGGTCTCACAAACTACCCTTAGGTGAATTTCAAATAATCACAAATAAACAAGAAGAAAGACCTCACTAAATAGATGAACCAAAACCTTTAGAACCAGAGTTGTAGAAGACCCAAAATAATTAACCCAAACAGCTGAATCCAAAGCAGCCAACCGAACCAAATCAGTTTCAAAGTAAAGCCAAAACAAAAGCATAAAGCACCGATTTTACTAAACCACAAACAGCAGCACTATGTTCACCAATTCCAAATCCACCGAATTGAATCCAATGTTGTAACAGCCGCACTACTTCGGAAAAAAGGTGTTTTTGCAGCCGCCATCCACTTTTGTGTGTAGAACAAGAATAATATATATATTAGATATATATATTATTAAATCTTAGGTTTTGTAATCAAACTCTAACTGTATCCAAATTGAATTGGGCCTCCACAAACATAATATATAAAAATATATTATACCTAAACCAAGCCAAATTAAAACTCTTTTTCCAAAACCAATTGGGTCCCACACTCCAATAAGGAGGTATACCCAACAATTCTCCCCCTACCGACTTAGGTGGAGACATCAACCATACCCACTAAAGTTCGACACTTTAAATGTTTGTCCCTCGACAAAGTCTTAGTCAACATATCTGAAATATTATCATCTATGTGAACCTTTTCGAGTTGTAACAATTTCGAATCTAACACATCACGAATCCAATGGTATCTCACATCAATGTGTTTCGATCTCGAATGAAAAGTAGAATTTTTACTCAAGTGAATAGCACTTTGACTATCACAATAAAGCACATACTTTTCTTGCTTTAAACCCAACTCTTGCAAAAATTTCTTCAACCATAACTCTTCTTTGCAAGCTTCTGTAATAGCAATAAATTCAGCTTCGGTAGTTGAGAGAGCAACACATTTTTGTAATTTAGATTGCCATGCCACAGCTCCCCCTGCAAAAGTCATCAAATACCCCGAAGTAGATTTCCTAGGATCAACATCACCGGCTATGTCAGAATCCGTGAACCCATCAAGTATCGGCTTACCATCTCCAAAACACAAACACACTTTTGAAGTCCCTCGAAGATACCTAAGAATCCATTTTACCGCTGCCCAATGTTCTTTACCCGGATTAGAGAGAAAACGACTCACCACACCAACGGCGTGAGCAATATCCGGCCTTGTACAAACCATGGCGTACATCAAAGAACCAACTGCTGAAGCATAAGGAACTTTCAACATCTCTTCTTTGTCTTTCTCACTTGTAGGACATTGATTCGAACTAAGTTTGAAGTGACCTGCAAGTGGACAACCAACCGGTTTGCTTTATTCATGTTGAACCTCTCAAGAACTTTCTCAATGTAGCTTTCTTAAGACAACCAAATCAGTTCCTCTTTGCGATCACGAATAATTTTCATACCAAGAATTTGCTTTGCCGGTCCCAAATCTTTCATAGCAAAAGACTTGCTCAACTCCAATTTCAACCTATTTATCATGATAGAATCTTGACCCACAATTAACATGTCATCAACATAAAGCAAAAGAATAATAAATTTACCATTCGAAAAATTTTTCACAAACACACAATGGTCCGAAGTGGTTTTAGAAAAACCATTATTCATCATGAAAGAGTCAAATTTTTTGTACCATTGCCGCGGAGCTTGCTTGAGGCCATACAAACTTTTCTTCAATTTGCAAACAAATTTCTCTTTCCCTTTCTTTACAAAACCTTCTGGTTGCTCCATGTAAATTTCTTCTTCAAGATCACCATGAAGAAATGCGGTCTTCACATCAAGTTGCTCAACTTCAAGGTTCATACTTGCAGTCATGCCAAGAACAACTCGAATAGAAGACATCTTCACAACTGGCGAGAAAATCTCGTCAAAGTCAATGCCTTTCTTTTGCCCAAAGCCTTTCATAACAAGACGTGCTTTATACCTCAGATTCTTGCTATCATTCTTCAATTTGAAAACCCACTTATTTTTCAGAATTTTCTTCCCCTTAGGCAACTTCACTAAGTCATAGGTGTGATTTTCAAGTTAGGAGTTTATCTCCTCTTCCATGGCCTTTTTCCAATCATCTTTCTTTGCATGCTCAATTGCTTCTTGGTAGCTCTCAGGCTCCCCTTGATCGAAAATCAACACAAATTCATTGGGAGGATACTTTCTTGAAGGTTGTTGGTCCCTTGTAGATTTCCTCAACTCAAGTTGTGATGACGATACTTGAGTTGGATGCTCTTCTTCAATTTCTAACTCAATTTCATTAGGATTAATATCATCCTCCACATCTTCAATAGGTGGCTGCACATCTCCTCCATTTTCATCATCAACTGAAGATGAAGGAGATGGATCCATGTCAATGAGATCACTAGTTTTTTGCTCCGGTTGATCACCTTTACCAAAGTCTTCAATTGTTTGGTCTTCAAGAAACACAACATCACGGCTTCGAATGACTTTTTTGTTGACCGGATCCCACAATCTATACCCGAACTCATCACGCCTATAGCCAAGAAAAATACATTGTCTTGACTTACTATCAAGCTTGGACCTCTCATCCTTTGGAATGTGAACAAAAACTCGGCAACCAAATACTCTCAAGTGCTCATAAGACACATCTTTGCCAGTCCAAACTCTTTCAGGAACATCACCATTCAAAGGATAGCAAGGAGACAAATTGATCACGTCAACCGCTGTACTCATTGCCTCACCCCAAAAGGATCTTGACAATTTAGCTTGTGAAAGCAAACACTTTGTTCTTTCTACAATGGTGCGGTTCATCCTCTCGGCAACGCCATTTTGTTGAGGAGTCTTCTTAACTGTCTTTTGGTGCCGAATACCTTGGCTGCGAAAATACTTATCAAATGGCCCAATGTATTCACCACCATTATCTGATCGGATGCACTTCAATTTCTGCCCTGTTTCTATTTCAACCATGGCCTGAAAATGCTTAAATACTTCTAGAACTTGATCTTTAGTTTTTAGTAGATAAGCCCAAACTTTCCTTGAATAATCATCAATGAAAGTAACAAAATAAAGTGCACCACTATGTGTTTTAACTTTTAAAGGACCACAAACATCCAAATGAATCAACTCCAAAACCTTTTCTTTTCTAGAAGCAACATTTTTATGAAAAGAAACTCTATGTTGTTTACCCGCCAAACAATGAACACAAGTTTTAAGATGTGTACCTTTCAAACCGGGTAGAAGCTCTTTCTTGAACAAAACTTGTAGTCCCTTTTCACTCATGTGCCCAAGTCGCCTGTGCCACAACTCAGTAGAAATATCATCTTCAAGTGCATTGATAACACCTTTACAAATTTTTCCTTGCATCGAATAAAGTGTATGAGTCTTCTTGCACTTAGCCACCACCAAAGAACTCTTTGTAAGCTTCCATATTCCATCACCAAATTTGTTGTTGAAGCCTTCATCATCTAGCTTCCCAGTAGAGATCAAATTAAGGCGAATGTCGGGAACATGCCTTACATCTTTAAGTAACAACTTGCAGCCCAAATTTGTTTCCAAACAAACATCACCCATGCCGATAATCTTAGACAAACCTTCATTACCCATTCGAACAGAACCATAATCTCCTGCAGTGTAGGTAGTGAAGAAATCAACTCGAGAAGTCACATGGAAAGAAGCACCGAAATCAATCACCCAATGACTCTCTTAGCCCACAAAATTGATACAATCATCTTCACAAACGACCATGAGATCAACGGTAGTAACTGCCGTTGTGTCTTCTTGTTTCTTATCCACACTCTTGTCACGCCTTTTCTCCTTATTCTTGAGCTTTCGGCATTCCCGCTTCATGTGCCCTTTCTCATGGCAATAGTAGCACTCAACGTCTTTCTTTGAAAAAGAACCGTCTTTTGATTTGTCACTATCACCCTCAATGGGTCCATACAAATCTTTACAAAATAATAAGTCCTCCATTTTAGTTTTCAAGATACCCAATTGCTTCCATTGAAGCTAGACATACAACCCACATTCCCCTTCATTGATTTACACAAATAAATAGACCCAAATAAACCGTAAGCTTTGATACCAGTTGTTAGGGAAAATCGATGTGATTCCCCACAAGTAAATCAATCAATGGGAATAAAAACTAATGCGGAAAAATTAAATCAAAGGCAACACAAGAATTTTACGTGGTTTCCTCAATGTGAGGTACGTCCACGGGATCGAAATCCGATTTCACTATCAACCAAATAAGTTCCAAACGATTACAAACGAGACACGAATGGTCTCACAAACCATCCTTAGGTGAATTCCAAATAATCACAAATAATCACAAATAAACAAGAGAAAAGACCTCACCAAATAGATGAACCAAAACCTTTAGAACCAGAGTTGTAGAAGACCTAAAATAATTAACCCAAACAGCTGAATCCAAAGCAGCCAACCGAACCAAATCAGTTTCAAAGTAAAGCCAAAACAAAAGCATAAAGCATCGATTTTACTAAACCACAAACAGCAGCACTATGTTCACCAATTCCAAATCCACCGAATTGAATCCAATGTTGTAACAGCCACACTACTTCGGAAAAAAGGTGTTTTTGCAGCCGCCATCCACTTTTGTGTGTAGAACAAGAATAATATATATATTAGATATATATATTATTAAATCTTAGGTTTTGTAATCAAACCCTAACTGTATCTAAATTGAATTGCGCCTCCACAAATATAATATATAAAAATATATTATACCTAAACCAAGCCAAATTAAAACCCTTTTTTCAAAATCAATTGGGTCCCACACTCCAATAAGGAGGTGTACCCAACATAATCACACTGGTTGGTCTAGCTTTCGTAATTGTTAGAAGGGTTCACTTGAAGAAGGCAAAGGGAAAACCACAACCAAGATTAATAGCAGAGCATGCATCAACTGGGTACACCTCAAAGTTATCGTCAGAAGCAAGTAAGGTTTCTCCTCTGTGTGTGGGCCTTACAAGTATTTTTTTCTATCTATTATTATCTGAACATATAAACCAAGAAATAACCCCTTGTTGCGAAATTATAGAAGATCTCATTTAAGATCAAACAATTCCATTGAATTGAGTATGTGTGAGTGTGTATGTGACCTTTGATATTAAGAAAACTCAAAGAACTATGGAAGCAACATGGAAGATGTTTAATTTATTTTCCAGGAAAAGAAAGTCATGTATTAAATATAATTAAGTATGGATTGAAAGTATTCCTATGTTGGTGGTTTAACACTTCTTGTTTGAGACTCAGAACTATAGCCCAGATAATTAACTTTATAGATCCCTGGCCACCAATTTGAAAATTTGGAGATTTATTTATTTTCTCGTTTTTCCTTAAAAGCCATTCTTTCCTTTAAGCATAAAGTTATTCAATTATTTGAAGCGAAAACAGGTGTGTACTTTAATGAATGATATGGCCGTAGATAGAGTTGTATGCCAATACCATAAAAGGAATGTTGTAGCCAACCTACAATAGTTGGTAATAATTGGTAATAAGGTTTTGAAAAGCGATTGAGGTCGCCGTAACGGTTGCGATAACTGGAACTATGATTTTTTTTTTTTTATTTTTGCACAATTTGAAAAAAAACCTTACGGATACGCATATAGATATATATTTTTCAGAATCACATTTATTGGAATTTAAAATAAATTTTAATCAATTTTTGTTAATTTTTAAGTATGATCCAATATATTTCATATTTTCAAATTACTATAAAAGGAATTTTTTACATTTTATTTCCATAATTAATGATTTTAAGAATAATTAATTTTAAATGTTTACAAATTATTTTTTACCAATACCTGAACTAACTGAATAAAAAATATTTATAATTATTAAATGAAAGGATTATAAAATAAAAATTGTGCCATAAATTAAAAATATATATATATATATATATAAAATCATATAAGATTTTTTATTTGAGCTTGAATCACTTGAGTATTTATTTATTTTTTGTAATTTTTTTGAAAGGAGGAAACTATTTAGAATATTGTAAAAGTGTGTAATAATGTATTAATGGATCATTACGGTACTGATATGGCCATTACGTAACACCGAAACGGCTGTTACACATGTGAATTTCTGTCACACTGTTATAACAGCCGTAACGGATAGTGGTAACCATCACAACCGTTACGTAACGACTGCTGCCGCTTTTTAAAACCTTGATTGGCAAACATAGTTTGATCAAGTTGAGGTTACACGAATAGGAAATATTTTGAAAACAATAAAAGAAAATGTATTTCATTGATCTCAAAATTTTCACTTGAATACAAAGGGTGGTAGTTATTGCTAATTGAGTACATAATATGTAATAGCATGAACTTTTTTCCTTGTAAAGGGTATGTATCTCAAGCAAAGAAGATAGGAGCACTTGGCGTTCCAAGTTATAGAACATTTTCATTGGAAGAACTTGAGGCAGCAACAGATAAATTTGATACATCAACTTTCTTGGCTGAAGGTTCACATGGCCAGGTATGCCAATTCATTTCTAGATGTATCTGAAGGGGGAGGTGATAATGGCATGTTAATGAATTCTTTTCAAATTTTCGCAGTTAAAATCAATTTTTCTTGTGCACACTGAAAGAAATTTTCCTGAACTATACCAAATGAGCGAAAGTTACTCAGTACCACTTGTGACAATGCTACAGACACATCCTGACCCTTGATTCCCAAATAAGTTGCTTTATCTGATTGTTTGAGTTTGAGCTGATGAATTCCTTGTGTAAAATTTCCATGTTCTATATTCAGTTCTATATTAGCTAATTTACATTTTTTTTAAAATCATTTTTGAGGTATTCATTTAATTTTTTCTTCATCCAGCGGTCAAAGTAGCTAATTAATTTCTGTTTATTTTAAAATTTTATTTATTTATTTATTTAGTTTTTGCTGTGACAAGGTTTGGTGGCTTACTTGTTTATGAATTCAGATGTACAGAGGTCAACTGAAGGACGGTTCTGTTGTTGCTATCAGATGCCTGAAAATGAAAAGAAGCCATAGCACTCAAAACTTTATGCATCACATATAGTTTATCTCAAAACTCAGACATCGACATTTGGTCAGCGCTCTTGGGCATTTGCTTTGAGTGTAACTTGGACGATTCAAGTGTCATCAGATTATTTCTCATCTTTGAATATGTTCCAAACGGAACTCTGCGGAGTTGGATATCTGGTAATCCAATTAACATGGCTAACCTAATCATGAAGTATGGATCTCAATCACTGTGCCAAGATAGAGGGTTTAGAAGCTTGTCTTTCTCCTCCAATCTTACACAAAATCTTAGAATTTTTGCACCTCTGTGAAACTACCTTTAATGCATAGCATTTTACACACAAACACAATAAATAAATAAATAAGATAAAAAAGAAGTCAATCCTTTCTTTCATCTTTATTTTTTTGTTACTTTATGTGATTGGTGGCTTTCAATGTCTAACAAAATTGCTTGGCAGAGAGACGTGCCAGATGAACACTTTCTTGGACACAACGCATAGCAGCTGCTATTGGGGTGGCAAAGGGCATCGAATTTCTACATACTGGAATTGTTCCTGGCGTCTTTTCAAATAGTTTGAAAATAACAGATGTTTTATTAGATCAGAATCTTGTTGCAAAAATTAGCAGTTACAACCAACCATTATTATCAGAGAATATGGAGAAGGTATGGAGAGGAGTGAGAAACCTTTCCTTAATATTCGGTATTGGCTCTTACTCTTGGAGGAAATAGTATCAATTGATATTTGAATCTTCTTAATGTCACAGGTTGGTACTCAAAATTCTTCGGGTAGATCCAAAGAGCTTAATAATGCGAGGTTCGTAATGTGATTTTGCTAAATTCAAGTCGTGTTGTGTAAAGTGCAATAAAACATTCTTTACTTAAAGGCCTTAAGCCATGTAAAGATTGACAGCATCTGATGCAGAGTTATTAGTCAATTGTTTGGAAGATACTTTGATAGGCATGGAAGCTATTCTACATGGATTCCTCCAAATTTGTGGAGTGCTAGTGTCTGACACTTGACACTTGGATAAGGGTATAAGATAATGTGTTTGATATGCCTAGTAAAGATGCACCCAACAAGTATAGTAGTCGAGTTCACCATATAACTATGCATAAATCATCCATTTTATACATAAAAACGTTGCATTTTAGTTTGTAAACATTATTGTATCCTTAAAAAATAAAAGAAATGTTTCAGAAATATGAAATGTAGTCACATCTTACTGTGCATGACATGAGAATTAGATAAAATTGATTTGACACTTATACAGGTACCCACATATGAGACCCGTACCCAAGTCCATGGAACATAAACATTGGAAGTCTCATGTTTACGAAAAAAATACATGCACCTTTACTATGATCAACATTTTGACTGAAGTGTTTGACTTGTTTCTTTACCCAAACAGATTTTTACTCCCTCAAGAAGATGGTTTTACAGCTCTTTTGTTTCTTATCTTATGCACCTGTCCTTTCCATTTTAAAGTTAGTATCATTTCTGTTTCTGAGGTCAGAAGAACATGGGAATTTATGATATTTTCTTAGCATAGTGGACATGTGTGCTGTTTTCCGATAGCTGCTCTACCTTAACTCTGTTTCTTCACAGGGTAAAACACGAGGAAAAGTCTGATGTTTACGACTTCGGAGTAATATTGCTTGAAATCATTTTGGGAAGGTCACTCAATTCAAGGATTGAAGTGGATATCGTTAATCAAGTAAGATTGGTGGTCTTTATTTTTGAGTCACTTTTCCATATTATTTTTTTGAAAGAGTCTGGAAATTACGAATTACTACACTGGACTTAGATGAGAAACAGAGAATAGTCACTGATTCCAGTGTCTGAACCCATGAATGAAACGCTTGTCAATAGTTATTTAGTTCTTTTATTTTATTTTTTTGGCATGAAATATGCTTTCTTGTTTTTCTCTCTTGCACTTATAGTTGAATAAATACATTTATCTACAGAAAATTATACAATAGTCCCAAAGTACCATGTAGCCGTACTCCCTCACCAATCACAATTCATTATGCGCCCTCATGTTCCTCAATCATCCAATATATACTCCACCTACCCACCTTCTTTACCAATCACAATACAAGGAGTACCACTAGCTTTTATGATCTTGATGTGCTGCCTATACTATCTGTCCTTTTTTCCCATTTCATAGTCTATTATTATGCAATCCAAAGAAGTTGTTCTGGTCCTTCCATCATGTTGAAAACATAAAATTTATCAGTCTTGTCACCGTTCAAGTATAATATTGGAAACAGATCCCTTTTCAGCATAATTTGCAACACAGCTTTCCTTCTAACCTCTTTCTGTCTTTTGAGGTCAATCTGTTAATTACAATTATACAGCGGGTTACTATTGTGGTGAAAGCAGGTTACCATTATATAGTGATAACTGTACATGAATAGATATTTGATTGTGTAAATCTTACACTTGCTGTCCTTTGCATTCGTTTTTCCTCTCCACCGCTATAATGTATCTAGAATAGATTCATTTGGAGAAAAGAACTCATTTCACTATGGACTTACTTGTATGGAAAGAGGATAAAATCATAAAATCTGTTAAATATATAGTAGACACTAGCTATTCCCACTACCACACTTAGTAGACACTAGCTGTAAATTGTATCCCACTACCACACTTTCCCTTTATACTTTCGGTGGTTTTGATATTGTTTAATGTCCCTCTTCTCTCTATAAAGAGAAGCCCATTGTTTGTAAACCAACACACAGAAATATAGAGTTATCAATTTATTCTCTCTCTATCAATTTATCTTACATGGTATCAGAGCTAAGTTAACAATCTTAGTAATTCCGCTTCACCGGCGGGCGGCAGCCTCGCATTGGCCGCCCGCCGGACCTCTACACATACCTTCACCCTCTTTCCAGAATTTCTTCCTTCTTAGGCTCCACTTCTGAAATATCAGTATCTTTCACACTGATGTCTACCTTGTTCTTCCCCATTGTTTTACCCTCCCCAATAGCAACAACCTCACCTCCTTGAGGCTTTGTCTGTGCTGACGATGGAAGCATGATACCACCTACAGTCTTCTCCTCTGCCGCCTCTTCCGGCATCATTAACAGCACCGCTGCAACTGCGCGTCACCATCACAACATCAATCTAACGCCGGAGCTCTGCCGCCTCTTCCGGCATCATTAACAGCAGCAGTGACTGATCACTGCTGTGCCACCACCGTTGTAACTCCACGACCGAGCCACCATCACCTACAGCCGGCATCGCCGTCGTGGACCACGTCCCCCTTAGCCATCTTGAGGCAGCCCAGCTCGAGTCCGCCGCTGCCGTCCTCCTCCTTGGCCTCGACTTTAGCCGTCGGGGCTTCGGGTTCTGGAGCAGCTGGTTCCTCTGGTGCGGCGGCTGTTTCTGTTACCTTCTCTTCTGCTGGTGGCTCAGCCGCTGTTGGTGGTGGTGGAGCCACTGCCTCTTCTGTGGTTGTTGCCTCTTTAGCCTTGGTTGGCTCCTCTTTAGTGATCTCCTCTGAAAGTGCTGATGTAACTGACACAACCTCAACTGTGGCCATTTTCACCTGAAGGGAATAGTGTAGTTTGAAGCAAAAAAAAAGAAAGTGTATGCATGTATTCGGTGTGTGGTCAAAACCAAACTCTCTCTCTCTACACTTTCCAACCCATCCTCCACCACCTTTAGCACACACCCATACCTTTTTTTTTTTTTTTTTTAAACCAATCTACACTTTCCAAACATTATCATCATTCCACCTCCCTCTTTTTCTAAACAATGTTTTTTTTTTTTTTGGCAAACCAACCCACCACCAAACCATTTTTAATCATCAACCCACTCTCTCTCTCTCTCTCTGCTGGACCATCTTATTATTTTATGTCATGACAACCCACTATCCCACTCCCTCCCGTTCCACTACAAACCCACCAAATACATATATCATGGTGAGCATGGTTACACACCATGCGAACCACCCAAGCCAAGCCACCTCATGGCGCACTCCCTACGTCGCCCCCTTGGTGCACCACCAAAGCTTCTACAACGGTCTGACACGACCACACAGTGCCTGCTACAACGGTCCGACATGACCCCATAAACTGTCCCGACATTGATTCCGGTCAGCTTCTACAACAATGGTCTGACACGACTACACAGTGTCTGCTCCATCGGTCCGACATGACCCCATAAACTGTCCCGACATTGATTCCGGTCAGCTTCTACAACAACGGTCTGACACGACCACACAGTGTCTGCTACATCGGTCCGGCATGACCCCGTAAACTGTCCCGACATTGATTCCGGTCAGCTTCTACAACAACGGTCTGATACGACCACACAGTGTCTGTTACATCGGTCCGGCATGACCCCGTAAACTGTCCTCAACAAACGGTCTGACATGACCACACAGTGTCTTCAACAAACGGTCTGACACGACCATACAGTGTCTCCTATCCACTTTTATTTTATTTGTCAGATTATTTTCCTGTTTTGTTACTCTCTCCAAACTCAAGTTGGTTAGTATCTATCCTCCTTGAATTTGAGGGGGGCTGTTAAATATATAATATAGTAGACATAATATAGTAGACACTAGCTATTCCCACTACCACACTTAGTAGACACTAGCTGTAAATTGTATTCCACTACCACACTTTCCCTTTATGCTTTCGGTGGTTTTGATATTGTTTAATGTCCCTCTTCTCTCTATAAAGAGAAGCCCATTGTTTGTAAACCAACACACAGAAATATAGAGTTATCAATTTATTCTCTCTCTATCAATTTATTGTGTAGGTTTTCAAGAGCACCCAAAAGACCAAAAAGAAAGAAAGCTTCTTCAATGTAAATCAACAGAAATTCTATATGCTAACCTGTTTGCATACACCCATTCCACTCTGTACACACACTTAATGATAATTATTTTTATTACAATTTTATTTCCAAGTGAAATTACTATTATGGACATCACACACAATTCAGATAAACACATTCGGAAGTTGAGTGTCGAAAACATGAAAAAAATTCGAAATTCTATTGTCGAAAGAAATGATAATTTTCGGAATGTTATTTCTGAACAAGTTGTTTATTTTCGGAATGCTACTTCTGAACAAGTTATTTATTGAGAAGGATGTGCATAGAGTGTAATGGGTGTGTACAAATAGAAGCTCCCCTTTCATGGATGTGGTGTAAGAAAATATCAAAACAGGGGACTGTTGTAACAGGGGTAGTTTATAATTCAATCTTGGGGGCGGGAAGAGAAGTAAACTGCCCATCGAACAACCTCTCTTTCTCTCTCTAAAACAATCCTTCCCTCCATGGCCACCAGTTTTGCACCTTCTCTCTCTCCTCTATATATTCCCTCTATCCACCTCTCTCTTTTTCATCACAGCAACAACTTGATCCACGGACTCCTTCCGTATTTTCCACACCTTTTCTTGCAATCCAAACACTGATTTTTCTCTTCATACCCATCTTCACAGATCTCTTACCCAGTCTTCATCCAACAATAACAAATTTGGCCCAAGAATTGAACTGGGTTTTGGAATTTACATCAAATATGGTACATATAATTGTGTAGATTATAGGGGAAAAAAAAAACGTTTTTTGGGTTTTGAGGTACTAGTTTTTTTGAGGATTTTGGTGGTGGGTTGATGACGATTGAAACAAGGTTGGTGGATCAGAGAAGAGACACGAATGTTGGGCATGTTGATAAGATCATTAGGAAGAAGAAATTTCATAGAAGGACCAAGAGGCCGATAGGTCTGCAGAGGCTGTTCGTGTCTTGCAAGGAGGTGTTCATAGGCCATGGGATTGTTCCTTCTCCGAGTGATGTGCAAAAGTTGTGCCATATTTTAGGTGAGTTTGATTTTGAAATCACAATCATTTATTTGGATTGGATATTTATGAATTGTTTAGTATTGTTGTTGTTATGTTTTAGATATGTATGTGTATCTTTGTGTGTTTATGTTCATTTATTACAATTTAAATTGTTGGTTATATGGTTGATCTTGTAATTTGACATAATGGGTTGAACATTGATTGTGAAGTAGTTATTGTTTTGCCAAATTGCCGGTGTTTTTGCGTTGTTCTTACAGAAATGAGATACTTCTAGGGCTTTAGAATTTTCTAGGAAAAAAATTGTGAGAAAGAAAGTTGCCTCATATACAGTGTTTCCCATACAAATAAGTGCTAAAAGTGGAATATTGGTCAAATATCATTAAATTAAAAAAAGTTCTTAAATTTCCCAAAAAAATTCATTTGATTTGAAACAGGTGAACATAATCATAAAATGATTTTGATTTTGTAGTGTTGGGATTTACTTAGAGGTGGATTTAGCCAAAAGAGAAAGGTTTTTGAATCCATATTGTGATCGTTGAAACAACTTCCTTTTCATTTCTTTTGCAAGGAAACCAGTTACATGTGATCGTATATATGTTGAGATAATTTAGGCTCGTGTAATGTAATGACAATTGTTTTAGCATTTGGGTCAAAATTTAGCATTGGCTCGGGGCAGTTAAGGTGTGCATTTGCATGAAACAAACCTTTTTATCGTCCAAATGCCCCATATAATTGATCGCGATCAGTTTTGCATTACCCGGAGTTGAGTGGTTGATTTCTGACTATAGTGTGTTGTAACATTTTTTTTTTTCCCTCTTATTGAATTGTGTGTCATTGTAAAATGAGGTTGTACATTTACGTTTGTTTGTTTCTTTCCTATTCTTAATCATTTTCTGCTTGTCCTTGATCTTATTGGGTGTGTAGTAATATTTCTAGGTTGTCTTAAATGCATTGCCGATTGGGATTAAAAGATGACATTCCCGGGTGGGGTGGTTACGTGAATGCTGCTTTGCTTAATTATCTCTTTTTCACGTAGAAGCAAACACAGATATAATTGCCATGCCGGCAAACTAGCTAGTTCACAGTTTGATCATATGTGTGTGTTTAATTAGAGTAGTTACTTGCTGGATTGTCGATTGAGTAGTTTCAAACTTGTGATTAAATAAAAAATAAAAGGGATTTGCGTGGAAGTTCTAATAGGTAGACTTATTATCTAATATGTTTTAGGATAATTAATAACAATTTTTATCAAACACTATTAAAAAATGTCACTGATTGTTAATTTTCAGCGACAGTTTGAAAATTTTATTACAAAAAATGTTACTAATTATAAGTTTTAGTAACAGTTTAAAAAATTATTATAAAAAAATGTCGCTAATTTTCAACTTTCAACAATAGTTTGACAAATTTGTCACAAAAAAGTCACTAATGGTAAGTTTTAGGGACAATTTATAACAACCGTGACAAAAAAAAAAGTTACTATAATTGTAAATTTTTAGCGACATATGCAAAAAAATTGTCACAAAAAATTGGCGATGGTTTTATTAGAACTTATTACTTGATGGGAATTAAGTCCACTTATTAGGACCTATTGATAGTTTATCCAAAAAGAAATAAGATTTCTCACCACCGTCCTCTTCAGGGCTCAATTTTGAAACAGTGAAGGTAAAGCATCTTCTATGAACATGGAATTAGCATCCATTGAGCTAGTTACTTAGAGCCCTATTAAAAAGTGAATTATTTGTTGAGGACGGTTCATTACTAACAAAACTACAAACTATAATTTTACAAAATAATGGATCATAAAATTGTAAAGGAAAATGTTATACAAATTATCAGATCTTACAAATTTTCTTTATTAATTGATGTATCATGCAATAAAAAAACACATGGAAAAGGGGGCGGAGCTATAGTATACTGAGTGGTGTCAATTTTTCGTAGAGTAAATGTCAACTTTACCCAAAATGTTTGGGATTTACAAATTGACCCAGTAAAATGAGTTAAAGAAAAGAAAATTGTTATTCATATTTTACTTTATTATAAATAAGTTCCAAAAATTTGTCTTTTTAGTGTTTAAAATTACATATATAATATTCTTAATGAACATTAAAATATAATTTTCTAGAAAAATTTATAAAGAATTGTAGTGAAAATAATAACTACATTTGTCATGCTCATTAATTCTACTTATCACAAATAAAATTGTGAAAATATATTTTATTTCGATGCAATTCATAAAAAAACCCCAATATGTGATGGCCCAATGGTTTTGTAGTACCATTTTGTGGTGTAAAGTTGTGGGTTCAACTTCTATGGAGACGATTTTGAATTATTATTTCTCCTTTATCTCTTTCCCATCATATAGCGGTTTCAAAAAATGGAAACTTGTGGACAATTGTCTTAGCGTAGATCTTTGCTTAATTTTGTTGAAGATGTGATTAGAAATATGTAAAATTATAGTGTAAAATTTGATTTTGATATAAATTGTGTAGAATTATATTGACATAATGATCATGGTGATACTTGTTAAATGACACAACTAAACTAAAATCCTGGCTACGCCACTGCCTAGAGCTTAAAACAAGGTCTACCTCAATAATAGGAAATTGTAAAATTGTTGTTTTATAGATCATAGATGTTCTTGAATTGAGAGTTGATCCTAGTACGGTTCTTGCATCTAAAATACTGACTGTTGTGCAGAATAATCCACCTTGATGTCAATGAAATATATCCTTTGAGCCTTAGAGGGGAAGAAAGGTGTTGAAAACATGCTAGTCCATGTCATTAAGTGTTGAAAACATGCAAGTCCATGTCATTTAGAAGATGTTGACTTTTGGACAGATGTTTTGATTTTTATAGTATGGGGTCCATTTTTATTGGAATTGATATACCTAATTAGTCCTATAAAATACTAATATGGCTAGATGTGCGTACTATGTGTCAAACAACACGTTTGGAGAATAATTCTCTTCTGAATCTTTATTCATTATTGGCATTACAATATATATACATAAAGCCAG